>BSAI01000201.1:18901699-19139875 GCA_036245035.1 Adrianichthys oophorus | reverse complement strand
GGGTTCATTTTGCAGACCACACAAGATGAACATTTCAGTATTTAATAAAGTGATGAAAACATTGTATTCTGTTCTGATTAGCACTGGCTGTGAACCTTTCTTTTCTCTTTGAAGCATCATCGATGTCCGTATCAAAAATCCTTTTCGCTTTCATGCCGATCATTCTCCTGGAGACATGCGCACCTTTTCCTCTTTGCTCAATAATCCATGTTCTATAACCACTCTTTCTTTGCATCTTCACCAGGAAACCATTTGCCTTTTACTGCATGCAGACTTTTCCTGGAAGGAGCTGTTCTTACTTTCTTACTAGCTTGTGAGAACCCACTTTTTTTTTTCGTGGGTTGGGAGGGGCTGGTGCTCAGAGCGCAGGTTTTTGGAGGAATACTCAGAAATGCGTGAATGGATCAAAATATCACTTTGGGGTTGCTTATAGTAAGGAATGAACACAATAATACACTTGAAATCTCAAAAAGTTGATTTTTCATGCTATGTACCCTTTAAACACGCTTTTGGCTGGAAAAGTTAAGCTAGTTTTCATAACTTTATAGCGTTATACCTCATCTTTTGTAATTTGTTTAAAAGGACTATTTGCTGTATGGAAAGACTGTATAATTTGTTGATAATTAATTCTTTATAATACAGTTACACCATGTTAAAAATGTGTGTATCAAATTTGAGACAATAAGATGCATAATACATGAATTATATCGTAAACTAACATTTTTTGAACAAAAACCAAATCACCCAACAGATAATAATTAAAGCTATCTATTTCTCATAAAAATAATATTGCATATAGTGGATTTCATCAAAGGCTTTAAGAAGCTCTTAACCCCCACCCCCACCCCCCACCCCAAAAACCCTGTAAATTTGATGTAATGGGCTTCACCAGGTTAATAGACTGAAGTGGAACTTCCTAATTCATCTGAGATAGGTTTTTTATTGTTTCAGTTTCACTAATCCATTGGTGCTGCATGACTCATACTTCCTGTTTGTCCCGAGGACACGTTGGCTTAATGCTTAAATCTGCGTTTTTGTGCATTCCACTTTCTGTAAACTGACAGTCATTAGCTTGCAGGCCTTATATGTAAATGGAAGAAACGACACATTTCACCTCGCATTAAATGCCACCTCTGGAAGGCGAGCCATCAATTCTGTTACTTCCCCTTTTTCTTGACACGTCGCAATATGCATTTCTTCCCCAATTAACAATTGTGTAGGACCCTTGCAGGGTCATAGCCTGAAGCCCTTAAACTGGATTTCACACCAGGTCGCCACGACTGCCCACAGATTTCAACAGGAAGAAAACACAGGAGCAAATGTGCCACAAATGGTTTGCAATAAATTATGTTCTTGTGCAACATAAAGTCAGGAAAAGTTAAAGGAGAGAGAAAAAAGCTGCGGGTCACCAACACTTGACAAATAAAAATGCAAAATTGGGAGTAAATAGGTTCGTCTAAAATGAAGCAGAATTGTTCAAACATTGCAAACCACAGGAAACACTGTCACTTCACATTTCCCCTCCTTGCTGTAAATGTTTGTGTTATTAAATGGACTCCTTATTGGAAGCTCGGGACCTTTGGTCGGAGTGGACTAGTACATCAAGAACACTGCAAAATATTTGATACTTGCAAAGTATTCAAGATATTATAGGTTTTAAGTGGTTTTAACTTTATTTTGCGCCTTTCCAAGCTTTTCTCAAAATCAATTGAGAATTGTTTTGTCTCATTAAGAGCAAGTGTTCTAAGAATGATTTATTTAGATGGGCTGACTTGTACTAAGATCATGTACTTGTTTATTTCACATTTTGTTATAAAATTAGTCAATCCACAGAAGTTAGTTTTTTGTCATTGTAATCAAAATGAACTGCATTTAGATGCATAAAAGCTTAAGAACTAGCAAAAATACTTCTTGTGTCCAATTTTAAATAATTCTAACACCTTTTTTATTTTTCTTCATGTTTTTTAATCTTTGAAACTCCTTGTTTCTGGATGTTTATATTTTTAAGAGATAGTCATTAACATCTAAAATAGGATTTTAAGAGACTTTAAAAGATCTTAAGATATCTTATTGTAATATTTTTTGCTAAGTTAAAAAAATCTGATCATTTTTCTACTTTCTAATAATTTTCTTCTTAATATTAGTGTTCTTGTCCTATTTTTAGGCTACCTCTTTATCCAATTAATGGATTGATGGAGCAAATGTATGATTTAAAATATGTAAAAGTAAACGAAAGATATGAGTTTCCCATTTCAGATCTTAGCAAATAGTTTGATTTCACAGGTAAAATAATACTTCTTGAATGCTGTTTGAGTCAAATTGGCAATTTTGTTGTTTTTGTCAGTAATTTTTTTTTCTTTTTTAAATGTGAAAGTTTGGGACCATTTTTTTTTCCTATACGTTTTTTTTTTTTTGTTGGAAAAAAAGAAGTGCACTCACAGGATTAAATATTATTGAGATTATTTAATTATTTACACATGATAAAAAACGAAAAAACACAAAAACAAACAAAGCCCATTTTCAGTCTTGACTCGTGAGCCTCGCTCATGAGAAACAAGCTGCTGTTGCTGTAATGTTTTACCTCTGCAAAAACAACGTTTTATTTTTTTCAGAAGAGTTGCTAGATAGTTTTGTTGAACATTGGTTTTAAGTTTGTTTCTGAAGTGTCAGCACTCTGATTTATTCGGGAATTTTTTTTCTCTGTTCATCCCAGTTAGTTTTAGTTTCAGTCTCTTTGTTTCTCACCTGGTTTCAGTTAGTTGATTGCAACCAACTGTTGTTTATCTGTAACTGCCTCCCTCAGTATACAAGCTGCCTGGTTTTATTTGTGTTTTGACAGATCATTGTCAGTCTTGTTAGTTTGCGATACCCGTTGACCTACCGCCAGCCCTGCTTCCTTTCCTGTTAACTCCTCATTTGGCTTTTATTTGGGAGCTCTTAGGATGTAGGATTTCCTGTTGGTTGACCTCATGTTTATTCTTTAGGTTGATTTGTTCTCTCTCATTTCTCACCTGTCTGCATCCAAACCCAGGACTTTTCTTTGGGAAAAGAGATACGTTCATTTATAAAAGGGTTTTAATCTGAATATTTTGCTGTAAAAGAAAAGTATTTTTAGGAGCATAAGACTATAAACATGGAATTTGAAATAAGCTTAAACCCAGACTGATGAAAATTGTGTTTTTGATGTCTTTAACATGTTTTTGTGGCCTTTTTCTCATGATGGAAGAAACATAAAAAGAAAATTAAAATCAAAATTCAATTTCTGAATAATTCTTTAATCAAATCTTTGTAAATCAGTAGCGGATTCAATTTTGAAAACGCTTTTAGATGTGACAGAAGATTCTATCAGCTGTCCATCACTGTACTGTACTAATTTAACTGCCTTGGGTTTATTAAAGTATATCTAATACTAATTCTAATTCTACAAGCCAAGAGCTTCCTACTTCGCTCCATTCTGATGCATCCACTTCCAGACATGGAGAATGATGTATGTCTTTGTTTTCCTTGTCTGAGCTGGCATCTGGCTCAAAACTGGACAGCTGGATAGCTCTAAAATTGCTCGCCATTTTTGTTGCACCTATAGGTTGAGTTGTAAGGGACTGTAAGCTAGCGGGAGAACCGTAGACATTTAAAACTAGACGAATCATGTCCGACGTCACCCACTGACTTCCACAGTCCCCTACTTGAAGCCTAAATTGTCAGCTCACAGGTGCAGCCATTTTGGCCAGGTCCAGGCCAACACACACACACACGTTCTTTGCCAAGCTAGTGGTGATCGGCAAAACGCTTTCATTTTAAATGCACAATGCCATATATCTTCCATTTTGTCCTGTCTCCAATATCCGCCGGGTCTAGCAGATGTGCGTTACTTTAGACGCCAGTTTCTACAGAGGCCAGAGTTAGTGGCCAGAGTGGCTCAAGTTACTGCTTGGGGAGAACATGTAAACAGATGAATAATGGGAAAAAGGGCGCCAGCAACAACTTATTCAACTGCCCTCAACTCAGAAGCAAACTTTGAATGAACTAATGGCGCTCTGCAGAAACTAAGTCCTAGAAAAGGACACAGGTTTTTGATTTTGGCTAAAAAACAAAGGGTGTAATGATGATGTAAAGACCACTGGGAACGTTTATTTTACAATAGATGAAAAGATGATTGGAGTGGGACTTTAATGACATCAAAATCCGATTTAAAAAGGCTCTTTGGTAAAAAGGAAAAAAAAAAATACAGTTCCAACTTTTTTAGGGGAGTGATTTTTTAAAGCACTGTAGAGATTTTTGTCTTTTATTCTTGGGTCTAAAAAGAACAGATTTAGTCAAACGGGGATGACATAACCTGCAGGCTGTATTGAACAACACTATAGTTTGTCTGCTGTAGGAGACAGATCTTGACATTGATGCCAGGTAGCTGAACTCTTCAAATATTGACTTCCTTCCTCGCTGCCCGGTCAGGAGGTGTGTTTGTGTGCTTTGGAGTCAGCAGAGGTGTGTGGTAAGAGAGGTAGGAAGAGGGGGGTGGGGTGAATATGAGTGGTGATGCGAGCCTGTGTGTCCACATCCATCAAAATAAGGAGTTTGATGACTTTGGCCTACCCTTATTGCACCATAATGGGATACATTAAGCTTATTTAACTTAGAGCCATCATGAAACCTCTAAAAGTCTGATGGAGGAAAGACAACACACAGGCTGTGCTTGGATTTCTGCCAAAGGAGTCCTATAACTGATTATTACAGCAAAGAAGGTGTTTTTTAATACTGAAAACCCCAAAACTATTCAGAGGTTTTATAATTTCTTTAACTAAATAAATGGTATGCTGGTCTAATTTCCAGAGAATCAGATTTCTGTACTAGATTGGTTTCATTTCTTTGCCAATGCTAAAACTTATTTCATTCCTTGTCACACCATTTTTTAAGTTTATTTACCCAAAAAGGTTTCAGGTTTCTAAGAAAACAACATTGTTTTCCTTGTAAATAAATTAGGGATACAATTCTTTAGATTTAATCTTGCTATCCATATATCAGTAATTTCAAACAAATGGACCAATCTTGATTTTCAATACTGAAGAGTTTCATTTTTGGTCTTTCTAAAGTAATTCATTTTCTGGTTATGAAGCCTTTTTTTCAACATCCTACTGTTCGTCATTGCACAAGCACTTTAAGCAACAGGTTTGACTTCCTTGTCATAAAAATGTACATTTTAAATATATTTTTACTATTCAAAATATATATGAAGACCCCTGATGTATTTAACTATATTGGGAAGACCTAATGCCAACAATTGCATTTTTATGCAGCTAACTTTCCACATTATTGTGCTTTTATTTAATAAAAGATGCCAAAAAAAACTATGAAAACAAAAATAGACAAATACAACCCAGTGTGGTTGACAAAAATTTCGAGTTTTGAGGATTAATCTACTTGAGTAAAAGTAAAGGTGCAGTAGAACTACTGCAAGGAGGACAATTTTGACTAAAACTTTGTGATGAGTCACTACTACCAACCTCTAACAGCAGGTACAAGAATAGTTAACAACTCTTCTTTCTTGATCTGTATAAATATAGAACTATTGGCAAGTTTAATTTAATGTATTTTTTATGACTTTAAGCGACAAAATCTAATATGAACCCTAAATTGGCTCGCCATTATTGTTTCCCAAATCATTCATTTAGACGGTACTGCGGCTAAAATCAAACAGGTTGTTAGTACACAACTCAGTCAGACTTTATCTGAGTGGGTGGCTGTTTTTCTGTGACTGGCACACTGGGTCTGATGAAATCACACCACTTTGTTAAACCACATAGGGAGGGCAAAGGTAGATCTATGTGCAGTCCCACACACACAAGTGGGCACACACACATAGAGGGAAAGAAAATAGATCTGTCCTTGATACCCCAGTGCTGAGGGTTCATAAACCCATAAATAGTAAAGAAGCAATAACTAAAATAGTCCAATCCTCTTCACCAAGCAGCCACAAAGTACACACAAGCACACACACCTACACGTACTTTCTTGAGTGAGCCAAACTAAGCAGACATGCAGACAGTGACAGAGTTTTGTCTTTTAAATTTAGCTTAAAAGCTTACATCAGGAAACATGAAAAACACAACAGGAGTGTGCATGTTTCGGAACCACTTTTTTTTCCTATTGGCTTTATTGTTCAATATACATGCAAATATTTATTCAGATAAACCCAGATAAAGGGAGAATTGTGAGGATAAGGAAGAGTTATCTGAGATCAGGAGAATGTTATTGTGCAAATTACAAAAAATACTTTCAAAAAGGAATTATCTTGAAATCTTGGTTCTAGTAATGAATATTGTGTAATGTGGATTATACTTTTCAGTAATGTAATGATGCTAAAGGAAGAGACATTCATAAGCGGCAAACAATTGAGAACTGAAAACTTTTTTGTCACGTTTTACTCATTTTTTTTCAATTTAATCCATCAGATCAACATTTTTAACACACAATTATATGTAACAAAAGGATCCAGTTTCACAGACAGCTTTCAAGTCGAAAAATATTTTTATGAAATACCTGCATTTATGTTTTTTAACCCTTTAAGTAGTTAATTGCAATTTGCTCAAAAAAATGTCCCTTTAAAACTGCTTTTTGTAGCAATGTTTTGCTCAATTTTGTTTAGTTGAACCTCAGGACCTTGTTTTTTAAACATCCTCTGTCATTGCAGTACATAATAATTTCACATTAAACCTGAAATTGAACAAAAAAACTCAGTTCAAAGTAGCTTCAATCGTATTTTTTTATTTCAAAAACTGAGATAAAACTTTTTTGTTTTACAAAAGAGATCAAAATGTATACATAAAATTCAAAAACAAAGCAAAGATGTGGTCAACACAGTGTGATAAATGTATTCAAAGAGCAGGCGAACCTTATGTAAACTATATACAATGTTCTGATGATTTATTCCAAGCATCTCAATTATGTATCGTTTTAAACCAAAAATTTCAATGATAAAAACTTTTTTAAACGTGCACATAAAATACTGAATGAAATCTATGTTAGTGGGAGGTCAGTGTCATTTTTGAATCGAAATAAACAACCAGTTTGATTGGCAAACTCACCAGTGAGTGCAGAGACTAAGGGTTAAATGTGAGCTGCCCCTGAACCATTTTAAGAAAACTCATAATTTTTGCTTCTTTTTATATATTTATATATCCTCTTCATATATATATATATATTCTTTTTCACGTGAAAATCAGAGGTTATGTTAAAATCATCACTTTTTTTCTCATTAGACCTCAAATTAGGAGACTGTCATCAAATAAACAAACAAAATGATGCAGTTCAGACAGAGATAAGGAGTTGGGAAAGTAACTTCCCAATAAAAATGTAGACTGCTCTGTTGTATAGAGCGATTTGTCCTGAACTCAATGACCTAGCCATGCTTGAGTCTCATGGATGCAAAACAAGCCCAAACCATCACCCTTCCTCTACTGTGCTTTTCAGCTGAGTACATATTTATTTTGAGTTTGTATCAAATTTTCTGATTAAAGATACTTATTTTTGTGTTTTATGTGAAAATGCAAATGTTCCAAAAATCCTAAAGCTTGTGCTCTTTCAGAGAAAACCTCATATCCACTGAGCATTAGTTTCCTAAAAAACGTTGTCGTGTACATTTCTACTTGACTCAGCTTACATATAAACTTCTGACGATAACGCTTCAATTCTTTTAAACTCTAGACTTTAAACTTCCAAATCTTCTGCCAAACCCCGTTCAAACTGTTCCTAACAATTTAGGTGAGCAGATATCTTCAACATTTCTGTTTTCTGAGATGCATGTTTGCAAGATTAAAAAAATTAATTGAAAGTATGAAGATTCTGAAGAAAATCAATGTTAAGGGTCTTTACTCATAAAGAGTTAGCAGGTTTTCCTTGGAAACCTAAAGCCAAATGTTATGAGCAAGTGAGTAGCTGTAATTAGGATATTTTCCTCACTCGATCCCTGTGTGTTTACATTAATGTGTGTGTGTGTGTTCGTCGCCAGGGTGCCTGGATGATATGTGTCTGTGGAGGCTTCTGGAATGCTCAGAATGTGAGAAGTTGTGAAGAGATGTGAGGTTTCTGGTAGCCCCGCCCATGACAGCAGGTCATGCTTCAGCAATTGGTTGGTCCCCGGAGGTCGCAGTGCAGTCGGGGTCCTGTCGCTCCACAGAAGAGAGGTCGAAGGTTAACTTCCACCGGAGCTCTCCTTTCCTCCTCTCACCCAGCAGGGTTCTTCCAGCTTAGAAGAGAGCCAGGAAAAAAAAATGGAGTGACCTTTCTTTTTTCCAGGAATTTGCAGCAAAACAGGAGGAGAAAGTTAAGTTCTGACGACATACGCGGACACACAAAAACTATAAATCTTCTTCTTATGTTAAGAGAACATAAAAATTAGATACAAATGTAAAAATCCATCCTTTCGAAGACAAGACAGTCTTATTGTGCAAGATCGGCTCCTCTCTGTTGTCAGGAAAATACTTCTAAGACTACAAATCACAGCAAACATTGTAAAAACATGAGTGGGAGCTCATAGAAACAAATTCAGAAGAAGCTCCACTAGTAATCCTGAACAAGAAAACGTCTGTCAGTCCAGTCCTGAGAGGACTGCATAGTTTTGCCTTTTTTTTCCAGCAGCGTTCTGTGTGAAATTTAATTACTGCCTGGATATGTTGGATTCATGAAGTGCTTCAATAATGATGTGACTCACAGGAATGCGATCAGCTTTTTAGGTCTGCAAACATCAACTGCAGATGTTTGATTTTGACAATAAAAGCATTTTTGGTTACAAGACAGTTACATTCCGATGAGATTCACACCATCACAAGAGAATCCATCCAGCCAGAAAGCAAAGATAGCGTCCAAAAGTAGGATTTGACCAAAAATGGTTGTCTGTCCTTGTGGTCAGAAAAAAAGACCAGAAATTTTATTTTCTATAATAATAATTAAAATTAAAAGTTTTTCAGAAGGTTTTTCTTTTAACTACCAAGTAGAAAGATTTTCTAACAATCTCAACTGGTAATTGATTTTTTTAAAACTGATAACGTAGATCCAGGGTTTTTTTTTCATTCAGAAAAACACTAATTATCTTTGATTTGAGAATTCCAGTGTAAAACAGCTCAGAAAAATATAATAAAACGGAACACAATCAACGTTAACAACTTCATTTTTGAATGAGTAGAAAAAAGCTGCACTTTTATATAATAATAATAATAATAATAATGATAATGATAATAACTACCAATGGATGATGATTTTTGACTCTCCGGCTCTTTCACAAGCACATTTCCAGAATTGGTTCAATTGAGAAATTTAAAGGCAAACAGTGAAAATGTGTATGTAGAGGTGTTTTTTATGCTTTTAATGATGTAATTCTTTAAATCTTATTTCTATAAATCTTTTTTCCCAATTTCAGAATGTTTCGCTAAACTTTTTCTAAATACTTCTTTGAATCACTTTAGAAACGTTTACCTCTCTAAGAAACTTTCAGTTTCTAAACTAATTATTGAACATCATCAGTTCAGTAACAGAATAAAGTATGTTGTTAAATCTCTGTATCAATAAAGTTTTGTATATGTCCTAGCAAATAATAAAATACTGGCTCAAAAGTTGCATCATTTGTATCTATTGTAATTATAAACAAGAAAGATTAGCAGACATTTTTATTTTTGCAGAAGTTATTTTAAATATTTGAGATAAAATCATGTGTGGGTAAAATAATTTCCAAATGTCACTGAAAACTACTGTTCTTTATTGTTTACAGCTTCAGAAATGATGGCGTTTTCTGAATACTGTTCAGTGAAAGCAAAAACATCAAGGAAAATTGATCAAAAGGCAATTTAACAATATTCACAAAGAAAAAAAACAACATTTTTACATGGCAAGTGAGCCCTATAATGCAAGAAAAGGCTTTTTTGAAGAAACATGCATTAAAGTCTTGGTAATTGCCCAACTTTTTCTGACAAACTCTGTTTGTTCACATTTTTATTTTCTGCTAACATAGCAAGTGAAGTTGAGAAAAAAGTCACTGTCATGTGGGAGAGGAAATAGAGTGGTAACATTAACAGCACTGACAGATATTTTAGACATATTTCTGTTTCTGATTGAAATACGTCTGAATACAAATTTATCAAAAATTTACACATTTTATGTTTAAGACTGCAGTCGATCTTAGGCTTGTGCAATAAAGGTTTGTAAAAATAATGGGAGGCTTTGAAAAAAAAGACATGTAAAACAAATGCAACTGAGGCTACTCTTCATCAGAGCCTATAAGAATGAAGGAAACATCCAAAGAAAGGATTTGAAAAGCTTGTAACATGCTTTGTGATGGATCTGAAAACTTGCCTAAATAGTATCACTGTAACTAATTATCAAAACAATTGAGAAACCTTGAGAACATCCAAAGATCTCTTTGCATTTTCATAGCAGGTTAAAAAACATTGAAAAAAAAATCAGATACAAATCTAAAGCGCTTAAAAAATGTTCTGCACCTGCAAGCCAGACATGAGGATGGCTTCAGCTTCTGAAGGATCCAACTTCAGCTCACACTCTGACAGCCCTAAATTCCATTAGACAAGAGGAGGGAGGGCAGGGAGAGAAAGAAAGAGAAGAAAAGGAGTGGAAAAAGGTAAATCATAGGGGAGGAAAAAAGTGGGCAAAGGAATCAAAGCAGAAAAGAAAGTTAGAAGTAAGGAAGAAAGGGTGCCAGTAGAAAACAGTTGCAAGGCAGGACATGAGAGAAGGAACAAAGTAGCCTACGATAAGTGAAAAGGTGATGAGTGAGAGACAGAAGTGTAAATTACTGTTTGTCCTCAGACTGAATGGAACAGGGGGAAAAAATCCTTGGATTAGCAAAAAAAGCCTCAAGAATGTCCTAGTCTTCTCAAAAGAAAACCTAATTCTGAAAAGCCAATATTCCAATAAAAGACAAAGAAAAGAAATCAGTCTAGAAAACGTGTTATTTGGCTTAAAACATGGAAGCAAAAGACACAACAGGGCCGTGATTTGAACGTGCAAAAGCCAGGTTCTTGAACAAACGTTTAGTCCACGGTGTTCACAATTTATAAGCAAGGAGGGGCTTCTTATTTTTCTACTGTTTATGAGTGCATGTCCACCATGCCCCTGCATCTGGAAGAGGCTTGATGCAAAATGTCAAGGCGGTGTGAGTCTTGTGCAGCTTGTTTCAGGCTTTTCCGATACATGAAAGACTTGGTGTCGTATAAAACCATCCGTGCAAAAAAAAAAAAAAAAACACGGTTATTATTCTCACCACCATGATCAATTTTTAAATGGTTGGTGAATTAAAATTAATCGCTACCAAAGTCAAGTCCTTGATAGGTCAAAGTTCAACCTGATTTAAAAAAGTGAATTCTGCCTGAAAACAGTGGTAAAAACTTGCGTAGCTACGTGTGAAGTTTTGAACACGGAAGCCCGAAACACACATATGAGCACGCTTACACAGATTTTCCATTGAAAGTGATCGCTTGAACGTGCGTTGCCGTGGGATGCCGTGAACATACAGTAGTTTTCGATGGTACAGGAGATTTACTGGTCATCATTGGAGAACTTGAACTTAAATTAATTGAGAAGGTGAAAGTTATGTGATTTAATCTGATGAATGATAGAAACTACCTGACAAATGTTATCACAAATCTTCTCTTTAGAGTCTCTAAAAGACTGAAAGGTACACAATAGTCATTGTTTTTCATACTTTTTCACACAAATAAAGGATAAAGATCTGAACAAAGTCAAATAATTCTGATTTTCTGATTTTTTTAAAGGTTTTCCAGTTGAAGAAAAACACTGGAAACAATGTTATCTCTGTGTGGTTTTTACATTCTGTTTTTTAATCTATCAGAGGTTTGCCTTCTGTAAAGTAAACCTTTGTTGTCTGTGTGAATTTTTATCCGGATATTAGTTCTGTGCTTCATCAACCTCTGATTAACACTATAGGATGTCCTCTTGAGCTGAGAGGAAGTAGTTCAACAGAGACGCTTTGACTCATCAGCTCTTTTGTTGTGATGGCTGACGAGGTGGTCATTGTGCGAACGCACTCCCAGTCAATGCCAGATATGAATCAGGATCGTACGGAAAAAATTAGACTTACATGCAGCTGCTTATCACTCCTAGTTTATTTTTACACGATGTGACTCTGTGGTGAATCAGGAACTGAGTCGGTTCTCGTCATCCAAGTCTTTTTTAAGGAATACTTTCCTGCATCAGTGCTGCAACAATGCTTTTATTTAGAAATTTCGGCCTTTCAAACCTGTTAGTTAGAAAAATAAATTTTAAATACATACTAAAGTCAATCTGTAAAACAAATATACAATAACCGTTTTAATAAAGCACCAGAAAAACTGTTGAAATCTTTGGTTTGCAAAAGGTGTAACCGGATGTTTGCATCTAAAAAAACTTAAAAAGGTCAAAATCCAGTTTACATATCATTTTGGTCACAAAATGTATAAAAAAACAAAACAATAAAAAGAAACATCCAATTCAAACATTGAGAGAATAAAGTGCTTAGGTTTTCTTTTTGTTGCATGTTCTTCTTTACAGAGATTGCTGAATAAATAAAAACCGTCAAACTTGAAAGACAGCTTTAAGTGGTTTCTATCCTTTGTTTCTCTTTCCTCCTCTCTCTTCGTCACCACACCTCCATTTCCTTAATTGATCTCCACATCCTGCATATCAGGAAGATTAGCTTTGGATTAGCCGAGTAAACACAGTGTGTGTGCGTGTGCGTGTCTGTTTGTGTGTTAACCCAAGAGAGAAGTGGAGGCTTTGATCAGGCTAATGAGCTGCCACTCCATCCTCCAGGGCCTGCTAGTTTGTTGGGGGGTGCATGGACACCTGAAACAACATGGCGGACACGAATAGCCTGAAGTTGCGCACACACTCGTCACCGCAGTGCCTCGTATCCTGCCGCCATTATTCTCTGCTTGCCACCTCCTGCCACCCCCTGCTAGTCATCTCCATCCATGTGTCAGTCACCTCTGCTGCTTCCACCCAGCTAACAGTAGCCTAACCATTCACACAGCGGTCATCCCACCCACCTGCCGCCTTGCCCCCTGCATTTTCTCTGTTTTGTCATATCCAGTCTCCATCCCCCGTTCACATTGACAAGAAACTGCGCCATCATTTTTCCTCTTTTCTTCTTTTACTATTTACCAGCGCAAGTTCTACCGTTGGAAGAGGCTTGGTACCAAATATATATGGTGTCTTTTATGATCAATTTTCAAATGGTTGAATTAAAAATGGACGCCAGCCATTAGTCACTACCAAATACAAGTCCGTGGTTGATCAAAGTTTGATTTGGTTTCAACTTTCAACGTGTGTCCACTGGCCACGCTTTTGAGCTAGAAAAAAGTTGAAGGAACTTGCATATCTAGGCATGAACAAGAGAGTTTTGAACACGGAAGCCTGAAATTCCCATTTATGTGCGTTTACATAGACGCGTTTACATAGGAAATGGCAGCAAGAGCTCCCACTGTCGAGGGCGGTGTGAATCTAGCCTGACGGCACCAAATGGAAACCACTATCGCAAAACCCAACGTTAACTTTTACAGAAACAAAAGACATTTCCCACACAGGTTCTTAATTATAGTTCAAAGTAAATTTTGTTCCCTTTTGAACCGACAACCCCCCTCCACCCCTTTGACCTCACCCATACCTGTAGCCACACACCCCCCCAGGCTGAAAGGAGGATTTCCAAATCTCTTAAATAGTTTGAGAAAATAAGCACTGGAGAGGTCTCTGGAGGAATTCAAAACGATGAAGGTGTAACCTTCTATCTGTCAAATGTTCTCAGCGAAAAGTTTGTTGACTCCAAGCAGAGACACAAGTGAGAAGGAGAGGAGGAGGTGCGTTAACATAATCAAAAGCGCACACACAGAGTGACACCCAACCTCTAAAACTGTAGCCCCCTTCCTTCCTTCCTGTCATTCACCAGTCTTATCCAGGTCATGTCATGTCTCCTGCTCCCTTAAAACGCCATCTCTTTATTACTTCCTGACATTTTAGCTGCAGGCTGAGGTTTGTTTGACCCTACAGTATCATCGTTCCAATCCTGCAGCAGTCACAACCTTAAGACCCAAAGTGTATCTGGTCCAAAACGGGATAAATTAGTATGCATAAAAACAAAATTGAACTTTTTATTGGAACAAGACAAAACAAACACCTGCCATCAACCCTGTGAACAGTGTAGAATGCTGTACAGAGTGTGAGCTAAACGTTTGAGTAAAAGTTTAATTATTACCACTTTATGTTTACCCGCGTAGCTGAAGCATATTTCCTCAAAAGGCAACAACTCTTACCCTAGTGGCTGATTTTCTTTAAACAAGCAAAAAAAAAAAAAAAATCTGCTAATGTCGTGAGAAAGATTGTCTTACAAAGAATTCTTATTTTAACAAATAAATTCTTGTCACTAATACAGGTTTTGTCAAACTAAGATTATTTTGCTATTGTAAAACATTACTGATTAGATTATGTTTTTCTTGCAACACTGAAAATAAGAATTTTTCTTAAAACAAGGGTCTTTTTACATTCTTGAGATTCAGTTTTTGTGGTCCTTTCAAGAACTTGTCAATGTAAGAAAAGCACAATAGGTGATGAACTGAAATCTTCTCGCAGTCCTTTTTAGTGTTCTGTTTCTGGGACACAAGTTTGTTCATAAAGACTTAAAATCCTGTCATAAAATCACATTTTATTGCTCCTTGCACACATTCGCAAACATCACACCTCTTTGCCACCGCTGACCTCTCCACCCAAGATGTCACTTTAGATAGTGACAATCAGAGATGGCACTGCCAATACAAAAACATTCAGGCGGCAAGAATTTGTTTTTGAGCTCAAGCTTTTTTTTTTTCCTGCTCTGTTGTGAACTTTGGAGTCTGTTGTTGCATGATCCATTGATGCACTGGTGTCATGTCTAGTCTGAAGGCTGTCAGAAGACAGCCTTCAGACTAGACATTTTTATGCTGTCTAGTTTTTTTTTAATCTTCTATAACATAAAAGATTGGTATAAATGACTTTGGAAGTTTTATGACCTTTAGATTCCTGAGTCACAAGTGTTGTTTTGTCTTCATCAGTGTCACCAACCACACTGGAAGTAGTTCCCCTCTCAAAAAAATCAAATTTTCACAGCCCACGTGTCAGCAAAGCGATTATCTACTTTGAAACCTCCTCACCACAGATGTTTCGGTGTTATATTTAACACTGCGGGGGGCCAGAACTTTCAAAACTTTCTACCACTGTCATGGAAAACCAAGTTTCCAAGGCAAGGAAATTGAAAACGAAACTGTTACATGACTTTTGTGGCCTGATTTGCTTTTGAAATGTGGTGTCAGGGCATGTGTGGACATTACAAGATACACATCTTTGGAAAGATTTTGTGGTTCACACCTAAAGGTTACCTGGAGCTGATTGAGTGAGATTTATTATAGTGCTTTTTTGGCATATTGACAAAACAGGAGAAGTACCATTTGGTTGTTATTTTTTGTCCACATTACGTTAATCACTTTGCTTGCTATTACATTTCATCAGATGGATCTTAAAGACAAATAAAAGAACTTCCTCCAGCTGAAATATTACTCATCTCAGATGGACGTGGTTCTCATATTTTTGTGTTTCTGTGTGCACTCAGGATGTTTTCATAGCACACACATCTGACAGAGTGATTTACATGCCTTCAGACATTCTTACTGACGAGACAAAACACACACACACACACAAAAGCCACAATGCACACACCAAAGAGCGGAAGACAAACTCAGCAAGAAAACAGGTTGATGATCAAACTGGTTTAGCAGAGGCCTTGTGATGTTTGTACAAAGATCTTGTCTTGGAGATCTGTTTCACATGCTCGGGTCTGACAGCTCTTCCGCTGCACTCTGAGTTTGAGGGTGATCGATATTTCAGAAGTCGCTCGGGTTCTGTCGCACAAACATTCGGTTGCTTCAAAAAACAGTTTCTTGGCACGGCATGAAGACATGTCCTAAAACTATATTTGACGTTAATAGCAAGGCGATCAATTTTCATCTGAAACCTTGACTTATGATTAATAAAACAATTTTTTTCCAGTAAGACATCACAGTCACTCCTTTCCACCACAGCAGAGGAGGGTAGTTTTTAATGAAGTAACCCACAGAGGATCTTTGATATACAACAATTTCCTCTGCTAATTTCACAAAGAAACAGAAGGCATAATTCATATACACCGTAACTATGAACAAGTGTTTAAAAAATGTAAAAACATCATCCTTCTTTTCTGAGAGATACTACATCTCTACTGTTCTTTGGTTCTTAACAGTAGATGGAAATCTCATTTCAAGTTTCAAGTCTCAAGAATCAAGTTTTGATCTATTTTAAAAGCATTCCCAGTGGTCTTTGTGATTATGCTAGTTTTAGTCAAGATCAAATAACCTGTGTTATTTTCTAGGACACAGTTTCTGCAGAGCTGCAAAAGTTCCTCTTTTGCTTTTGATTTCCCGGGACGGGTGGCACTGTCAAACCCCACCCTGTTGATGAGAGCTCTCTGTACATGCGCTCTCCCGTTAGGTTCCAGCCTCTCACACCTCCAACATAAGATTACCGGTGCAACAAAAATAGCGAGCAATATTGGAGCTTATCAGCTTTTATAACGTTTTGATCCAGATGTCAGAATACACGATATACCAGAAGTTAAGCAATAAAAGACAAGCTGCCGGATGACTCCATTGTTGCTTTTCCAGTCGTCGCAATGACACGGTAGAGGTCTACACCATGCATGCCCCGTTAAAACAACCCGCTCAGTGGAAGAGAGGGTTCACTGAGTGGAAACGCTCGCCAGAATTAACTGGACCGTACCACTCCTTATCGTACCGTACCAGACCGGGCCGCTCAGTGGAAACGAGGCTTTTGTCTACAGTAGTTTACATAGTAGTAGTAGTTTACATCACAACGTTTTTTAAACTGCATTTTTTTGTCTGCTCCTGATTCACAACAATTTAAAAAAAAAATACTCAGAAATGCCAATTTTGTACTTAATTTGTTTAAAATGTGTCCTCCATCATTAGAAAAATGCCACAAAAACATGTTAAGGCACAATAAACAGAATTTTTATCAGAGTGGGTCTTTAAATTTGTGTCAACACCTCTTTGAGCACAAACCAGTTACATGTTTGTCTGTTTTTATTAATGTTGGGGTGAACACATCTCCCGCTTTTCCCGTCTGTCTCCATCTGTTATTCTTCAGTTTAAGTGAAAAGAAGACAGAAACAGATTGAATCCAGCTTTCCAAATTAAGTTAAAGCCCGTTAGTTGTTAAACACCTTGATGAGTGAAGTTTGTTCTCTGCATTTGACCCATCTCCTGGGGGAGCGGTGAGACACAGCGTGGTTTTGGTGGTTTAACTCCCCAATCCAGCTTCTTAATGCTGAGGGTCAAGCAGGGAGGCATTGGGTCAGAGTCTTTGGGATGACTCTGCCGTGGATTTGAACTCACAGCAGGTCTTTTGCTGACAGATCCCCATCTTACACTAGTACGACTATAATTTCACTGTTGGTATGCCAATGGGAGGAAAGAAAAAAAATCTGAGAAAAAAGTAGTTTTACGCTTGGCTGTCAGGTGCCATAGAAGACACATAAGGAGGAGCTACAAATATGTGTAATCTCCATACCTTTGTGGTTGATGGTACCAAATCTGGTATTTAAAATTGTTTCAAACAAAACTTCAAATTTGGATCTTTTGCTTTTTTTTTTGAAAGGCTTGTCTTCACTATATAAGCATGTTGCTCTATAGATGTGTTTTTTTGGTGCAGGTTGGGGGGTAGCACCAATTTTCTCTGCAGGAGCTATTGAGAGTTGGGAAATACCCCACCTCATTTTTCACCTGGTAATTTTAGAAACTTTCCCAGGAGATAAAAGGAACAAAGCATCGCTCTCCGGCTTATGATATCACAGTCAAAGTCAGTTCTTCTCCTGCTAACATGCACGTTTGGCAGAGAATGAGAGACGACACTGTAAATGCATTCACCAATAAAAAAAACAAGTGGCATAAATTAAGATAAAAGAAATGTTCAACATTGGAAATAGCATAATTCGACATGCGTAGTGGCTGTTTTTAAAAACATATGGTTCATTAGATAGAACAGATTGTCTTTCTGAGAAAAATATCACTTTTAAATAGTAATTTGGGGTTAAATAAACTAATCAAGGAGCAATGCTGGGAAATTGTGTTCGTGTCTGAAATGGGTGTCTGGTAAATGAGACTTTAAAACATGGGATTGATTTGTTCTAATAGAGTCTGTCCACATGTTTCATCTGGATGAAAACTTCCAAACTGGGCGTTGCCAATATCTCTTTATTTTGACTTCCTGTTTGAGAGAAGTTTGACAAAAGCAACTGGAGCTCTCACGTAAAACAGTCCAACTTTGCAACAAAAATGAACAGAACTACACGTTTCTTTGCTATGCGGTTAGATTCTTTTCTCAGATAGTTGCACTTTTTTGTGAACCCTTAACTTTTCAGTGCTTGAGGAAGTACCTGAGTTTAGAGGAAAGTCTGGGGATCTATGTTTAGACTGCTGCCCCATGACCTGGTCCCGGATGAGCAGAAGAAAAAGTATGGAAGAAGAACAGTGCGCTCAAAATTGTGTTTTGAATTTTTTGACTAAAAGCTAATTTTCTGGTCATTAGCACTGGAATTGCCTTTATGAGCTGGTTCCAAAATGTTTTGGCAAATTCTAGGGCTTGTAATTGGACAGGGAAATAGGAAAAATAAAAAAGATATGTATTCTACTCTATCTTGTAGACACAATCACCAGTATGATAAGCTAAAATCCCAGTCTGATCATCATTTGATCTATTTGAAAAGTGTTTCCAGTGTTCTCTGAATTAGCCAGACTGTCAGATACAATCAGCCAAAAACCTTTGCCATTTTTTTAGGACATAGTTTCTGCAGAGCGGCAGTAATTCATTAGAAATTTGCCTCTGAGAACTGTTGGCGGAGACTAAGCACACCCCGACTTCCCGACATCTGTCTGTTTAAACTCTCTTCCGCTAGCTTACAGCCACCCACAATCCCAACCATTGAAACAAAAATGGTGCACAATATTAGAGCTATTCAGCCATACAGTTTTGAGCCAGTTTTGCAGCTTAATTTTCTCATCAGAAAAAAAAATCATCATCAGAAAAATGTCACAAGAACATGATAAAAACACCAAAAAAAAAAAAAAAAAAAAATTTCATCGCTGTGGTTCTTTGAGCAAGACCATTTTGGTTGAGGAAACCAAAGCAATTGTTTAGGCAACAATGGATTAAAGCAGCAACCTTTTTTATTCTAAGTCTATAAAACTGAGAGGAGAGATGTTGAGATGAATCAATGCAATGTTGGGTAAATTACTTTTAAAGAGTAATTGATTACTTTACTTTAGTTACTGGATGTTACTAGTTGTCATTCCTCAATTTCCTCAATTCCCCAGTAATACTAGTTACTCATCCCCCAGTTAAAAAGTAATTCACTACTTGTTATTCTACCTTTTTTTTTTAATTCTCACGTACAAATTCTTAAAGGAATAAAGCTAGCACAAACAAGATACCCTTGTAAAATCCACAAAATAAAAGCATAGAGGCTACAAAAGGGCAATAAAGTTTTTTAGAATTATACCTCATTAATTCAACACATGAACATGTATATAGTATCCTATATAGTGTGTAGATAGGTTGCTCATTGACACCAGGGTGGTGGAAAGCAGTTCATCTCTAGGACAAAACTTGCACTTAACTGAAATGTTTTTGCCTTTGTTTTTAAACGAATTCATCCACATCCATTTTTCCACTCTCTTCATCTTACTTTGACCAATTCCAACTCTGCATTAGCAAGCATACATCAGTAACTCTGTTTTTTTGTTAGTAACCATTTTGTGTCATTTAACCAATTGACAATGTCAGAGCCAAGTGTTTATACAAATTAATTTGTTTGGTGAGTCACCGATGGTTTCACTGCACTAGAATGTGAGTAGTAAGTGAAGTAATGAGGGTTTCTGTTGTCTAGTTTTGTAATTTAATCACCAAAATTTGAACTGTTATTTGTTATGTTGCTCCATTACTGACAAAAGTAATTCAATTACAGTAATTTGTTACTTTGTAATTCATTACCAACCCCACACTGAATCTATGAGTGGCTCCACCTTGACTTGGTTATCTTGTGCTGTAGTTGGCACTGCATCTGACTCTTTCTTTAAAAAACAAGCACAACTACTATTTTTCATGAAGAGTTGTGGTACTTTTCTATTGATGTGAGTATATTTTTCAGACAGAATCAAAGTCTCCCTCTTTTAACCCCAATGTCTTACAAATAAACAGAGAAAAAGTAGGTTTGGGGTAAAAAAAAACCTGCCAGATTTCATTCATGAGGCTCAGATGCCAGTGTGCCCGTCTGTGTGGGTGTGGTCATGCCTGTCTGGAGTTTCTAAGCAGAGCATTGTACAAAGTGACAACCCCATCAAAGAGTCTGAGCCTGCATAAAAGAACATTTTATGACTCTGCCCTTCAAAAAAACAGTTTGAGGAGTTCAAAGCACACACACTCGGAGCGGCTGGCTGTCGATGGAAACTTCAGCGCAACAGTGAGGGGATGGAAGACAGAGAGGGAAAGTGGGAAATAACATAAAAGAGCATGGGGAGGCAAGCTTCAAAAGTCATTTGATATCTGTCCTTAAAAAAGTGATACTAACCTGCCTGAGTTTGCATTTCCAGTCTGATGCAAAATCGCCAACATCAGGTTGTCATTGCTTCTCCAGTACTTCAACCCCAGCCGTGGCGTTTGATCGATCTCTGCGGTTTGAAGGCACACACCTTCCACCCATATGCGGAGGATTTCTTCAAAAGGCTCAAAATTTCATTTTGTGATTTACTGTTTGGTAATGATGTTTGGTTAAAGCAGGCCCAACAGTCAGAGCAGAGCCTGTCTGCTCTTTAGTACATCTCTCCCCCTCAAAGATTTAAAGCTTTAGCTGAATCGTCTGTCACAAAGGCAGACGCAGGCAGACACCTTCTGTGTTTTTTAAAAAATGGCTGCAAATCTAAGTCGTCAAGTCTCGGTTTCTTTCCAAAAAGCTTTTTAACCCATAACATGTGACTAATGCAGTCCTCCCAAAGAAATAACAAATGACAAATTCAGATAAAATGTGATTCTTGTGAGAGCTTTGAGGAAATACCTCATCTTTGTTGATGTATTTCCATGTCAGGAGCATTCTCTGCATAATCGCATTGCTTAAGGGGTCCAAAAACATGTTTATGCAAAAGAGCGCATTTTTTGTGTAACTATTTTAGTACCAGAATGTTGACA
Organism: Adrianichthys oophorus; assembly: GCA_036245035.1. NCBI lineage: Eukaryota > Metazoa > Chordata > Actinopteri > Beloniformes > Adrianichthyidae > Adrianichthys > Adrianichthys oophorus. The sequence goes on along the minus strand of BSAI01000201.1, from coordinate 19,118,560 downwards.
TTAAACAGAACATTTCTATAATTCTTTAGTGTAAGAGAACAAACATCCAAAAGCCATCATATTTGCAATGAGAAAGATTAACAGAGACAAAACAAAAAGTGCCAAAAAGTAAAAGATTCTACAGTCAGTGAAAAATCATCAATTTTTATTCATGGATTATCAGTTAATAGTAAAATGCAATTATTTTTTGCTGCCTTTTTTTAATTCACTTGCTTTAATTCTGTACTCTTGAGAAAGCATGTCCAAAGTCCGGCCCATGGGCCAAATTCAATTATATTTTACATATAAAGCTGAAATCCCAGCATTTTTTTATGCAACTGTGTGTACAATTTCTTGACTGTAGTTGGACAAATTATGTTTAAAGCCATTGTAAAAGTTGACAGTGAGGACCATCGCTTCCAGGACAAATGGAAATTTGGCGTATTTTTTCAGTGAAATATAAAACAAATGTGTCTGCCTAAATAGCCAAGAAGTTCAATGTCAAGGCAGACGAGACATGCAAGCTACGACAAGCAAACTGGGAATGAATGATGCAAAAAATTAACAAATTCACAGTAATTTGGGTAAAAATTTAATTAGATGTAAACGGCATATTTTATGTGGAGAAAAATCAAAAGCATGTCATTGGAATAAAATGTTCATTAAACAGTCAATTTGCATTTAATGTTACTGAAATAGTTTAAAGAATGTCAGGCTGAATGGTTGTTCCTCAAACATTTTCACCTCACCAAATCTGGCCTTCTTTGCAAAAAGTTTGGACAATCCTGCTCTAGAGAATGATTCGGAAACTTAAGTGGCCCAAAACACCCAGAAAAGTCCAGAGACGCACAACAGTTGCTACTTCAGCTGGTTTTATGTAACAAAATTACAAGAGGACATGATGAAGAAAACCTGCTAATGTAATGCCTTAGTCACAACTGCCCTCACGGGTGGATGCAGGCTTAATTTTTACATTTTAAGATTGTTGACCATTCGGTGAGGCTGTAGAGCACCTGTGGACAACCCAAAAACCCACAGCATTTGTACGGGTCAATCCCCTGTAGAGGGTGCATGTGACTAAGACCTAACACATGTTGTAAAGTGTCTCACCTTCTCAATACTTGTCTTAAATCTAAGAAGTTATTAGATTTTTTTCCAAGTTAAAATGTACAGTGTCAGCTAAAGTCACTTACTTTGATCCACTGGAAGGTCTGAGTGCATTTGCACTAAGGCTGTGCAGCATCAGGGTTCACTTGCAAATAAACCAAAGGCCCTTGTTTTCAGAAAACCAGACTTTGCTCGTTTTTTCTGCATCATATTTCAGGTAAGCACAATCCAAGATAAACTATGGAGCAGACCACACAGCACAATTTGAACTATTATTGGTCTTCCTCTTTTGGTCTAAAAAGAAACTTAATTCTACACACTAATGCATAGGAGAAATTTAAGGCATATGAATTAGCTTTTTCTTTACGACATTTAAATTGCACAGGCAAGCAGCTGAACCACTAACTTTTTTTGACTGAATCTCCGTAGTGAGGCCCGGAAGGGAAAAATGTTTAAATTGATTAACATTTTACATTTACATGTATAATGGTGTTTCAGAGTACTGTGTGGGCTGCTCCATGCACTATAAAAATAATATTTAAAAAAAGTGTTCAGCTGTTTTTACAGATCTCTAGAATTTTTACCTGGAACCGATAGATCCCTGCAGCTACAGCAGTCTTTTGATTCAGAACCAAAGGCCAACTGAACCATTTCCTGCATGTTCCAAAACTCGGTGTGAGAAGCGACAAAGGAAAAGAGGGCAAACTGGAGCTTGTGCGGGTGTTTGAGGACACAGGTGTGAGGAGCTCAAGAGCAACCCTGACCTTTTCAGCTCAGTTCATCTTCCTGTAGCAAATATTTGCTGATTATTAGCCATAACCTATTCTTTTTCAGCCCACAGGAAGCGCCCCCCCCCCCCCCCCAAAAAAAAAAAACATTTTCAAATGTCCCCCTCATGCATTAAATGTTGTTTTACTTTGGAGAGAAATTAGGGTGGGGGGGGGTTGCATGGAGAAGAGGGAGAAAAAAAGAGAGAGGACACAGAGGTTGCGTTTTGTCCGGCGGGAACGTGGGAGCTATTACACAAGGGACACTGGGAGGAAGGAAGGAAGAGAGAGTCACGGAGGGGGAACGAGTGGAAAAGGAGGAGTAGAAGACCCCAATAGGGATTAGTGGGCCAGCTGCTCCCTCAGGGGCCAGAAATGAGCTACACTTTAATTCTGGCAGGAAGAGGAACTCCAAAGAAAGAGGAGGACCAAAGGAGTTAAACAAGGTCAAAATTTAAAAAAAGGGAGGTAGCACTAGACCAAAATTGAAATAAGAAATTCAATAAAATGCATTTATGTGGTCTATTTACGTTACACAAACCTAAAAAAAAATCAGAATTTGATTTTTGTCACAGATAAGATACTAAACTTGTAACATACAATTCAAAGAGCCACCATCTGCATACAATTGAATGGTTTAGAAAAATGCGGGTCAATACCTACTAAAAACTCCATCATTAAAAATAACCTAAGTTGGGTTGCCCACTTTTTGCTGCGTTATTTTAACTTAGGAAAGAGAAAAAAAAAACTCAGGAAAAAAACCACTAAGCTCAAATGAAACTCAAAATGAGTAACCTCCAAAAAGTAACAAAAAATGTGCCACAACATGAATAAACCAAGAGGAGCAATAAAAGAAAAAAAAAATATGAAAAACAGAGTTATAAATGTATTCTTTTTTTAACATCTTAAAGTCAAAGCCTTTTTCAGATGCTCCCATATTTCATTGATCATAATTCAATTTGTGAGGGCAACCTTTACAAATGTAAAAGAAAAGTAAAAAAAAAAAAGTAAAAATACCAAAAATGCTTTGCACAATGTCTCAACTCTCTTCAGTTTATAATTTGAAAATGCTATTTTTTTGTTAAACTCATATGCTTCATAGACAATGGACATTTCCTTGTGATATTTATTTTATTATTGTTGTTACTATTATTTTAATGCTATTTGCTATTTTCTGTTACTTGTATTATTATCTGTTGCTTTTTGAGCTACGTAACAAAGCAATTTCCTTAAAATGGGATCATTTCAAGTTCTATCTTTCTATCTAATACATACATACAATTTAACATTCCTATTAATTTTGATAGTTTCCTTTTCACAGAAATTGTGGAAATATAAAGTTGCTTCATATGTCATTTTTGATCCCCTGTTCTTCAACTATCTTTAGTTACTGATAAATGAAAGCTTAAATTACTGGATCTGAAATAATTTGATTTATTTCTTGAAGCTGCATTACGCTACATTCCAAGCTTTTTACATACAGTAATTGGCAGAGAAGTATTTGTGTCGACCGCAGAAACATTGTGAGTGAGGTCATGGCTGACATACCACACAGGCTGTACATCTCTTTACAATGAGCCACTGTTTTTTGATATCTCCATCAAGGCAATTAGACAGCAAGCCACTCCAACATGCTCATTTCTTGAGCCAGCAAAAGAAACAAAGCCATCAAGCTGGAAGCGTTAATACTGGCCAGCAAGTATTGTGAAAAAAAAAAAATAATAATAATTGCTGAAAAAATCAACAACTCGAAAGTCAAGAGTTAGAAGATACTGAGATTTTTCCCCTTCTTCTGCTTCCTACTGCTTTTTTGTCCTTTTTTTTCTCCATATGGCAGCCATTTGTCTGGAGGAGGTCTGTCAGACATAAATAATAGGTTATGAAAAAACAGGAGGGAGGAGGGTGCTTGCTTTCTTCCTGAGGGACAGGATCTCCAGAGGCCCTGGTGTCCTTCATGGCAAAAGAGGGAGAAAGTTGGAGAGATGGATGATTAAGGAAGGAGTGTGACACAAACTATACGGTTGATGTGAGTGTGCTTTTTGGAATTGCTGTGAACAAAAGCAAAAGACAGATGCAGAAGAGAACAGCTGGAAAAATAAATCTGTATTTTAAAAATAAGCAAAAAATGATGCAGCCTCACAAGTTCAGACGGCAGAGTGACTTTTGTATGTTAGGTTGAGTGCAAGGCAATGCTAAATCCTAAGTTTTTGTGCACTGATTTTCATCTGAAACCAATTCGTTCCAAACCACGAAGACAACTCCAAGCCTAGTTTTTAAAAACATCCTCTCTTTCCTTATCTTCCCCCTCCTGTCTGTTCATGTGTCAGGCTCTGCAGCTCTCCGTTGGATCTAGACTGTGGGCGTGCACGTCAAGCTTATGTGTGTGTGTGCGTGTATAAGTACGTGCACTTTAAAGCATCATGATTAACATTCGCCCCAATTCACTGAGGGACACGCATTCTAAGCCCTTCCTTCCTGCTCTGAGTGGAATTCTCATTAGCTGATAACTACTTTTCAAGAGACTGCTGCATTCCTCTGCTGGATACCAGGGGCCTTTCTGGACTCCCAGATCACATGCACACGTTTGCAGACGTGCATGCACAATCACAAGCAAAAACTGTCCAAACAAGCCTTGTAAACACACGTTGCATTTGGGGTTTCTTGCGGTTCATTTAATGAAAAGGGGAACAAAAATCAAACTTTGTGTAATTATATTTCTTCCAACTTGCAACCGAGGAGTTTCCTCAGAAACTGACTAGCAGGCTGTAGGAACCTCTGATATTTTCCTGCGATTTCTGCTTTTGTGAGCCAAAAGACGAGAGCACTTCCACCCTCGGATTCTAACCAGAAGATTATAGTATCTATTTACACTACAACCACATGCTCCCCAGCATGTTTCACTCAGATCCAAAAACAATAATGCGTGGACCAGATGGAGGAAAAGAAGGTGACCTGTTTTGGGGTTTGGGCAAAACAGAGGAATGATTGTGAACAATGGAGCTGAACTTTTTTTGTTTCATAAAGCTTTGCAAAATTACATTTTTCCCCATAGTGATTGTGGCTTCTTGAGGAGGCTGATTAAAACTCTTTATGATGTCAAACAATATGGATATCAGCTGTAAGAGAAGCTTGGAACTGAGGAAAAAGCTAAAGAAATGCAAAAAAAAGAACAGGGTCTTGTCATTTCAGACTTAGAGAATAAATTGTGTGCCAGAACCACAAAACAAGTGCTCAAAAACATTATGTAAGAATCTAACAGTCACTGAAAGCTGGCTGACGATAAAGTGACTGAGATGACCACAAAACAAAGAGCCGGTGTGATAATTAACAGGCCAGGTGTTGGCAAATTATGTTGAACAGCACTGAAAAGAAAAAGAAGTCAAAACTCTGTAATGTAATAAACACAAAAATATGACAAATTCAACAAACCCAACAGCAAAAAATTATGTATATATATATATATATGAACTGAAAATTAGGTTATTTTAAACCATAAGCAGTCTAACCATTTAATGAAAATAAAACACAAAATTATATCCTGACTGGCATATCTGTATTGCTTTAACCCCTTCATGCATTTACCTTTTTTCCAGTTTTATGAAAAAATATTCTTCAGTTTTTTTCCGTTCAATGTTAAATTTTCTAAAAAAATCTCATGGGGGGCATGAAATCTTGAAGATTTTGCAGATGCCGTTGCAAGTTGTATTTGTGGCGGTAGCCTTAATCAAAGCCTCCAAACTCTACACAGATGAACCTATAAATCTAAAATAATTTCATAATCATTATAGAAAAATAGAAGTGGAAATAAATGAAAAGGGCAGGAATGCAACAATTCACTTTCCCCAGTAGTTGGTTCAAACCTAGATTTCTGGATCACGGTTTTGTTTCAGTATTATTTGTGTTTAATGAAACAAAAAAACAAAAACAAAAAAATTTCGGGAAAAAAAAGTATTTATCAATTACCAAAAAATAATGAGGAAAAACTTTTCAGTTGGTTTTTACTAGACCTGGTGTAATGAAATTAAACAAAAAATAATGAATCCTTCTGACACATACATGCGTTTGACCCTTTTAAAGTAAACATACTGGTATGCAGTAGGGATGGAACAATTCAACCCCCCCACTATGAATACAAGGGCTAAAAGGCTAATTAAGAGGTTCACTGAAATTTAGGGAAACTAATCTCAGCAATGATCTTTTAATAAAAGCTATTAATAATATAATTTTCAATGATTAGAGATTTCAACTAATTTATATATATTTTTTAAAAGCTGTTTATTTGAAGCTTACTTTACTGATACTCATAGGGAAATTGAAGAAACTTTAGAAATACTTCAAATATGTAATTTGGCTGGGAAGTCCAGATTCAAAGTTTCTGTAGCAAAGAAAATATTTTAGAAAAGTTGGAATGATGTACTGGCTGATATGGGCTGTTACTGCTCCAAACCAAAGACAACAGAATTGGCCGTTTGTGTTTGGAAAACATGAACCTAATCAAGCCTTCACATGTGAGTTTTTTTTTGTCGGAACCAGAGTCTCATTATGATCCAGTCTCTCTTTGCAGTTCATGTTGTCTACCTGTTGAAGTGATGCTCTGTTAGAGGCTGGTGCTGCCACCCACTTAGCTCAAATTCAGTCATTTGTCTGGCTCCTTTCCCTCCCCAGGAACACTTCCCCTCAGCCTGTAAAATGATCACCGGATGGCGACTTGATTTCCTTCTCTTTTTCTCTGTCGACTCTCCTTTCCTCCCCTTTCTCTCCTTGCAACGTTTTTCCTTTCCTCTCCTCCCGTTTTTACTTTCTTTACTGTCCTGTGGCCCACCTCGCTTCATTTTCACAGTCTGACATCTAATTTTTCCAACTCCATCATTTTGTCTGGCTCCTGTTGCTCTCTTCCTGTTTTAAATTGATGTTGTTCCCCAGAGAGTGGTTAGTAGTAAACTAAGGGTTAGTTTGACCGGCTTCTGTTCACTGATGCTCTTTAACTGAATGCTATTGATTAATGCCAGCATTTGTTGTTAGCAGAAACAATCTGAACTTTCTAATATATGCCCAGTTTCTTCTCAAATTTAACATAATTTCAAATTTAAAGTATGTTTTTGAATGTATTTTTCATACAGTTATTCAGAATTTTTCCTTCCCTGACTTTTGATTTCACACAGTAGCTTTCAACATACATGCACATGTGGTTATTTATGAATTAAAATCATACTACTCATAATACAAAATCCAATTCAAGCAAGAAAGATGGCACACATGTAATAAAAATGAGCCGCAACCAATCAATGATTTAGCTATCTATTTTTTATGTTTGGTGGAATAGTAACAAACTGATTAGACATCAATATTGATGATTTTGTGGATGCAAAAGTCATAAGCAGAGTTCAATGAGCAAACCTGCAGAAGAGCAGGTCTCTTGTCTGAACTGTATTTATATGTAGTGTTCCCTCGCCATATCTGAATAAAAGTGAGGCAGTTTTTGTTTTGCTGCAACAAACTTGCTTTTATGTAGGAAATTTTGAAAAATATACAAATGAAATACCAAATCATATACAATGATTTTTGCCATCAAGCTCAATGACTAGTGACCATCATCTCGTTTTTTTTCTCGCTGTTATGCATCACAACATTTTTTTTTTAATATAATCTGCATCCATATTTGCTTCATTTGTTACAGTGTACAGCAGAGCTGCAAGGCTTGTTGTCATGTCAGATTAGTTGAGACCAAACAAAGATGTTTTATCAAAGTTTGCAGAGATATGTGACAGAAAATGTGTCAACAAAGACAAAAGATAGTGCTGGAAAGACTTTATGATTATTTGGTGCTCTGAATGTGTTTATTAAAAATTTCTACATATATCCAAATGTAAGTGCTTAAGCAACCTGTCACACGGTTTTAAATGTGCAAACCTGACTTTGGTACCAACTTTTTTCTATTTATAGTGTTTGAAGTAAAGTAAAAAAAAAAACAAGGTTGAAACAATATTTCTACTTCATTTTGATAATCATTGTCACTGATTGCAACTGGACCTACACTAACTTTAAGCTAAAGGGTTTACAGACATACAAAAATACTTCAATTGCAATGCTGGTGCCTTTCAAAAATCTCTGCTTCTTCAATTTAAACTACATATTTTTAATTATATGTAACATAAAGCAATGACATTCTGTTTAAACAAAAAGCAAAAAAAAAAAAAAAAGTCAAAATGTTGAAAAATTGTGCCTTACACCCATTTTCTAGTCGGTAATCTTTTTTTTTTTTTTTTTTAAAGTCAGTTTTACAAGACAAACATGTACGTTTTGTGTTTTAAAAGTCAACATTTACTAAAACCATTTCCTGTTCTGTCTGTCATTCTTTTTCTCTCTATTCACTCTTCATGAAACAAAAAAATTAAGCTTTGGTGAAAGCCTTCCCTCTGACCCAATTTTGTACCACTTCCCTGCTGCTCCCAGCTCTTGCGTGATCAGACAGTGTCAGGGGCCCCCGGGAGCTCTGGCTGACTTCCTTCATTGTCAGTGGGGTCTTCCGTTGTCATAGTCACAGCCATGGCTCTGAATTCCCATACACATAAACACAGTCCTTTCATATCTGCCGGCATGTGCACACATGCTCACAGACACCACGGATGGTAGAGGCTAGAGCCAGGGAGGCCGGGGTAGCGAGGGATGGCCCCATGGGGATAGCCCTGACCGGAGGCACGCTTCTAGACTTGTGGATGAGGCAGAAAAGCCATTATGAATTGTTATGGTTGGCTGATCGCTCCCTTTCAGCTGCTGAGCTACAAACAAAAGCGGCAGGCAGAAGCTAAAATAATGGATCTCTTTTCCACACGCCCCCTCTGGAGCATAGCGGACTTTGTGTGATCACAGATGTATGTTTGGAGGTGGCGTGAAGTGCGAGTGTGCGTGCACACGTATTTCTGTGCTGAATATTTAATGCATGAAAGAGAAAAAATTAACACAAGAAAGGAGGAATGCAGTTCTTTGAAAGAATCGCAATCCGTTTCTATATTGGCAAAAAATGCATTTTCACCGAAAGAAATCTTCATTGAAAATGATGTGCAAAAGGCAATTATCAGGATCTGCAGGTGTTACCAAGGAAACAAAGACATAATTAGTAAAGCACACAGATCCACTTAAATGTATTCATGCATATGTGAGGACACATACTCCCACACAAATATGAATATGATCCCATCCCACTGAATATGATTTTTTTCTGATTTCATTTGCTTAAGGAGCCTATCTCATGCTATTCTCAAGCCTTTCAAAGTAGATTATATCCATATATATATAATATTACCACTGGCACACTAAAGAACAATTTTTCAAATTGAATATGAGTTATTTTCCTCAGTTCTATAACTACCCGGATGTAAGACGCCTCAATCGATGAGTCACTGGCCAGCACGCCAACAAAAACAAAACAATGGCTAAATCTGAATTTCTCCCCTACCCTTATGGCTTCTCCTTACCGCTACATTTACTCCTTTAGCCCTGGAGAGACATGGAAAAATAGTGTCTTCCAATCCGGACGTTACTAAAACCTCGATGACGTCATCAATAGTCGCCTGTCATCTACGTTAGCGCAGAGCTGTCAGCGCTCGGAAAAAAGCATAACAACATCAGCTTTATAATTTTTAACAGTCATGAAAAACCAAAATAGACATTTCTTACATTTAAATGTAAACTTACGTGACTGTGTGTGACTATTGAGTATCAAGCGGTAGTAACCTTTAAATTTGAAGACACAATTTTTTCTGTATCTCGCCGCTTGGAGGTATAAATGTAGGGATAGGGAGAAGGCATAGGGGTAGGGAAGCAATTTGGATTCAGGCAATGTTTTTTATTACTGTACAACATTTTGCGTAGGTTTGTTTACTTTACTAAAGTTTTTCCAACTGAAATTTCTCTTTCATTTTGGTCTCTTTTCCCCTTACGGTCTTCGGGCCCACAGGAGATGATAAGGTGATGTAATTCCTCTGCACCTCCGCTTCCTGACCACCTGAGTAACTGTACACTGTGTGCCCTAACCCATGAAACATGGAGACGATTCCAGAAATCAAAGGAGAACTTCTATCTTGGTTCATTCTCGTGTTAAACTGCCCATTGTACAAATTTCTTGGTCTTAAAACTTTTTTTTTTTAAATAATCGCTGGCAAGACTTCGTAACGATTTACTTCTAATTATAAAGTGGGATATCAGAGGTGACTGGAGACAGAGCATCCAGCGTTAAGACTCCTCTTTAACCTTCAAATCAGTGGAAACTGCAGTTGGAGACTCATAAAGGGGAATTATCAATGAAGATTATTGACTTCATCATTTTTCTGTCAACTTTTTTAGACAAAAAATTGTTTTACTGTCAAAGTTTTCCGCCTTTGAACCAGTTTGGAAATGTATGAATTGTGTGCTGTGATCTTAATAATCCAATTTATCGTTCTAAATTCTCAATAAAAGGAAAAATATTTTACAGTACAATGTAGCAGATGTATTTTGAAACAGTACTTTAAACAATCTTTAAAGTACATAAAATAAGAGAAAATATTTTTTTTTCAAAGATTGTTTGGCGTTGATTCTCTCCACTAATAACTGACGCAGATTTAGAATAGGCTTCTAGGTTAGACAGGTAGTAATGGGTTAAAAAAACTCATTAACAATTATTCGAGCAAACTTTGAGGGTAAAAAAAATACAAAAAAGTAGTTTTACTCAACATGCTGTGGCAAGAAGTGTTGCAAACAAAGGAGGTATTTATTTATAATGACTTTGGAATTGTTTGCAAAAATAATGTTAACATACATGTATATTTAATCTTCTTAAATTGATATCAGCAGTTACTTTTTGCCTTTCTTGTAAATTGTTCTAAATAAAAGTTTTGCACTTTAATTAGACAATAGGAACATTTTAGAGATTCCACTTATTCAATATATAATTATTAGACACTTTTTAAGATTTGCCTTAAAGACCGAAGCTTTGTTTTTCTGAGGGAAAACAATGTTGTTTTTTCTTCTTTTACTCTCTTAGCTCCCCATCACTACCTTTTCCACTTTCCGACCTTCCCTCCCTTCCAACTTGTCTGAGGTCAGGAGACAATGAGCCACTTCAAAAGCCTGGTTTACTTTAGACATTCCATTTGGAGAACAAGAGAACAATTATAGCAACTCCTCCAGTGCGGGAACACACAGAAAGGATGTAGCCTAAAAACAGAAAGGAAAGGAAGTGACAGCAGAATAAAAAAGGGAGTGAGTAAGACAGAAAGGAAAGAAAGCAGAACCCACAGTATCCTGCAGTGACATGGTCACAGCCACAACAGAACAAGATGAACTATCTGGGATGTGTGGAATGTCAGACATTTGCCAAAAATAGTCTTCGTCTGATTCCTCTTTAACCTTAAGTTTTTTCCTCTTTTATTTTTATGTTCTAAATCGCAGGAAACGGAAAAAGGAAAAGGAAGAGATTAGAACTTCAGCTTGGGCCGTTTTTCCCAGAAAGGAGACAGGTCAGCAATGCACAGAGGAGTGGGAGGGATGGCTTTGCTTACGCATGTACGGCTCAGTTTAGAATTATTCCATGATGACTTCCAGGAAGTAAAGGAAGAATACTGTCGGACTTTTATGGCTGTGATTCTGGGGAATCAGTTCTTTCTTGTTTTTTAACATTCAGACGGGTTTTCAGCTTCAAGAGGTACAGTAAAGCAAAAACTAGAAGTACTGAATCAAAAATACATTGCAAATTACGTAAATAGTATCATTAAAACCACGAAAAAGCTAAATGCCTGTAAAACTTGAAAAGTTCAACAAAAACTAAAAGTTTCAAGCAGTAAAACATAAATCTCAGTGCCAACTGAAACGATCTCCTGGGCCCCCCAGGGCCATGTTGTGTCTCACAGCGCCCTGCTGAACCCTCCTATTTCCTGCTGTGCCCTTCTGGAACTGCTGTGCCTACCTGTGGTCTAAAATTCCTAAAAGGTCATTTGTTATTTTTGCCATAATGTCACCTCTTTGACGTAAGATGGCAACCTTTTCAAATATCAAAGGTCAAGTAAACTATATATTTTAATTTTTGTCTCCCATGGATCTTGTGAGGAAATATGGGATTTTATGGAAATGCAAATGTCTTTTCCCAAACCACTTGAAATAATGAAGGTGAAAGGTTGTGTCCATATTTTTTTGCATGTGTATTAGGGATGCAAAAGAAACAAATATGAATAAAAAAATTGAATGAGCACTGGGAGTAAAAACAGTATTGGCTGGAGAAAAAAAAGTATTTCTCTGTTAAAAGATATTTGTACATATAGCTTTAAATTCCAAATGCTTAATAAATATGTAGATTATATCCATTTAGTAAAAAAAAAGTAGGACTGTATCGTAACAAAGTTAGTTGTATCAACCATGTATTGAGATGCATATCTAATTATGTGAGAGCAAAAGATACACAACCATAATATATGTCTATACAATGTTTATGTAGATTATATGCATCGATACAATACAAAAAGTTGCCCCTTGAATGTTTTTCTTGAGTTTGGGGATGCAAAGGTTTGCGGCTGCTGCACTGTCTCCATTTGATGGATGTTGTAAAATGCTTTTTTTCAACAGACTGAATTCCGGAAGTCTTATTGATTTTTATTTGCCCACGCTCATGACCTGAAACTCTTGGAAAATCATACGTTTTCTAAGAGTTTCAGGTCCTATATTCTTGGAAAACCAAAATCATCATATTTCTTTTCACAAAGTCAAACTCCAATCATCTTTTTTATCTCTGGTAAAAAGCGTTCTCAGTGGTCTTTTATTTATGATTATTGTATTGTTAGCAAAAATGAAAAAATCTGTGTGATTTTCTAGAACATAGTTTCTGCAGAGCAACTGTAGTTGATCAGAAATTTGCCTCTGAAAAAGCCTGTCCCCATTTCCCATCATCCATTTGCTTACACGCTTTCCTTCAAGCGTACAGTCCCTCACAGCCCCAACTAAACATTTCAGCTGCTCACTTCAAAAAGGGTGAGCTAAATTGGAGCTATCCAGCCATACAGTTTTGAGCCAGATGTCATCACGGACAAATAAAACAAAGTCGTCTACAAATGGATGCATCAGAATGGAGCTGTGCATTGAGCTTATGGCTTTCCACTGTAGGTTCAATGTAACACCTAAAAGCTATTTCCAGCTGCATTTTTGTCATCTACTCCTTATATGCAGCGATTTGAATAAAGAAATGCTCAGAAATGCAATTTTATGCTTAATTTTCTTTATACATGACAAGAAGATGCTAATAACACCAAAAACTTGATTTTCATCTGAGTGGGTCTTTAAGAGATTAGGCCAGAATCAAAGGCAAAAAACATTTTAGTAAACACAAAAACACAAAGTAGCTAAATCAGCGTCAAAACAGATAGGTTTTAAGATGACTGAAGATCATAAGCAAAAAGTTTGAATCTTTTGTTGTCTTTAAATTGCCATCAAAAAGATCATGAACACGAATCCAATAAATAAATTGTTTACAAGAATGATATAATGATGAATAATTTGATTATTTTTATGCTTTCAAACAACAAATTTACACTGTAATCATGCATTTTTACTAAAAGGGTTTAAAAAAGAGAGGTAAGTCATTAATGGAAACGTGCAGCAGTGATTGTGCAAACCATAAACTGTTAATTAAAACTTTTTGAGTTGTTTAGACGCAGTAGGAGAAACTAAACTATGTTGCCCAACCAACCTGCTTCCACTCAGTTTGTGATCTGAAAAGCATAAAAATATGTTCCTCTTTTAGTCCCCAATCCTCCCCATCTTGACTGCATTACAGAAAGAGGCAGGCATGGACTGGAACATGAGAAACATCCTCCCAGAGAACCTTGTGAAGCTTTACCTTTACTTTTTGGTGCGTTTTTTTTCTACTTTCATATGTATCAGAAGTGAGGACTTCAGCTAATTAACAATCTTGCTTTTGCTCTCATCAGAAAGTGTGCAGAGAATTACACTGATACGCAGTAATTTAACTGAAAAGATCAGCTTCAACTGGGATTTCTTTTTTTTAAATCAAGCTCTGATGTCAGTGAGTGAGGAGTACAAACAACAGGCATGTTGAAAATAAATGAAAGAAGACAGAAAGCTTTCTGACTTCACAGTCAGTTATTCCATTGAAGATATTTTTGACCAGCGCAGGCGTCATCGCTGCAGTTGGTCTATGTGTGAGAGAGTATTTGTGGATGTGAGACATCACAGCTGAGTAGACAGCCCAGTTTCCGGTCTTGATAAGGGGCTTGTCTGTGCACATTCTGAACTCAAACAATGGGTGACAGTACTTCCATATTTGCGGAAGTGCAAGCAGTGATTTATAGAGTCACACAGAGAATGTGTGGGAATGTGTGGGAATGTGTGTCTGACTACAAGTTGCACTGAATGCAGGTGTGAGGAAACAATCACTCCATCTATAATCATCCATCTGTTACAGCTCTTAGGTTATTTGTATTCTGACTCAACATTCGAATGTTTTACCCTCCTCCAGATGCGGGTCATCACTTCCTGTGTTGGCACCGTGGTCACATCCTAAGGCTACATGCACACTTGTGCATTTTTTTTTAAAACTGATTTACACCTGCCTCCTGCACTACAGTTGTGTTTTTCAGCTGTGAAAAAGAATCTGTCGGGAAACGTGCAGTTGCACGTTGCTTTTGATTTAAATTAAGGTTGAAATAGAAATAAGGACACCTGATGGTTAAATAAAACAGTTTCCTCAGTAAAACGGTAATTTTTTAAGTTTCTTAATTTTTTTTAAGTTAAGCATTCTTTTGAGGGACTCTAAAACAAGATGATAAAAGTTCTATTATGTACCAGAGGTTATCAGAAAATGATAAAACTCATTGACAAAATGTAGATTTTTCAGCAAAAAACGTTTTTCCTGTAATGTATCCTTGTAGATAAATGTTTTTTATAAACAAAAAATCAAAGGCAAAAAAAATGGAGTTTGAAGGACCCAGAACAATGTTACAAATCCAAATAATCCCCAGATTAAAGTAAAATACTGCTAACAACAGCAGCAATGCTTTGTCTGTTTTGCAGTCACTATTGCTCAGCAGAGCTGATGCTTCCATTGTTGTTGCAGCGTTTATATTGCTAATATCTGATTATTCATAACTATTTGGTTTTGTGGGCATGTAAATTGACTTAGTGACACATATGTGTGCTGGAATTCATACATTGGCTGGTCCTTAGACTCATACAGACTCATACTCATACCTTGTGGCAACTTAGAAAACCCACAGGTTACTTTTCTTTGTTAAACCAGCCTCAAACAGGAAGGCCAATTACAGTTTTCCAAAATTGGTTAACTCATTAAGATTCACTCATTTTCATAAAACAGTTGCCATGCCAATGTTGAAAACAGCCTCCACCCAACTGGTATTTTAATAGCTGTTATGTTTTTGAATACTTTGGAGCAGGCGTCTCAGACCCTGTTCCTCCTGAGCTGCTGCCCTGCATGTTTGCAGCAACCCTGCTTCAGTCATTCCTGATTGGCTGGATTAAGTGATCCCAGTTTCTGATTGAATGAACAGACCTGATCCAGCTGACCAGTAATTACTGAAGCAGAGTTAGCTGCCAAACAAGCAGACCTGCAGCTCAGGAGGAACAGGGTTTGAGAGCCCTGCTTTAGTGAATGAGCGTTGCTAAGATGGGAAGGAATGGGGGTTCATTTCTTACTTGAGGCTGATTCGAGCTTTTTTATGATGTTTATTCATAATTTCTCTTGGGTTTTAAAATGAAGCCCTAACAAGAACCCTAACTGAACTAGCCAAGATCATCAAACTTAAAGGGAAAAGCAAGTAAAAAGGAAAAGGGAAACAACCGAGAACTTGATAAGTTGTTTTCTGAAGCTCTGTCATGGCTCAGGTTTCCAAACCCAGGTGAATCCCCACAAAACACATAACCTGCATCCCATGGAGACTTTGTCTTCAAGTCAAAAAGTAAATGAGATCCAAGGTTCGTGTCTCAGCAGCTAGTCCATCATAACCATTGACTGTTTATGAGAACTGGACTGAGCGAGTAAGACATCACCCATAGAAAACAGCTTACTTTTGAGTGCAACAAAATGAACCCAATTCAGTCACTATTTTTTCGCGATTGGGACATCGCCATTTGAACTGTTTGTCCCTGGACACTGACTTTTGTAGATTCTCCAAACCTGTGAAGACCTAAATCATTAAACATACAGCGTCAAGTGATTCATTCATTCATTCATTTTCCAATCCGCTTTATCCCTTTCGGGGTCACGGGGTTGCCGGAGCCTAACCCGGCTACTCATGGGCGAAGGCAGGGTGCGTCAAGTGATCACAAACCTATTCCTGAACTGATCGATACCAATAAGAACGTATCATTTGACAAATCTGACATTGCAGTAATTAAACAAAGTTAGATTATTTTTCTCTTCTGTGTTGTGTAGAGTCTAGTAGTTAACAAACATTTGCTGTGAGAGAACGCTGCATGTTTGGTACCCCTCAGAATGTGTCCAACCAGCAAAAATCTTCTATTGGGAAAACGGTTGCTGTAGGGCAAACCACAAGCATCCGGGCGATGCTCCCTCTCCTCTTTCCTCTTGCCCTGTTGTTTCTCTCCATTCCACCCCCCACCCCACCCCCTCGTTTCAGAGAGCAGCGGCAGATGGGAATACCAGCGTCAGCATTTCCAGCTGGATCAGCTGACGGATATGCATGTTCTGTTTCCGCTCCTGTAGGTGTGTGTACAAACATTTGCTTGTGTAGGGACAAAAAAAGGTGACAACTACACTGACAAAGCATCTTTGTTTTCATGATAAGGATGACAAAATAAGAGGACAGTGGAGGGGAAGAATGGGGACGGAAGTTCTTGAAGAGTTTTAGAAACAATGTTAAGGCTTTTGACAAAGAGAAGTGCCTTTATGAAACTTTTCAGAAGTTTTCCTTTCCGGTTCCTCAGGCATCAGATCCCAAATCATGCACATCTTTGATGAGATGAAGAAAACAAACGGTGAAAAAACATTTTTAATAGGGAGTAAAAACATCAACACAAAAACTGTGATGAGAAAAATAGAGAATTCTGAAGGTTGAAGGAGACTCTACATTCAGTGATAGGCCAGTAGCAAGAAAAAGGCAATCTGGGACTGAGGAAAAAGATGAGTAACAGATGACAGAGAGGGTCCCAGTTCCAGAGTGTGCATGTTTATCTGTGTGTGTGTGTTTGCTAAAGTGGTTTGTGTTGCAGAGAACTTGGCCACTGACAGGCTAAGCGACTCCCAGAGGAAGCTAGTTCTTGTTCAGTTTACAGTGAACGATTCCCTTCCTGCCCTGCACAGCCCAGAAGGCCACAGGCCAACCAGGTTTGTGCGTGTGCACATGCATGTGTGTCTGTGTACTTGTAATTTAGTTGCTCCTACGATGGTGGCGTGTTACTGGGGGTACAGGGACAGAAAATAAAGTCAAGCTGCTGATTGTCCTAAATCTTCTTAAACTATTTTATTTTGAATAACATATTTAAGTAAAAAAGGCTTTAAGAGATCATTATTAATAGATTCATATAAGAAAAATTTTAGTTTTCATCTTTAAAATCAATTCTTTGTAAAAGCTTGTTTCCTTATGGACACAAAACAGTTTATTCTGCAAGTGATCTCCCTTACTTCTGCTTTACATTTTAAAAGTTGAGATGTAACGATTCATTTTAACCACAATTCGATTCATATCATGATTTATGGTTGACGGTTAATTTTGAATAATCTGATTTGATATGATTCACTGATCTTTGATTGATCCAGGACATATTGAGCCAAAAATTCAACCAGCCAGACTCAGAGATAAATACCTGGTACTGAACAGTGCAGGTGAGGTTCCTTTCCTTGTACGTCTTGCAAGATAAACAAGTGCAAATTAAATGTGTACAAAGAAGAAAACAGGAATTAATAGTAAATTAATTCACATTTTAGTTTCATGAAGTTCAGTCCACTTTAGTTTTTCCACATCAAAATAATGCAAACTGAACATTATTAAAACATAAAACCACACTGTATGGTCACGTCTTGGCAAGTGTTTCCACACACTGGGCTGTAACGATGGCTTGATCATTTTTGCTGCCATCATGTGTGTTGTCCACTGTGATGGAACTTTGTCATTTTTACGTTATAGCAAAATAAACCTATTATGGCTCAATCCAAATGGTATCTTCCAAAACTGATATAATCAATGTATTTCAATTTGAAACCATTTTTTAAAGGAAATTGTGAATTTGATTAACAACTTGTAGCAGACAAATCGATTTTGTTGGATCATATGACTATAAATCGATTAATTGATTAGGTCGATTAATGATTACACCCTTTGTTAAAAAGTCAGATGGAAGAAAACGACAATAATTTTTAAACAATCTCGTATTTTTCTTACAAATTGTATGTACTTATAGTTTTCTTGATTATGTGCGGTCAAAAACATTAGCTACAGAGTATTTTAGCTGAAATAACTTTCAAAGAAAGCGAAAAAGATCTTAATTTTTTTATGGGACTAAAGTATGGACAGTTCCTCTTTTTGACACATTTGTAACACTGGAGTTTGCTCAGGAAGAGCTAAAGGGCATAGTCAGAAAACAATTCAAGATGATTTGAAATAAAAAACAAAGGATTGCATGATTACTCAAACTGAAACAGTAATTTGTCACATCCACGATCCTTGAGTAAGCAGTAATCCTACTAAAACATCTCTGGACAACCTTTCCTGAATCCGACAATAATGTGTAGCTAGTGACAGAATCAGCTCAAATAATCTCAGAAATGTTAAACCATGTTCCAGAGCAGCATTCCTTTAGGATTTTTTTTTCTTTCCTGGCACAACAGCATCCAAAACAGAGTTTCAGGCCATGTTCTGTTTCAGCTGTTCCACATTAAGTATGGATTAGAGTAGGAATGCCATGCTTCCAAAACCTGTGGTAAAACTATTTCATCAGGGAGAATGGAGATCTTTCTGTGAACTTTGTTGTCCCATTGTAATGATTACTTTTAGCAGTAAAGCAGACTTTAGAAACATATAACAAACTCTTCATTAGTAGTGCTAAAGAACTTATGCATTTGAAATACTCGGGTGGATTTTCAGCTCATTTCGCAAGATTAAGTTAGTTTAAGATGAACAAGGATTACAAAAGTAGTTTAACAAACCTTCAAAATCAAAACAATGCTTCCACCTAGTGGCGACATTAAAATTCATCAAATGTTTTGCTCACACGTTGATGCTCCAAATGAAACGTTAAAACCAAATAAATTAATCAATATGCACCTAAAACTCCAATACAAGTGTTTAAGTTATCTTACTTTTTATCGTCATATTCCTTCCCAAATACTGGATATATTTATATTCATATATATATATATATACATATATATATGTATATATATATATATGTATATATATATATATATATATGTATATATATATATATATATATATGTATGTGTGTGTGTGTGTGTGTGTGTGTGTGTTTATTGTGCAAGTTTCCATAGGTGTTTGGCTTAACTGTTTCTGTTTCTAGAAATATGATTTTTTTTTAATTATAAAAACCCTGTTTCTGTATGAAAAGTCCTTAAAGTTTAAATTAGTATTTAAAAAAAAGAACTTAAACAAGAGCAACGTTTAATATACAGATACATTTCGTTAATGCAAATACATTTCATACATTATGATATATTTGTAAAATGATCAAGGAGATCCCACTTTCTTCATTCACATTGTATGCATAAAAATATAGATTCAAATATGTAACATTACTTAATAAAATTGCATGTAACCTGTGTTGTTGTTTAAAGTTGGTCCTCTTTAAAATAATTAAATATGTCGTACTCAACCCACTCAAAAATCAGTCTTACATTGACTTAAACAAACACAACACTGATATCACTATTAAGTGGTAACCTTTCAGTGTCAGATTACATGTTATTGTTTAAAAACACAAAAGGGATGTAGTAAATATCTGCAATATATTACTATTGTCACAGACTATTACACAAAAAAATCCAAGGACATTTCAGATTAAAAAAGAAAAAATCTGGATACAATTTGAGTTTGCATTATTAACACCAAAATTGATTTCATAAGATGAGCAGTAACAGGAAACGGCATGATTCACTCTAAAGCAAGCTGAAGCACATGCAAATTCCAGGACGTGCATAAAAAAACTAGTTTAAAACTGCTTTTCTGAGAATTTCTTTTGTTAGTTTGGGATGAATCAAGACAGATAAATAAATGCGGATTGAAAAAGCTCTCCTTTGAGATTCAGCAACTGAGATGGACAGGTCAAAGTCTTCCTGCTCCGCTCCATTCCGATGTATCCACTTGCAGATGAATTGATCCATGTAAGTCTTTGTTTTCCTTGTCTAAGCTGCCATCTGTCTCAAAACTGTTCGTCTGAATAGCCCCAATACTGCTCACCATTTTTGTTGTACCGCTAATGCTAGCTTGAGGTTGTAAGGGGCTGTAAGCTAGTGGGAGAAAGTGTAAACATAGGGATGATGGGATTTCAGTGGAAGTTTACTTCAGTAAACAGTCAGTTTACAGTCCCGCCCACAACTCGGAGGCGAATTTCTGATGGACTCAGAAATGCACAAACTTTGTCCCAGAGAACGACACAGGTTTTTTGATTTTGCCCAAAAATGGCATAATCATAATTAAAAGACCACAGGGAAGGCTTTTACAATAGATCAAAATGTGACTGGAGTGGGAGTTTAAATAGCTAAGTAATCATCTGTGCCAACAAACGTAAAAGTTTCTTTACCTTTAGTTTGTTTTCAGAATTTGTTAGAAGCATGCAGAGGTATTTCAAACCAAGGCTCAAAGTAGAAACTTGTGTGACGAACTGACACTCAACATAGTTTTCCTCTGTAGAGTAAAAAGCATCAGCACAGAGGTGTCTGCAGCTCAAAATACGGACAGAAGCTGAAGCAGCCTGGAAAAGAAAGCTGTGCTGGACATTAAATTACCCATAGAGTCATTTAGTTCCCAGAATTTTATCACAGCAAAACTACATTGTTTTTAAATGAAATCTGTAGTTTGTTCTTGGCTCTGTGTCTATCGTGGTTTAAATGCTGCCTGCAGATCGGGGTAAGAAAAAGATGGCCTTCTGACCCTGGTGGGTGTCCGGTCCTGCTTTGGGCTGGCCATTCTTCTTCAAAGCAACATACCAGCCGTATTTCTGAGAGCGATACGTGTTGTAGTTGTTCTCCTCATACTTCTCCAAGAAGTAGCTCTCATCTGTTAGTGCTTGCTGAGACAAGAAGAGAAGGATGTGAGCAATACAGATTTTCCTTTTTTCTACTGTTCTTGTACAAGTGTTTTATAGAAACACTTCGATGTGCAGACATGTCTGATATGCCCAAAATTCTTCGGTTAATCAAATTACTTATCCTTTATTCTCTGCATGCTTTTTATCTTACAAACCTCACAAATAGTATTAAACAGTATTGAAACTGTCTTCCAACTATTTTTGCAGAAAACACTAACGGCTTCAGAAATCAACATACAAATAACATTCAAGCAAGCACTGACAAGTAAAAATGATTGTGTGAACTTTTTGGAGAAAAGTGTCCTAAAAAACTTCAATCTGGTAACGTTTTGATCAGAAACAACTTCATTTAAAACTCACAGATCCATAAAGATGTCCTTTCTTGTTCAGGGCCAGGTATCTTCCAGAGGCTTCCCCTTTGATGACCACCACTCCTGCGCTCACAGCCTTTATCTTCAGGATGTCTGTAACGGCCATTGTTATTTTTCTGCACTTATATTCTTACAAAAGTACAATATTAACACTTTAATGAGAAAAGTATTTTTTATTGTGTATTTTAAGTTTTTTTTTTTAACTCCTAAACAATGTAAGAAATGACATTTTTGCCTCAACAGTAGTCTATGATCAGATACAAAAAATATTTTAAAAATAACATGTTATTCACCATATGGGTCGTTTTCCTGCCTTCCACCGTTCACAGTTCCATCCGGTGAAATCCTCAAGTGATATCCTCCATTCCGACTGTAGAGCCTGGATAGCTTTTGTGGCTCTTCCTTGGACAAATCCGGAGATGCAGATGGGAAAGGCAGCACTGAAATTTCTCCCTCAGACATCCCATAAAAAGCGAGAGGTGCAGATGAAGCAGGGCGATGAGTCTGAGTTTGCAAAGAAAGAGAAGGTGCTGTTCTGAGTAACTCCTAGGACAAATACAGGGGAAAGGAAGGGTACATTACAGGAAAAGCTCCCCTCCCCTGCCTTCCTAAAAGAAATCTCAGATGGCTTTTTTCGTCTTTTTTTACTCTCCTAAAGATCAAATTTGGGTAAAGATCTGAATTGGATGAAGTCCAAACAGAGCAGGCACTTGTCAGAACATGTTCCTGACTGAGCATCAGGTAATTTGATCCTTTTCAAAACCATTTTCCTCACAATAATGATGTAACTTGCCACCTAAAATCACTCCAATCCCTACAATAAACAGAGCAGCGTGTTGACATTTGGAATGAGCCACTTTCTGCAATTTCTTAACTTCTGTCTGGATAAGATCAACCCAAAAATTATCCGACAAACACAGCAACAACATTTATTTTGAAGTTCTCTCTGTTAAACACTGCAAAATCTTTCAAAGTTTTTGCAGTAACACCCTACATCACACTGGCTGACATTGAAATTGTCAAATAAATCACCGGGAGCTCCTTTAAAGGTCTAATATCCAAGTAGCCCTTTTTATCTTACCCTCTGACTTCTGCTTCCTGAAAGGCTTATCCAAAAAAAACAAATGGTCCCCTTTTAAAAGCCACAATATTGTTCTAATCTGCAGGTTTTGAGGAGCTGAGAACGTTGAGCAGTGGTGGCTGTCATTAACTTTGTCATGAGACAGTGAGACAGGAATGTCAGACCCAGCCAACACTATTACTGTAATAACTCTGGTCTTTGTTACAATTTCTAACCAGAGGTGTAGCTGCGACAGAGCCAAGCCATCCCACATGAGGAATGTCTTAAAAGAAACAGAAGCAAGGAACGCAAAAGCCACGGGAGGAATGTACGGCATACTCAACCACCCACTCGAAGTCTGGTTTTCCTAAGACCTGGAAATGAGGCTTTCGGGATGTGAGAGAAAAGTTTCGGTCAGACAAGGATCTTTGGACGGAGCAGCTGGTGGGAATGACGTTAAAAGGCTAACTGATGACCGAATTGGAGGTCAGGCATGTGGGAGGAAAGGCTCGACCTTTGTTCGCAGGCGGTGATGATTTGGGGAAAAAGTTATGCTTTTAACTGATCACACAAATTCAACGTCTTTGAGTCACTCATAGAAGAAATTAATGAAGTTTTGAGTTATAAAAACCTTAGAAGAAATAATTATGAATAAGAATGGGAAGTCTGTCATCTAATCTGCATTTTACAGACATGAACAGTCTAACCCCCCCACCCAACCCCAAAAAAGAACACTATCGAATTCGAGAATCCGTGATTTGCACTTCAGGGCCACCGTAGGTTGCTCATCTGTTGCTTCGTTGGTTCAAACTGCTTACTGGGAGTTTGGGTTATTTATGAATACTTCAGAGGTCTTACATGAAGGTTATATATCTACAGGTTGTGCACAGATGTGAAGCCTTAGTCACATCAACTCATACTGGTGCTGTGGGTTTTTGTGTTGTCTGGGCCCGTTAAGAGTCATATACAGGATCAGCCACTAGGGGTGGACGAATTGATCTGAATATTGATAGTATCAATACCAAGGTGAAGTATCAATACTAGCATGATGAGATTGATACTTTTGTTACAGTTTTTCTTCAATATGCGTTAAGAGCTGGAATTTCACTTGCGGAGTTCATGCAACCGCAGCGTCTATGTGTCTGCAGTGTTGCCAGATTTGACAAAAAACAGCCCAATTTAAGTAAATACCCGCCCAAATTGTGTGGGAAACTGCCCACACAGGCAACATAGTCTGTATGTGTAAACAGAGTACCTCCTCCTATCTTGCTGCAGCTCACACCTTGTCTCTCCCCTCCCTTTTGCATCAGAGTCATTAAAGAGCAGCATATTTGCACCAATAGCAGGATTTTTGTAGTGTTGTTTATATTTATTACAGTGTTGCATTTTTAAAAAAAACTTTTTTCACTAGTGACTTTGATATTTTATTACTGTCTTTATTTATTTAAAAAATGTATATGTTTGTGGGGCTGTTATACTTAGATTTTTGTTACATTGTAGTTTGTTTTTTTTCTTTTAAGGTGTGTCTCCCAGTGTCTTTGAGGCTCATACGGCCACTTTAAGGAACGTCATCAAAATGGAACATACCATTATCATTATGGTAAATGTATTGCTCACATAAGCTATGCCCTGATTGTCTAATTTCCTAAAATCTGGCTGCATGCAAGGAGTGCACACTTATTGCTAAAACAGCACTAATGGGTGCCAGAAACTGTGCGCAAGATATAGGGGGGTTTGAAAAAATGAAAAATTAGTATGACACGCCTTTGTCTCACCTACTCTACCCTTACTTACGCTTATGTGTTAAGTGTTCATTATGATCTGTCACCTACAGCATTCCCATAGAAAAAAAAATATGCATGAATAATTTTGCTCTATGGGCTCACCAAGACTTTAATATTTGTTGAAGGCCACCGGCGTACCACAGATAGGTTTGCTGTCTGACATTTTCTCACAGACAGCATGTTTCCATCCATTAGGACAGATGTGACTAAGGCTATGATGATGCAGTGATTTTCAAAGTGGTATCACCACCTACTTCCAATTTCAAAGGAAAATCTAAAGGCAAAAACATGAGTTTGGAAGCGAATCTGAAATGGGAGGACTGGAAAACAAATCATAAAGATCAGACATCCTTCCCTGGAAATGCACCCACACTTTAGTGCAGATACATAGATTATGCATAGTTTAAATCGAAAACCCAAGAAGTTAAAAAATTCACTTGTTGCATCTGGCAAACAGATCAAGACAAGGTGTTCAGATTAAGTATTTATTGTAAATGTAAAGAAATAGAGAACTTAAAAATCTATTTTTGATTATGAATAATTACACAGTTGTTTTCTTGTTACATTTAAGTTAATTTTTCCTTTTTTTTTTTTTTTTAAATCAATGCATTTTACAATTTCTGTAATGAATTTGATATATTTGTGCGATTTTGTTGTACTGTTTACAATTAATGCTTGAAATAAACCAGTAATTCATTCATTCATTTTCCAATCCGCTTTATCCCTTTCGGGGTCACGGGGTTGCCGGAGCCTAACCCGGCTACTCATGGGCGAAGGCAGGGTACACCCCTGGACTGGTCGCCAGTCTGTCGCAGGGGCCACAATCACACACCCATACACACACACTCACATTCACACCTACGGACAATTTAGAACAATCAATTAACCTGTGAAGCATGTTTTTTTTTGAGAGAACATGCAAACTCCACACAGAAAGGTCCCCAAGCCAGGACTTGAACCAGGAACCTTCTTGCTGTGAGGCAGGAGCGCTAACCACTGCGCCACCGTGCAGCCCATAAACCAGTAAATCAAATGAAATCAATCATATCATGTTTTAGGTATGTCACACAATGTCTGATAAATTTGAATATCTGCATTTGTTTAATAGATTATATTAATGTCCCTTTAGTTTCTGTTTTTAAATGTTATCAGTTTTTTTTAATCTTTTTTCCATTCTGTTTTTTTTTCTTAAGTTTATAAACTTACCTGGGAGAAAGTTACATGACTGCACTCCTGCTGAGCCAGAGCATCCATCACAAACCAAAGTTTGGACAAAACGAGCTTGAGACTAGACTTGCCTCCAATTTTCTCCACGAGTGTCTGGGTCTAAGTTGGAATTTGTTCTTCAAGCACTCCTCCTTCACCGCCCCTACAAACAACGTCAGAGGATTCATTTTAACAAGCCAACGTCAGAACTAAAATTAACTCCCTCGACTACAGAGGGGATGGCTGAGCCACAGCTCCTCCAGCGTCCAATACACGGAGGAAAGCAAACCAAGCAACACATCACAAACGGCATAAAACATCCACAAAATAAAAGAACAAAATGATGGCAACAGCCAGAGGTAATTTTATGAGTATTTCTATTATTTAACCAATGTTTTTTTCTTCTGTTGTAGAATTAGATCAAATTACAAGGAAGGGTTTCAGTTTCCTACAAATGCAACACTCAGCCCCTAGAAATACTGATCCTCTGCATTGTAAATCAAAGTGTTCATCGACTCCAGCATTTTCTACATGGCAAAAATGTGCAACAAAAAAAATGTATTTATACTTGAATGAAGAAAGTCTGTTGGAAAACCAACCCAGGAAAATCAACTGTGATCACAGCGTCGCTTCAGCTCCTGCAGACAGGAAAAGTTCAACAGTGTGCACATGTCCATGGCAGGACAAAGTAACAACATTTCTTGAGATTTTCAAAATGCATTGGGAATTTGGGCAGCTCCTTACGCTGTCGGTTTAAAAAACTGAATGTCTTCATCTATTTTTGCTCTATTTCTCTGTCTGCCTCACACTTTCATGATGATAAACCGCAGTGAATCCTGACTGAATCATCTTCTTCCGTTTTCCTGACCGCTCTATATAATTCATCTTCTAATGCACATCTAACTTCTAAACGCATGTATTTTTTTGAATGAAGTAAAAAAAAAAAAAACACTGCACAGTATAAACTATCCAAAACCTCCAAAAAAAAGAAACAGAAAATTGCATTATGGAGGTCCAGACAAAGCAATAAATATACACGCCATCAAATCATTAAATAAAAGTGTCATTAATTATTGAAAATTGGCATTAAACAAAAAATTTTGGAGATCAATAACTACATGTTTAAATATATGGGACATTAAAATGTTAAAATTGCCATTAAAAAGCCCATTTAAACATTTAATGACATATTTATTTATTTCATGGCCAGTGTGGGATGGAAGAGATAAATTGAAATAAATATATTTACTATGAAATTATTAAATACATGTGTCATTCATTATTTCAAATTGGAAATAAATTATTAGAAGTGCCATTAAATGTGTCAATATTTCATTAAAATTAAGTTTTAAATGATTTAAGAAACATGTATTTATTTCATGATTTAATGAAATATTTCTGTCACGGTGCATCTGGTTTTCCTGTGGCCCCTCCTTATTGGACTCAGCTGACGACAATCATCCCATCAACTTCAGACCACTATTTAGGATGTGTCTAAATAGTGGTCTGAAGTGAAAATGAATGAAAGAAAAATCCAATCCATTAATATAACCATGTAAAATTATTTATTTACACATTTCACACAAAGAAGAGCTCCAGTCTGCTCTAACCCCTTACCACCTGGAGACATTTTCTCCAAACCACTTCCCTTATTAGAACCATCCCTCCATTATCTGTAACCACTCCGGACTCTTCTGTATCAGCCCTACAAAAGGACCCGTCAGTGGTTTCTTCATGTTTGGCATCAGCAGTCATGCCACCATCAAAGTCAGTTAAAAATATCTTTCTTGAGCTTGATTTTTAAGCTTTCTTGATTCAACCTTTCCAGCTCATTATGTTCCTATCAGACTGTGCGTTTGCCATATTGTTGAATGAAAACATACTGACGGATTAAACAGAGACACCATGTTAAATGTTCCCTTCAAAATGTTTGTATAATGAAGTGGAATACAGTGGTTACTGTTTGTTGCTATGGTGGCAAATACAATCAGAGTTTGACATTTTTATGGATCCCATCATAACTCTTCATACTCTGCCTAATTTTTTTTTTTTTTTTTTTTTGCCAAAAGTATTTTATCTGAGAACTGCTTCCTCTTGATGTTGGAGCAAACTCGACTTGAACAAATAGCCTTTGATGCTGCGGTCCAGCACATTTCTTTGAACAAACAGAGTCCTGCAGTAAATCCCTGCAGTTATCTCATATATTTCTGTTTATGAAAAAGTTCCTTAGCACTCAAATGTTAATTGATTTACCAGAAATGATGTCTGGATCTTATTTGGGTCTCATCTTTTTAGAGTTTGAATTTACCTGGATGCGTTGGAGCATCCACGACTTTGTTATCTCCTTTGACCTAAGGTGTAATTTGGGAAGGGTACCAATATGTTCATGGCTTTGTTAGATTTTTGAAAGTGCGTTGTTACCAAAGAAAGCTTCAAGATATAAATTTAGGAGATAAAATTACAGAGCAGCTCAAAAATCTAATTAACATCTTGTTGATAGTCATAAAGCATAATGGTTATCAGGGTGAAACATTAACAGTAATCTCTTTTAGGGCTCCCAGTCACATTGATAAATGGAAAATCTCTTTAGACTTTAACAGTTTTCACAGGGAGTTCAGAGACTGTGGAAAGGAAGACGTTTCCTGTTGCAAAACTCCGTTATCTCTGTGCACTCTGCCAGCAAACCTCTTAGTGGTCTTGAAAATGTTGATGCTTAATCTATAGCAGTAAATTGTGTAGAACTAAAACTTGCTAGAATATCAAAGGACAAACTGTGCTCTGTTTGGGATACTTCATGTGCATTTTGTCCATTTATTGTTGTTATCAGTGACCAAGACCAGCTGCTAGTGCTAAATGATAGTATGCATGCAATGTTCTTGATTATAACTGGCCGAATCCAGTTCTGAAACCAGCTGCATGCATCTAAGCACAGAAAAGGGTTTCCTGTAAATGTCTCTCTCTGTACACCACACTTATACAGATGGTGAGATGAGCAAGGGGCTGCACGGTGGCGCAGTGGTTAGCGCTTCTGCCTCACAGCAAGAAGGTTCCCGGTTCAAGTCCTGGCTGGGGGACCTTTCTGTGTGGAGTTTGCATGTTCTCCCCGTGCATGCGGGACTCCGGCTTCCTCCCACCGTCCAAAAACATGCTTCACAGGTTAATTGGTTACTCCAAATTGTCCCTAGTGTGAATGTGAGTGTGTATGGGTGTGTGATTGTGGCCCCTGCGACAGACTGGCGACCAGTCCAGGGGTGTACCCTGCCTTCGCCCATGAGTAGCCGGGTTAGGCTCCGGCAACCCCGTGACCCCGAAAGGGAGAAAGCGGATTGGAAAATGAATGAATGAGATGAGCAAGCAACCAGATGCAGTTGACGAGGAAGTGACAAACTTGACGAGGAAGTGACACCTGTAAACATGATGCATTTTTACACTTAAACCACAAGCTGCGTGTGTTACTGAGATACATGCAGCAGACTGGCAAAAGGCAGTGTTGGGCGGAAGGCAATGTTGCTGGTTGAGTACTTACTGAGTTATAATGAAGAAAACCCACAAGCTTTACCAGAAAAAGCAGAACACACAAAAAGCATCATAACCTTTAAAAAACAGAAGATATTTGTCATACTGTACCAATTGTAATATAAAATCTAACTTTTGCAGTTTGTCTTTTTCCCCACGTCTCTCCTCATATTTAATAAATACATTCTCATTACATTGTTGAACGTTTTCAGATTTTTTTTTCTTTTGTAATATCTTTTAAAGAGCCCTGCGACAGACTGGCAACCTCTCCAGGGTGTACCCTGCCTTCGCCCACAAGTGGCAGGGTTAGGCTCCGGCAGCCCCATGACCCTGATGGACAAAACAGGTTCAGGAAATGGATGGATCTTTTAAAGAAAGCATTTTATATGTGTATTTAAAAATCAATTCATCCTAATAACGGCTTTAAAATTTTCTTAGAAGTTTTTTACTTGTAACAGAGTAAAGTTTGTATTGCACTGAGATATAATTTAAGTCCCTTGTTGGTTTTTTATCTCAACAACCTTTCTATTTATCAAACAACAAGTAAAAAAAATAATTTTGAACAGGGAATTGCGGTAGTTTAATATTATGGATGATTTATTTGTATTTACCGATATTGTTTTTTTTTTAATTAAAACAATTAAAATGTCAAGTTTTGATATCGGTTGCAGTGTTTAATTTTGCCACAAGAGGGCGGACAACACCACCTTTAGAATTTCCAATCAGTCCCGCTCTAACTACAAAGATCGTTAATTTTAGGATAGATGATGTGACTTAAAAAAGAACAGTAAAACAATCATTTCTGAAATAGTTTTACAGAACTCACACATTTATTTGAAAGAAAATTCCATTGCATAGTGAAATGAAGAGAGCTTTTTCTTATTTCTATGATGTAATGTTTTATTTCAGCAAGAACATGTATACGTTTACCTTTTACACACCGAAATGTTTTAAATGTAAGAAAGCTGAATTCGTTGCCAATTTTTGAGGTGGTTTGATTTTACACAGGCTGTTTGATTGCTACTTCAAATATTTTGGAGAGTGACTTTTGTGTATGTGTAATATAGGGAACCTTTATGTCAAGCCGTTGAATGATTCATTCTATAGTTGAATTATTCATAAATCATAGTAAACAACAGAGCATACTAAGTCAAAAAATGTAATTACCATTTGATTTCGTTTGACAGCCACCGTTGCAAACTATATTGCAAGAATTTTTATCCGAGTGGGACCTCTGTTCATGTTTTTCCCTCTATCCAACATCTAGCAGCCCGGCCACAACGGTCAAGCGTCCCATTCCTCGTATCTGATTGGTCTCCTCAGCCGTCAACGACGGATTATCAGCGTCGGGTAGGTTGAGCACCGTCTGCGGCGCTGCCTGAGCGGGGCTTCAGAGAAAGTAGTGCTTTTAAGACACCCGGTCCTCTCAGCTCCTTTCTTAAACGTTTGTTTTGCCCGCCGGTTTAATTGTTTTGTTTTAAATTTAAATATGTCCGGTCTAAAATGACTTGGTCGAGAGAAACACAACAGCGGCTCACCCGAAGAACCGTACACCGTGCGAACCTTGACAAATACTTATCAGTGATGACCTGCTATTTCATATAATTGGACGCCGTGTGGGATTTTGTTTGTTTTCCTGCGAAACAAGAGACGTCCTGCACATGTTCCAATCAGAAACCCGTGGTAATGTAGGTTAGCATCTCTGCTGGGCAAACATCGCGTTGGTGTGCGCGTGCGCCTGTCGTTTCCATCTCCAGCGCGCGGCAATTGTAGAAGTTGTGGTGGACACAGGGTTCTTCCCACCTCAACACCTTTCCTCCAAACGTTTGAGGGCTGTTTTTTTTTTTTTTTTTTTTGCCGGCTCTGTCAGACTGCGTTGAGGGCAGAAGATGGGTCTACCCGCCCTGGAGTTCAGCGACTGCTACCTTGACAGCCCGCAGTTCAGGGAGAGACTGAAGTCTCACGAAGCGGAGCTGGATAAAACCAACAAGTTTATCAAGGAGCTGATTAAAGACGGGAAAGCGCTGATCCAGGCTTTGAAAAGTAAGTTCCCGGCAAACAGACGGGCGCGAGCGCGTCGCCGTGGCAGCGCGTGTCAACAGCTGATGTCTTTGACTGAACAGTGCGGAGTGTCTCCTTAAGCTACCAACACGCTTGTTTGTGTCTGTTTAACACGACAGACGGACTTAAAACGCACTATATGAGCTCTGACACTTCACTAAAAGCTGCAACCCGATTTACTGTCTCAAAACAGCTGATCTATGATCACAAGTCTGATTGGGAGCGCTCGCAAGGTTATGGTGTCTGATTGTAAAGCAGCCTGACACTGAAACTGTCTGATTAAGTGTCAGTATTAATGTCAGGATGTGATCGTCTTAAGGTTGCACTGTCATGGTGTCTCTTTCAGAAGCTTCTGGGCAGATGTTGGTGAAATAACACTAGAATCAGATGGAGTTTATGACTTTCAGAAAAGCTATGTTGTTGTTTTTGCTTCTTTTGGTCTTTTATGGATAGTGGTGTAAAGGAAAATGGAATTCTTGATGAGGGATTGTCGTACAGTATCAGATGAAGGTCTCTGTGGAATGTGGCAAAGGATCTTGATCATTTTGTTTGCGCCCATTGTTTTATTTGTGCATTTTCCAATGAAATTTCTTAGTTGTTTACAGTGGAGTTAAAGTCATTTAAGAATTATAGCTGTGTTTTTTCTATGTGATGATTTTGGCCTCCATTCAAGATCAGTCTATCATATTCAGATGAGTGTAGAAAATTCCCACAAAAATGGTGATGCGTGTTTTGCAGTTTGAGATACTGTGAAAAGCACTTCTGAAGGCGACTCGAGTACCAAAGGGAGGATTTGCAGAAGTTCTCATGGACCCTTTTTAAAATTTCCTACGTACAATACTTAACATTTGGAGGAAGACATTTTGTGTGAAAAATGTGTCCAGCTGAATTTGACATGGAGAGATGAAGATTTGTTGTGTGATCTTCTAGATGGTGTTGCCAAGTGGAGTCTCTCTTTTTTGTGGATCAGAACCAGATCCTTCAATTTCTGTTCATTTTCTTTATTGGTTAGATTGGCTTTTTCTTTATTTGTCAGCCATATTCTCTTTAAAGTCAA
Source organism: Adrianichthys oophorus (assembly GCA_036245035.1). Lineage (NCBI taxonomy): Eukaryota > Metazoa > Chordata > Actinopteri > Beloniformes > Adrianichthyidae > Adrianichthys > Adrianichthys oophorus. The sequence goes on along the minus strand of BSAI01000201.1, from coordinate 19,086,371 downwards.
TTCAACCTTTTGAGTTGAATTTCACAAAAACTAGAAAGTCCTGAACAAAGCTCTGGTCAAACTGAGCTAAACTATCAGCTGCAGTTACATCCTACCTTTAGAACAACCAAGCTCAGCTGTCCGTTACCACAAAGCTCTGATCAGCTGAGGTGCAGCTATGAAAACAATATGCCCTTTGTCAATCAAATCAATCAATCAATCAACCAGTGTCCCTGCTTTCTCTAAGGTCAGGTTGCTTTGACTGTATTTTTTTTTTTTTTTAAGCACATGTTGTCTGGTGCAGTTGTTGCCTTTCATTTGAAACCTCTGAATTGTGCGAGATCCATCTCTGAAGCTTCCGGATCTGCTTTTGAAGAATCAGAAAGATGGGTGACGCTCTTGGGAAGCCTCCTAAACAAAATTTTGCTGTTAGTTAAACTTGTTTAGCTCTCACTTGTGTTTCTATTCAAAAACTGCATGCATGTTACTGAAGAAGAAAGCATCATCTCACAGATGCTTTTACTGACTTCTGTTTTCTCCGCATCTGCAGTTGATGTGTAACGCAGGTTTCTCCATACTTCCTGCCCCAACGTGCATACTTTTTTGTCATGGCTTGATTTGTTGTTCTAACAGTTGGTTGCTGATGTAGACTTTTGCATGGCTTCAAATTCTTCTGCGTGTCTTTATGCATCTTAATGGGAAATTCAACTGGAGAAAAAAGCATATTTGACAGATGTGACTTTTGTGAGCTTTTTACAAACACAGGTTATTTCTTTACTTCTCTATTTGCAAGCACCACAGCTTTAACACTCACATGTCATAGTCAGTTTTACTAAATTTATGGCACAACTAGGTTTGTGGGTGGTAAGCTGCTTTATGCTGCAATTATAGATGCAGCGGTGACAGCCACAACATGGCCTTTGAGTAGGGTGTTATTAAATGTATACAGATAAGCAAATGGCTGAACGAACATGCACCCAAATGCTTGGATTTGACATGCGTCATTCAAGGGGGGAAAGCCAAGCTTGCTCTTTTAGACAAACAACAACTCAGAAAGCCAAACAACCACTAGATGCCTGCTATCGCTGGTGCATGACCAGTGCTTTAATGTGTCACATGGCAGACAGAAGATGCTGTCATGTTTCTAGTTGAAAAAGTAAGGTTAATTGAACAATTTAAATGATTTTAGAAAAGTGTCTTTCAATATTAATGACTGTATATTAGGATAAATAGAGTACGTAGTCACATGACCCATTGTTTAGCTGATTTATTTCATGGCAGATGTCACCAAACCCAAGGATTGCCATAAAATATTAAAGATGAAGGGAAAATCAACATGTTAGGAACTCAGTAAAGCTTTAGTCACAACTGCCCTTACAGGTGGATACAGGTTATTTGCAGGCCAAAAAGGAGCAAATCATTGCAGGACATGCTGGTGGCCCGCGCAAAATATCGAGGTCGTAGACCGCTCGGTGAACCAGTAGAGTGAAAATGATCATGCACATTGTTTTTCTCTACAGGAATGCTACAATTTACATTTGCTTTACAAATACTTCACGATACCTCATATAAATACTTTCCCAACAGAGACGGAGGGTCTAAGGGCAAGGATGCCAGTTTAGCTTAGTCTGTTTAAGTTAGCTTAGCAATCAGCTATTGTTTATATGTGAATGATTGACTTTATGTTCTATGCATACATACCAATATGAAGCCCATTGAGACGGCTATAGTTGGGATTTTGGGCTATATAAATAAAATTGAACTGAATTGATAAGCTTAGCACATACAACAATTGTCTGATCCGTTTTTATGGCGTCCTTTAAGGTGCCTGCACGAGCTTCAAGTGAGCTGCAAGACACACGCTTGCGCTTCCCTTAAGATGTGGCCGTTCTTGTTTTTGACCTTCCACGGGCCAGGACAATCCAAAAATCTGCAGGACTCTGATAGGACAACCCTCTCTACGGGTGCATGTGACTTAAGGCTTTAGGGTTCACATATGAAGAATCAACAGTAACCTCTCATTTGAAAATGCCACGTCCCTTTTTAATGACATTTAGATGTTGATATAGAATAGAATACTAACTTTCAGTCAGTCATAGGTCATAGTCACTGTCATAGGTATTAAAACTAGCAGCAGAGAGTGAATGGAAAAACTAACCTTGTTACAGTTACTTTCAAAGTGTAGTTGATGCACTATGCCTTTGTCTGCTTTGTCAGGCTGTCAAGACAAACAGGTTGCAAGATTTAGGTGTTAACGGCTTAGTTTATTTTCAGTTTTTATTTTTGTACAATTTTCACAATCACAGCTTGAATTTAACGCTTCTTTAGAAGCTTCATAATCAACAACATGACTGGTTAACCCTGAAGGCACCCAGACGTTCATGCAATGTCTGTTATTTTCTAAGATCCCTCCCATTAGCAATATCTTGATAACAGTCTTGTTTCTAAAAACTGACTCTAACATAAAATTGAGCCTAACCGTTTTCAGCAACTTTCCAAACAAGCTGTCGCCTCACTGAAGGACATGTGTGGATGTTTCTTAGAAGGGGAGGTGGGAATTCCCTTCATCTGTCCCTACCTTCTCTCTGTGTTTTTCAGCAGCCACCCACTGTGCTGTTGGTGAGTAACAAGACAACCAATAGCAGTCATTCAGTGGCTTTGCTGTCAGCTGTGTGTTGATAGATGAGGGTCAAACACGCACAACTGCACAGCACACCATAACTAATTCTCTGAACCCTCTTTAAGAGGTCCAGAGCTAAAGAGGAGTATGTGTCGGGGGCACAAAGGGAAGAAAGGGTGTGGGAGAGGAGGAAGACAAAGGGGGGTTGTTGGTTGTTGTTATTCACTGTGGTGTTTAAAAGCTCTCGTGGCCTTATTTCAAGCTGCCTATAAAGGAGCTTGAAGCCGAGGAATCTAGGTGGTGGATTAAAAGAAGATGGAAAAGAAGAGACAGAATGGAGGTTTTATACAAGCATTCCTCTGCACGTCCTCAGAACGAATATATGAGAGGGTGGAATGTCCTTACGGTATATATGTGAATTTTTTACTCTCAAAGTGCACAGATCAGCCTAGACATCATGCATGTTTTAGATTAATATCTCGCTGTGGAGAATATACACGTGTCTTACTGCTGCAGTGCAGCTTGGTGGGGGTTGAGGGTCTAATTCTAATTGTTACAAAGAATAAAGGAGGAAAATTAGGGCATGAGTTTGCTCTTTTTCTATTGTTGCCTTGCAGAAAACACACGCATACACCCCCCCACCCCCACCCCACCCCCCACCCCACACACACGCGCACACACACACACACACACACACACACAGAGAGCCTTCAAACTGAATCAAAATCACACATTTCCCCTTTAAAGGAAAGAAGGTGCACTGGCATCCACAAGCAGAACTTTGCTGCATCTTGATTCAATTTTATCTCTTTGTGTAACTGATCATTTGTCTCAAAACAGTGAACTTTCTGTGCAGGGATCTCGGCTACTTTTTCTTTTTTTTTCTGCCTCAACAGCAATGGTGCTTCGAAGATTTCAGAAGCCCTGGCACACATTTATTATCACCCTTTATGTTTCTCAATTCAGTCTTTTCTGCTGATCACCAATTGGATTTCCAAAATGCTACAACTCTGTTAGTTTGCGTTGTGGTGCATTTGAGTGCTGTGATTACGTTTAAAGTTTAATGGTTAAGTCAGCCTACAGATTTTTTCTGCAAATGTAGGGCCACACACAGAGCACTGCATGACATGAACAGAGTGACTTTGTTTACAAAATCTTTGTAAACTGTGCAAGCGTTTCATGTTGGATGGAGTAGATCTTTTCTGTTTCAACTTCTTGTTTGTGCCTTTGGGGTAAAAAAGAAGTTGCTCTTTCACTCCTAGCTGCAGGACAGCAGGAGACTAAACAGAAACCATTGTACAGACAAGTGTTAACTTTAAGTCTGAAGCTGCCATTTCCCAGATGTCATGCAAATGATGACTGTCATGATTTTATTCAAAATTGCTAGTTGTGAAAAATAAGTTGAAATCACTGGATTGCACACAAAAGGCTGGATAAATTATGAAAGTAGTTGTTAGCTTGACAGGCAAGCAAAAATGGAAATTTTGTTTCACTGATTGCTCTAGTTATGCTTCTGGCAATAATAATATTATATATATTATAACAATATGATAACAGCCAACTCCAGGCCTTGAGGACTGCAGTGTCTGCATGATTTCCAGATATCCAAGCCCTATTTATGACTGATTACTTGGTTCAGGTGTGTCCAGCCAATTAGAACATGCCAGAGCATAGTATGTTGAAAACACATGCAGTAATGCAGTCCTTGAGGCCTGGAGTTGCCTATCCCTGATATAAATGAAAAAAACAGCACAGATATAAAATCTTAAAAATTTTAAAGAAGCAGATCAAAGCATTGGTTTCCTGGCATGTCAGTACATGTAATTCAATCTTCCTACAAATCTTTTTAGTGATGCATGTTAGACTTTGTCATAAAAGCAAAGAGATACCTAAGAGGATAGAATTATGGCAGACAAGGCCAGTGCGTGTACAGAATTTCAGCCATTCTATAGGATGTGGTTTCTTACTCCTTATCTTTTCCCTCTTCATTTTTCTTAATCTAGTTAGCTACATAATTTTTCAACTTTATTATATTGTTTTATAAAACTTCTGAATTTGTTCTTTGGTCAGTGTTTTACTTCAGTGTTTTTCTTGCTTGCAGGGTTTTATTGTCGAAAAAGAGACTTAACATCAATGAATTATTGAAAACGTTAATGAGAAGTACTGGACTCCAGTTTGATTGGAGATGATAAATATTTTAAACAAATATATTTAGTTACCTTGTCTAGTAGTCACAGTTGTAGTTATATACTATTTAATTCTACACTCTTTTCTTTTTTTTTTAATATAATGTATCTGCCTGAATGTTAGCTTTCATGCAAGTACTCTAAATGCCTGCATGCATACAAACACGTGGTTCACGCATGTGTCAATTAAGGAACTGAATCAGGAATCTAAAGCTCGTGGTCTGTTTTCTCAAGGCATTTTAAACACACACAGCTTCCGATTGTATTTTTGTACTGTAAAACACTTTAGATAGCTGTGAAGTAGGAAGTAAGATTCCCACATTGTGTTTAAATTTGAACCAGCCGTGCTGCAGAACAACCACAGCACCACCTGCAGAACTGTGGGAAGCCTTTGTGGTGTTTTTACTTGGGCAAATTCAGAACTCATAGCTGCAAATCTGCCTCATCACAAAGTTACAGTCCTACTTTAAGAGGCTTGACATCATTTTGTCTAAAATTGATTATTAGGTCAAAAGAAAGTCAGTGAAAAATGCATTTTTATCTTTTTCTTAAACCTAAAACTTAAAAAGCAATAAATAAGAAACCAAATTCAAAATGTGTCATTTTAATACTTTTAAGCAATGCGAAACTATATTTTGAACAACTTATATTAGATATTTTTATTGGTGCAAAAGAGCTTAAAATCTAAAACAAAAAAGTTATATTTGAGCTTGAGTTTCTCCATTTGTTTTTTTTTTTTTTTTTTTGTAGAGGTTGGTAGCCACAAACTAAATCCTTCAAAACTCAGAATGAACTCTGTGAAGTTTAATAACATAGTAATCAGATTTCATTGCTGCACTGTAAAGCTCATTTAGCGCCACAAATCAAGGAGAATTAGATTGACGCTAAAAAGTCAGAGGAGTGCTTTGTAATTCTCTGCTTCCTGATCAGTGGTGTTTGGTTGCAAAAGAGGCAGCTGTGCATTTCACAGCTTTTTCTGCAGGTGTTTATGGAAGCAGCTAGTCTAACTGTAGCTGCAGACTGAACTACTGTACCTGACTCATCACCGTTTTTCTTTTTGTCGTGTCAGCTCTGTAAATTCAGTTTTAATGTGGAGATTTCTAAGATTTACAACCAACACAACTTAGAATTCACCAGCTGGTGAAAACCAAGCAAATGAAGAAACTGTGTTGAGTTGTTTTAATTTTTTTATTTTCAAATCTTAAAATAAACCAATTGGGACATTAGATAGTCAAAATTAAAAACTAGGTCTCTCCTGTGATTCTGCCTGTTTAAAAAGGCTGCTTTTGAAAGAAGCAGTCACAAGATCCAAATTAATGTTTAAGTTTTATATCATATAAAATGTTTTATTGAAAAAGAAATCATGAGTTTTATCTGCAGACGTGGTAACAGTATTTGTCAAGACAGAAAAAAGGCAAAAAAAACCAAAACATGACTAGTTAAGACATTTAATTGTCAATATTTGTCACTTTAACACCAACTTGTTAGATTAATGAGTTTAATGTTAGCTGGTTATTCTGAGGTAACCGAAATAGTTTTCACACGCCTGCTCACATGACTTGTCAGCTGTTTAAATGTTTAAGACAATAAAACATGGTTGAAATTGTCTGACTTGACAGAGTATGTTCAACATACCCAGAAGAGGAAGTTGTAGATGGCTGAGGTAACAAAGTTTATTGGAGCCAGGTTTATAAAACAGTTTTAATCCAATAATACTCAGTTTATTTTATTTGCTTCAAACTAAACCACCAACATTTTCCTCATTTGATTTTCCTGTAAAGCAATGTTTCAGAAGAACTGCTAGAATTTATCTTGACGTTTTGGATGGAAACACAGGTGCTTTTCCATAGCCTCCAGAGTTAAACTGCCAGACTGAACATCTCGATGATAATGAAGTCAAACCCCACACCCTGTGGTGCAGAAATCATGTGTATCCAAGTCATAACTTAATGGGAAACCTTTGGGCAACTTTTGAGTTTTTTGTTCAAACTTGCAACAGGCTTCAAGGTCATGGGGAGTTTTTCCTTTTTCTTTCTTGTTTTTTTTTTTTTTACCAGAAAAAGCTCATCTATCTTTTCCTGCAAATCTGATCAAATAAATTTTTCAAACTGGAAGGAGATCCTTATGGTTTACAGCTGGCAAAAGTACAGAAAGATACACATTCTGACATTTTCTTGATTATTAGTAGCTGTTTTCAAAATGAAACTTTGAGAATTAGTGAGAACAAAAGCAGTTTCTATTTAAAGACAAAGTGTTGCTCTTTACATATATACAGTTCAAATACCACCATGTTTGGAGACAATTGGCAAACTTTCATAATAAATTGTTCTCAAAAATATGTTTACCTTTAGTTTTCTCACATCTAAACAGAATTGAAATTGACTTATTTGAGCAATAATTTAAAATAAAATACCATGAAACACAATGGTTTAAATTCTAATAATAATAATAATAATGGTTTTCAGACACCAGAACATAATATAACTATGGTAGACAGTTGAACATGTTTTTTTTTAGTTTCCACATCTTTTACTGTCTGTTCCATGCAATATTTGGGTAGAACAAGTTTGGGCTTGCTCTGTTGAAGCAGGTTTTACAGCGTTGTGGTGTAAATCTTAATGTCCCACTATGTTGGTGGCAAGAGACAGATCCTGCTTTAAGTTACAGTTTAATTTCAATTTCTACCTGTGAAATGCCCATTTTCCTCAGTGTAAAAGATAGCTTTGAGTTTAAATTAAGGTTTAGAAATCTGTTGTGTCCCACTAAATGCTTTACCAAATGAAATCTGCAATTCATGCTCCAAAAGTATGCAAAGGTTTTTTTTTTTGAAGGTCAAATCAGAATCACACGTTTCTTTAATTCTCATATATTTAAGAAATTATAACTTTAGACATAATTCTCAAAAAAGAGCATTGTGCACTAAAGTTCCTCTATGTGTTTTTGTTTCTAGCACAGTTAGTCACGCTTTGTCCTTTGATGTTTTCCTGTGGTTGGCACTAATGTTGTATTTTTTTCTTCTTTTGTGTTACAGCCGATTCTTAAACATCAAATACATGTCTGACTCGTCAAGGTTGGGTTAAGTCTGCCTGCCTTGACTCGTAGTGCATGAGAGAGGAAGGAAGACAAGTTGAGATAGAAGAAATGATTTGATTTCAAATTTACATATAGCCAATTTTTCATTAGGCTACAATTTGTATGCCTTCCAATGAGTGCTAGCTTTTTATTTATGTATTTTTCATTTTTCCGTTCTCTTGCTTATATCTTTTTTCCCCTCTTGTAGGGCTCATTGTGTTTTAAAAATATACAGTAAGAGGCGGCAAAGTTCTGATTGACCTCCATGTTAGCCTGTTTTGAGCCTTGTGTGGAAACACCCTGTACCTTTTGTATTTCCTCCAGCATGTGTCTGGGTTTTCCTATCTGTAGGAGATCTGGAGAGTTTTAAGAGTAGATGCTTACAGATTAATCTTTTCGTTGGCCATTGTTTGAAATGGTGTGGTAAATAATGGACGGAGTGCAGGTTATGAAATGAATCTGACTGTCAGTCTGTCTTAGATTTTGCAGTACTTGTTCATTAATATACTGTAAAAAAATATTTGCATTAAGCCCCAAACAACTTTTGTTATTTGTTTTTCTTTTGCTCGCAGCTTCAATCTGGTATTATTTGTCAGTAACTGAAACGTTATACAAATGTTTATAAAAGAGACCAAACAACTTGGACTTAACAGCATGGTTTTATACATTAAATTGTGCACAAATCATACTGAAGGTTTCAGCTTTTCTTGTTCTTTTTTTATGCGCTATCAGCAAAAATTTTCAGGCTGAGAGCCAGTACACTGCTTTGCCAGGTGTCAGTCTCCTGTATCTGGTCTTTTTATGGTGAATTTGAGACCTAGATGACCTACTCTCTATTAAATTTGGTGACTCGCACACTTCTGGGCCCCAACTGTTGAGTTTATTGCAAAAATACTTTTAAAAAATGGATCAACTGGATTGCTGCATTCATATCATGTGAGACAAATTAAGTTGTGGTCTTTGGTAAAGCTGTACTGTTTTGGAAAGTTAGAAGACTTATAAACTGTGTGATGGAAGTGTGCAGTGGCAAAGTACTGCAGACTTGCAATCCTGATACTAATAATATTTGGATGCATGGTTTCTTTTTAGATGAATTCTTTCTTATTTTTAAAATCTATGATAAAAAGAACTTCAACAACTTGAAACAAACACACAACCCTCAGGTTTGACTTCTGTCTAGATGATGCTTTTTTCACATAAATTGTGAATAAAGCACCTTTAAAGAACATGCACAATTTTATTTTTATTTTTTGCTAAATATGTATATATTTTTAAACACAGTAGGTACTTTCAACTTTGGCTCGATGGTGTTTGACAGAAAAAGACAGAGCACGTGCTTGGGTGGGCTGAAGGGAAAACTTGTCTCTTTGCTGTCCAGTGCCAACCCAAACAAACCACAATCAACTGGCATGCAGAGCAACGGCGTGTGTGCTTGTGTGAATAACAAAGTGTACAATTGCGTTCGTCAGCCGTTTGTTTTTGTCCTGCTTGGAGCAAAAATAACTCCCTACTAGGATTATTTAATACCTAGGTTACTGTTTCCTTGTCTCAGCCACACTCTATCATTCACACAATTTTTTAATGCTAAACTGCACCCATTCATTCATATTTACACAAACACAAGCAGGGAGGATAATGGGGATATCCTGGAGTAACATGTTTGAATACTCAGCCTTATCCGGAGTCAATGTATACTTGTTCTGTTGTTCTACTCCTTTTTTTGCAACCAAGCTGGAAAGTTGGATTGAAATATTCTACAATATTAAAGTTTATATATTTTTGCAAGGGTGTATTGGGACCTTAACAGGATTTCCAGCCTGAAGGTCAGGATTACCATGACGACACTTAAGCTTTCTCCTTCAGTCAAACATGAAGAGTTTTATGTTCAAAGTCACAGAAACCACAGCAGATGGAGACAGTTTAGAGCTTTTCTACTAGAGGCAAAGGATGGGGTCCCAATTCATCCTCCTAATAATTCTTCATACTAATTATAACCACACTGTAAAAGCAGACTACCCACACAGGTTGCTGTTTGTTCTTTGACCTGTGAACCTTGACACTGCAACAAGGCTGATCAGCACACTTGAGTGTCGGTCATCTTTCCTGTTCCACAAGAAAAGTGAGTCATATCTCAGAAGGCCACAATGATTTTCTCTTTTTAAATTGTTAAAACTAAAAAAGAATTTGGTGAAATCACATTTCCTTACACAAAAGCATCTGACAATGTTTTTGATTTTAGGTTTTTTCTCAAATGCAGTCAATTGTAAGAGTATTATTAGGTTATTTTGGAGTTTTATGTACCCAATTCAAATTGAATGTGGCTCTAATTTCTTTAACGACATAATGACCATCAATGAAATGTGAACACACAACTTTACATTTGCTGTGCAACCCAGCTTAAAGCTTAATTTACCCTATAATCAAGCGCAACGTGTTATTTTGATGGTTCTTTTATGATTTTTGTCTGAATTAAACATTTTAAAGTTCCTAATGCTGTGTTTGGGCAGAATTCTGGTACTATATATGTATATGTACTATACACAGCCCCATTCTGATTCATCCACTTGTAGACAAATAGATCTATGTACGTCTTTGTTTTCCTCGTCTGAGCTGGAATCTAGATCAAAACTTTAAAGATGGATAGCTCTGATATTGCTTACCATTTTAAGTGCACTGTAATGTTAGATTGGGGGGGTGTGAGGGGCTGTAAGCAAGCAGGATTGTAAAACAAGATTTCATCAGCGTGGGGTTACTTTACACCAACAGTCCTGCCCACAAGTCAGATGTGAATTTCTATTAAACTCCTGCTGCTCTGCAGAAAGTATGTCCGTGGCTTTTCTTTCTGGCTTTACACCGATTTGCAACATTTTACTAACGTAGAGTTCTGCGAAGCAAAGCGGCTTTTCTCTGTGGCAGTATCTGCTGATAAACATACTGTAGATTACACAAACATTTCACAACTGCACTGTGCTGCATATCGGCGCAAAGCTTGTTTCCTCCGCTTCAGAATCTGCTGGAATTACGTTATTTGCGTTAACGATTGGAAAGTTACAGTAGACGAAAAAATGTAAACACTGGAGCTAAAGCTTCAGTGTTAAAGGATTTTAACTTTTTTTTTTTTTTTATGTTCACTCAAAATGTCACCAGCATCCAGCATCCAGCACGTGTGTGCACAGAGCACGTGCGCAAGAACCGAAACTGAACAACTCGGATATGCATACTAAACAAAATGATAACAAGAATTCTTATTGAGGTGTGTTAAATCTGCACACACATACAGGAATTAGACTTTCAGGGTCGCGGAGAAAATGTTTTTTTTCCTCACAGAAAGGCTGGGTGTACCGGTGCGACCATGGATTTTTATTTATTTATTTATTTTTTAGGCGCACCATCAAAAATCCAGTAGCATCTGCGACCATATTGGTTATACTCTAGAGACCTTTAAACTGATATGTATAGAAAAGGTATCATACTGACATCCTAATGTTCTAGTGAAGAAACAGTGCCATCACAATTTTTTTAGCGCTAGCAGTCTGTAAAGACAAATTTCTTCTCTCCTTTGAGATTCAAAGACCATTTCTATCTTTCAACACCATTTCTGGGTATGATGCTAGAGTATGTCGGATGTGAAGTGTTTGAGCTTTATTTTAAAATGTCATTCTGTATGTAAGTCAAATGAAAAAAGAGTTGAGCAGGACTTGAAAGCAGACCACGAGAAGGCTGAGAAGAATCCTGTGGTGTTAAAAGTAAATGTTGCACCACTGGGTCTGAAATTTTAGAACCACAGTAACGTAAAGCTCATTTGTCTATCTGTATGTCGTGGGTTCCACAAAGTCAATTTACCATCTTGTGTCAACAGACCATCACATGGATCAGACTCTTTGTGATCCCAAGATACATTCAATTAATTCAGTTTTAACAATAAACAGTCTTTTGTTTTGTAAGGTGTCCAGTCTAATTTTTTAGACTGACAGAACTTTTCATATCATTTTTAAGATCTACATTTTGAATGTTCCAAGTTGCAGCTGTTGATGGTGTTGTATCTGTGGCTTAGCTGGACAGCTTCTGCTTTGGTGATTACCACTTTGATGCTTGCTCTGTTTTCACCCCCAGCCCAACTCCTGTTCTGTTTCTCTCATCTTTATCTTGTTGGCCTCTGAGATTGAACTGACAAGCCTTTCAGCTGTGTTCATCAGGCACCCATAATGCATTTTGACATAATAGACACAAAAAGTAAGCAAAGCAAATCTGCTAAGAAGACTGTAGGGCAGAACTCGTTCTGTGCTTCATCCACACTTCTGTTGCACATTGTAATTGACTGTACACTAAAAAGGAAAATAAATTAAACAAAACTACTCGTATGTCTCGTGCTCACATCTAATAATGGCTGACGGTTTTCATTTTGACAAAACTAAAAGTTTTGTTGCATTCTCGATCTGCAATTAATCAAGAGCGATAGTAAATTCCAACTCCTCGCCTTATCATGAGGATTACATTTTTAAAAAATGACAATATGAGTTAAAGGCCCTTTAAGGCTTTTGATGCATTGAATTTGTTTCATTTGTGCAAAGCCAATTTCCCAGTAAAAGTAATGTCAAGGTACTTTAGCGAGAAGACAAACGTTGGAAAATAGGAAGTGAGAGCTCAAAGGGTGGAAGTCAAAACTGAAATGATGGTGAATTAATGGGATTGGCCTAATAACCTAGTTACATCTTGACAGTAAGGAAGACAGAGAGATTAATGAGGGGTAAAGCTGCGAGGACGAGAAGGAAGGGAGAAAACAGATTCAAGCTGCCTAGGCTGCTGGCCAAAAGTTCTGAGGTTGACGTTTCAGTGCTGTGACAGTTGTAGTTGATTGGGGATGTGCATTGATGTTATAGATCCTAAAGGCCATTCATGGGGCTTTGAGAAGATTCGCTAAAGATGCACCGAATTGCAAAATATAAACTGAAAACAAAAATGAGGAAGCATTAGGCTACATTGGCCAATATTGCACTGCAATTACTAATCAAATTATAGTAAAACTTGCTAAATAAATCATTTCTAAGTGCCACTTTACTGCCTATGAGCATTCCAATATTATTTTTCTTTGGTACTTCAACGAAGAGCATTTAGTGCAAAAGGGCTTTTACAAAAAGGCCTACATTCAAGCAATGTCATGATTACAATAGCCTACATCTTAAGCCATGCTTCCAACAAAATGTGTAACATCACATGTACCCATTACCAATGTACAAAAGCTAGATTCAAGTCCTCCTCTTGATGCACAGCATCTCCTCTGCTTTATCACAGTGGTCCCTTTCTCTTCTCATCAAGCACATGAGATGCAACACTGAACACTGTCACTGTTGATGCTTGTGCATGGAGCACATATATCTCTGCATGCCATCTTTATCAAGTCAGAAATATGGACTTGGATGTTTCTCCAGTGTGCAAAAAAATTCCCATTATTGGGGATGGGAACTTCTAAGAGATAAGTATGCAACTGTTAAGCTGCTGTTTTGAAACATGTCAAATAATTTAAAAGATTTTGTTTAAAATAAGGCCAGCACCTAATTGATCATAACTCCATTTTTTTTCTAATTCCTACTTCTTACTTGGATTTTTTAAAAATGTATATGATTTTTGCTGGAATCAATTAATTATGCAAATATGAGGTAATCAAGTTTTAGGATGAGGTAAAGTTGAAGAAGTTGTTTTCAATGATAGTTATGGAAAAAAGCCTTTAGTGTTTCAAAATGAAGGTAGGTTGATGGAATAAGTTTAATGTAGTTTAAGAGCAGTTATGATGGAAACTAATATATTTAATTTCAAACCTTTTTCAGCTGCAATGCTAAGAATATTTGGGATGTGGGAGGGGATGAGTCACCAACTGCAGCATTTTCTGAGTCAAGCAATACCTGCTTCTTATTGAAGTCTCCTTGAATTTGAAAAAACAGTGATGTATTTCAGTTGTGTTAGTCGCAGGTTAAGAAGAATGTTAAGAGAATGTGGTAAATTCAGCCACTTCTTTAATGTCTGTCCCCCATTTACCTTTCTTTTTAACAATGGTTTTTGAGGCTTGGTCGATCAATATTAATTTTGTTAAAGAATGAAATTGATGTGTTTGTTGAAAAGCTGACTAATAAAAGTAAGTTTAGAAATTTAGAAAGTTTTAAAAAAGTGGACATAAAAAAATAGTTCAAAATGAATTCCTTTTGTAGTCTTGGAAGGCTCACAATGCTCATGGCTCAAATATTTCTATAAAAAACTACATTGCAGTAAAGTGTCATTGCATAAAAGATGTGTGCTATACTGCCACAGAATGTTCCCCTTTGAGCAACTGGCAATCGTTTTTCTGGCTGGAAAAGTCTGGATTGAGCCTACTTCCTCTTCCTGTGCTTGTTTGCCACCTCTCCTTTCAAACTTTCCAGAGCAGTGACAAAGATAAGACTGATGGGGGCCACTGTAACCCTGGGAAAAGCTTGGATAAAAATTACATATCTATCATGATGTGTTCACAGAAAATGTACAGAACAGCATGTTTATGTTCTTTATTCTTTTAATCTGCAGATAAAACCTAAATTGTCAGGTGTTTCTGAGAAACAAATGTTCTGAAACAGAAGTACATTAAAGCCTCTTAACTCACTTTTTAATGCTAGTTATAACATTTTTATCAAGGTTTTTTTATATTCGAATTAAAACAATAATAAGTAACTAGTATTACATTTAAATATATTTCTTTTCAGTGTGGTTTATGGTTAGAGATAATTTTAGCTAACACTGTCAGATAAACAATACAACAAATCCCTGTAACGGCAATTAGTAATTTTTAACTGCTTCATTTTAACAAAATTATATATTGTTCAACCTTTTCAGTTGAGATAGTCCTTGCTGTTTGGCAGCTACTTCTGTGAAGTAGTTTCCATTGTCCTGTCTTTCTCTTTCCTGTCACTATTATTGCCACACTCCTATTGGTTAGTGGTTAGGTTTTTACATGAATCATCTATTGGTTAAGTCAAAAGAAAATGTGTATTTACCTATTGTTATATTATTTATTTATTATTTGTTTTAAATGTTTATTTTGTAAGAAAATTATGCTCACACTTTTAGACCAAACTGATGTTGGAATTCATATAACTAAGTATGTCAAGCGTTTTAGAAAGATGAAAGAAAGCCCCAACAGAAAAGAGACTAACCATCCGTTGGCTCATTTCCTTCTCTGTCTTGACAATGGCGGAAGTTTTTTTCCCATTTATCTGCTTTGTTTTGTTGTGTTGTTTCTCTCATCAACTCACTGCATGCAATAGAAAACTCGTACATTTTCCAGCATTTCCTGGAATTGAACTTTTAACATTGAACTTTTAACTATTAACATTGTCATAGGATGAACTGTCTTTATATTGCATGCAGGAAAAAAAAAAAAAAAAGATTTCCACTGTGTGTTTGCCCTCAGTAATTAACATCCAAAAAGTAAAATATTTAGCAAGAGGCCCTGTTTATGTTGCTGTTTATGAAGCTGTCCAGGAGCTTTGGTCAATTGTGTCTGAGCCAAATGTATAATTGCAAAGGTGTTACTAACATTAATACAAATAAAGATTTTCTGTCTCATAACAGATAATACAAAAAACAACACACATTTAAATATAAAAATTAAAAATTAACAGTTGCTTGTTAGTAGTTTACAGTCTTATTTTTCATAAGCTTCAGTAGTTGCTTTAGTGAAGTTTTACACATTTGATCTTTATTTGCGTCTAATGCAAATATTAGTCAATATAATTTAAGTTTTGTCTTCATGTAATATAAAGAAAAACTTTTATATTTCACCACTGGTTGGTACTGTCCATTTGTGCTCAAAGCAAAACAAGTTAGCAGGCTCATCCTCCGTTACCAGTCATATCTGACACTTTTAGCTCCTCTTCTGGTTTCTTCTTTTAATCAGTTTGAAGGAAAATCTTATTTATGCCGCCAGTTTAACTAGATATACGCCCAGGCTTTTTATTAACAATTTTACGTTGGAAGACAACAAGATGACATCAATGTTGTTGAAAATGCGTAGCAAAAAGAACAGAGCTTTTCATAGGCATCTTTTTCCTCTTGTTGTTGTTGAGTCTTAAGCTCAAATTGCAAAGAGAAAATGGTACTGTGAGCTCAAGCATATTTGTGGTGTCTGTGTTTTCCTCAGTTCACAATTTTTTTTAAACTGGTTGTAGAATTGGTATTTTCCTTCAAATTACTATGTCAGTTTTAGAATTAAAGAAGGGCATTCCTGGTCATGGGACCTCCGCTTAGGTTCCAAGTAAGATTGTCCTACATTCCTCCCTTAGATTTTTCCAGAGGAAGCTGGGTGTCTGTATGATGATTTCATCCCACAGATCCTCTTTTTAGGAACAGGAGAGGGAAACCTCCTTCGTCTTTGTTTGCTGTGTCAGCAGCAGGCGTGGCGGTGCCAAAATAAAAGTGGTAGAAAGAGGTTTAAAAGGAGTTACTGAAAATTCGTGAGGCAGGGAGGAGGAGTTGAGTGTCAAAGCGAACTACTGAATGAACTAAAATGCTGTAAACATAAACCACTGTGTGCACATCACAGACATGCAAAGGAAAAGGGGCAAACATGATGAAACAGGGAAAAAAATATGAAAAAGAATTTAAATTTTGCTTCGTGTTAGGTTTGTTTACAGTTGTTGCTAAGAAACTAAAGCTATGCAGCCATTAGCAGTAGGGAGAAGAAAAAGAGAACCTTTTAAGTGCTGCTTTTCTCTCATGAACATGTTCAAAATATTAGACTCAGTAATTTTTTTTTAATTAGAACAACTGTAACTGTAATATTTTTGTGATTTAGTAAAAACTTGACTTTTTTTGGCACTTTACTATCTGAAGTTATTTTGTTGTCTGTATCTTTAAACAACCACAGTGAAACTAACCATTTGTCTCTAACAGCTTCTCCAGCTGGTAAATAAATTAGCCAAAGTGACAAAACGCCAAGGGCCATTTTGATTTAACATCTAAAGCTAAAAACAATTAAAACTAACTGCTTGAACTTAGATATCACAATCTGTCATTTGATAAGCCATTTCAATTTTAAATTTGCACATAGTTTCTTGAAAGTGCATTTACAACAACTTATTTCTCATTTTGGTAACTGTAAGTTTTGCAAATTTACAACAGCTTCTTGGCCAGCAGTTTCTTTCCCATAAAACTTTGTTTTTTAATTTTTTTTATTCGCTAATTCAAAGTACAACACTTCTCATTTCCTTTTTTCAGCTGCTTCCTATCTTTCTTTTTTTTAAACTTGAATTTTTATTTGGGTTTTGTGACGATGATAATAAACAAAATAACAAGTAACTGAATAATAAATAACAAAATAAGCAGACCACAACCCTTAACTATTCAGAGCATCTAGAAATTGACAATGGCTTAATATTTATGTTCATATATACATCAGTAAACCTAAAAAACCCTTTTGTGTCAGGTTATTGGAAGAACTAAAGGATAAACAAATGCATAAAAAGGTTTACATCTCTGTGTTATCCTTCCCATCTTTCATCACTAAAATTGTTTAACTTTCTTGCTCTCTCTTGTCTTTTCCTCCAAACCCTTCCTCCCTCTCTGCACTGCCAGACTCTTGGTTCATTGTAGAAACTTTTTTTGTTTTAGATCGTTCGCTTCGTTTTATTCCCAGGCTTTATTTAGCCATTGTTCTTCATTTTGTTTGCCTTTGACCGCCATTAAGTCAATTTCTGATGAGCAAAGGATTGCAGGGTAAAAAAAAAAAAACACTGCAGTTTAACTAACATTATTCTAATTCAGCAGAGCTCATTAACAAACTTCATTTTTTTATCTGCTTCTTGTGTATTTTTTACAAACATTTTGTAAAATCATTGATTAGTAATTTGAGAGATAAGATGAGATCCAACAGGATGTACTATATATGCCATGTGAGAAGGTTTTTGTGCAGTCATTTTTGGAGTAGGCCTTCAATGTAAACAAGAACTGAAACCAATACAAAAAAACAATCTTTGTAGAGTAAAAGCTCACAATCACTAATCCTCTCAGCCCAATAGGATGTGTTTATCACCACAGACATAAGGGACTTTTCCAGTATTCACATGCACATTCTGCTTTGTGAGGACATGCAGTGTCAGGGGCTTATGTTTCCTTTTGTAAGTGGTTCCAAATGTAGGGCAATTGTTGGTCTTCTTTGTGTCAAGCTGTTTTATTTTTAATCACTGTCATGCTACAGTGACTCATCTTGTATACCGTAGTCTTGTTTTAAAGGTTCACACTTTTTAGAGGAAACATACCCACATTTTCATAGATTTGGATGGTGTTTTTTTTTCTCTTTACTTTTAATGTAAAGATGCAATCAAACAGGTCAATATGTTAAGGCTTTCTAATTCAAAGTTAGAAAAATCTACAATACTTGCGAGGAAATTATCACCTACACTGCTCTGCAAGGGATTTCAATTCTAAGAAACTTATAATACAAGACCTGAACTTAGTTTGCATCCTAACAAAGTAAAAACTTTGGTTTAGTCTTAGCATGCATAGATATATATTCAATATATATCAATATTATTTGCTAATGAATGATCAACTTTATGTAAAATATATATATAAAATGTGAAAACTTAAAAGCTCAGCTTGTGTTGCAGTGTGTTTGATCAAAAATATACTGAAACTCGCACATACATTTCACATGCACAAAAAAAGATACAGCAGGACATAACTGCTGGTTATTCTTGATTAATAACTAAAATAAAATTCTTTCTATTTTTTTTCTTTTATTTTCAGAGTGTGAATGTGTGTGTGAATGGGACTGTCACTCTAAAGCGCTTTGGGCCTTCAAGGAAGGTAGAAAAGCGCTATATAAGGACACTCCATATTTGCTGCCCTTTTTTGTTTTACAACATAAATTTTTTAATAAAACATATGTAAAGTACATCAAAACACAAAGACACACATAAATTACATTAAAAATGTGCTTATTAAGGCCTATTTATGAAAACAAAGCACTAATATCATCTTGATCTCATGAAAATCCTGTATAAAAAAATACTAAATATGTTCATATAAACAAAAGTGTATCATTGGGCACTGCATCTTTAAAATAAATAGGATGGATGGATGGTTGGATTGATAGATTGGAAGAACTTACAACTTTAAATTCTTCTGTGTCTCCTGCCCCTGCAATAAACTCCTCCTCCGTCCCTCCCCTCGCTGAGCACACACAGCAGCCGGGTTTTTTTTCCACAGGTCAGAGACATCCCAGGAAAATCTTTGGATAGCCTCAAAAACCCGGACGTGGAAACATGTTTACTGATGTTTTTTGTAGAACTCTGCAAAATAAATAAACCTGATTTCTCATCATCTGCGTCTTATGAGTTAAACTCCTCCCACACACGGCGGGAGTGGGATCCTTACACCTGTGTGCTGAACCGTGGCAATTGATCCGATCCGTTAAACCCCTAACCGACCTGCTTTTATTTTCGCCAGCACATCCTCTAAAGTGTTGCTCTCAGCCATCGCAAGTCCTGTTCCGTTACGTTAGGGAAAAAAAAAACGTTTTTTTTCTTTCTTTATTTTTTTTTCATACTCCTGCACCATGTAGAAGGCGGGCATCTAGCATTAAAGAGTTCCAGTGATTGATCGATGACATGAAGAGCTCCATACCCTTGATTTAATACATAAAGGGTTTTATTTGATTTGTTACTTCAAACTACAGAGATAGTTTAGCATGTGTGCAACCGGAGACCACTTATCACCATTTATGCCTTCTTTTGCGGTATGCATACCACACTGGGCTGATATCGCGATGAATTTGCAGTTTATTGTGCAGGCCTACTGCTTTCAGTGTCTGCCTTTATCCAAACTGCATCACAGTTTTAAGGTCTAAGTTCCTATCAGAAATAATTATAAGTACCGTACAATGGTGAACTGATCCCCAAATGAAGGAATTGGTATACCATAGGTTTTGTGCTGAGCCCTGGTTCCTGGGATCCATGCCTGCCCCTGTGCTCTCAGTGCCATGAATGCTTAATAGCTCTCCCTGTCTCTCTTTCTCTTTTTGAGAAAGAGAAAGAAATTAAAAATAAACTTTAGCTTGAAATACAACAGGGGTTTATGCAAATATACATCTGAGTTGCCCAAATAGTATATGACAAACCCTTCATTTTAAAAATTACATCTATCCATTACATCTATACTTACTGCTGGAAAAGACAAAAAAGATTAAGGAAAAGTGTTAGCTCTCTGATCAACATTTTCAAAAGTGTTTTTTTTTTTTTTAGTATTTTAAGCTGAAACTTGAGTCATTGTACACTCAAACCTCTCTAATACACACCTGTATGTAATGGTAATTTTAAATGCTGTACCAGTAATTCACCAAGAAAGTCTTAATATTGATGTGCGTGTGTGTGTGTTTTTAGTCACACAGAATGTGTCTTACGCATGCATGCAATGTTCACGCATGTTTATGAAAACAATTAGTCACAGTCTGGAGGCTGTTTAAAGGATTTTTGAATGTAGTTTTTCCTGGTGACAGTTTTCCATTTAAAATATAAGGAGATAAAATATAAACGCAAGATTACATATTTCCCATCCTGAGTTTTTATTTCTTTGCCAACGCCTATTTTTTCTTACATTTTTAAAGTGATCTTATTGTTTGTTTGTTTTTTTTTGTCCAACTGAGACTTGTGTAGCAATTTTACCATTGGGCCACTTTGCTCATACACTGTTTATTTGAGCATTTGCAGACTGAAAAAAAGTTGTAACGGAAAACTGTTCTGGTTGCCTCCAACTAAGAAGGCTAAAATTTGATTCTGTTGCCATTAATAATGCACCTTTAACCTGGAAACATTAACCTGCTTTACACTGCCCTGAGGGACTATATGATCATGGTAAAAATGTAATATTGCTGGACAGCTCTAAGCATTTTTTTCTCTATTGTTCTTCTAAAGTGTTGGCGGATGCTGTTACAGGAAAAAAAGAGGGATCTGAAATGTGACTATGTAACAGGATCTACTTTCATGGCCAGATTAATTACCGTTATATGCTCTGCTTTGGGCTGAAGTAGACTGTTAAGTATGTTGTGCAGTAAAAGTGCATCCATGACGTCCGCTTTATGGAAAGCTGACTGAGCAGAAGAGGTAGGCACAACCCTTGACCTTTGCTTCTCTTCAGCCATTAGTCTCCAAAGCGATGCAGGAATGAAGCTATCACTGTTTCCTTGCCCTATCTGTTTATGATGCACTTCCCTCTCTTGAAGATGTCAAACTGACCTTGCATGCTGGCTCCTACAGGAAGGCCTGTTCATGGTCTTAAGTTTACGATCACAATTTAATCACTTGCATTTACGTTGGTATTTATTTTCTTTAATACTTGAGAGATCTTTCTGCATTATTGCTGAGTTGGAGAAACACTGGGCTAATGCCAAACATTACCGTGTGGTATCAGTTACTTTTTTCTGTTTACTTCCCCCTGATACTCTTGCTTGTGCATTTTCCCTGCCCTAGTATTCAATCCAATTCAATTTTATTTATATAGCCCAGTATCACACAATACAGATGTCTTAATGGGCTTCACATCGGTATTTATAAAAAAAAATATATAAAGTCAGTTATAAAATATAAACAATAGCTGGTTGCCAAACTAAACTAAACAGACTAAGCTAAACCGAGGCAAAGTCCACGACGAAAGACAGGAGCACAGACGATCCACGTTGAATCTCTCCCGCTCCGAGATGCGAGACGAGCCAAAGGCAAGTTCCATGACCAGTAACTGGAGCACAGACATTCCACCTATAATTTCTCCTGCTTCTCCACAGGGGAGTGGGAAAGAGGGACAGCATATTGATCGCACTGCACTAAAGTGCAGTGTAAATGATGAAATAAGTAAAAAATAATACAGGATAAATGATAACGAATAGAGGAGGAGATGAGATGTAATAGAGGACAGAACTTCAGTATATGTTACTTTCCCCAGCTTCTAACTTCTAGTAGCCTATAGGAACTAGTTGTTGTTGAAATTTAATTCAAACATGTTAATGGTAAGTTGCAAATAATAGGGCACAAATAGCCGATGGTAATAATAATAGCAATAATAAAAAATCTGCAGTTTTAGCATGTCAATTCTAAAAATATAATATGTTATAATTCTAATCAAAGCCTGCGTAAGCCCACTAAGCTGAAGGAATAGGCCGCCATGGCTCGGTTTATCAAACCATCTTCCCTCTGCTTAGCTCCGCGGATAAGTGTGTATCATGGATGTAATGAAAATTGCAATCAAAGCTTCATTACATTAGGTAAGGTAGGGGATCAGTAAGTTAAATGTTCTCTGATTGCTAGCTAGACTGGCAATAAGCCTGTCCAAAGAGAAATGTTTTAAGCCTAACTTTGAATGTAGAAACGGTGTCACTCTTACATGAGCTGGGAGCTTATTCCATAAAACAGGGGCTTGGTGGCTAAAGAATGTACCTCCAATTGTGCTTTTAGAAATTTTAGGAACCAGCAGTCGAGCATTTTGTAAGTGAAATGTTCTGTTTGGTTGGTAAGGCACTATGGTATCTTTAGTATAGGATGAGGCCATACCATTCAAGGCCTTGTGGAGGAGGAGGATTTTGAACTTGATTCTAAATTCAACTGGGAGCCAGTAAAGTGAAGCTAACACTGGAGTTATATGTTCTGCTGGTTCCTGCTAATAATCTAGCTGCTGCATTTTGAACAAGCTAAAAACTTTTAAGAACTTTTAGGAAACACTGCTAGAAAGGAGTTGCAGTAATCCAGCCTAGACGTAACAAATGCATGGATGAGTTTTTCAGCATCATTTCTCAATAAAGTATTTCTGATCCTAGATATATTGCGTAGGTGAAAAAAATGCAGTTTTACAAGCCTGTGAAATGTGAGCCTTAAACGATAAATCCTGGTCAAATAAAATCCCTAGGTTTCTAACTGTGGAATTGGATTCTGTATTTACGTCATCCAGGAAGACTATCTGATCAGATAGAGCATCTCCCAGGTATTTAGGCCCTAGTATAATGAAATGGACGGATCATCTCTGACGTCATCCATTGACTTCTATAGTCCCCAACATGAAACCTAAATTCTCAGCTCATGGACGCAGCCATATTGACTGGTGTTAACTCCGCTAACTCTGATGTTCCAAATATGGAGAAAAGAGGCTGGACTGTATGGAGTCATTTCCCCCCTTTTGTTTTAGGTCACGCCCGCGGTTTATGCCAGTTGAATGTCTACGGTCTGTCCAATCTAATGCTAACCGCTTTAGCTAAAGTTTCAAGCTCAGCGATGCAACAGTGAACTAATATTCACATCAGAAATCTTTGTTGGCAAGTACTTGGTGTTTTACACATAATATGTAAAGCAGTGAAAGGGACATTTAGACGCAGGTCTGAAGAGGTTAAACATGACTGATAATCTTTTGCTGACAATCCAAAGAAAAGTAAATACTTTTATTTCTAAGACAAACTAATTATTGAATAATTTTTTAGAGATTTTGTCAAAAGATATTTGCATGTAATTTGAGCATAAACAGTATTAAATATTTTCCATTGTGTATTTTAAAACATCAGGGCTGCACGGTGGTGTAGTGGTTAGCGCTCTCGTCTCACAGCAGGAAGGTTCCCGGTTAAAGTCCTGGCTGGGGGACTTAAAACAGTGTCATCAATATGGGACCTTTCTGTGTGGAGTTTGCATGTTCTCCCCGTGCATGCGTGGGTTTTCTCCGGGGACTCCGGCTTCCTTCCATTGTCCAAAAACATGCTTCATAGGTTAATTGGTCACTCTAAACTGTCCCTAGGTGTGAATGTGAGGGTGTGTGATTGTGGCCCCTGTGACAGACTGGCGACCAGTCCAGGGGTGTCCCCTGCCTTCGCCCATGAGTGGCCGGGTTAGGCTCCGGCAGCCCCGTGACCCCGAAAGGGATAAAACAGTTCAGAAAATGAATAAATGAAGAATTATCGGTGATGGTCTTGTCCATTTGGCATCAAAAGGGACAGTTAAACAAAACCATTACAGCGACTTGAGCCCGGCAGAGATCCACATCTCCTGGTTCACCTGAGGCGGTGGAGCGGTCTTTTATCGTTTTATGTTCAAGCGTACAAGGAAGAGCAGCTTCTGATTTTATCATCACTGTGAAGGAAGTTAATCAGTGATGTCAGGAGTCTGGAACTGGTTATTGGGGTGAGAGAGAACATCCAGCGGTTGCACAGAGCTTACCCTGGCACGGAAATTATTTTATTTTTGTTAATTTCTTACTGATAATTGTTGTCAGTGGATTGAAATGTACTCTTTAAGACAATTTATTAGGTTTTTAAAATGTTAAAAATAGACAGGGTTAATCATTGATTATGTAACCATTACATTGTTCACAAAAAGCTTTTTCTCTTTTCATTTTTAAGTTGATTTATTTTTAACTCAACGCAATTGAAAAACAGTATCACTCTTTCTCTGTGGTAGACAGCCATCATGTCAGGTGATTGTTTAAAGAAGTCTTTGCTTTCTTTAAATGAAAGAAAAATGCACAGAATTCTCAGTGGTTAATGCTTGTAATGTTTTGAGTATTTTAACTCTTTAAAAAAATAAATCCATATTGTACAAATCTGACTTTGAACCATATTTTACTTTTGTTTTACTTGCATATTAAAACATTAATGTGAATAAAAGAGACTGGTCATTCAAATATGTTAAACTTCAAACTTCTTCAAATTTTGAATGTTGAATTGTCTTGGTTTATAAGTCCACTCACCACGACAAGATGCAGGGCTAGTGAGGAACATTTGAAACAAACATGTTAAAATTAATAGATAGTAAAGTACAATAAGCAAACAATTAAACATGTTCAACTTTGTTAAAAATTCAATTTTTACATTAAATTAAATGTTCCTGTTGGAGTAGACTGAATATTTTCTGTATGTCTTCATAGTTTAACTTTAAAAATCTGGATCAGCTGTGGAATGTCATTCACTTTACATTAAAAGATTCTGGTGTGACTGCAGCATATCTGAATCCTGCTCCTATATATATTAGAACCTTGATAAAAGTAAATGTTTTTAACATTAAAAATAAAAAAGAATTAAAAATATGAACGTGACAAAATTTAGAAAAAAAAATAAATCGAATGACTGTAAATAACAGAAGTGTTCATAACATATGTATGTTTAGGGTTTAAAAATGTCAAATATAAAGTCTAAGTACTAAAGTTTTTTTTAGTAAGATAACAGAGGGCTCCCAGAAAGCGTGTCAGAACAGTTTGCCGCGCAGCACCAGAACACAAACCAAAATATAGCATAGATGCTAAAGCTAAAACGGATGTTTATATGTTAAATTGATTTATTCCAATCGAAAATGTGGCATATGTAAACGTTTGTTATAATTGAATAAAGTTTTTCAGGGCCCATGTACACAATTCAATTCTAATCCGATCTTTGATCCGATCAGTCATTTTGCACATGTAACCGCAGCTACTGAAAGGAAGTTGGGCTCGTCAACTTTACTGTTACCACATTTATGTCGCCACATGAAAAACACAAGTAATCCAAATCCCTCCTGCCTGCCCTGCCTTAAAAGGCAGCAGGAAAAATTGGCTGGCCAAGAAAGGCTTGGTTGGCTGTCAGATGTTAAGGGATTTGGCACAGAAGTTCAAAAAATAACATTTCAGGGCCCCTTTTACTCTCTGAAAAAGAGGAACATTTTATACTTTTGTTTGAGTGAGTGAGTTGATGGGAAATCTCTTCTTTTTATATGCGAGGACCTGCTGGATGACATCTTCATTATTTGAAAAGAATTGTAGTAAACCCATAGAGTTATTTGGACACAAACTGAATAGTTTTAGTGTGTAAATGAATAATCTGAGGTGACATAAAGTGAGCATTTAAGCTGTGATTGCACTCCTTTGGAACAAAAGACATCACAAAAGCAAGTGTTTAGAACATTCCCTTGATACCAAAAGGTTTAAGTTCCAAAGTGATGATACCAAAATTTGCTTTTTCAAGTTTGCTGTTGACTTATTAACTGTCAATTCAAACATTCATATTTTTTTTGGTAGAAATAATTCTTTGCAGACATGTAGGAATGTCTTTGTCTCCACTGATAAATGTGTTGTGTGTGTATGTGTGTGCTAGTCCCACTTGATGAATAGGACTTCTATTTAGTTTCATATGAAACAAAGCAACTGCAGAGTTCAAGCCTCTGCTGTATATCCTGTTGATATCACTGAGGGCCCATTCTTTTGACCATGTATGTGTTTGAGTGAACACAAGAAGTGGGCCTTGTTCTGTGTCTGCATGGCTCTGGCTAATTACACATTCCTTTTGTATGGCGCGGAGTGTTGCACGTTTGTTTTGTTGTATTTTTGTTACAAGATCCCACATTGCTGCAATGGTGACTGTCATTCAAATGTCATTGTTGAACTGTGACGCAAGTATGTGACGAGACTGTTAGGGGTGACTGGATTCCCACCAGTTGGTATCTGGTACTGCTGTCTACAACTGTTGCCAGGTCATACATTTTCTTTTATATTGTGACGTAATATTTTCTTGGTGCCTATGGAGAGTTTCAAAAGCGTAAAAGTTGTCATCTTTATAAGACTGGCATATTCTCATTTAATCTCCTCTTCTGCCATAAATGTGATCATATTTTCCTTTATGTCATGTTTGAAAACCTAAAAGATTTCTAAGTGACTCTTAAAAAGTTTATGGCTTCTGCATTTCCAATCTGGTGTAGATGTTGCATTTTGCATTGAATCCTTTCAAAACCCTTAACAAAGCATTTTATCTGACCATCTCCATTCATTGGTGCCATGGCTTCAGCAGAAAATGAAGAAGCAAAGCATGGAAGGAATTCTGTTTTTTAAGTGTGAGAGAAGAGGGAAGGAGGACAGTGAAGAAAGGGCCAACAGGGTCACCTATTTATAGTTGAATGGACATGCACATGAAACCATACTGAACAGCAGTAAAAGTATGCTATGCATAATTCATCATAACTCTCAATAATGTATTTTTTCTGGTGCAAAGCTGTTGTAGAATGTTGCATATTTGTCAGCCATTTGCATAGTTTTATTTGATCACATTAACAACACAGCTATGCAGCAGTATAACTAAAAGTGAAACGTATCTTAACTAAGTTTAGATTAAGCTCAACTTTAATGTTGGGTATGAAACACACAATTTGCTGTCTTTCTTTGTGTACTTTTTCAAAGTAGTGTTAAAGAATATTATTTTTTTTATTCTTTAGGATGTAAATCTGAACTTCCGCTGTAAGGTTTACTTTTCTTTCTAATTGCAAAGTGGAGTGATTAACAGCTCAAACTAAATGGATTAGAGCTAAAATCCTTCCTTTAGTGCCCTTTCTGTTGCTTCATGATGGTTGCAGGATTACTAGCCTTTAAACCTGACCTTTTGAATGACTCCCTGAACAGTAAGCCATTTCTGGTTGTTGCATATGGCAGGCTGTCCCTTATGTGGCAGTTTTTCTGGATAAAGTTATTTTTACTGGATGTAATCCCGCTTTTTTTGTGTGTTTTTGTTTAAATTCATTTCTGTTGGCAAGATTTATGGAGTCCTATCAGCCAAGCCTGTGATTTCATTTTTAAAATATGGTTTCAATAAACATGGTTTCTCATTGTGTATTTGCACAAATCTGTTAGTACTGCCAGCATCTATCAATTCAATTTGTATAGAAAGTGTTATACAAATCTCAAGCCACAAGTAGTTACCTCATCCTACATTTTTTAAAAGCAGATTTTCATGAGGCAGATTTTCATTAGCTGTGAAAAGTGTTGCACACTTTTGTCAGCTTTTCCTTGCCAAAAATAAGTCATGATTTATTCTAAAACAAGTAGAGAGAAGCATTGACTGCTTCATTCCTGTGCTTCTTCAACTTCCTGTTTTCTCTTTATCAATGCATTCAAGTCATAGACGAACAAGAAACACTTTCATGTAATATGACCACTTTCAGTTCAAACAGCAACAGGGAAAAGGTGTAGACATGCACAGTTGTATGCACATTCTCACATTTTTTCACACAGGGTGAAATACTGAACTAAGAAACGCTTCACTGCAGTTTTGCAAATTATATTTGTCGTCTGCTGGCTGAATTCAAATTCTTTTCTTGACTTCTATCTCTTTTATTTCATCGCTTTTAGTTTCCTTAGTTTGAATAGGCTCCGTGCTTGGAGCGGAACAACTGGACCCAAACGGCCCTTAATTCTGCTCTTTGTTAAGCTTAACTTAGTTTGACTCTAGCATCCATATTTGGTGTTTATATTGAGTTTAAGCTTTTGTAAAAGGGTATGTTGCTTTTTTACAGTCAGTTTGGTAGTATGTGGGTGTATTTGTTTCAAATTCGTGTTTTGTTTCCCTTTGGTCTAAGGTTAGTTTTGATGTGGAGCACTAAGAACAGAGAGGATGAAAGAAATGGCCCATGTTTCACTTTCAAAGTGCTGAGAGCAAGTGTAAGCAGCAAAAGGAGAGGCCGAAACAGAATCCAGCAGAGTTATATGTATTGGAGGATAAGCATAGACAAGTAGTGTAGCTTCTTTCTACATGCACATAATGTAGATTTGGTTCTGCTGGAGCTTTACTTTACAAATTAGAGGCAGATACCAAGATCAGCAGCCTCATTTGTCAGTTTAATGCTGTCAAAGAACAACAAGTATAATATACGGGAATGATTAGTAATAAGTTAAAAGTTTTTAGCTTGATGCTGAATTACAAACATTTTGTTTATATTTCATTTCAATCCATGCTGTTATCAGTAAGGTAATATTTTTCTCAGATTTTAAAGTTTTGTTTCTTTTGAAATGAAATTTATGACAGCCAATGACAAGACTTTATGCTTTTGTTTTCCAAGTTTTGATTTCAAACATTAATGGTTGTTTGTTGTTTGCAATGATTGACACTGAAAAAAAACACTGCATGCACTGGTTTGAAAATTAAGGACTAAATTGTCAGCAAACACACAGCATTAATAGGCTGTGCCATTCAGATGACGCAGTTCAACTATGACTCACTGGTCATTCACATCCCACTGTGTTTTTTGAAGTTATTTAAAAGAGAGAAATTGTGCGTTAGTGAGCGTTCTCTGAGCTTGTGTATCCTTCTGGTAGTGCAAATTGAAGCTGAAAGGCCTGAATTTCATTTTTCTGGCTGGGGAGCAGCAGTTCATGTCCTGCATAGAGAAACTGTGGTATTTACATGAACGTGTTTATCTATCTTTTATTTATTTTTTTCTCCAGTCCCTGTCTTTTCTGCAGTTGTTTGTTTGCAAGGTTTTATCAGTCAGCTGAGATTTGCTGCTTTGTCGGCATCCTCATTAAGTTTTATTATAGTCTGAAAAATGTCACTGCATTTGTTTTTTTTGTTTTTTTTTTATCATCATTTCCTTCACACTCTGGAAAACTGGAGTTTCTTGTTTCCTGACAATAGAGGAAGGCAGAAAGTAATCCCAAACCACAGATTTGACCTAATCTCTGTATTAGAGTCCTTTAAAGCCTTTAAATAATTTTGATACTTTGCAAGTTCCTGGTTGCTGTGAATTGCTCCATTTGGTTTCCAAGAAACATGAGTAATGGGCCCTTTTCTCTCTTTTCTCTCTCTCTCTCTCTCTCTCTCTCCCCCCCTCCCTTGTTTTTTAACCCCGAGCTCGTATATATACCCATGACCTCTGCCAGCCAGGAAATGTAGCAAAGTCGACCCCATCCAAGAGGTTTAGTGTAGGAGAAGCCAAGCTTGCTGTAAATGCCTGTTTCCTGGGAGCTTTTAGTGCTTTATGTATTATTTGAAGTGTCCAACTGTCAAAGACAAGTTAATGGAACTTTTTTTTTTAGTTTTCAGCATAAAAACACATGTTCAGATACAGAAAGGCTGTCAGCCTCCATCAGTAACGCCACAGGGGACCCACATTTTCCTCTCGCTAACATATAACTGAATAGGAAAGAAAGTAATCTGATTGAGAGTGATATTCTCATGCATAATTTTTACTTTAGGTAACTAAAGTTCAAAAAGAAACAATGGTGCTTTAAATCGGTCTTTATATCTTTTAGTTTAAGGAACAGTAATACGACTGGGCCGTGATGTACAATTTCGAAAACTCCCTTACTGTAGGGTAGGTAATATGAAACATTGTTAACCCCCTTTTCTGATTTAGCATTGTCTTATCTTTCAGGTCTGTCAACAGCAAAAAGGAAGTTTGCAGATTCTCTCAATGACTTCAAATTCCAGTGCATCGGAGATGCCGAGACAGATGATGAGATATGCATAGGTGAGTAGGCGTACACGATCTCCTGGGAACACTGTACCAAAGTAAAGCAGCCCTTAAATGGAGACTGCAATGTCATCTATGGTCTTGAGACATTTAACAGCTTTTAGTAGTGTGGGAATCTTTAGGCACCTCTTGATTTGATTCAGTTAATAGGCAGGAGTAGGGATGCACTGAATATTAGGCTGAATACTGCAAAAAAAAGGCAGCATTCGGCTTCGGTGGGAGTGAGACTGAATAGTGGTGCTTGATGCAATGATGTAATCAACGCACATCGGCAATCTAGCGCCTACTTTAAAATGTCACTCTGTGGAAATATTTCAAAGTGCTTGACAGCGATAAAAGATCTGCAGTTTGTAGAAGCCGAGGAACTAAATTGTCAAGAGGGGGTTCATTGGCCAAAACTTTCACCACATCTGCGTTAATCTGACATTTAAAAGCTTAACACCCGGAATAACATGAGGCTCACGAGAAAGAAACTGCTTCAGGGGCTAAAAAGAAGGCTTGAGTGTTAGCGGCACTCCTTCTGTGTCTGACAGGTTTGAAAAGATGAAAAAGTTCACAAGGGATACTGCCAAAGTGAATGTGCGTTGCACAACCCTAAATGAAAATAATATGTTGGAATTGATGTTATGTTTGAAGCCCTAGCCTTATAAAAATGAAATCCACTAACACTTGAATGATAAAATATGAAATACACATTTGGATTATTTTTAAAAATATATTCGGCCACTGTTCGGCATTCGGCCAAGCATTTTAATTATTATTCAGCTCCGGCTTTGGCCAAAACTTTTCACTTTGGTGCATTCCTATTCAGGAGGCAACAATTCAATTATGAAGTGATCATCCATGCATCCTGAATCTATGCATTTTTAAAAATGTTTTCTCCACACCACAAAACACTAGACCAATATCACTTAAGGATACTTTTTCTCCAACAAAGTGCATTTGTAAGTTATGACAAGATCAATATTGACATAAAACAATGTTTTGTTTGATAATCAAAAATCTTTCACAGTATCAACACAAGACTAATTTTCAAGCAGTTTTCCCTGAACTCAATAACACTCAATAACATAGTTTGTCAATAGATCAGCTTTAACAGGATGCTTTGTAACCTATACCAGGAACACCCCAATGGTTTCTCTCCTCCTCCGGATGGAAGCGTGCAATATGATTTTGCATGTTTGTTGTGTTCCTAAAATGCCTGTACTGGCATGACACAACCTACACATGGAATGACTTTACTCCAAAGCCCTTTGACAGTTGACATTGAAAAGCCAAAATGCTTCTCAGCATTAGCTTTAAGCAAAGTCGAGGCTGGTCGAATCATGCAGTCAGCAAAGTCAGCAATGTTAGTGTGTTCTTCAAAAAGGTCCAAGTGAAAAACACATTGCATGTCTAAGTTTCACTAATACTTTTTGTTAAGTCACAATAATACTTTGTTCTTGACTAATTTAAAATTCACAAAATGATTCAGAATTGTTTATAGATTATAACTGACGCATCTAGTCATATTGGGTGCTGAATAATTCATTTTTTTGTAGTTTATTTGTCTTTAAGTTTAGTATGATGTATTATTCATCACAAAATCAATATAAAGACGAAGCCATAGACATGTTGTCACTCATATCTCACATGTTCTTATGTCGGGTTGCATCTCCCATTTCATAATAGCAGTTCCCACAGTTCCACACAGAATAATTAGCCTCGGTTCTTATCTACCTTTTATGTTGCATTTCTCCCCCCCCTTTTCTGTTTTTGTCCACTCAAGGCCTGGAAACAAATGCTTCACGGCCTGTTGTCAGTCCACTGCCTGATGGTTAGGGACCTCTGACCTACAGAAGACAAAGGCTTATGCTGGGCTAAGCCTTCTGACAGACTAAACAACAGACTACAGTTTTGAACAGATTTACCCCATGCAGAGCTTCAATGTGCTCAGATAAAATCTCCTCGGAAGCAGCAGTTGATCTAATTTTGTCCCAAATAACAGTTATAGAAATGTATAACAAAGCGAGTCCCGAAGTGCATATATTTTTAGAAAAAAATCTCTTTAAACCAGCCTACAAAATAGCATTGATGCTGTTGTCTTGTTTCAAATGGCTTTTGAGCTTTTGAGCTTTTGAGCTTTCATCTACCCTGCATTGTACTGTGCATCTACCCGACATTGTTCTGGTTCTGAACATAACTGTTATTTCCAAAACTAGTGGACGACTTGCTGCTCAAATATCCTGCTGCATGCCACACCCTCTCATGCTGCCTGACTCTGGGTCTGCAGGTCACAACC
The DNA here is from genome assembly GCA_036245035.1 of Adrianichthys oophorus. Lineage (NCBI taxonomy): Eukaryota > Metazoa > Chordata > Actinopteri > Beloniformes > Adrianichthyidae > Adrianichthys > Adrianichthys oophorus. Next base: position 19,053,980 of record BSAI01000201.1, on the reverse strand, counting down.
CTTTACTGATCTGAGCCACCCACCATGCTTATCCTTCCTCAGCAGCCATCCTCTCATCTGCCGAGCTTGGCTATAGGTTTTGGGGCATTCTTTGCTACGTAATAGCTAAAATTCCTCCTGACACTGTTCTGATCAAAAGCTTTTTGGAGTAAATCTGTGTCAAGAAGAAAACAGTTCATTTCTTTTGTTACTGTGGATTGTTTTTTTTGCCTCATTTTTTGTATGGTAGTCTTCATAGTTGATCTAAACTTACAATGAAAAACCACAGTTGTAATGTTGCGATTCGTAAGAATAAACATAAAGTCTGCGTCTAACTGCACTCAGTGTGTGATCAAAGCACACAAATGTCTGAGATGCTACAAATGTGTGCAGTGTTTGCAGTTTTGGACACAAAGAGGCAACTGAGGAAGAAACTGGGAACCAAACGATGCCTCTGGTTTGACCCATGCTGGCTTTCAAGAAGCCATTGCAACAAACTCCTTTTATATTTCCGTTTCACTTCACGTCACATGAACTTTAAAAATGTAGACATCGATGTCTCTGAATGTGTCTGACCAACGTCGTTCTTCTTTTCTTTTTCCTGCGCTGATTTTAATTTCCTTAGCAAAGTCACTTCAGGAGTTTGCAGCTGTCCTGCAGAATTTGGAGGACGAGAGAACACGAATGGTGAGTGACCTAAAACAGATTCAGTAAATCTGACCTTCATAATGCTTGATTTGATTACAACTATATTCGCCTCGGCTCTCTGTAAGTCTTTGATTCAAAACCTGGTTCTGAATTTACCATGAGTTAGATAGCATGGTAACTCTCCCAATTTTTTTCTGTCAATGTGGTTATTAAAATATTTTTCATTCATACTTTGTGATTTGAGTTTGTATTTGCGTGCGCCCTGCAGATTGAAAATGCCAACGATGTGCTGATTTTACCTCTGGAGCGCTTCCGGAAAGAGCAGATCAGTGCAGCAAAGGTAAGTAGACACTGTGCACTACAAAGCCCTGTTGGCAGGAGGGCCTTTGGCTGTCCACGTGCCAGGAATAAATATCGATTCGTTTATGACTGCAGCGAAACATTAATCAATGAGGCCTTTTGGTCTTTCTGTAGCTCCTGAATCTGATGGCACTTTCAGCACAAGACACATGGTTTATAATGACTTAATCTGAGGGCGGGTGACTTTATTGTTAATTAGAGAGGAGGCCGCAGTATTTGTCAGCGGCTGTACACTATGTTTTAGTGTAATTACAATCAGATTTTGTGACAGATTTTGCATCCAAAATAACTCGGAAACCTTACCTATTTTTATGTTTGTTCTGATTTTATTGTGTTTTTAAACATTATGTAAAGCCTTTACATGTTTTTATTCAACGCTGGTTGAATTACACATTTGTGAATAAAGATGGTGACTGAATTTCAGAATAGGAAAACTGAATGTAAAAAAAATCTTGTAAATATAGTCACATCCTTGTTTTTTCAGTACATTTAATACCTCAGTAACTTGTGTGTATGATACCATCTCACATTTACTGTTGAGCTCATATTAGCCTCCTTTAAATTAAGGAAAAATGTAAATAAGCACAAAATACTCTTTACAGCAGCGATTTCCCTCCTCTTTACTCACTATTTGTTAAACCGGAATATCACCAAAATGACCTAAATACGACAATAACACACAAAAAAAATCCCAGAAATTGTGTATTTTTTTGTTGGTTACAGTTCTCCATGTGTCTAAGAAAAAGCTAACTTAAAATGGTTGTTTTTGAATGATCAAATTGCTAGAAATAAGTGTTTGCCTCATAAACTACTAAAAAATTTCATAGACAGTTACAGCATAGTTATTTTACATTAGAAATTACATTTTTAAGATAATTCCTCGTGCCCTGTTTGTAACTTTATCTGCTTTTATGTGTTTTTAATCTGCTTATATTGAGTCATAGTGCTCTTCTTTTGTTGGGGGTTTTCCTGATACAGTCATTAGGCGTGTTATGGCCATGGTAATGCATTTCACATTTCATTGTTGGGGTTACTGGGGTTAATCTTGGTGCGGTGGTCAGATTAAGAAGTGAACACAAAAACGTTACAGCAAGGTCACCACGAGCAACGTGCTAATCTGAGTTTAGCCTAAAAGGCCTGAGAAAAGCATCGCCTGGCTCTGCTTCACCTCTTTTTAAAGCTTAAAAGCTTTCAACACTTGAGGCCTTTCCGTGGAATTACAGCTGTTAGACAAATAATCAGATCTGTGCAGAGTTACACATTACAGAGTTTATTTAAAGAAAACTGTGCTCCAGGTTGTAATCTTGTTCTCTAAGCAATTCTGTGTAATTGAATGATTGCGGCAAGCAGGTCCCAGGAGTCAAACTACACAAAGAAGTGTAGTTAATCCAGCATGTAATTTTTTTTAATCAGAGTGGAAATGTATAATTGATCATTTTGTTTGCAGGCTCCCACAGAACTCAAAAGTGTTTATTTGTATTTTATCAAGCTGACTTTTAACTAATTATTAGAGTAGATTAAATGTATTAGTTGACATCAGGAAATCAGTGTTGACAAGAGAGTCCTCCACTGTGCAGAAGTTGAGTAATTGTTTGTTGTTATGGCTAAGAGGGTAAATATTGCTTCACATAAATGTGACTGTAAGTGCTATTGAACATCAGTCGGCATTGGCTCATCATACTAGTTTCTTCTTAATAATTTAATACGTTTAGGCACAGAGTAAGGCAGCTGATTGTCAAATACTGTACTGCGCTGAAGTACTACTGCCACCTGCTGGCTAAAAATGAAATGGCAGCTTAACCTCTAAAATGTTCTGTGAACAAAAAAAACCAAAACATATTTTTTGTATTAATAGAAAGGCAAGGCAAACCCTCAGAGAAATCTTAGCATCACTTTGAATCTATTTTCATATGCATTGTGTGTCGTTAAACCTGCGACTCAAAGGAACAACCTGCGAGTCAAAGAAGCAGACTTTACATAGATGTTGTTGTTCAGACATCCGGTCATCATTTCTGATGTGTTCTGCAGCTGCTGACTGCGGCCCAGAGGACTGGAAGTGCTCGCTTGCAAACCGACAACACTGTATTTCATAGCCAATTCCAGCATCAGTACATTATAAATTATTTAGTTCAGAACGAGTTTTTCACTGATGCTTTGTGAAATTAAACCAGTTTACTATGATTGTTGAAGTGGTAAAGTCAAAGCAAAGGCATCATCTTTACATTTTTAACAATATTGTACTCTGATTAGTTTTTTTTTCTATTACTATTACAATCATCCATCCATCCATCCATTTTCTTCCGCTTATCCGGGACCGGGTCGTGGGGGCAGCAGTCTCAGTAAAGATGCCCAGACTTCCCGCTCCCCGGCCACTTCCTCCAGCTCCTCTGGGGGGACCCCGAGTCGTTCCCAGGCCAGTCTAGAGACGTAGTCTCTCCAGCGTGTCCTGGGTCTTCCCCGGGGCCTCCTCCCAGTGGGACATTACAATCATCATTTTAGTCATTATATACACACATTCATTGTTTTCATGGTGAAAGTAAACAAAAGCAAGGAGACTATGTGTAGATCATGCACAATTTCATATGTAGTCACTTTGTAATGTGAAAATGATAACCTATTTGAGGATTTGCTCTGTTTTGTAGGCAGATTAGAGTTAAAGGAATGTGAGCAGGCCAGGACAAATGTAGTCTGACAGCAGCTCTGGGCCTCTAGGGCAGAGGGAGACCCACCCTGAAAACTCCTTTCCTCTGTTTATGTTTTCTCTTCTTCCTTTTTTGTCTCCCTTAAGTAATCATCAATATAGTTTGTAACAATTAAACTTTTATCCTTGGAGTGGTAGTACTTTGTTTTTTTAGTTGTGTTTTTTTAAAGCTGAAACATTTTCCATCTATTTTTTTAGGCTTCAACATTATTTCTAAAGACATTTAAATAAAAAAATGAAGACCTGCAGAGTATTTTCCTAATTTTCACAACATTTTTGGGAGATAAGATCCTTTGTAATTCAGAAATACATAAATGGCATGTCAGTGTTTGCATTGAAGCACTTTAAATTCAGGTTCAGTAATAATCCAGTCAAGTTAAGGTAATATGTTTTATTTTGTTTTGAGCCCAACCTGGTACCCCTTAGAGTCCTGTTTATATATAAATGGTTATTTAATCTAAAAAAAAAATTTAAATCAAAGCAACTTTTTTTTTTTGTTTTGTAAAACTTTTATCCAGCTCTAAATGGAACATCTGCAATGACTTTTCAAAATAAAGTGCAGTATTAAAAATATGCTCACGGAATTATGATTATTATTTTTAATAGTAACAAAATGTTTATTTTAATATATTTTTCCAATGTTGAAGATTCACTCCTAGATCACGTTTTTATTCAATATTCTGCTTCTGTATCAACAAAATACAAAAAGTTTACACTTTTCTTTGTCTGCTTTCTGCTTTCATTAATTTTATTATTAAATTTTGAATGAGTCTATTTTTTATTTTAGAGCAGTGTTTTGTTTAGTTCACGCCCTGCTCATCTTTCCTTCACGTGTCTCTTTATGTCAGTGATCTCATTTCTGATGAAACAGTCCATTGTTCTGTTAGCAGCTGTGCTACCCAGAGGGAGAATTTCATGCTGAGCTCTATGGAAAATGGAAAATTATGTGTGAAATCTTGGAGAAAACAAGCATTTTTTCCTCAATGTTTTCGAATTTTTCAGTAATTTAAACCATTTAGTTGGCACTCTGTGATAAGAAACACAACATGGCCATGGTTTCTTTCAATATTATTGGAGAATTCTTGCAAGGCAACAAACTGTAGCATCTGGAAAGTACTTCATTGCTTACTGAAAGTATTTTTTTGACAGGAAGCTAAGAAAAAGTATGACAAAGAGACAGAGAAATATTGTGGAGTCCTGGAGAAGCACCTTAGCCTTTCATCAAAGAAGAAAGAGGCACATCTACATGAGGTATGACCTAATGTCAATTCACTTCCTGTTTCTGTCTCCCACACAAGCTGTTTTAACAGATGCTTTTCCTGTTGTAGGCTGACAATCAGGTGGATAACGTGAGGCATCACTTCTATGAGGTCTCCCTGGAGTACGTCTTCAAAGTGCAGGAGGTCCAAGAGAGAAAGATGTTTGAGTTTGTGGAACCTGTAAGAAATGTTCTTCCCTGTTTATCTGTTTTTGTTTTAAAACTTCAGGAGGCTGAACAGAAATGCCTTAGTGCTTGTCTTCATTACTCTCCCTTTCTTTGCCATAGATTTCATACTTGAATGGTTTTGGAATACACCTGTCAGATCCTGGCTAACTAAGCTTTTAATTTAATGGGAGAATCTGAAAACTAAAGTAACATTTTCACATCATATTTATGTCAGGGAAGCTTGTCATACTACTTAAAATAATCAGCTGCTTTTCCTATTTGTTGTCTTTTTGAAAAACATTTTCAACAATAAGAAAGTTTACTTCTTTGTAAGCCTCACAGTTATAATTTTCTTTTTTTTAATCTTCTTGTTCTGTACTCCATCTCTTCTCCTTCGCCTCACGTCATTGTGGATTTGGTGCTATTTTTCTTCAGCTGTTGGCATTTCTTCAAGGCCTGTTCACATACTATCACCATGGCTACGAGCTGGCTAAGGACTTCAACCACTTCAAGACTGATCTTACCATCAGCATACAGAATGTAAGGTCACAAACACATTGTTCTTGTATCCTGTTGTACACCCCACTCTGTTAGGCTAATTAAACCTGAATCATTTTTAGTCATTTTCAAATGTTCCAACTTAATTTTTAATTTGATTTACAAAATGTTTAGTTTTCGTTGTAGAAATCAAAAAGTATTTTAGATCATAAGAGAATTTGCTTTAATATATAAGAGTTGCATTTGGACAAATATTTATTTCAATTGTTGACATGTAGTCAAAATACAGTTTAAGAAGCTGTAATCATACTTATTAGGAAAGTGGAAACTGTTAGAAACTCTCTAGACTTTGAATAAAAAAGAAAACAACTTCTTTAGTAATAAATGGGAGCAGCCAACTGTGAAAAAATGCTTCATTATGAACTGAACCAAATTCATTTTCAATGCATGTTTTTCTGTGGTTTGTTGACAGACTAGGAACCGCTTTGAGAGCACACGCTCCGAGGTAGAAAGTCTGATGAGGAAGATGAAGGAAAATCCACATGAACACAAGAGCATCAGCCAACACACCATGGAGGGATACCTGTTTGTCCTGGAGAAGCGTAGGTGTCACCTCCACTTGAGCTTGAACTTTTCTTAACTTTGAACGAGATCCCTGCAGTTTTCAAAGTCTTAATTTTACAAAGATCTAGGACTAACAAATTGCATCAAAAAAGTGCTAAATTTGATATGAAAACCTTTGAATTATGCTGTTGTTGGCTGTATTGTGTTTGTAACAAATACGATGATGTCTGCTCACAGTTCCATCAACTCACAATTTATACTGAAAACAGAAACCTTTTATTTGCAAATTTTGATGCCACTGGTGAGTTGTAATTCTAACATTTTAACAGGCGCTCTGCAAGCTCCAGAGCAGTAACATCTCTGCAGTTTTTGCTGTATGTCTGCTACAGACATTGAATTCTTCCCTGATACACCTTTAAAGGGCTCCTTAAAAATCTTAGATTTAACTTGAAGAAATCTATAATCGTTTATAAGAAGAATACAGTTTGTGTGTTGGTGGGTGGATGTGTTCGTGTTGGGTAGAACACATAATAACTGTACCATTCTCCTCTTTCTGACACACACATGCACATGCTATCAGGGGAACAGAATAAATAAAAATAATTAACCAATAGCTGACAAAGTCAAGTTTGATCCATCAAAGATGTGACTACTGCTCTGTACGTGTGTGGTTGCTGTGGTAACTCATCCAGCTAGGTATAAGACATGACTCATCATTTTTTGTCTCATTTAAACGCTCTTTGCTCTGTTTTAATTTGACCATTTCACATCACCTTTTTCTTCTTACTATACTCTTCCTATTTCTTTTGTTTCCAACCTTAATCTTTAACGGTTACCTCCCCACTTCTACCCCCTACAGGGTCATTTGTGTCGACTTGGGTAAAGTACTACTGCACGTACCATCGTGAGCCAAAGAGGGTCACCATGGTTCTGTTTGACCCTAAATCTGGTGGAAAAATGGTGAGTTTTCATTAATATGTATGTAGAGATGAAAAAAGTCAGTATGGATTCTTTCCATCTGTTTCCAGTGAGTGTTTACTAAAGACGATCTGGCGCAATCAATGCATGATCAGTGCAGCACAATAATATGTTTAATCAAGCCAAGACTACAGTGGAGTTGGGGACCACATATTTGATGACTTCATAATCAAAACCACCTCTCTGGCACTGACATTTAAGAATAAAAGAATACACATGTAGCAATCTTAGGTCTTTGGTGTGATGTGCAAGTGGAAACTTAATAAAATATACAGTATATATGTGATGTTCAAAATATTATCACTTTTACTCAGTTGGAGTTTGTAAGGACAGTTGACCTTGGCTAGCATCCATGAGTGTGCAAATTTAAGTTGTGAATCATCCATCGTTTTTTTTTCTATATTTCTGTTCAGAGCTAGCACCACAAACAAAGATGCAGCCTGCTTAGGCCTATTCAAACCAGGCTAAGTATTTCACCACTTTTTCAAACCTGGTTCCGCCTGAATAAGTGGGCTGTCAAATTATAAACATCTGTTTTTTACCAACACTAACACATTTACAATTAGATTTGTACATCCAATCAATTTTATTAATGAACATTTCATATTATGCAGGATTAAAATAACAACAACAAAAAACACAATAGATGGCAGTACATCATTTTTATTTGTATCATTTGTTGTGCTCTAGCACTGAAAAAAATACATTAAAATGAGGATCCCATATTTTGCCAAAGGGTTTCTAAAGTATGTTGTCCTCTTGGAGGAATGGAAACATTTTTCTTTTTATTAGTTTCCTGTTTACTAACGTTAAGAAACATTGAAATATTGGAAAACAATGAATTAAGACCTCAAGAAAACACATGCAGTAACATCAAATTGATTTCAACATTTGCTATTTATTGCTGCTTGTTAGGATTCCTCTGTATCCTGTTTAAATGCCTTGATTGTCAATTCATCCTGTTTACACGTGATTTACTTTTTTGTGAAATTGAGGGAGAGGAGGAAACCTTCATCCTGAAGTCGTGCACCAGGAGGAAGACCGACTCGATAGAAAAGAGGTTCTGTTTTGATGTGGAGGCGATGGACAGGTTTGTACCAGCTGTTTCTGTAGATTTCACAGGATGTAATTACAACTAGTGAACACTTTGGGGTGGTGCTGAACTGATGCAAAGAACCTTGTGGATTTATGCTTCCAGCGTTGGTGTCCACTCATTTGGTTGGCTTTCCCTGCTGTCCCACTGTAACCTTTAACACAGCGGTCATCACTATGCTCTTGGCTGAACTTTGTGCTTTTCATTGTTTGTCTTTACAGGGTTGTACAATAAAACAAAGAAAACCTGGCGAGTGTTTTGACAAGTTGGCCACACAAATATTTTCTGACATTTCCATCCAAAATAAAATGAGTTTAATAAGTTAACGGCCAGTGTTTATCAGTGTTGCATACATATTGTTGGTATGTGTTACTAAAGGGATTAGAGCAGGGATAGGCAACTCCAGGCCTCGAGTGGACATAACATTGGAATAAATGGAAATCCTGCTTTAATATTTGGTTCTAAATGGATTGTTCTTCAGGTAGAAATTAACAGAACTAGTAGTGATACAGTAAATAATTATATATGTAAATAGCTACCTTAAAAACCTATTCCAATTAACTTTTGATCTATTTTAAAAGCGTTCCGGGTCCGTTTTTTGCCAAAATCAAAAAACTAGATTTGTTTTCAAGGACATAGTAGTCTGCATAGGTAGTTCATTAGAAATTCACCTCTTTGTTGTAAGAGTTGTGGATGGGACCGTTGGCGTGGAGCAGGGATAGGCAACTCCAGGTCACAAGGGCCGCAGTGGCTGCATGATTTGGAGATTTCCAAGCCCTACTCACGACTGATTACCTGGTTCAGGTGTGTCCAGCCAATTAGAACATGCCAGAGCATAATATGTTGGAAAACATGCAGGTATGAGGCCCTCAAGGCCTATCCCTGCAACCCCAACCCTCCTTCCCTTTACAGATCTCTGTTTACACGCTCTCTCTCTAACTTAAAGCCTTCCACACCCCCCAACCTAAAATTACCTGTGCAGCAAAAAATTGTTAGCAATATTGGAGCAGCCGTACAGTTTTGAGCCAGATGCCAGCTCAGATGAGGAAAAACAAAGAGGAAGATGGATCTAGTAGCCTACAAGTGGATGTTTCAGAATGGAGCTGAGCAGGGAGCTTATGGCTTGCCGTTGTAGGTTCCATGTCACAACAACAAGGTTTTTCTAAAGGGATTTCTTCGTCTGGTTCTTATTCGTAACATTTTGAAGAAATAAAAACTCAGAAATTGAATTTTGATCTTAATTTTCTTTACAGATGTTCTCTGACATTAAAAAAATTCAGCAATGATATGTTAAAAACACCAAAACCACAATTTTCATTTGAGTGGGTCTTTAAATGATCTGTTTTCAGTTCAGTAAAGCCAGTTAGACCTAAGAGAGCCACACATATTTTTACTTATCCAGCTACAGCTTCAAAAACTGGACTGTGAGTCCAAGTGTCTCTAGACGAGGAACAGTGTGTGCTGGTCAGTGCATCAAATCTGTGTTTCCAAGTGAGATAAATGTGCTGCTATCAGCACCCTGAGCTTACAGATTGATTGGAAACCCCGGAAGACCAGTATGGATGTGGTTAATCAGGGTGTGTCAGTGACTGATGTATGAGTGCGCTTACTGAAGGCTAACCCTGTCAGGGTGATTTGTCAAAGCTGCTTGATCTAATGGATACTTGTTAGTTGATGAATCCTCAGGCTTTGTGCACATCCTTTCTTAGTAAAAGCATAACTGAGCTGTTAATCTTTTTACCAGATATTTACACCAAGTATATAGCATATATGCATAGACTTCAGTTCATGTTAGAAAGCACCTAAACTTTTATCTTTCTGATATAAAAGTTTAGCATTTTTTTAGATAGTAAATATTCAATTTGAGCTTTTTAAATTTTTTTTTTGCTGTTTGCAAATATATTTGGAGGCTAATATGGTTTTGTGTGTTCATGTCAAGACCGGGCGTGATCACCATGCAGGCTCTGTCAGAAGAGGACCGCAGGTTGTGGATGGAGGCTATGGACGGCAGAGAACCGGTGGGTTTCTATGGTTACTGGTTTTTTCTTACATGACACAGCCAAGGAGGTACAAAGATAATTATACGGAGGGAAGACATGTTCACTAAGCAAAACAACACTGGCTTTCTACTTTGAATCACAATTTTGTGGCTTTGGCTCAAGTTTTGCATTTCTTACTATATATTTAGCATTTGGTTAGATAATGTCATTCTCTGAAATCCTGAAGCCAGTTATTTAGGGCTGCACTCAATGGTCACATTCAGATCTGTTTGTGTCAATACAACCTGCTTCATGTTGTCGTTTAAGCATGCAAAGATAGCCCAGACAAGCTCGAACAAGCAACTGACGAGCTCTGGGGAACTATTGTTAAATTAGAAATGCCTATGTTTCCTTTTCTAGCAAACACCTGTACTTTTTGTTTGCATTTCATTTGCTAAACTCTGCATTTCTGTGTAAAATACTTTTATCTTTTTGTCCAGAGAGAGCAAATAACTATTTGGGTTTACAGCCATGCCCTTTTCTCCTGAAACTAAAATGAGGTCTTGTACTTTCCTTCCAAGTGAAACTTAACAGAGCTAAAAATTAAAAAATGTGTTGTTTACTTTATGTAATCCCTAAAAGAGAAAACCTCAGATTAGAATTAGGTAGATTGATAACTAACCATTTCCAGATACCCATCTTTTTACAATGTTTATTGTGTTATGCTTTTAGTTCAAGTTTTCCTTAAAGATTTGAACAAATGGTTTTTTGCTTACTCCAAATCCAAGTGACATTTAGACTCAACTTTGAGTTAAAAAAAGAATTACAACCACTAAGGCTTCTATATTGCAACAAAAACAATAAGTTGAACTGCAGGACTAAGCATTTACAGTGTCTGCATTACTACAAATTATACGCATTAATATAAAAAAGTAAACAAGATGTTGCATTTGACAAACTTCTGGGAAAGTATATGCACTATTTTTCTTTTCTTTTCTGTTTTTGCAGGTATACAACCTCAACAAAGACAGCCAAGCTGAAGGCTGTAAGTAGCATCAACAATATTAAGTGAATAGTTTAACATGGAATTTGTTAGAATTCTAAATTACTTCATTTCCCACAACTGTAGCAAGCTCATGTGTTCTTTTATGAATTTTGTCAAGTTGTTCACAACCTCATTCTGTTTCTACTCCCCTCCTTCAGTGGCCCAGCTGGATGTGATTGGATTCAATGTGATGAAAAAATTCATTTATGCTGTGGAGACGCGAGGTACAGCACTTTTCTGTGTTCTTTTTTTTTTTTTTTTTTTTTTTTTTCAGCTCTGTGGGTTTCCTGCCTCTTCGCTAAGCCGTGCTGTACTTTTCATTCAGTTTCGCTCCCTGTGTGTTTAGAGTGAAAAAAGGACACTATGACTACATCAGAGGCAGTGCCTGCCATTGCTTCATAACCAAGGTTTCACAGAAGTTTGTCTAAGATGCAGTTTTGTACTCCTACAGTTTTATAGTTTGCACTTTAAAGCCCTCAGCTCACAAAAAGTCTCTTAAGTTTTGTATTTGCTGTGCAGTTGTGTCTGTTTTACATAAAGTCATTTATCTGTCATCTTTGTGCATCATAATTTATAGAGGCTTTTAAAAGTTAGATCATCTCAGAAAACACAAAAAACAAAAAAAAATGAGCGACAAAGATTTATAGATGCACACACTAGTATTTTTTTTTTTTTGGTAGGAAACTGCTAAAAAGCTTGAAAAAGGGAATTTTTTTGTGTTATAGTCACACAATGATCAAAGTTTGGCCATGTTGGCCTCTGTAACTGTTGTTTGAAAGACTGTTGAGATTAGATGACCTGCTGCATGCAAGGAGGCGCAAAATATCCCAGTAAAAACATCACAACTGTACACCTATTTCATGTTCTTTTCACGTGCAGCTGAGCGGCACGCTCAACCACAGTGTATGAACTGTATCCACCAGAGATCATTGCATCGTCTTTGAAGTCTTTACAGGAAGCAAATGTCAGACAGAGAACATGAAAAAAAAAAGCCAAAACAAAAAGAATGCCAAAAACCAGGCCAATTTAGTGCAGATTCAGGACGCAAGACATGGTTTGTGTTTACATTGCGGTGAAAAAGCTGACGACACCTGTTGTCGTACCAGTTTGTACCTCAAAAAAAAAAAAAAATTAATAAAAAAACCTAAAGACAAAAAATATTCAGAAACTTCCTCCTTCATCTTGTTTAAACCATGTCAACTGTTACACCCATTCTGCTTCCTCATTGTCAAAAAAAAATCAACTTTTTAAGATGTACTTCTGTTTCTCAGAGCTAGTTGAAGGTTTTATTACAGCACAAACATTGCAAAAGTAAAGCTAGATAAGCATAAATCTTTTTATGTGGACTGAGATGACCTGACACACAGTAAAATATATTTTTATTGCAGTTACCTCTGCTTATTCTCATAGATGAGCAATCCTAAAACTTTATAAGATCAAATCTGGATTTAAAAAATAATTACTGTGAGCTTTAGTTTTTTTTTTAAAAAGGAGACTAAAATATACTGTATCGTTTTTATCTATAGTGTCTTTAGCGGGGTTATTCTTTTAGACATAAATGTTTCCTGAATCTGTTGTAAAATAAACATTTGTCTGTAAATTACATCTGTAGTGTTTTTATTTTCAGCAGCAAATGCATGGTTCCTTAAAGAGGAATTATGTTCTTCTCATCCCAAAAAAAAAAAGTTTTTCCTTTTTCTCCAGGAATTGATGAGCAGGGATTGTACCGGATCGCCGGCGTTAACTCCAAAGTACAGAAACTACTGAGCCTGGCTATGGGTAAACACCAAAACACACAAGGCATAGCACATGTGCTCCTGACTTTAATCCTCTGTTTGATTAGTAATCCCTGCTCTTTTTTGTCCATTAGATCCCAAAGCATGCGCTGATGTTGAGCTGGAGAGCCCAGAGTGGGAGATTAAGACGATCACAAGTGCTATTAAGCACTATCTCAGGTGTGTGTGAAAAAGCTTTAACCCCACTCCTTTTTTTAAAAACAGAATATTTCTTTTTACAGTTTAATGTTTGGATTTGCAGATAAAGGCATCAAAACCTTCCTATTTACCTGGAATGATTTTATATACAATCTCACAGACAAAAGCAGTTGACGGTCAAAGGATCTCTTTAACATTGGAATAATGAGAGAGGGATTACCTCTGAGAGGTCAGGAGAAGTCAGTTAAATGGAATGGAAAGATGTAAAAAAAAAATCTAGTGTAGAGCTCATACTGTGCTCAATCTACTGAGTAAATCTGATCTGTGTTTAACACAAATCAGCAGGTGAACTTTCACACAGACATACACTCTCACACGCTTCCATTGATGACTGCTCTCTGCTCACACATGAGAACCAGCAGGTGCAGCTGCGTGCCCAGGGAGTGAACCCGAGCGAAGCTGCAGATGCAGAGTGCACCTAAATCCACAATTATTTATGTGAACCGATTTTTGCAAAGTGTCCAAATCTCTTCTTTCCTTTCTACTCTGTGCTTCCAGAGTGCTGCCTGCACCTCTCATGACCTACCAGTACCAGAGGAGCTTCATCAAAGCTGCCAGTGAGTCTTCTACCTGCATCTCATTTGCCTCTCAAATGATCTCGAATGATGTGCTTAGAACTGAAGGATATACAGTCCAATAAGTATTAATTACTACTTCTAAGCAAATGCTTTGTATCTTGGATTTTTTGTGCCTAATTGTAGTTTATTATGATTACAGGGACAAAAAACTAGTGTAATAGGTGGAAATGACTCACTTTAGAACAAAATGAAAATGCTATCTTAGTACAAGTTGGCTCATCATAATACATTTTCATCAAATCTAAAATTAGCATATATTCTTAGAACATAAATCTAAACGAATGGCAGGCTAACTTGCCAACATTTATTGAACTTTAAAATTACATTTTTATAATTGAAGCAAAAGTTACAGTGCAATTTGTCAAGAATCTGCAGCTGAAGTATTTTAAATCATTTTAATATTGATTTCCTGCTTTTTAGATCCTAGCTCTTAATGAGGAAAAAAAAAATCAGCTGCTGTGCTGATTTCGAGAAAAACTTAAAACCCGGTAAAATATCTTGTATTTAAAAAATAAGGTTTTAAGTCTTTACAACTATCAAATACTTTGCAGTGTATTATATAGTTTCTGGACAAATACATTATTTTTTAAGTGAGGCACACATTTATTTAGTCAACACCACCTTGAGGCTGTTTTCAGAACCCTTAATCTGAAAAAAGGAGCCTTTTGACTCACTGTGTTAATGATCTGGGACCACTGACTGATCTGAATGTGTGTTGCCTTTAAGCAATCTGTGCAGTTGTAGTTCACACACACATTCCACGTGAAGGCAGAAGCCTGCTCAGCTGATCCCAGTGCAAGTTGGACAATTTTCGCATCGGACGGCTGCTGCACCACGTTCTGCAGCCGCCTCGTGGGTGTGGCTCAGTCCACATTCATTTCATTTTTTAAATTAAAAAAAGAAGAAAACTCCTTCAGCTGTTTTGAAGACAAATGACCAAATAGCTTTTTTAGTCGATGGTTTTCTTTTCCCATGGCTGCTAGGCTACAGAATAAACTCTAGCAGCACAAACAGATCACATCATGAATCCTCGTCTTTCATCAGAAATCATCAATGTTTTTTTTTAATCCTTGTTGGGCAAGTTTTTTTTTTAATTTTATTTTTTTTAAATTGTTCAATTTATTCTTGCATGAGATTTTTAGTGTGAAGTAATGTAATTTAATGTAATGTAAGTAACTAATTTACATGTCTTGCCTTTAGCTAATTCTTAGCAAAGCTGAACTGCACTGGCTCCATTCACAGCAGGTTTAATTAGAGAAAATATGAAGGAAGCACTTTTTATGTGTTTGTGTGTGTTGGTAGGGAGGACCGTTGAAGATAGGTCAGCCAAGATAACCGGTTTCGGTTCAACTTGAACCTGTCACGCTATGCTTAGAACCCTTTGTCATTGTTATTTGCAAATATTATAATTGCACTGCGTCTGTATGCCTTTTTTTTCCTGATCTTTCCCAGTGTCAAATGTCTCTGCTCCCTGTTTCCCTCCTGGATCTCGTCAATTTCTGGTAACGCTCCATTTGCGTGTCGTGCATCTGTGCGCGAGTGCGCATGTGTAAGAATGCATCGCTGTGCGTGTCTTCATCGAGTTTGCAGACCCGGCAGTGTGTTACGAGGACAGTGTCCCGGTCTGAACTCCCTCATTCAGCCACTCCCCTTTTTCTTCCCCCTCTTTCATATTTTTTCCTGCTCCTCCCAGCCACAAAGATCATCTTCCACCTTCTCAAGTTTTGCTCCTTTTCACGCTTATCCAGTTTGGTTTATCCTGTCAGGTTTAAACCAAATTGACAAAGGAAAGACAAAAGCACATCAGGAAGTGCTGTGGGAACCGGGTTTTTACTGGAAAAAGAAATGCGAAAGAGTTGGAGAAGACAAACAGAAAAAAGAGCAAAAAGAACTGCCTTTGGGGATTTTTTTTTTTTGACAAATGAAGATGCTTATTGACAACACTTTTTTTTGTAAAATTACTTATGTGTCCAACATAAATTCCTAGGCCTGTGTGTGAAGAAAATCCCTAATCTGAATTTGTCA
Source organism: Adrianichthys oophorus (assembly GCA_036245035.1). Taxonomy (NCBI): domain Eukaryota; kingdom Metazoa; phylum Chordata; class Actinopteri; order Beloniformes; family Adrianichthyidae; genus Adrianichthys; species Adrianichthys oophorus. The sequence continues at coordinate 19,038,112 of BSAI01000201.1, read as the reverse complement.
TGGTTTGTGACTGATCTCTGTCTTTGCTTTGCGCATGATGTCATCCTCCAGTTTTTCCCCTCTGTATCTGTGAGGACGGAACTTGCATTATTTATACACATCTGACTGCATCTTTTTTAGCTTCCTTCCCTGATGATACCTCAGTAACTTGGCGCCCTTCGGGGGTGAACTTTTTAATTCATAATAGTCAAGTTTCTTTCAACTTTCTTGTAAATATTAACTAGAGCTGGATTAAAATTTCAAAGCAGCAGAAAGAAAATTTTAATGCTTTTTTTTATCTTTTAACATTTTTTGTAGACAGCACTGTATGTCAAAGCTAGTGACTCTTAAATGTAATTCATGAAGAATAATGCAGATTAAAAGAATTTGCATTTGTTTGCTTTCCTTTTCCTTTTATCCAAAAAAATACTTTTTATCTAAAGAAAATTAAACTTTTTCAAGAGTTGAATAATTTGAATCTTGCTTGTTTCTTTCTGCTTTTCAGAGTTAGCAGTAAATATTCTGTTTTTGCACAAAAAACAGTAAAATACTTCGATTTTTTAGCTCTACACCTACAATTTGAAAAGATCATCCTGTTTTAAAGCTCATAGTGCACACATTTTCTATAACTATTGAAGTAGTTTTTATTTTACATTTGGCAAAACTGCTATACCTAAATAAAAATGTGGAAAGCTTTAATTGTTTTTCTCTTGAACTCAGTCTTTTCAGTTGTTCTTCTCTGGAAATGTTTGATTTATGTAATGCGTGTAGGTGTTTGATTAAGGTCATGCGGATGTGCTTTGCTGTGCGTGTAAAGAAGTGGGCACAACAGGAGGATGCACCGAGAACCAAGAGTGTTTCTGTTTTCACGCATGTGTGTGGAGACACGCGGGGGTGCAGAGGCTGGCGCAGTGTTTCTCCTCTTTCTCTGCGCGACTGTTTGCAGCAGTTGCCATCTGTCTCTAGGCATGTGTTTGGATGCACGTGAGTGTTTACAGCTTAGGACCTGTTAGTTTCTAATGTGTGTGTGTGTGAAGTGGCCTCGGATGTGATGGCTGCAGGTGAATTGCCCTGCGCTGACAGCCAACTCCTGAGGGCTGATCAAGTTTGATTGATCTGTCCTCCCTCCACTGACTTAATATAGCCATGTGTTTACTAGGGGTCTGTCTTCCCTTCTGTCCTGCTTCATATTGAGCACCCACCACCACCTCTTTGCAGCAGCTGTAAACATGCAGTAGCAAAAACTAGCTTTTGAATGACTGACAAAGCAAAAAACAGGTGTCAGAAGTGATCAAAGAAACACTTTAAAATGCTCTTACTGCTAACAAATTCAAAAATACCGACAAAGCATGTGCTGTTTTGTCCTTGCATGTTTCCTTGCGGACTCCTTTATCCTCTTTGAAATTTAAAACCCACAAATCCCCCTTTTTAATTTTTCTTTTCATGCAGAGTTCTCCAGCAGCTGTGCCTGACTCCGACCGGTAAACACTGTGCAGCAAAAAATGGATTAAAATTCACCTATTTTCAAGTAAAGTTAAAGTCCCACTCCGATCATCCTTTCACAGATTGCAAAAACTGGCCCTTTAGTGTCAAGTCAAAAATTCTAACCTGATGGCCAGTTTTCTTTAAAAAGGCAAAAAAAAAAAAAAAAAAACATCTGCTAATAGTAAAAGAAAAATGGTCTTACCAAGAATTCTTGTTTAAAAAAATTCTAGTCACTAGGACGCTTACTCTAAGATTTTGCCATTGAAAAACTTATAAGATTATTTTTTCTTGAAACAAAAGTCTTCACTTTCTTAAGATTCAGTTTTTGTAGTGCATCTATTTTAAAACCGTCCCTAGTTGTCTGTAAATTATGATTATGCTGTTTTTAGCAAAAAAAAAAAAAAAACTTGTTATTTTAGGATTGTTTTTGCAGAGCAGCAGTACCAGTAGTTCATTAATCACAATCAATTTTTCCTTCGAGTTTCGGGAGGAACTGTTGGCACAGAGTAACCTCACCCCCACTTCCTGTCACCCATCTGTTTACAGACTCCCCTGCTAGCTTACAGCCCCAAAACACCAAGCCTAAAATTACTGTTGCAGCAAAAAGGGCAAGAAATAATGAACCCATCTAGGCATACAGCATTAAGCCAGATGTCAGCTCAGGGGAGGAAGACAAAGACGTCCGCGGATCTAGTCGTCTACAAATGGATGCACGAGAATGGAGCGGAGCAGGGAGCTTGTGGCCTGTCAATTGTAGCTTGTACGCCACAACAATTTTCCAAACTGAATTTTTTTCATCTGCTCTTAATTCACAATTATTTGAATAAAGAAATGCTCACAAATACAGTATTTTGAGATAAATTTTCTATAAGTCCTCCATATGAGAAAAATGCCACGAGAACATGTTACAAACACCAAAAACAAGATTTTCATCGGAGTGGGTCTTTAAATTCCTGTCAGTCGTCACACACCACAGTGTGAAATTGGCTCTCTGCATCTGACCCATCCCTAAATGGGGGTGGGGTCCTATTTTTAGAGCTTTTAACATGACCCAACTGTGGTTTCAAACCCACAATCTTCCAATCTCTGGGTGGATCCTCTCCTACTCGGCCACTGACATGATGTACAATCGCAAATGTGTGCAACAAAAAAGGTGGTTGGACTAATGCTATACTGAACCTTTAAGTGCCATTATGGTTTTCTGGGATTTTAAACAATGCACGTTTTATTTCTAGGGCCTTTGTCTTTGGTGCTGGCAAAACATTTTTCCCTCATGCTGCCTAATATTACTCCAGTCTCATTTATCACCACCTGCATGAAATGCTCCACTCGAGTGAGAGGCTGCTGCATATTCTTTGTCTGATGCACTTCACACCATCCATTAGGAAGGCATTATGCACATGTGCCAAACAGAGTGACAGAAAAAGTTGCCAAGAGTAGGATTTAGCATAAGTTTTTAGGATAAAGTAACTGTTGGTGTGGATTTTGGTTGTTTTAACTTTGTGAACTTGATGTTCTATTATAAATTCTGAAATGAACAAAAAACAAAAAATGCTTATATATTTGAACATGTTTGTTTCAAAAACTTTTACCAAAAAGTCCCACTTCCATCTTAAAGCCTTTTTTTCTAACACAATTTTCTTTTTATGTAGCATAAAACAAGCCCTAGCTTTGAATTCCACTTCTTGGACTTATCCATGAGAAATGTATTGGTTTCTTGTTCTTCCATTACCTGTGTTCCACCTTTTTATCTGAATTTGCTCAGAAATGGACAACCCAGAGGCCAGAGTGACAGAGATCCATGCTCTCGTGCACCGCCTTCCTGAGAAGAACAGGCAGATGCTGGAGCTGCTGGTGAAACACCTTGCAAAGTAAGTGGCAATAGCAAAGTTACAAAACTGTAAGTCTTCATCATTTAATCTTAGAATAAGGTGCTGCATGTAAAATGACTTGCAGCACGTTAAAAATTCTTTCCACTTTTTTAAATATTGCTGCAGTTTAATACCTCTTGATTGCATTGGTCATCATTCCCTGCACAGGATTAGTACTCAGAGTAATCCCATGACTGCACAGATTGACACACTGCACTGAAAATAGAAACCCAGCAGCCACCGGGGTGAACCCGTTTCCCCACTTACCTCCAAAAGGCAAAGGATTTAGTGATCAGGTGCAAGTTTTTGAAGTGTTTTCAAGGAGTTAAAAAAAACTCATGTGGTCACAGAGAGGAAAGACTTATTTAAAAAACAATGCTTAAAGTCTGGGTTAAAACTAAACTGCAATTTTGAAAATCTAAAGGTTTTTCAATCTTTTTTTAGCTCTTTGTAGCTTGACACAAACTACAATTTCATTAGAATGCAGTTCATCAAATTAGCCTAAGAGAGATTCAGATTTGAGAAAAGTTTTACCATACTAACAATTTCTATGGTAAACGTAATTTTTGTGTTTATAAAGCAACTAAAATATAAACATTCGAAATTATGGCTTACGACACTATCGCTAAATCTTGTTTTTTCTTCAAAGAAGAACATTTTGACACTCCATATCACATACATAGAGTATACAGTTCTACTTTTGTTTGTATTATCTTGAAGGAATTTTTAAGACTTCCTGATTTTGCAGGTCAAAGGCAGAACTCGACTCTGTTGTCTTTTGTGTAATTATTTATGAAAAGCCTTGGTGAGGTATTCTGTATTCAGTCTAAACCTGCACCTAAGCCCTGTGGTTCTGTTGGGCTCTTCTCAAGCGGCACGATTCAAACTGTGATAAAGAAGCTTTAAGCAATATTTACTTTACACGCCGGCAGCAGAATTTAGCACACAGGAGGTCATGCATATTTACCTTGGTTTATTGGATTACATGTCCAGGTGGCCGTTATCAACATCTCATTGATGAGGGGTTTAGTTCTGTCTCTGCAGCACAATGAATTATTTACTCAGAGGTTCTTCTCAGTTACTGATCCATTCTAGCAAATGTTATTAGTCTGAATTTTATAAAAAATAATTTACAATTATCTAGTAAAACATGAAAGCTTTATTAACAGTTTATGTGTCATTCTTGAGTCACTCAACAAGGTGCTAAAAGCATGTTCTTTCATGCGCCTTCATCATATGGTGTTCACACCAGACAAGCAGGAAGGACCTTCTTCTTCTTCTTGTTCTTTTTGTACTGTTTACTAGCACATGTCCGCCCCCTACAGTTGGAAGTGGCTTGGTGATGTCAAAGCGGAGCAAATCTTGCTCGAGTCTCTTTCTTTCACAGCTCTATTCCGATATATGAAAGACTTAGTGTCATAAAGTTCCAGTCGGGCACAAACCACAACTATTAATTTCTCCTTCATAATCAATTTTTAATCAGTTGGCACTTTTGGGAATTGGAAGGGGCGACATTCATACGTCACTACCAAATTCAAGTCCCTGATTGGTCAAAGTTCAACTTGGTTTAGCTGTCACTTTACATTCAATGCGTTTTGTGCGTAGAGTCTGAAAACAGTGGTAGAAACTTGTTGAGTGAATGTAAGTGAATGAGAGTTTTGAACACAGAAGCTTGAAACACTCGCATACACGTCAGATTGATTTTTCATTTAAAGTGGTTGCTGGAGCGGGTTGCCGACGGTGGTGTGAACGTAGCTTCACAGACATGGCATACTGAAATTGAGCAAATTTGTTGTGACTTTTTACATGATAAAAGCACGAATTATCTTTTTATTTCGGGTTTTCACAAACTGACATTTCTTACCTTGCTAACTCACAGCTTTTTGTGTCTTGCTGCCAGTAAAAAGCAGCAACATTCTTTAAAAAAAATGGGTTGTATTAGAAAAATATTGTACTCAATTTTCATATTTCAGAATGTTATATTTGAAATAGTTATATTTCCTAATGGCTTTCTGTCTGTTTTAAAAACTCTCAGTTGATACGCTTCATCCCTTTAGAATAATTGATTGCGGACATGCATGCTTTCATGAAAACTTTTTATTTGGCCCTCCATAGTGTGGCCAGTCACCACCATCAGAACCTGATGACCATTGCCAACCTGGGTGTGGTTTTTGGACCAACGCTGCTCCGCCCCCAAGAGGAGACTGTGGCTGCCATCATGGACATCAAGTTCCAGAACATAGTTGTGGAAATCCTCATAGAGCACCACAAGAGGGTGAGAGGCGGAGCCACAAGCGGCCGGCGAACTCTGTAGCCCAGCTGAAGATTAAACATACCCTTTGACTTTTCCATAGAGATTAACTCTTGAGTGATTGCACATTAAACTATATTAAATGCACGTGGCTCATTTATAGATGAACACAATGGCGGCATATACTTGATATACATTCCAAAGCCACTTTTCCCTTTAGATCTAAGCGGCTTTGTGGAAGGCCAAGCTGCTTACAGATGTCACCATGGCAACAGTTTGTCTGTATGAGACCTTGATGTTGTGCACATTTCAGTCTGTGGGTGGAATAAACATGCAGACACATGTGTCAGACTAGTGTTGTGCTCATGCATAGATTTACACATTAGCAGATGAAGTAAGTGCTGAAAGGATGACGCACGTGAATGTTGCTTTTTGTGCTTTCTGCAGCTTTGAAATGCAAATCTTGTTATTTATTGTATATAAAGCAAATAAAAAGCAGGAACAATCCAGAAAATAACAATTTTAAGGAAAATAAACTTAAGTACATCCATTTTTAAATCAGTTTTAGTATTTTATACAAGTTACACAACTTTATTTATTATGAGTGAAATGTGTTTTAGTTTTTCTTTCACAGATTTTTTTATTGTAATCAAACAAACTTTTTGTGTTTTTGAGATGTTCTTGTGGCCTTTTTCTGATGACAAAGGACATATAGAGTATTTCTGAGTATTTTTTTACTAAAAATTAAAAAGTGGTGAATATGGAGAAACAGTGTATTTGTGACTAGATGAATGGAGCAGAGCTTGTGTAGTATATTTTTACACAGTGTATTTCAAAATCACAAGTACAATGTGTAGAAATACACTACACAAGCTCTGCTCCATTCATCAGTTTTTTTCTGCTTGGGTATTAGTTTGAGTGTTTTTGTTTTCTCAGATATTCCAGGATGTCCCAAATTCTGCAGGCGGTACAAACAACTTGCAGTCTAACCAGTCCAGGAGAAGAAGCTCAGAGAATAAAGCACCATCCTGCAGCGAAAGACCTCTCACTCTGTTCCACACTCCAACACACTCCCAGAAAGGTATGAACACAGGGTTTTGTTGAACACTCTCCACCTCTAATTCTATTGTTAAATTAAATGTTGGAATTTTTGGCTTTTGGATGGACAAAAACAGTTTACTTGGGTTACACACATTTTTAGGATAAAAAAGTTCATATCTTTTCTTTAAATTTCTAGGTGAAAAGAGGAATAGTGTTGCTGACGTGCAGAACTCCACTAACTGTAACAACAGCAGCAGCAGTAGCAACAGCAGCGGCGGCAGCCACAGTCAAACCCCAAGACATAGCCTGACCAGCAACGACGGAGAGCCGGACGGGCGGCAGACCCGACCCAGCTCGCTGTGAGTTCTGGTCTGTTGGATCAGTTTAGTTGTGGTTCTTTAGACGCATCTTATTATTCTTAAAGAAAATGTTTTTCTCACATATTTGGGTATCAGAGAAATGTTAATCAAGTTATTTTATATCTAAAAAAAGAACAGTTATGTCATTCCCACCACAACAGGTGACAATTTTGATTTCTGCCCATATTTCTGTGCAAATCTGCAACAACTTTTTTATTTTAAATTTTACCTTTAACTCCTAAAATGACATCAAAAACTTTAAGTCTTTCTGAACTTATCTGAATTACCTTCAGGACCAAACAAGTTGTCATCAGTTGTTGTTATCAGGATCACTTTTTGAAAAAAGTAAAGCGTAAGATTTAAAAGTTAACAAACATTTTTGGTTTTGACTCAGAATTGACTGATAGCTGCCTCCAAAGAGTTATGTCTTTAAAATGTCATACTGATGAGTTTAACTCGATTGCTCAGATTAGAGAGCTTTAAAAATAGTAAAGACACAGATGAAGTTGAAACGCAAAAATGTGACAAAAAGCCTTGGGTGATATGCATCTCTGCGGGGGAAAAGAATGTAATTGTTGGCTTCTTTTTTTGATAGCAACTCTCTTCTGCTTTGTAAGAGCTGCTTTCAGAAAGTTTCCATAACAGTCAATAAAACCTTACATCAGTTTGGAAGAATTTTACTTCACTCTACTAGATTGCTGGAGATTAATCATTTATCTGTATTTATTCAACAGAAATATATATATATATTTTATATTTTTACCTTTTTTTAGATTCAGTCTAGTCGTTTAATGTTTTTAGTTCTTAAATGTAAGGTTTTCTCCAAACTTTTCTATTTAAAATTACATAATGTTTTAGATAAAATGTTTTTTCTATTGTATTTTGTCAGGAAGCTCTAAATTAAATGTTTTATTTTTTAGTGAAATTTAAGAAAAATGCTTTTCTGTAAGACCAGCAAATGTTTATTTAGTAAAACAGGTAAGGCTCACAAAAGGTCGGCGTCCACATGGAGGTGTTGTGCAAACACCAAGGAGCCATTCATATTCAGCAGTGCAGAAAATGCAGAAAAGCACGTTTCCCTTTGTTCACTCTCTGAGTCACATTAACACTAGAATCCCTGGAACTTTCAGCTTCTGCTGCAATGACTCCCTCCCCTTCTCAAAGTAGTGTTGTGATGATCACCCTAATGGCTGGACCTTCAAGTTGCAAATTAGATCTGGCTCCTACAACAGCGCGCAGTTCTGCTCCCTTCCCATCACTCCAGTGCACTAAATATCTAAAAAAAAAAAAACTAAAAAGGTTTTGAGGAACAGTCAGCCTTGACCTACAAGGAAGGTCTACAAAGAAGACTTTTTTCCAGTGTGCCTGTGTTTTTGGCACCGTTTGTTGTCTTCAACATGCTGATTGACTTTTTAACACCTTTTACAGATGAATGCTTCTGCTCATCACCCTCTTCATCAACAATTATTAGTCTTTTAGCCTACCAATGTGTAAGTCTCATGTGGAGAGGCTGTTTCGGCTATGAATCCATTTGTACTGGCATGTCCTCGTCAGAGGAGGAATCAGAGAAGATGAAATCTGATTTTTCAACAAAAAAATTCTTCTTCACTACTTGCCAAGTCCACATCTGGGAGTGCTTGAAAAAGAGCTAAAGCTTCTAGAGGAATGAGTTTCTTGACTGACTGTCTTGCTTCCATTGGGATGTTCTTGGGATCTTCTTAACTTGAAGGTGTGTCTACTTTTATAGGTTAAAAACATAAACTATATTACCAAAATTATTCGTTCACTCATTCAAATGATCAGAATCAGGTGTCCTAATCACTTGGCTGGCCACAGGTGTATAAAATCAAATACTCAAGCATACAGACTGTTTTCACAAACATTTGTGTCATAGGATGCCACCTGTGCAACAAATCCAGTGGTGAAATGTCCTCGCTCCTAAATATTCCACAGTCAACTGTCAGCTTTATCATAATAAAATGGAGTTTGGGAACAACAGCAACTCAGCCATGAAGTGATAGACCACGTAAGCTGATGGAGCGGGGTCAGCGGCTGTTGAAGCTCATAGTGCAAAGAGGTCACCGACTTTCTGCACAGTCAATTGCTACAGAGCTCCAAACTTCATGTGACCTTCAGATTAGCCGCAGTACGCGGAGAGTTCATGGAATGGGTTTCTGTGACCGAGCAGTTGCATCCAAGCCACACATCACCAAGTGCAATGCAAAGCGTCAGTGGAGTAAAGCACGCCGCCATTGGGATTCTAGTGTTTAAGACTCATAAACGGACTCTGATGGAAAAACTGTCAGTCACGACCCATGTCTGAGATGACAGCATATTCGAAGACCTTTCTGATTTTGCTTTATACTGAATGTCACACATGAGTGTAGCTTTCTGTAAAATCTGAAGAGTTGTTGTGTTTGTGTTTTATATTCGGACAACAACAAACCTAAAAGCCCTAAACAATATAGTAGAGTTTTTGCTGAGGGATTTGCAGCCACAATAACCACATAACACTTCAGAGTAAGCTGGACTGCAAAGCCTGCTGGCAGGAGGGAAGTGTGAATCTGAAAAGAAACACAGAGATAAAGATAGATGTCTTTTAAACATTATAATTAGTCCTACAACGTGGAGTCAGAAAAGTAAAGCATAGCAGTAATATTTGCACACACATTGGTAAATGTTGTAATCTGGAACTGATATCCTCCTCCTTGAACAAACTCCTGGCAGTGTAACCTCCTAACAGAAAGTAAAACTCTTTATTTTCTTTGACCGGAAAATAAAAAATTATAACCGAAAGGAAAGTCGAATTATAAAGGCTTTACCTTGAAAACAGTCTATAACATAAAATTCACATCTTTATTTAGAAAAAAAATGCTTTGCAGGGCAAGATGTACTCAAAGGGTGATCGAATATCCCAGTGTAAGGTTGAGACGATAAAAGGTCACCGAAATGGAAATGCCAGCCTTCATCCTCATCACAGAGGGGGTAAGGTTAGAGTCAGGGCCTTCTCAGGACCCAAACTACCCCCGAAGCAAATTAAATTAATCCTTTTGAAGTATTTATGTTTCCTGGTTTATTTTATTCTGGTTGTTTTCTGATGAAAACTATCAGGGGAATTCTAATAGAAAATGGGTAGAGGACCTGGGAAGACCCAGGACATGCTGGAGAGACTAGGTCTCTCGGCTGGCCCGGGAACGCCTCGGGGTCCCCCCAGAGGAGCTGGAGGAAGTGGCCGGGGAGAGGGAAGTCTGGGCATCTTTACTTGGACTGCTGCCCCCGTGATGCGCTCCTGGATGAGTGGAAAATGATGAATGGACAGATGAATGGAAGATTATTACCAGATGACTAATAGATTCATGTTTTACTCAGGTTCTGCAAAAAAAAAAAAAAAAAAGACTTTCCAGTGAAAGTTTTATTGTAAATCAAACAGATAAGCATAACTAGTGTTGTTATGCGATTACATTTTTTGTGCAGTTAATAGAAACTCGACCTGTAATTAATTGTTATTATTAATTATTCTAATGTATCTATTTTTTACCCAACCTAAAATTTGCTGTGAAAAAGCTCATTTTGAGATACTGTCATTTAAATTAATGACATTGTGGCACAGTAAAAGATTAAAATACAACTAAAATGTGGCTTTATAACGTTTTTCTAATACAACAGACTTCTAATCTTTACTCTTACCGAGAGGAGTTATTTTCAATTTTTAACAATTAAGAAAAAAAAAAAAAAACAGGCCCAGAGTGCTCTAATTTAGGGCGCGTTTTAGATTTGAGAACACAAGCATAATTGCGTTAAAATAAAATCAATGCTATCAAAAATAAATAACAGGCTAATTTGTCTGCAATTAATTATTCATAATTGACACAATCATTGACACCCCAGAGCAGAATGCTTATTTTTTTTCCCAGATTGAAGGTTTTTTTTTTTCTTTTCATATTTTCCTTTTATTTCTCTAAAATAATCCAGTCCTCCTTAAGTGCATTTCTTAAGTGCACATAAATCCTGCATGAAGTTTTTTTCTGAGGGAAATGATGCAGAGTGTTGCTGACATAGAATAATAATTAAAAACAAAAGGTTTAAAAATTGTCGACATTAATGTCAAAATTTGACATTTTTTAATGTATTTATGTGTAGAAAAGTAAAAAAAGGACCGAGCTAAATATTCAGTGTGAAAAAGAAGCGGCATATGGTTGTCCTGCATGTGGTCCCTATAACAGCGGTGTGATTTTGGATTGTGAACTGATGAATTATTACACACACATTTTCTGCACATGCAGCTTTAAATCTGGTCACCTCCCTGCAGGAAGTTTTGTTTTCCAGTTTGGATTGAATTGAATTTGTCATCACTTTAGGTAGATACAAATCTTTTTTGTTTTTTTATTCTGTATTGGTATAAAATAAACTTAATTTACTGCATTTTAATTCATAATGTGACACATCCTCTCAGGCATAAACTCAGCTTTCAAAATATTAAAGTCCTTTTTTTTTGGCTAAAATATCAAATTTTGAGCTGCTCTCCTGCAAAAAATTCAGTAATTATGAGAAGAGCTCTTTTAAAGGCTAACTGATTTGCTAAAGCAGACTCCTGTTATTTCTCACAGCCTCTTCTGAATCTTGATGATGCAGACAAATAGGTCAGAACAATAATAGACCCCTTGCTGGTACAAAAGCTTTTAAAGTCTATGAACAACACCCTCATTACACGTAGAACATCATGTTTTTATCTTGAATCCCACAATACAGTGCAGCTCGGCCGCAGGAATCTGTGCTGCGGTGAAAAAATGAACGCCACTTTTCTGACAATTGTGTAAATAATCCACATTACGCAATTCGTGAAAGGACATTTCACAACAAAAGCCGGGATTAGTCGGATGAAATGACAGATTTACTCAAACGTTAACTATGTTTGCAGAAGCATGATGAGGATGAGATATAAAAGTACAGGAAAAACCTTTTTTTATTTGATCAAAGAACATTTCTGTACAGCTGTGCATGTTCTATAAACTCATGAGTTTAGTTTTTCAAAACCTTCTAGCATTCATGACTGACATCGGGCATTAATGCCAAAATCCTAAATGCATTAGTGCAACTTTGATTCCCAATTTTATTAATTTCTTTCATAAAAAGCAATTCCATTAAATTTTTTTTTTTTTTAACAGATTTCTACCCAAAAAACATGTTTCTGGTTATGAAAAGCAATTTTTAAATACCTAGTGATTTAAACTGAAGACAGGTGTAACTTGTATTGATAAAGTTCCGATTTCTGACAATAAAATCTAGAAAATGTGTTTTTATTTGTGTGAGAAAATACATGAAACAGTTTTAAAAGATGAGGAAATGACATTGCATTTTCCAGATGAAGATTGATTTAAATTCACATAATAGATTTTTTTGATGGAAAAAATCTTGAATTTCTGTGATAGTTTGTGATGCTTTTAAAACAAAATCTAAAACTTTAATCTATGTCTCGTTATTTTGTGACTGTTTTATTTTGAAATAACTCATTCATTTTATTGTTTATTCTCAGGCTGAATTCTAAAGGTCGAGGAAGCATACCCACCAGGTGAGAGCAAACATGTGAAGGCTTGTTGTCATTCCATGTGTGTTGTTTTATGATTGTGATTCTGTGAATTTTTCCACCAGCGCAACGTCTCCAAGTCCCACTTCGCCACGTTCTCCCTCTTGGCCCATGTTCTCTGCCCCGTCCAGTCCACATCCAGTGTCCTCCGCGTCCAGTGACTCCTCCCCCGTCAGGTTGGTGCTCCAGCGTTACCATTTTTGCACCAACAGATATGATCTGTTGTAAAAATGCAAAACAAACTCCACAGGTTTGCAAATTGAAGTGAAGAACAATAGTAGGAATTTTTCTGGATCGGTATGCTGTTATTTTCTAAAATAGCTCTTCAAAGCTCAGCTTGAATCATCTCCAGTTCAGTTTTCTCATGTTTGTCATACAGGATGCAGACTCCGATTGTCCTCATTAAAGGAAAATCAACCACCAAAAAAAAAAAAATTTGGCCTCAATGAAGCAACTAATATATTTTTCACAAAGATGAGGCAGTTATTTACCTGAAAGTCTCTGATCATGGTTTGATCTTCTATAAAAACCTTCCTATTGGTCTTTTAACAATAATTAGGCTGTTTTTAGCCGAAATCTAAAAAAGCAATCATTTAAGGAACCAAAGGGGAAAAAAAGTATCACAAAAAGGCTCTTTTTCAAACATAAAATTCAGATCTTTAAGAAAATGATTTAAAATTTGAACATGTAGATTTGCTCTGGGTTCAAACTGTCCACAAAAGAATGTCACACCAAAATAAAGTTATGTTTTTTAAAATTACTAATAATTAATCATTAAAAACAAAGGCTCGGATGTCTCACTCTGACTCTTATTCTTCCAGCGTTTCTGGCAAGAAGGCGATTGCGCTTTACGCTTGCAAGGCGGAGCACGAGTCGGAGCTGTCCTTCATTGCTGGGACCGTCTTTATGAACGGTGAGTCAGACTCTGGACCCGCCAGCCGTCGAGGAGGAAGGAATGTGCGTTGGTGCAGCGAAAGCAGGGAAAGCATTGTTAAAACAGTCGGGAACCCACTTTTACTTTGGCGGGTCGTTTTTGTCAGAGATTAACAATGCGTTGATGTAAAATTAGGTCTGCAACAAATGGCTTTCAGCCCAGTTTCACTAAAATGAGGACTTGTAGAGTCGAGCAGATTCTTGTTCGGAGGCTATTTTTGTCAGACATGAGCAACCTCTGTGCAATGCACATGAATGCCAACTGAAAGTATTCAGAGCTGACAAGCTGCCAAATCTAATTGCTGAGCAAAGATCTTCCCAATCTTTTCACTTTTAAAGCATTTTCTCTTGGAATTTAACATAATTTCTTCATCATATTTTAACCCTGCATCACCATATGTTCGTCATGAGCTTCTTGAACTTTGAGTCCCCAGATCTTCAGGTTAGCACCTCTGGAGAACATTTTTTTCACACTCGTCCCAGCCTAACCATAATTGCAGGGATTTATTCTGACAAACGGTGAGACTCTAAAAAGGGGTTGGCTGCACGAAGACAGAGTTATGTAATGCTGAGCCGTGTCATCTGAGCCCCTGGGGGCAAATTGTGACCCTGGGTACATGTAATCCTCAGAGTGGTACCTGATCACTGCAGTCTTTTCATCGCCAGCCAGGAACGTAACATTCCAACTGCAGCCGCAGCCTGTCCTAGCAGGAAAACCAAAGCTAATGACTGCTTGTCTGAATTCACGCTGTTGTTCACGATAAGTGGACAGGGTTCCCTAGCTTATCGCAAGGGTTACTTTCTAAAAATAACCTGCAATAGGTGACATCCGCGAAGTAGAGTTACAGATGTTTTATGCTGTAAAACCCCTCACTACTCTCTTTTCTCAGACAGGCATGAACATCTTCACTTTTCTCTCGTTTAAACTCTAAAAGTTCAACCTTTTTGTAGAAAAAACAAAGTCAAGTATTATAAAGTGAAAGCAAAGATCTCACACGGTAAAAAATGTATGTAGATTTGGTAAAATGAAAGCATTCTGTACAGGATGAGATTATAAAATTTGACTATACATACAGTGCTATAAAAAAGTATTTGCCCCCTTCCTGATTCCTGTTTTTTTCCATATGAATCACACACAAAGGTCTTAAATCAAACCAATTTTAATATCACAACCCAAGGAAACACCGCTGCTTCTCCAGTGTGAACTCCGTGGGCTAAACTCACGTTCAAGAACTTGTGCATAGAGCCTACTTGAACGTGTCACACGAATGTGGCAAAAAGGGAACTGCATTATAAATTGATCAGCTTTTTATAAAATGTGTTTAAGTATAGAAATAAGCAATAACCCATTGTTCATTTTCATCTCCTTATGGAAGTTGCATCGTCCCACTATCGCCACAAATGTTTTTACAGTTCTCCTATACTTAACTTAAAATGCAATCTGTTAAAAAAAATCTCTGTTTTGTAAAATTGTTTTTATTTTGTTCATTGTAGTTCACGCGTCCAGGGAGCCCGGCTGGCTGGAGGGCACGCTGGACGGTCGCACAGGCCTGATCCCGGAAAACTATGTGGAATTCTTATAGTGAACAAAACCCCAATCTGGACATCCGATTTAACTGAATGAAACTGGATAAGTGTGTAGATTTTTTTAAATAAGCAGTGGTTTTTTGTGTTCTTGGGTAAAATGGGAAGTGAAACTGGAAGTAGAGTCACATCAACCGGTTGGAACAGAGCAGGTGATGGAACAGAGACATTGAATTGCACTGGGATGTAAGGAAAAGCTGTTGTGGGATTTTTGTGGCTGTTTTCCAAAACAATTCTGAAAATTATGTGGGAAATGATGAGATTATGGAGATGTATTTGTACAAATATTTTGCCATGTTTTATCTGAGGTTTGAGGTGTTTTTTTTTTTTTTTGTCTAAATCAATCTGCACTGCTGCTGCTTTAGCATTGCTTCTCTCTTTTAGCAAAACGCACAGAAACACAATAAATGGGAGCTAGCTTCTTAACTCGTTAGTTCACCTCCTCGTCGTTGGATTAATGGCTAATCCCCTCGGGGAAAGTTAAGCTCTTCAGGCAAACTGAAACACTTGGGTTTGGACCTCCAGCTGGATTTGTTGGCGCTTGTTGTGTAGCAATTCCATGGGACAAGACTGAGCCTGGCTGAGCCGGACCCTCAGGGTGGGGGGGGGGGGTGGGGGGGGGGGGGGGGTGGGGGGGGGGGCAGCCAAAAATGGGATGGTCAGTTGGCTCCTTGTTTTTTGGGGTTTCTCACCTCTGAACTCTCAGAAAAAAAAAAGTCAAACAAGTTCATCAAGTAAAGCGGAGTTTTACTTTGATGCACAGATTCCTGGCTGCACTTAGTGTGAAATGATAATTTGTTCTTTAAATTTACAGCACCTGAAAGATTTTGAACACGTATTCTTTCAACCACAATTTTAGTCAAATATCTGCAAAAAAAAAAAAAGTATTTTTCTTGGATTCTTTTTGATCTTTTTTAGCATATCAATAAAAAAATGTAAAAGGGCGGGCCTAAATTTAAAAAAAGCAATGTGAAATGAGACTACTTTGTTTATATCTCAGCTTATTTATGTGTTTTTTTTTCATATAGGAGAGTCCTGGACTGTTTTATGTTTGAGGTGTTTATTGAACGTGTAAATAAATAACAATTTGAGGTATAATTTTTTTTAATTATGACATTTTATATTTCTAGCATACTAACTTGAATCTCTTTGTTGCCAGATTTTTTTTTTTTGTACTCAGCCTTAAATGTTCCTGCGGATGTTTGGTGACAGGTTGTGCAGAATTAAAGGGAATCCTCAGAAAGTTTCTTCCTTCTTTTCTTTCCTTTTAAAAAAAAGAAAATCTCAACAGGCGAAAGTACTACCTCGTTTTTTGCAAATCCTATTTTCACAGATTTGTTTAGTTTTTTCCTAAATCATCTAAACTTTCCAGCTTAATTAAATAATTAATGACTACAGGAAAGGAGTGGGTCATAACTCTGGCTAAAGGGAACACGCTGACATTTTTGCAGTGGTGGAAATGGCCACACGTTCGACCACCGGAATGAAAGCTGATGCACTGCTGCATTGTGATGTTTTTATTGACCTGTGGCTCTCAGAGGTTGAATTGAAAGCAATAATTCAACAAAATCGACCACTTTAGATTAAGTTTCATCCATCGTGTTTTGTTTTTGTCTTAGGAGGTTAATTCTGAATATTGGTGTTCTAGGAACAAGTTGTGCTGCACAATGGTGTAGTGGTTAACACCAAGAGTAGCTGGTTTCTTCATTTATCTTCTTAGCGTAAAGTGGGAAAAAAAAACTATTGCAACATTTTACATGACCATCAATTGTGAAGTAGCTTCCGGAGCTTGGAATTTCTCGAAGTGTGGAACAATCAAGCGCCCTAAAACAATTCACCACGCTCACTTTTTGTTTTTTAAACGGTAATTATGACTTCACTGATTTCCCCAAGTAAAAACCTAATACGGACAAATATTTTATGAACACTAGTGAATTTTTAGAGCACAGGATTTTGGACAGCTCTATAAAATAAAAAAAATGGCAAATGTACTAGTAAGTGAAGGAATTCGGACACAACCTCTGCATTTAATGTTAGGCTCCTCCCTCTTCCTCTCTGCTGTGCTTCAGCCCAGCCGACATGAATTCAAAGAATTTTTTACCCCACAATTTTATCTTTATGCTCACAAGTAGTATTAGTCCAGTGAAAGAAGAATCAAACATTTCTAACCAGGATTTTTTTTTTTTTACTTGAGATGATCTTGTGCTCAGTAATAATGAAGGATATCAGTCAAACTTTTAGGGTTGTTGCTCATTTTAAATAAAACTGCCGACATTTTTCTTTGCTTTTAGCCGCTAAAAGAAAAAAAAAAAGAAACCACTGAAGGGCAGTGTTGAAAACCAGGAAACTTTATTGTGTAAGATGTTTCATCTAAAGGAATCAGTTTTTTTTCTTTTGAACTTCTTTCAACCAGTGATGACGGAAACATTATCCAACACAAAGCTCCATCACCCAGTTCGACAATCAAATATGTGAAAATAGTGACTGACTACAGAAAGGAAACTGGTTTTTGAGGAATCTATCATATTTAGACTGTATTATCAGTTTTTTTATTTTTTTTTTTTACATTGGATTACATCTATATAACTGAAATACAAAAAGAAACGTCAGTGGAAAGCCATCGATCTGTGAAACTTAATTTGCCCTTAACTCTGAAGAACTTTGCATTTATTTTATACAAAACAGACTAACGTGTGAGGGTAGTGCAATTTCATAAGATTTATTTCACACAAATTCAGTTGATTTTCAGTTTTTTTTGTTTTATTCTTCTTTTAAAGTGACCAGTAAATCCTGACAGCAATATACATGGGATCCAAAGCTAAGACCTTTTACAAAAGACACATTTGAAAGCATTACCAGAAGTGCTATACAAAATGTTACTGCATGATTACTTCTTTTTTTTAATTTTGTTTTTACATTTTCCTCATCTGCTTTGGTCACTCTTGTATAATGCAAAAAAAAAAAAAAAAGGAAAAATACATCTCCTGCTGTCCTTCCAACCTGCCATCCCTCCAATCTCCCTTCTTCAGAAACACAGTGAGCATTTGTGTACGGACTCTTAGAATTAACAGTAAGCTTCACGAGACAAACATGGTTAACACTTCCTAATGTATTCAGCACGTCTACTTTTATCAAACACAACAAACAGAAAAAGAAACTCTCAACTTGTTCAATGTACAAAAATGATTAGTCATATCAAAGAGGATCAAGCTGGATGTACTCAGAATCACAGAAAATAGTCTTATTTTACATCATCATTTCCAAAAGCACTGAAGTTAGTCTATTTCCTGATTTGAAACCTTTTTTTTTTTAAATGTCTATAGCTCTCTGTCTCCCTTTCACAAGGCCTTTAATTAAACGTGTAAAGGACAGAAGAGAAAAAGCTGAGTATATAGATTTATGTAAAAATATGTTCTTTTCTGTGAGAGACACTGCTTGCATTGCACAGGATATGCTATGTACACCATCAGCCATGTAGAAATGAGCTGGGACACTTACATCTACACATTTTAAGCTGGTTTCCGAAGCACCGCCACCTGGAGATACACGTAATACTGGATGCAAGTCACCAAAACTAGTTTTTAGCTCAACTTTCTCGGGGAAAAAAAAGACAATTCTCAACCTAAGCAGAGTCAGGGTCAAGTCAGTCTTCATGTTTGATTAAAAAAAAAAGGCCTTCTTGCTGTGAGTCACGACCCTTCAGCACAATTGGCGGATTTAAGAAAAAAAACCATGGCTCTTAATTGAATGGCAGCTAGATGCATTTAGAGTTCGCTGTGCTGTTAGCTCCAAGTGAAATACAAATTATGTCTGGTCCCTATGGCAACCAGCTACCTGGTTTGTCAAATGGCTGTCAAGAGTAATAAGTGCTGCAGAGCGAAGAGCTAAAAATCAATAGTGGCTTTTTAAATGTATTTTTTATTTTATTTTAATTATTTTGCTGTGCGGAGCTGAAGACCGCAGAAGCGGCGGGAAGGAGGGGGTACATGATGTGCTTCCACGTGCCGGTGTGTGTGGCTGACGCGTGCGGCTTTGGCCATCGTATAAGCTGGTGTGAGCGATTACCGGTATTCACATTACAAATATACAAAATGCTGCTAAACTTGAGCAGAAAGTAAAGACTATTTTACGATTTGTGACGTTCTGAGAGGAAAAAAAAACCCATTAAAGCCAAATTACAACGAAATATTTCCAGGGGGAAAAAAGTAAACACCTGCCTTATTTGGCACTAATGAGACACTTGTCGAGGTAATCACTCCTGACCTGAGCTTTTGATTCTTGAATCATTTGGACTGAGCAATAGTCCAACCTCACATGCACCTTGGAATAACTAAGACAGCCTGAACATGCAACCTTTTCAGGTTCCTAATGAGTTTCTCTGTTAAAATGCAGCTAATTAAAGGGCAGTTTCGTGTAAAATAGTTCAAACTCATCTTCATTCTCGATGGGGCATGACAGGGTTACGTACTCAACCCACAAAGACCTGAATTGTTTTTTAAAAAACTTGGTTTTCACCTTTGGAGCAGTTTGGCTGGTGAGCTGCTGTCTCCAGAGCTTCCTGAGGAGGGAGCAGCGAGCGTCTTCACTCAGAAAAATCCCTCCAACCATTTCAACTGTACGATATTTTACCTCTAGTGATTTAAGCGACCAAATCCCAACACTTAAGTCAGCTGACCTTCAACTTTCTCAAACAAAGCAGGTCCTGTGTTCAGGTGCTGCTTCTTCAGCACGATTCTGGTGGCAATTTTGCACTAAAAGGGAGAAAGCTGATTCGCTAGCTGATTCAACGTTATTTTAGTTTCTTTTTTGGGGAAAAACAATCAGTGGAGATGCTGAACTTTCTTCTCCGCTCAAAAGGCCATCTTCCTGACACACAGAAATCCGAGATGTCAGCTTCAGGGAAAAACATGGGACTTGTGCAGGCGGAGAGGAGGGCTAGCTGCAAAACTAAAGGCACTGGTTTTCCCTCAGATGCATCTCGTGTAAACAGCTGGCTGAGCGTGTGAGAGTCTGCTTACAATGATTCCTGCATGAATAAATCCAAAATATTTGATGTGTTTGTTGGTAATACAAATGAATCCGGTTTGAACGGTTCTACTGTCCCAAGTCCAAAAGAAAAAGTGTGCCGCTCTTTCATTCCTTCACATCCCGGCTGCACTTTTCAGTCTCCTGGAACTCCACAGGAGGCGAAGGCTCGCTTTTGGCCGCACGGGTGAGGGTCACAACCACTAACGTTGATAAGCCGTGAGATCAGTAAAGTGTGAGCGTTAAGCTTGTGGGAAGGAAAGCTGTTTTTCTGTGCAAACAGCCTAAACTCTGGAGGCGGAGAGAGGAAGAGGCCGAAAGACGAAAAGAAAAGATTGGAGAAAAAAAAAATCAAAAAGACATTCATGATTCATCCTTTTTTTTCTTGGCTAGCTGAGAGGACGGGCTACAGGTGTGAGGACACGCTTTGAGATCAGGCTGGAGGGGTGCGGCTGAATTTCCAACAGGAGCCCAGAGAGCTGGACCAGAGCGATGAGGGAGGCAGGTTCAGCCAACCGGGGGAGGGGGTAAAAGGGGCGGGACCCCAGGGAGGTGCGTGGGCAGGGCGGGCAGGCAGGACTTAAGGCATTGCTTCACAGTTAAAGGCAGTCACTTCTGGTGAAACAGCAGAGCTTTCACTCCGCCGTCTTTGAATTTTGGTATCTGGCTGGTGATAATCTCCGCCAGCATGTCTGGGAATTCCACACTGAGGGTTTTATTCACAAACGTGTAGAAGCAGATCTGCAGAAGACCCTCAACCATCTGGAAGACGGAAACAAACAAGAAAGGTTTTTTAATTATTTCAATTTGTTTGGTTTTCAAAGCTCCATTAGTTGGACTAGAATCAATGCCAAAACCATGGTTTGATTTTTATTCATTCATTTTTTATGAGGTCTATATATATTGATAACATTTTAATAATAACTGGTGACTTAAATTGATCATTTTTGGATCTATTTTAAAGCATTACTGGTTGTCTTAATTATGATTTTGCCCTTTTTTTCCCCAAAATAAAAAAGCATATTTTCTACGTCACAAATATGATCTGTTTCAAGCTGCATTTTTTTCGTCTGCTCCTGATTCCCAATGATTTAAAGGAAATTAAATTAATAGATCTGATGAATTGATATGGATTTTCTAAGTTAAGATCAATGTGACATTGTTTAACGCTATTTATTTTAAATAGAGATAATCCACCTAAAAAGTTGCAATAAAAAAAAAAGAAATCAGAATTTAATAGGTCTATATTTAGATAAAAACAAGCACATTAAGCACTTAAAGGTGTTTATTCATGATGGAAGTTGGAATTTGGGAAGATATAAATTTAATACATTAAAAAAGGCTCAATAAAAACGCAATAAAGAATAGCAACAAGGATAAAAAAAAAGTAGCATTCCTGAGATGCAGACCTGGGAACGTTTATATACAACAAACTGTGAGACTTTGGCCGAATCCGAATTCTCCCTACCCCCACATTTAGCCTTCCAAACGGAGAGTTATGGAAAAACAGCGTATTCAAATTCAGACATTACTATCCCTCGATGATGTCATCAATCTTCACCAGTCACCTATGCTAGCCTGTAGCTGCCAAAATACATAACATTGGTTTTATAACTTTAAAGAGTCATGCTAAAACAAAAAGTTACATTTAAATGTAAACTTGCATTTGTCCTCTGCGGCATAGGACGACACGGATCACTCTACCGTCACTCTACCCTAAAAAAAACCTCCCCGAACACCACTAACACTTCAAATGCCCCTACGATTGGAGGGGTAGGGGAAGAATACGGATTCGGTATTTGATTATTTCATTAAGATAATGTCAGCACTGAGCTGAAAGGACCAGAGGGGCGGACTATGAATCAAAGCTGACAACAGAAGATACTTAGAAATATTAGAAATGACAGGAGAATTTTTTTGTTCTGTGGTCGTAACGTAACCCTCCATAAGATTTTAAACTGTCTTAAAAAAAAAAAGTTGGGTTTGTTTGAAATAATAGTTACAAGTCAATTGTATCTATTGACACTTAAAGACAACTGACTTTATTTTTGGAATTCTGATTTTAAAATAAGATAAGAGTAGGCCTGAGTGTGTGTGAAAGTGTGAGCGCCCTGACCTCCTGCATGGAATCCAGTAGCTTAGTTAGCTGGTAGAAACGCTGCCAGTTCTGACTGGCGTTCTCCTCCCTCTTAACAATGGCTTTTCCCAGCTCCTTGATGTACGCCATCCGGATCTCGTCGAAAACCGCCTGGCTCTTCAGGCCGTCTTTCGGCACTGCCCAGAAAGAAAAACAACAGATCAGGGGAAACATCTGTGGACATGGCCGCTGATGCAAAGGTCATCACCACGATTAGCATAAAGTATGAGACTTCAACCACTCTGTGAAGAGTTCAAACATCATTCAAACTTTTTGCCTGACAGGAAATAAAAATAGAGACTATTTTCCAAATCAAAACGGCATAATGCACGCTTTTCCAAACAAATCAACAGGGCAAAGTGCAAACTCTTGTTTGCCTGGAGTTTACTGAGTAACTTCAATTTGTTTTTCTATCTATAATCCTCTTGTTTTAAACAAAATAGATCCTTTTTCCTAAAGTTTCCAAACTTAAAAGGAATTTAATGCTACCCGGAAAACATAAAAAGGCTTTGTTTGATCATCTGAAAGATAAAAACCTGCAAAAATAAGTTTATAGTGCTTCCTATTCTTTTCTCATGACTTTTGGTTGCCCACAATACATCTTCTCTTCCATCTGGAGAACTGCAAATGCAAAAGTCAACATTAATGCGCCCATTTCTTCTGTGCACTTTATATTTTTTGCTGAAAGCAATCAGTAAATGACATTATTAAAACTTCATTTGAAGCATAATTTATTGAACCACAACAAGGAAACTTTGTGGGTGCTAGATAAACATACAGAAGCACACATGACCGGATTGCTGCAGGCAGTGGAAAATAAACCGCGAGGATCATCCGCAGCTGAGGAGCAGCTTGAGTTTCTGTGGTCTGGACGCAAACCCACAAGGAGCAGCGAATATCTGCGCACACTTAAGGCAAACGCAGGAATGTTTTTCAGGGACGAGTGCGGAGCATTTCTACCCTGCTAAGCCAGTTCAAAATCCATCACTGTGCAGTTTTCACAGCGGCCACATCAACACATGGGCTCCTCATCAGGCTGCATGTGGCACGGAGCCCAAAGCCGACCTAAATCACTTGCAGAGATTATGCACGGCCACCAGGAGCATGACATAATGCCAGGTTTACGTAATCAGATGAAAGGGAGGCCCTGCAGCGCAGGGACTGGCAGGAGTTTGTTTGCATGTGAAACAGACTTTTTGTATGAATAATCTGTAATCTGCAGATGTGATGTATTTTTCAATTCAAGTTGTCGTAATAAACCCTCTGTGCTCCACACCATTCTGATGCATGCACTTGTAGACGAATAGATACGTTTACGTCTTTGTTTTCCTCGTCTGAGCTGGTATCTGGCTCTAAACTGTACAGCTGGATTGCGCCAATATTGCACTGATAATGTTAGATTGTGAGGGGCTGTAAACTAACAGGACAGCATGTAAACAGAAAGTTCTCTCAGTTATGGGTGATAGGAAGTGGGGGCGGGTTTACTCTGCACCAACGGTCCCGCCCACAACTCAGAGACACATTTTTAATGAACTCCTGCAACTCTGTAGAAACTATGTCCAGGTTTATAGATTTTGGCTAAAATTGACATAGACCAGTGAAAACGTTTTTATTACAAATTAAAAGATGATCGGAGTTGGAATATAAGCCACAAAATAAACATCAATTTCAAAATACAAGTGAAGAGAACCCTTTTCCAACCTGGTCAGAGAATAAAACTATCTCCCCTCATGAACAAATCGAACTAAACATGACAAACGTAGTCATACAGTTTTTGGTTTTTTTTCCATGTTGCTTAAAAATATTGACATCTAACCACCTGAGTTAGCTAGCCTTCTCTGGTCCCATCTCCAAGCTTCTGAATTCTAAGTGTTGAATTAGAATACAAATAGCAATTTAAATGTTCCTTTTGAAAAAAAAAATGTGAAAAGAGTCTCTTAAAATTTCATTTCGTAGTCTCATTTAAAAGTCATCAGTAATCATTCAGCCCCTGAGGAAAGGCAGGAAATGAAAGGGTTTTTAATTAACTTGGATCTGACCTTCTCTTGTTAAAAAGGAGGAAGTCTTTGTCCAACATTTCAGTTTTTTTTTTTTTTTTAAATCAGACAGAAAAATAATAAGATGTTGCGTAATACAACATAAAAGCAATCTTGGGATTAATTTGCTCCCGAATAAGTCATTCAGAATCAAACTAATTTATGATTATGTATTTTTTTTTAAAGTTGCATAAAAAGGTCAACTTTTGTGGCATTTCCCATATATCAGAGCTTTGTGGAAAGAAACTGTGTAAATTGCACTTCGGGGTTCCTAAGATAAATAATTACAATCTAGTATATCAAGATTTTTTTGTTTCTTTGCGGCTTTTATAAAAAAAAAAAAAAACTAATTTTATGATCTGGTGAAAATGAAAAACCGCTAAACTCTCAAAGGAAGCATTTTCCTTTTACTGACTATAAAAGTGGTTTTAAAAGTACAGAGGGAAACATTACTGCAAAAGCAAAGAATCTAAATGGAAACGAAATTGCACTTGATTTCCGTCTAACAGAGATAAAAGCACCTCCCCAGATACTGGAGCTGATATTAAAATGCTGTTTTTAATATCAGGACATTTGAATCTGTTGAATATAAAATAAGAAGCAGTAACATATATACACACATGTACATAAAATACTTTTTTTTAACAAACCAATATGGAATTACCTGTACTGAGCAGTAGAAGAACCTTCATGCACAGGTACTCATCGTAGGACACCTGCAGTCTGACAAACTCCTTGCAGATTTTTAGCATCTGCTCGCACTGGTCAGTCATGAAGGGCAGCTGCATGCGATCTCTGATGTGAAGAGAGAATACTTTGAGCTTTAGCAGGTTGAGACGACAACAAAATAAAGCTATGCACACTTTTTTTTGTTCTCAAACTAATTTCTCTGTGATAAACCCACAGAGGGCTACACAGCAACCTCGCAGAAGAGAGGAGAGTAACCATCTGTGTTTAGGTCTTTAGGATGGGTTTGCACACGTCCACGTGATGAAGGATTTTTTCATACCTCCAGGAGCCTAGCAGTCCACAACACGCTCTGTGCTGCTTACAACCCCGTTACCCGTCTAGTCTGCTTTTCTCCCTCTGAGTTTACATTTCCACCAGAGGCTCCTCCTCACAGAACAAGCATTTTATTTCCCACACAAGGAGCGTGAGAGGTCTCAGGAGAGCGTTTCTCCACAAAACCAGAGTTTCAGATTAAAGACTTCAAGTGTATTTAAAAGCAAAGCTAAGAGTGAATGCTATTACAGCATTTCTCATTACAGCTTTTTTATTTGGTTTATAAGAGGAACAGTCTAAGCAAGGATGTCTTTCCCATCACTTCTTCCAAATTCATGGAGATTCCAAGGAGTTCCCAGGCAAGCTGAGAGATCCAATCTCCCCAGCGTGTCCGCCGTGGAGCCTCCTCCTGGTACAACATTCCTGGTAACGCTTTACTAAGAAGTCTGTGTGGCGTTTTCAGCAGAAGTCAAACCACTTCCACTCAAGCATCCATCTTTTTACACAGTTTGAGGAGGTAAATGTTGCTTAACCTTAAAGCTTTTACAATATTCACTGTAAGGTTTAAAGAATCTGCATTTCTTGCAATGGAGTGCAATGGGGTTTTACTTTGTAAGATGTCTCCACAGAATGTTATTTGCTCCAAAAGGAAAACAAAGCAGTAAACATCCTGTAAAAGAACATCCAGCACCAGGCTGCATCCTCAGTAAGAAAACTGGTTCAAGCTCAGGCGGGTGGGATTAAGTGAAGCCAACACCCAGGAAGGAGAATGCACAAACGTGTCCCGTCAAAGTCATAAAAAGAAGACTGTTGAGCAACATGTGGGTTTGCTACTCACGTGTTGATGACAAGATCAGGGGCAAAGCAGAGCATGCTGCCGTTACACTGCTCATAGGATCTCCAACCGAGACTGAAGGACATGAGGAAGAGCCAGGAGCACTGCAGCAGTGTCATCTGGTCATCAATGTGGAGGTTACGAAAACCTGAGGTGGAGGGAGTAATCAGATGATTAACAAACCTGAAGTAAAAAAGCAAAACTGAATACCTTAAAAAACCTTTTTTGATGATAAAATGTTATTTTTTATAGACGCTAACTAATCTAAAAAGGAAGTCGGGCCTATCTGCACTCGATAAACAAAATCTTCTTAGTTCTAAATAAGACAAAATAATTGGATTTTTACTAATGAAACTTGATTTAAATTCCTACATATACACAAAAATGTCTCCCTCATACTCTCACATGATCAAACCCAGTTTGAGAAAAAAGCTGGAGGTTCAGCCTCATCGGAGGACTTTCCCCCTGAAATATTAAAATAAATCTACAAGCAAATGCTTTAAGAGATTACCAGGTCATGTGGCTCTTTTTCTCATGACCTAAAGGTGGTTCCTCCCTTTTTACAGCTCTGGCTTTTAGAAGTAGAAGTTGATAGTA
This sequence comes from Adrianichthys oophorus, assembly GCA_036245035.1. NCBI lineage: Eukaryota > Metazoa > Chordata > Actinopteri > Beloniformes > Adrianichthyidae > Adrianichthys > Adrianichthys oophorus. Next base: position 19,011,393 of record BSAI01000201.1, on the reverse strand, counting down.
ACTAAACCAACATTTTTTAGGGAGTTTCTTTATATTTAGAGGAGTTAAAGTTTAACAGTGTGAGAATAGTTTGAAAACTAGATTCCAGTTTAAAGACTGGCTTTGACCACCGACCGATCCATGCATCTTTATTAGCATTTGCTTTCATTTCTTTATTCTTCTCATTTTTCCTAACACGACCAAGCGTTTTATTATTCAGATTTGAACGCACGCTATTTAGCATTGCTTGCATTGAAAACCAATAAGGATAAAATACAGATTGAAAAGTTAAAACTTTAAGCTCAAACTAAAAAACAAAAATAAATAAATAAATAAAATAGAGAAAGGAAATGAAAATTAATTAATGTTTGAGATCTAAAACATGATTTTCTTCCTATTTTAGAGCATTTACAGGGAAATTAACTACTATTAAGGGCTTTTTAGAACAATGTACTTTTAGGATGCTTAGTATTGAGGTCCAGAAGAGACAATAGGAAACAAATATATGTGTCATTAAATCGATAAATAAAAGTGTAATTCATTATTTGTCTTTAGATAAATAAAATTGGAAATCAACAAAAGTGTTTAAATGTATTTGGCATTAAAATATTGAAATTGCCATTTAAAAGCACATTTAAATATTTAATGACATATTTAATTATCTCATTGCCCAGTGTGGGATGGTAGAGGCAAAATTAAAATAAATATATTTCATATGAAATATTTAAATAAATGTGTTATTGATTATTTAAAATGGAAACAAATAATAAAAAGTGTCAGGGAATGTGATGGGTCGATCAGCTCTACGCCCAGCTCTCTGGGGAAAGCAGGCAGAGAGCCAAGAAAGACACCCAGGAAGCGAAACAGGACGGTAGTCCCTCGACACCCAGTGTCCCCGCAAAAAACCCACACTGCAGCCAGGGGTAGTTGGCAAGTCTCGCTTCAGGGCCAGACAAGCGCAGAATCTCCGTGAGGAAGTAGGCGGTGCCGTGGAGTCCCCACGGACGTGGACGAATAAGAAAATTTGATGAAGTGACCCTCACTAAAGTTCTATGTTTCACCAAAACAATGTTTACAGCGTGTGTGTATGAGGTGCCAGACAAAACCTTAAAAACTTTAAAAAATTACTGTTTCAGGGGATCAGCAGTCCTGTGCCATGATGAGATTCAAATGTTGCAAACAAGACCATGAAATTATTAATTGAATCATGAAATAAATACATGCTAGATTAAATTAATTATAATTGAATTTTAATTCAACATTGACACATTTAATAAGGAAATTTAAGAACACTTAATTCTTTATTTCCAATTTTAAATAATGACAGATTTATTTAATAATTTTATATTAAATAGAAATATTTCAATTTGTCTCATCCATCCCGCAATGGCTATGAAATAAATATGTCATTAAATGTTTAAATGTGCTTTTAAATGACAATTTAAATATTTTAATGCTACATATATTTAAACATTGTTTTTATTGATTTCCAATTTTATTTACCTAATGCTAATTTTAAATAATAAATGACACTTTTATTTAACAATTTAATAGCGTATATATTTATTTCATATCGTCTCTTTTGGACTGCCATAGCTTTGTCTCTGCTAGACAATGATAAATCGTGTGGTCATTTCTGCTCCTCTGCATATCTGCAACAGAAACTGCTAATTTAAACATTTATTTGAATTTGTTCAAGAAGTGACTACTAAGTACAAGAATTGAGGTTATGTTGTGCTTCCTGTCAAAGTCACATTTAATGCACATTTAAAGTCCTTACATTATTTTTCACTACTGTAAAATCATCCCCAGTGGCCCTCTAAAATGAGATTATGCAGTTTTTAGCAAAAATCAAAAACTCCATTAATTTCCCATTAGTACTTTGTTAACCCTATTTCCGCTAGCTTATAGCACCTCACAAGTCCAAGCTAACATTAGCATAACAAAAAAAAAAAACATGCAATATCAGAGCTATCCTGCCGTACAGTTTTGAGCCAGATGGTAGCTCAGACAAGGAAAATGAAGATTCTATTTGTCTGTAAGTGGATGCTCAGAATTGTTGCAGTGAAGGGCGACTTTGGCCAACACACTGCAATTGATGTGTCACAAACCCGAGTTTTTTCAAACTGGGTTTTCATCTGCTCTTAATCCAGCATGATTTGAATAAAGAAATACTCAGAAACACAATTTTAATCTAAAATCATTTTAAATCTCCTCCGTCATGAGAAAAATGCTAAAAGAGGATGTTAAAAACACCAACAATACGATTTTCATTGGAGGGGGTCTTGAAAGAAATGAACACTATTTATTCAGAAAGTCCTATGAAGGCCTTACCTACTAGTCACCTGCAGCATGCCTGTAAAATGGAATCTAAGGCAAATAAATTCTGATTACCTGGCAGTGACTTGGCCCACTTGACTGCAGAGATGACCTGCTGCCCTCCAAGCCTGTTCAGAGTGGTCATGAGTCGTGAGGAGGTGTCCGGCAGTGTGCTATCGTAGCCCGAGTACATGATCTCTGGTTCGATGGCCTTGAGCACAGACAGCATGGTGGGCACGAGCTGAGGCATGCTCCTAGGTATGATCGGGATGGGGAGGTTGTTGTTGACGGGCTCAGATGAGCCTGCAGGCCGTTTCATCTTGGTCAGCTTCTTGTGTTTCCTCGCTGAAGACCAGATTTAAAGCGATGAGACAGAATGCAACAAAAAGCAAATCAGTCAACACGTCCATCTGAATTGGTGTAATGTCTTACAGGGTGCAACAGCTTATAATGAACTGCTAAATGCATCTTAGAGTGAGGTTAAAAGACCCATCTGATTCTTTTGAGCTATTTTAAAAGCATTCCCAAGGTTCTTTTTGGATTATGATTATTCAGTTTTTAGCCAACATAAAAAAAACTGTTATGAAATTTGCAGGATGTTGGCGCTGAGTAACACAGCTCCCTTTTCCCCTCCCTGTTGTTCAGAGCTCTCTGTTAACACGCTCTACCTCTAGCTTATAGCCCCTCACACTCCCAACCTGGTGCAAAACAATAGTGAGAAATATTAGAGCGGTACAGTTTTAATCCAAATGCCAGCTCAAATGACAAAAACAAAGACATCTAGTCGTCTACTAGTGGATGCATCACAGTAGAGTGGAGCAGGGAGCCTGTGGCACGCACCGGGGACTTTTCTACATCACAAATAAGCTCCTTTTCAAACTGCATTTCTTTATCTGCTCCTGATGAATAAAGTATAAAATAAAGAATAAAAATGAATAAATGCAATTTTTAAGCTAAATTTTCTTTTTATATGTCCAGTTCATCAGAATTTTTCCTCAAGAACATGTTAAAAAACACTATTTTCATCAAAGTGGGTCTTCAAAAATGTCTGTGTTTACAGAGGTTCTTCAAAGACTCAGGACCCTGCTATTGTTTTTTGACATTTCAAACATGTTTTTAATAGTTTCTAAAAAAAACAAAAAACAAAAAAAAAAGTGTTAATTATGTTATCTCAAAAAATGATAAATTTAGGTTTCATTATTTTTTTTTATTGTTTTGTGCACTGAAGAGAGAGCAATGTTTTTAAGTCTTTAAATTCGCTTTTCTTTTCTTAATAAACACTGTCATTTTCCAAACTAAAAATGGAACTTATATTATATGCTGAGGGGCTACCAGAGAAGCTGATGTTTTTCCCACACTCTATCCTTTTTAATTTCCTTTCCCGGTGTTTCTATGGCAACTATAAGGCTTTCAGGTTGAAGGCTGTCTGATGACACTCTGACGTCCATCAATCCCACTTCCTCTCTACCCGCCTCACCACCTGTGCATGTTTATTCTACTTTGTGTTAAATGAAAAGAGCACATTTCCTATTTGCTTTCTTTATATGGTATATTAAAGGCCGAAATGACAGCAGCCTTCAATAACAAATGACAAATATCTTAAAATTCCTAAAAAGTTGCGAAGTTTCCATTTCTACTTCCGGGGAGATCTGTTAATGATAATCTGATAATGTCTTTTTCATTCAATAATTATAGATTTTTCTTGCTTCAAACTCAAGTCTTTTGTGTTCTGAAGCACAAAAACATTTCTCTTTAATATTTTCCTGTGGTCGAGAGATGTGAGACCAAATAAGGTCTACTCCACATCAGACATAGGTCAAGGAGTTTACCTTCCAAGTTCATTCCGGCTTGAAGGCATTTCCTGAAGCGGCACGCGGGGCAGTTCTTCCTACGGATCTTATCAATGATGCAATCATTTCTCCCTGCACACAAGTAGTTGTGCTGACCTGTGAAGAAAGGAGGAGGAAGAGGGAAAAGGATGAGAGAGACAAATTAGGTAGCTAAGAGGGTTTGAAGAGGATTAGGCAGGGCAGTATGTATAATGACACTCACCACCTGTTGATTCTACAGTAAGCCTCACAAGCTTAAGTTTGCAGTTGTATTCACTGCACCGTGACTGTCAACAAAGCTCTTTCAGAAACAACAACACACTTCACATCACCCACATTGTGGCACACGGGCTCCATTCTAAGCCACCTGCTACTCTGTCTGAGCTTTTTCTCCCAGATGATTTATTTTGATCGGAAAAAACCGAGTTGCAGTCGGAATCATAATGAATTTACCATGGAAAACAAGTAAGGATTGATTTTTCACTAGAGGGAAGGAAATGCAATTAGTGTTTTGGAGCACACCTAAAGATAAAAATGGCCTTTTTGGATGTGTTTGTTTGTTACCACATCCAATTATTTTTGTTTTTTATCTAAACCAGGAAGCTTTCTTGCCTGTGTGAGGCCGGCTTTGCACGTTTAGTTGAAGAAAAAAAAAACTCAAGTGATTAACAGCCTTCAGCCAATCACATGCAGCTCACCACCATGTATTCCCCACTTCTTACACTTTCACTATGACAGCAGTTCTGCTAAAGCCAACAGCCAGGCTTCATTAAAATCATCTCTGATGCGCTAAATGAGTCAGTGGCCTAAAAATGATCTTGACGGTGGCTGGTGAGAACATGAAACACTGCGAAAAGAGCAGAATCCTACACAACAGGCCACATCAGATTCTTGTGAATTTCACCACAGCCTGCCAGTTACTAATCACTGTGAACCTTGGACACAATGTTGATATGCGTAAAAGCAAAACATTACACTATCATTGCATCTTTTGTGGCAGATTGTTTGCATTGTAAAACCACTGGACCCCTATGAAACTTGAAGGCAAAGTCAGAGGAATCTGCATCGTATTTAAGGTTTAATGAAGAATATCAAGAACGAGAGTTTTTCATCTAATTTGCTTCTGTCAACAAAGAAAAATGTTCAAACTTTTTTTTCTTTTTTGTTTGTTTTTTTAGTTAAGTGCTATTTTGTTTACACCACTTTTAAAACATCTATGGAAGAAGAATCGAAGCATGTTTGATACACAAATAATGCTGCTAAAAGTCAAAAGAACATCATACAGTAATTTTGTCTTCAAACAGCAACTGTCTCATTTAGTGAAACAATAGACATAAAAAGATAATCTGAAAAGTTATATCTTTGATTTTCACATACATCTGCCAGGATAGATGCATTGTTCTATCCAGACCTATACATTTAAATCCTGTTTATTTATATTTTCTCTTTTTTTTCCCCCCATCAGCCTATTTTGCCCCTTATCCCACTCTTTTAGTCACAGGTTTACATCAAACTTTGGACTCAGAATTCACTCAGAGTCATGGCAGGCTTTGTGAATGTTTAAAGTATCTCACCAAAGAGTAGAGTCAAAAGAAGGCTGCAATTTAGTGAGAAGTTCTTTCCTACAATTGAATAACAAATGTAAATTTGTTGACTTTAATCCAAAAAATATTTCAGACTTTGAAAGTCAACTACTGTTCTGTTTTTGGAGTTTTTTTTATGTCATGCTTTTCAGTTTTAAAATAATAGTATTTCATTTTCAGAAATATGTTGAGATATTTAAATTTAAAAAGTTTAATTATTATTTTTTAAATAAAAGTAATGGCTTAAAGCTGATCCCATAATGACTTAGAATCTTTATAACAGCAAGATTGACATGTTGGTCGTTTCAAATGAAAGCTGGTTGGGCTTTGCGGCACAAACATCTGTTGAAATGCTGCAAATTAATTAAAATGTAAACAGCTTAGAATAATAGATATATATCTGTAGCAAAAAACCTTTTGTTGAAAAGAAATAATAAAATTAGGGGCAAATTATAGACAGTGACAGAATGTGTTTGCGTTTATCACTATTCAAGCACAAGTCGTGGTCTTTTCCAGGTTGTTTATTTAAATGTTAGCTTTGAGATGCACATACTCCTCACCTTGTGAACATGATGTGCAGTTTCAGTCTGTTGTAAAACTAGACTGCCTTCAAACAGTGAGGTGGCAAGTTTCATTTCCCTTCGTAAAAACACATGCTAAAGCGCTTGGTTTAGGGATACTGAGCCTACAGTCCAGACGTCATGAGCACCAGCAAACACCAAATCTGGGACATCGAGCAAATGATTAGCTCAGCTTAATGATGCTTCACCAAGCAATGATGGTGGCTGAAAGGAAATGCAGTCTGCAGCCTTGATAGAGAAAACATGTGCCCGTGTGCGGCCTGTAGACTCATCTAGTTTGAACTGACTGGTTGAAACCAGTCGATGTACCTGTAAAGATCTAAAAGAGGGTGTTTACACACGTGTGAATGTTTCTACTGAAGCAGATGAGAACTTCAGATTCTTCCGATGGGATTTTGGTGTGCTGGGTGGTGTGACCAAAAAAAAAAACAAAAAAAACAAATGGCAACACCGAGGCTGCCAACTGCAGATATCAATGATATCACAGTACGACACAAACACCAACGTAAACAGCCATCTGCTGGCACTAATGTGCCAGCTGAATCCCTTATCTCACCAAACTGCAAACTAAACAAAAATGTCCTTGCACTCATGAGAACTTAACATCCAGTTTAGAAGAAAAAACTAACTTGAAAAAAAATCAACACAAATTTAATCTTAACATCACCCTTTAAAGAACAGACGCTGTGTACGTAAGATAGGGAAGCCAGGCCTTTTCAATGGGTTAAATTGATTTCTCCTCAGATATTGTCCATCTAAAGGTCTTCCTGAGACTGAACCAACAAATGAAAACAAAAAGACATCTCATGGCTTCAGAACACCTACTGTAGAACTTTTTCTTTTTTTTTTTTATTTAGCAAATGCAAATCTTTGATTGTTCTCAGAGAATCTCACACAACAGAAATATGCTGTCTGATTCTTCTCCAACTCTGCAAGATTTGCTATGACTGTCTTTAATATAGCAGTGCATACACTTTAGTAGGAGATTACTTCTTGATAGTGAGCTAAATTATTGAAGGTGTATCAGAGGACAAACCAGACTGATAAAGATTTTTTTTAAATGTATAAGACATGTTACATAACTTGATTATTGCTCATACACACTGGATCATAAAGCGCAATATCATCAATCAACCTGTCTTATAAGTAAGGAACACTGGATAATAGGGCGTATTTAGTAAACGAATATGCTATGACTACACAAGGCTGACGAGGCTTTGTAGTTCACCAAACCTGAACCTTGAACCTTTGTAGATGACTTTTGGGTATAACTGCAAACAATACAGATTCATTTGATTTCCATTCACAAGTTCACGGGTTATTTAGAATTCAGAGACTAAATTAAAACTATTACTACTGATTTTTGAAAGAATCCAAAGTATAACTTGAACATAGGAATCCCAAATAAAAATGAACTAAAAGCAATTACTTTAAATTGCAGTGATTCATGGATTTGATAAACAGATGCCACATTTTTTTAAGGAAAAACTGATTTGTTGTTGATTAATACCACCACTTTCCCCACCCCACCCACTTTCTTTTAACCCAGACCTACAGAAGACCACAACAATACCCTCCAGTCTGGACTCTCAGTGCTTCCTGTCAAAACTATTACAGCAAGACCAGGAAGTAGTGCTGAAAAGGGTTTTTAATGATCACCATGAGGCCTAACCATTGACTGAGAACTACATTGAGTGCCCCCCACCCTCTCCCGAATTCCAAACAGGAAGTACTCACTGGGCTGGCTCCAAGAAACCAAAATCCCATATACTTCTATTGGGAAATGAACAGCTAGTACTCTCATTATATTTGTCAAAATAAACATTCTTCCTCTGCTACTTTTTTTTCTGTATTGCAAGTTATTCTAGTTATAAACTGGTCAATCAATAAAATAAAAATAATAAAAAGTATGTGGTCTCACATCGAAAGTTTGAAGCATTTGATTGACAGATTCTCCGGAGCAAACTTCCGGCCTTCCGACAAGCTCACTCCTGATTGGCAAGAGTGGTTTCCATTGAAATGTTGGCTCAAACCGAATTGGACCAATCATCAATGTGGCAAAAAAAAAAATGGTGACTGAAATGACTTCAGTAGGTTGGAACTGGAAACAAGTTATTCTCTATGGGTGACGTCACACTCACTCGGTCCAGTTTTTATATACAATCAATGGGCCCCAAAACTACTCCATTACCCATAAGCCTTTACCTGAGAGTCAGGGTCACTTGAGTGAGTCCAAAAGAAGCAATAAAGTTAATGTTTAAAAGACTAGGAAAAAAAGTGTCAATGAGATTTTTTTAAAAAATAGCAATGGAGGAGATGTAAGATTTTAAAGTACTGATTATTGTTAGGCAGCAACCAAATAAACAGCTTATCCAATATACAGCATTGAAACTAAAACCTGTGAACATCATGGGTTATTAATCCACAGTTATATTTTTTTTCTATAAAAAAAGGACTCAAAATCAAAGGACAAAAACTGGAATTGGTTAAAAAACAGACCACTTGAAAAACAATTATACTTTTGACATGAGATCTCAATAGCCAATGCAGGCCATGTGCAAGAGAAAAGCTGTCAGTTTTTTATCTAACACTGGGGAAGAGAATGAGGAGTGACATTCCAAGCAGAAACTGAAGGATAATAATCATTCACAAGCAATTGGTGCTGATTTCAATGACAGAGTCAAGCATGCATTAAAAATAGTTGACAGAAGAGGCTTTGACCATGTTCAGGCAGAATGGTCACTATAAGGTGTCCAGTAACTACAGTGACACGAGCAAATCAGAAGTGACAGTAATTCTATCATTAAAAAATAAAAACATTTACTACTGTTATTAAAAGTGCATTTTATTACCATCTGTGTTTTGTCGTGCTCTCCATCCTTCACCATAGAGTCAACGAGCAGAGAGCAGGGCAGGGTGGCGGGGAGAAAAACAAAACAAACATGACTTTAACAGAGCAGCTCTGTGAAACAAAAAGGTAAACCTCAACTTCAGTGTCTGGTGTTTACACCAGAACATAAAAGAAAGAAGACGGTATGGCAGATAATAATCACGCAGCTGTGCAAATCCTATTTTAAATTATGATGTTCTTCATTTCAATGTAATGTTGGGATCTATTTTCATTTCTTTTCTAGATACAGCAATAAAATCCATCTCTTTAAAGAAACAGTTTCTTTGGGTTATTTCTAGCCTTCAGCTAAATCACTTTGTAGCTTTTACAGTATGTTTCACTGCAAGAATCACTTACTTATTGTTGAAATGTTTGTAGATAAATTGAGGTTTTAGTCAGCAAGAAAAAGTCCCAGGACCCCATTCCAGAAAACAGTACCCAAGATGAAACTGCAGGCGTTAATAAGATGAACCTATGCCCATGTTTCCTCTGACTAACACAACGTTTTACAAAGACAGGAACTTGGTTCTTGTTGTCTGCTGGTACAAACACATAGCAGAGTAACAGTGATTTGATTTGTTGGACGTTCTGAGCTCCTTTAAACTTCTCAGAATACACAGCACTGACGTTAACACCATTTATGAATTTCCCTTTCCAACCCCCACCAAGAATTTGAATTATGAGTACCTCCCTCACATGGCCTCCTGTAGAGCTAAACTTTTAAGACTTTTGGAGTGACACAAAGGAACCAGCATGAGTTCAGCAAAGAACATACATGTCCTCCTTTAAAATCAATAGGATATTGAACTGTGAACTATCCCAACGCTGCCGTGAGTGTACTGTGAAGCCGTTTAATAGCAGAGCTTTCAGAGATTAAAGGCCCCTGTGAAATTGTTATTCAGTCAAAGTCTATTTGTAACTGAAAATCTTACATTAGAAGGACGCGAGCCTCTGCCCCCTCAAAGCACTTTGACTGTTTTGTGCATTTTCCCAGAGATTATAGCTCTCGGAAAACTCCACCTGGCTATGAAAAAGTATTTCAAATTTAAAGTTTTTGAACTTGGTTTTTTTTTCTGTGCAGAAATAAATACCCTCAAGGAAGTCACTGGCAAGAAATATGAAAACACTATAAATAATAATTGCCTCTGAACAGTAACATGAATGAAGATGCGAATAAAGCAAAAAGTAAAATTAATTTAGAATCCGACTAATTTATCTTTTATTAGCAAAACCGTGATGCATGTCTGTCACATTTCTGCAACAGCAATGGTACAGTAAATTTGTGCTTGTTGTTCACCCAAGTCTTTACAACCAACTATTAAAACCCTCTCAACCTCTAAAGACCCAAGCTAATATTTGAGCTTAACCCTCTACACACGTAGTCACAGGATCCCGGTTAAGGAGAATTAACTACAGTAATATAACCCAAAATGTGGTGTCTACGCATGTGGATGGCAGGTCTTTAGACGTTAAAACAGTATTACAACTGAATTAAAGGGCTTGCAGAAAGACAGGGGAAAAAATGAAGCTTGAACAAGACAGAGAGGAAGAGCATGACAAAAAGCTTATAATACACTACTCTGTGTTTGCAAAATGCATATAGATCATCAAGATTTGAAAGAATTTTGACTTTGATTTTAAGTGTAAATTGCTAGTTTTAATTCACTTAACTGTTCATGCCAACAGTTTAAAAAAAAAAGAACAGTGTGCCAATTGCAACAGAATGACAGCAGGAACATTTTTTAATTAGTTTTACATTTTTTTAATTTTCAAAGTCTCCAGTGAATTATCTGACTTCAGTTAAGACAAACAAGAGGAGTTAGGGGTGAATTACACAAATTCTGGTGCAATTATTAAGCCATTCAAAATTGGAGTAGATGAAATCAATAGGCACCGTATTTGTCTATGACACTGATCTGTTTCTTAGGGAAATAATTAAATTTTTATGTGCATGGGAGCAGAGACATACCCAGGTTTTGCTGCAAAAGTGATCAGCTGAATTTAATACGAAAACTTTAGGGAAAAAACATAAATGTGTTAAATTCATGGCACCTAAGTGAAAGAAAAACCTGCCATTTTTAGCTGGATGATAAAAAGTCTATTAGAATTATATACAGTAAGGTTTAAAATTAATCTTATATTAAAAAATAATACGCTTTTTTAATTAGGTGCAAATCTGATTTAACAATATTGTAATATACCAAGGCTGAAAAGTGCTTTTCCAGCAAGCAAACCAGTTTTCATAAACTGGAAGAGTTGCATAGAAATTGCACTGCTCAGAAAAGTGTACATACAAATTGCCGAAAGTGTGGGACCAACCTTCAACTGCCCTCTTGAAGAACACCTTGCAGCTCCCGCAGGTTACAACCCCATAGTGGCATCCCGAGGCCTCGTCTGAGCACACCAAACAGATCTTGTGGGTCTGCCCACTTGGCTTGGAGTGACCAGACACCACCGCACTCCCAGACTCTGGTGTTCTGGACGATGAACTGAAATATGCACAAAAAAAAAAGAAGAAGAAGTTATGTTTAGACACTTGTTCTGATTCAAGTGACCAAAACCATAGCTTAATATGTTCCAATCTGACCCAAAATGCCTTTAAACACATTTATTTGAAAATAAATTTACAAGTTATTCAGGATCTAAAAATGTGATATTATAAGTCAAAAAGTCCGTTTTTAGCTTTTTTTATTCTCAAAATAAATCCTATTGATAAAATAGTCTCGATATGTCTTTTTGTAAAAAAAAAAAAAAAAAAAAAAAAAAGAGTTTATGTGTCACAATTTTAAGAGTTCCATGATAATTGCATTTAACTGTAATGAATAAAAAATGACATGCAATGATGTTTTTCCCTGGAAAAACTTGTTTGTGTAAAACCTACGCTCTGACTATCACCGACTTTTCTTTAACCGTAACTAATCATAACTCCACTGTAAAAAAAAAACCATCACCATCTTCTGCAACCTTAATGCAGGTTAAGAGGCAGCAGGTGTGTAAGTGCTCTACTGAAGGCTGTGAAACTGCAGTCAGGAATTTTACCACATTAAGAAGCCTTAATGTGCTCTTCTATGTTTGTTTTTGCAGCATGCTGGTTAGCTTCAATTCTGTTTTCAAACAACTCTGACCTAGTTCGAAAGTTCGTGGCGGCTCGGTCACTGGAAAGACAACACCTCATTCAGTCAACCTGCACAGACCCAGGCACAGCAAGGCAACAGGTCTTGGAAGACATCCAGAGAAAATGTCTATTCATATACCAGCAGTGACATTATCATTCCCAAACATACCAACAAGCCAGGGAGAGCGATTTAGAATGCAGCGCCACATTCTAAAGTAGGAACTCTATGATGAAACATACAATAATGTACAGTTGTAGAGAGGTTGCAATAAACCAATTAAAGGAATGGCAAATGTAAAAAGTTCTGACCTTGAGTTTGTATGTTGCTGTCTAATGCAGTGAAATATCTTCTATTAACGTACAACCTAAATGTTTGCTGATATGGTTGGGAAAACTACTAGCAATAAAACACAAGACTTATTTGGTAAAATACTGTAGACCTTTAGTTTTACAGATGGCATTTTACACTATATACAAACTCTTTATAATAAATACAAAGACTTTTATGTTGTGTTGACTAAGCATTATCAAAGGGCATCAGTGGAAATGTATAAGCATTTGATTCTATAAATAAATGTTAAAACATCCACCAAACATCTTGCAAAAAAATTTAACTCCAGTCAAATACTAGTTTATCAGGATGGAACAAAAAACAACCAAACCTTAACCTCACACCGCAACTGTTGTGTCACTAACACAGAAATGATACAATGTGGTTAATTCTGAAACTGATTAAACCCATGTATAAACTGTTATAACTCTGTATTAGATGAACATTGAGCTTCTCCTTAAGGTAGCAACCACAGCCAGTCAACACTATGCCTCTAAAATAGTTCTGAGCAATTAGGAATTGGAGGCAGTAGATCTTCTGGATGCTATTTTGTGTTCTAGATGTATAACAATCCTAAATCTGTATATTACATTGTTTTGATGGTGATGACTGAAATAAGTTGAAAGATTGCTAAACTTAACTCCACCTCCCAATGACAGCTGGTTTCAATTTTTGTTAAAAATAAACACCATAGGCTGCCCCATTCCTGACAACCCTACACCGTAGTCTAAGTTACGCTTGCCCAGAAAGCACAACAACTGTAACTGCTCTGTTTGGTAGCATTGTAATTCTTGCTATGCATTTGTGGTGTCTGTGCTCCAGATCAGTTACCACTTCAGCAGTCAGATTGTGGTTCACACATTGTTTCTATCACCATGTAGTGTTTAATATTTGGTGAACTTAGTTGAGTGATGAGTCAACCAATCATCATCACATACTCTAAAAGCTCCATAATGTTTGCCAAGATGTTAACCTTTAAATTTGTTTAGTCAAGGTTGAAATAACTATTCTACATTAAACTTTAGTAATAGTTTTTATTTAACACCACTCACTTCTAGGATAAGATCTCAGAGTTCTGAGACAAGCTAAGAACATAATTCAGAAATATTAAACCCAAGAGTTGGATTTCCATAATGTTTCCAGTACCTTATATCTATCTCTCAATAAATGTTTGTTCACTTTAATAATGTAATAAATGTTCCTTTTTTCCTCTTTTTTGAAAAATAGTGCAACTTTTCCTTTTATCTTCTTCTCATCTTATTTTAAATGCTGCATTTCGTATTACAGTTAATCTAGGTGAAAATTTACCAAATAAATCTTTGTTAAAATCACGCCAGAAATGCTCAGTAGTCAGCTGACTAAAACTAATCTGAAAATGAAGGCTTTTGCTTGACAAGGCAGGTCCTTCATCTTTTTAAGCCTTAAGTCCTTTAAGTCTTAAGGTTCAGTTAAAGGTTAACTGTGAACGTAACTAGGGTAGAAATAAGGTTTTCATGAAATGAAAGTTTATCACTTGTAAGCATAAACCAGAATGTACTGATTTTAAACACTTCAAAAAAATTTCCCTTATAACCACTTGATTTTGGTCTTAGATTCACATTAAGAAAAAAACTGTAAGATGACAGGTATGATGGGCAATTAGGGTAAAAATATACATGTTTGGTAGTATGTTTACAACACATTTATTAGCACTTTTAAATTGCAGTAGGTTTTCTTGGTTTTGAGGATTTATTACGTAACCCTATTTGGCTACATCAGATCTATTATTTGAAAACTGGCTAAACTCAATCGGCAAAATAAGAAATTGAAACAAAAACTTGCACCCAAGTTCACATCCTTGTTTCACTGCTAGGAGATCAAGTGGGGCTCTCTGCCATTTATCACAGATTTGGGTCTCATTAAAGATGCCTACACAATAGGCCAGAATGTTGCAAATGTGCGGTGACCAGACATCACACATGGCGCACTCATATGTTCTCAAGAAAAATAATGTATGCAAGAACTAACTCACAATAGGATATGCATTGGGAGCATTAAAAAAAATTAAACTTATATCTGTCTGCTTCAGAGCATTTTTAATGGAATAACTACAACAAATTATTTTTAGCACTGAGACTTTATTCATCCACATTCATCATGAGGGAAATTGGATATGAATTTAGAGAGACGCAAGAGATATTTTAAAAAACTGCAAGAACAGCAAAGATTATTTTTTTAGCATTTTTATAGAAAATATTCACTCCTGGGGGGGTTCACTATAAACAATCCAGTGATGCAGCAATAATGGAACTTGATACTGCATCTGAATCTATTTACACCAGAGCCTTAGCTCCAGTGTTGACAATCTTTTGACCACCATAACTCTTCAACTGTTTACGCAATTACGTTATTCAATTGGATTTGGAAGCGAAGAAAAGCAGCCTTGTGCTGTTGTGCAATACTTATTAGAAATGTGTTGCATATTGGTGCAAAGTCGATATGAAAAGTCGCTGTTCTCCACATCAGCATCAGCTTATATGTGTTGTACGCGTAAACAGTCAAAGAGTTACAATATGTCAAAGAGCGTGGGGGGAGGGGTGACTCAATCCAGTTCTAATATCCAGTCAATGGTTTTTGCCGTGCATGCGTGGGTTTTCTCCAGGCACTCCAGGCCCTGCAACAAACTGGTGACCTGTTCAGGATGTACCCTGCCTACATCTAACAGTAAGTGGTTTGACTCAAGCAACCCTGTGACCCCAAAATGGATTCAGCGGTTTCAGAAGGTGGATGGACTTCTCTTGAATATAAAATGCATCCTCAGTTGGCTTTGAATGTTTGTTTTCCACCCATTTGTAAATTTTCATGAATTAAACACATGAATTGCGCGTACTTAGGGAGGTTGTTGGGTGCATGCAGTATTTGTGCTTAAACTGTATTTATTCAAAAAGGGAACCAGATATTTTCTTCACCTGTTCCACCACCCCACTGAATTCACAATGATGTGCTTTTGAATGAGGGGTTCTTCTCACTAAACTCCACATACATTTAGCAATCTTCTTCAAAAATATTTTAAAGAAGTGCCATATTCTAATACTAAATCTAATGAAATACCAAAAGTAAATACAATATTCAAAGATGACAATTTTTTCTACAAATTGGAAATTTTACAAATCCAACCAAGAACCTAGAAGTGGATTTATTTTAGTGGAGTTGTTTAGTTAGTTAGCTAGGTAGTGATGTGGTCTGCATTACTTAAGATAAACGGTCACATGCAACAAACTTGAATGATTAAACTCGAACAAAAGACTACATTTTAAAATTTGGTTTTATAAAATAACAGAAAAAAATACTAATCATTTAGTAAACAATTTTAGCAACTGTGGTAAACATAAAAGTTGTGGCCACGACATATTTTAATTGGCCAAATTCCTCTTTGTAAATGATCTACAGCATGTTAAGTGGAAACAGTAGAAATTGGAAAAAAAAAACGTTCTCAAATGTGAACGTTTTTAGAACAATTTCACATATATATATATAAGAGTTTTAATAGAAACCACCCCAGTGTGTTCTTTTTTTAAGAGGCAGCAAAATGAAGAGTTAGACTATTGCCTCTAGGTTCATTTCAGAATTGCATGCACTCAATTCAAAAAGAGCAAGATAATCTGCATCCAGCATTCACAAGACTGGAGAGAGATTATGAGCAAGTGCAATATCACTGCATATTTAGAGATGTGTGATGTTTTAATGTGATTTATGATTCATTTTCAGACATATTACTTTAAAAATACAGTCAACCGAGGAGAGAATATTGAATTAGACATAAAAGGAGGAAATCTCACTTGCAGTGCAAGGTAGGTTGATATACACAAGTGGTAGGCTATAAATAATGTAAAAGTGCAATCATACTCCAGAACTCAGACCAATGCCGTTTTAAAAATATGACAAATGTCTATTTTATTGTGCATTTCCATAGCTTTACTATACACTTCCTTCCATGTCTTCCTTTCATTCTCACTTCCTGTCTCCATCGCATCCGCCTCGCTCAACAAATCTCCTGCTTCTTTTTATAATGCTCCTTCCCCCTTCTCTCTTCCCTTTCTTTTTATCCTGCCTCATCTGCCAAGGTTGTATAATATGTGTATCACTGCCACTGGAGCAGAAGCTTTTCAATCCCCGCCTCCACTTAGCCTTTGACCAATCCTGTGTCACCCTGGCAGGGACTATGGAAGTAGTCAGGCAAGTCATGAGATTATCCAACTCACCTGCCCAGAGATGAGCCTGTGTGCTGCTAATAGGAGGAATGTGTGTTGGCGTGTTTGTACGTGTTGCTGCTGCAGAGAAGCACAGTCATGGAAAAGTTTTTTTAGAAAAGAAGTCAACTGCAATGCTTGGTAACTTCCTTTTGTCCTTCTCTCTTCTGCTTCCTAAACACTCCTATCACCCACCCACCAATCCTCATAATTGAGTGACTACATCTCCTACGCCTGCTGTCTCCTCCAAACGTCAGTAGCTTCAGTTGTTCACAAGAGTGTGGGGGGGTGCTTTTAGTGAAAATGTCTTTGTAGAAAAAAATAACATTCTTGGATTCCTACAGTGATGCAAACAAAAGTCAACAAATAATAGAAATGAACATGTGGTGCTACGATTAAAAGCGTCTTTTATAAGCAGCAATCGAGTTTATTTTAAGCTTGTGTGGTAAACAAAGGGCAGAGTGGGATGAATGCGGGCAGAAAGACTGTACAAGAAGCACTTCCTCTTCGGCATTCTGTGACGGTTGAGGTCTATACCATACCCCTCCTTGATTCTAGCAAGGAAGCAATAATGACCACTCGATACAACCTTCCACTGTGATTGACTGAACTTGACGTATTTGAATTCTACAATATCTTAGCAGTGTAAAATAACTGGAGAATTCAGTGTTGCTTTGTCAGAATCAGGTCTGAACACAGCTTCCCTTTCCACGACAAGAGCATGTCTCAACAATGAACTGTAAAAGTGCATGAACAGAATGCATGCTACAGTGCATATGGCACAGTGCACAAACTAAACAGTGCAAAAAGCCTTTGCCGGTCAAATTTGCATTTCCACCAGCTTATGAGGAAGAAACACACAGAAGCACAGTCTGTTGTAAGCATTTGTCTTGCAATCATCATGCAAGTAAGAAATGAGAAAATGAAACTTCAAAAGAGCGTGTCTTGGCCTTAGTTTTAGTGTAACTTGATATGTTTGTTTGGATTCGTAGAATGATGATCAAAGAATAGTGTGGATAAAAAGAAACATAATGGATGATTATGTGGTGAAAAGAGTAGATAAAAGTGTGCTGCTTAAAAAACAGATTTAAAGAAAAATGTGAAACTAGATAAAGCAGTTTAAAAGCTTCTTTGACCAAATGTTATGTTAGCAGTTAGGACTTAAGAATGTTATATGTAATATTTGACTTTTTTTTTTTTTTTAAACAAGCTTAACAGAAAAAAGTGGTTCCTCTTTCTGCAGCTGGGATGTATGAGA
The DNA here is from genome assembly GCA_036245035.1 of Adrianichthys oophorus. NCBI lineage: Eukaryota > Metazoa > Chordata > Actinopteri > Beloniformes > Adrianichthyidae > Adrianichthys > Adrianichthys oophorus. The sequence goes on along the minus strand of BSAI01000201.1, from coordinate 18,993,279 downwards.
TTGCTCCACATAAAAAGCAGTTAAAAGTAGTTCAACAAAACCCCTGCTGTTCCAGTCTAAGAAGGGTCCCAGTTAGGTTAGATGAGGTCACATGTCAATTCCCTAGAGTGAAGTTATGCTGTGTTGGAATGTGGAGATTTACAGGAAACTAGGCCACATGCTTCAGTCTACAGGGAGCAGAAGTTTAGGTCTGCAAAACTAACTACGAAGCTTGGGAAATACAAGTAATGTATTTTGTTATCATTTTCATCAAAAATCAATTTTTTTGCATTTTTGAGATGGTCAATAAAGAAGCAGAAGGAAAAAAAACTCTTAACTGTATTTATCTCTAAATCTAAGTACCAAAACTGGTTAATTAATATTCTGAAAACATGAACTATAGCTTTCTAAATAGGTATCCAGGTATCAAAACATTTCAAACTACTAGTTTTTAATAAATATTTAGAATGGTTTTACCTAAAAATTTGGCTATTTCTTAAAGTGTAACTAACCTAAAGAGTAAAGTCACCTTCATTAAAGACATTTATTCTCACTATGCCCCTAATGTATGTAAAGAAAATGTGTTCTTTCAGCATTGGGTAAATGTGACATCTCAATGTAAAAGCAAATGTTTCTTCCATGGTTTTCCAGACTGCTTCATACATTGGGACAAGAATTGCTTAGAACAGTTTCTTTTACAAACAGAATCTAATAAAAGAAAATGAAAAGAATTAAAGTATCATTTTAACATCCAAGCAATAAAGCCTGTCCACCTCAAGACCATCTGTGTGTGTCTGTGTCCGTGAAGAGCAGAACCTTGAATTGCTCCCTGCAGATTTGATTTGCTGCTGGCACATTGTGTGTCCTAAATCAGATAGATGGCCAGGACCCTGAGGGTGCACAGCACCCATTTCCCCTGGTTCTCTTATGTAATTAGCTTTTGTTTGAGACTTTAATGCCTTAGCCTCTACAAATTATCCAGACAAAAAGATCTCTCCATCTCTCCCTTTCCCCATATTGACATGACAGAACAGAACATTTTTTATACCAGCAATCCACAGTTAATTACCTACAATGTTAATATTGTTGCCATTACTTTCAACACTGCAATTATTTCTGACAAAATTACAACATTTAGATTATTTTTCCTTTGGTTGCAATGATGCAGCAGAGCTGGAAATGCAGCTCTCAGAGTAGTTACATAACTATGAGCTTACCACAACAAAATAAATATTTATCCTGCCCATAAGCATAAATCAATACAAAGTAAACATCCGACTCCAGAAGAAAACTGAAATCGCAGTCTCCTGGTTTAAGAAGCAAAAAAGTTAAAGTGTGAAATGACGAGGCTAAACACAGCATATGCTGAATAAGTATACAGAGATGGCATAACATATGTTCAGATTAAATCAGGTTAAAGTAGCCATTAAGAGTTGGGGTTGTGGAAGTTTAAGATTACCATTTGATCTGCATTTTTTGGCATTAAATATCGTAATTTAAAATGTAAAAGGACAAGCAAAAGCTAAGTATTGCTAATTTAACATAAATATATATATACGTTTAAAGATAATACTGAAATCTGTTACTAAGATGGTATTTCATGAATAATATCAATACTGACCAAACTAAAATAGCTGTAAATTCAAACTTCCTTGTACACTGTATGTGTTTGGATCCTAATCTTCACACAATTCTCATTAAAAGACTGGCCCACAGCACTGCAAACCAGCAATGAAATGGTGGTGGCGGCAGTGTTGGTTGGGGCAACATGAAAACAGTGCAACGTTGCAGAGCAAATAAATGGGCAAAAGATTAACAAGAACGTGTGCAGCTGCTGCTGCAGAGAGCAGAAACAGGAAGGGAGGCTAAAATGGAGGGTGCATTTACATACGCCCACCACCTCTGTCTGCAAAAAGTTTAATGGTATTGCAGATACAACTGAATTGGATTTATATTAGGCAGTCATCAAGGGCACAAGAGCAATGGTATGAGTTCTGGAGTATGAACGGATAGCAACAGTCAATTTCAGAGTAGAAAAGGTTCAAAATTGACAACAAAATAATTTAAATATATATCAGTTTTTAAGTGTGCTTTTTAGTTGTTTTCTTTTTATTCTCTACTCCTTGTGACATATGGTTGACCAAAGCCTGTCCTTGAAAATCTCAGACAAATACACTGAGTGCTATGGTGCAATGTGATCACCATGTTAAACTAGTTGCCCTGACAAACCCTCTGGAAAGATAATGACAGAGGTTTAACTACAGGATCTTAGAAAGTAGATAAATGTGTTTGTTTCTCAGATCCTTTGCTTAAAATAGCAGTTCCCCATTTACTTAAAAAAATGTATTTTTAAAAAAATGCCACTTGCTTGTATGTTTTTAAAAACTACATAGTAAAACTAATACATATATATTTTATAAAGATACACACACACTAAAGCCAGTTTGCAACTTGAATAACTTGCAAAAACCTATACCTCTGTCTATTATCTGTAGTTGGATCTGTTGCAGACAACAGGAAAATGAACACACACTTTTTGAACTACCACAACTCTTCAACCGTTTACACCAGGGGTTGGCAACCTAGGGCACACGTGCCAACTGTGGCACGTGAGGGAAAGACTGTGGCATGCAGGGGGTGACAACAATGAGCACTTGATTTGTCTTTCGAATTTGAAAAAATAAAAATTGTGTTTAAGTGACATCTCTTCTACCAATGAGCTTTTTACCAGTATGGGTTAAGGACAGGGTCCATTCCTGCAGCGCTGTGACCCCGCCCACCTATATAAATACTGCAGTTTATTTTTTCTCAATAAAACTTTATAATTTCATACAATGTACATTATTGTCCGCGTCCACCATCATGAATGGGCAATTTAAATGAGCGCAGAGTAGGAAAATAAAATAAAGTTTGCTACGTTGAAATGAAAACGTAATAATTCCTCTGTTTTCAAACTTTTGGCAGTGAGCGCGTACATGAGTGGGAAAAACGAGCAAAGCTCATGCACACGTTTCTGACTGCAGATGTAACCGGTCGGACTTTGATGTTCTGCGTTGGGTTCCAGTGAATAAAGATGATGGTTGGACGTTGAGTCATTTTCTTTTAAATAGATAACGGAAGATAAAATATTACACTGCTGTCTCGGTTTTCCTCTGTACTTCCCCCTCAGCCACACATGGCCCGCAGCCATTATGGTGTTTTGTGCTGACGTACCCAATCCTATAGCTGTAGGCAGGGCTGGGCGATAGTGAATTTTTTCTATCACAATATTGTTTTTTCATATCAGGCGATAACGATATTTATCACAATATAAACCAAATAACTGCATCCGTCAAATTTAAATACTCTGTGGCTCATTAGAGAAATATGTAATCATCAGCAGATTTCAATATTTACTTTCTATTATACTTTTAATATAACAGATGGACTTAAGGAACATGATGCAATTGTTTCCCCCCAGAAAACTAAAAAAAAAGGTAAAAATACTACAATCTAACATAAAAATTAAAGCAAAAGTTTTCAAGTTTCAAAAGAGAATATGAATAAAACAGAACACTAAACTGCTTGATCAGTTCCGTTTTAAAACAAAGTATTAATTCTACAAATAAATTCTAATGTTTTCAAGTTTTACAGAACAAATATAAAATCACCAGAAGAAGTGCAAGTAAACATGATTAAGTTTACGCAAACATTTACTCTCCATGGGATGACCAACCCTCTAACTTTTACTTGCCAACGAGGAGAAAATGCTTGCGACTGGCAAGTGTTAATTTTGGATTTTTCAAAATAAAAGTCTATCGCGATAGGCTCATTTTACTATAGAGAAAAGGTACGATCATGATATTGATAGCTATCGTTCAATCACTCAGCCCTAACTGTAGGTATTACATACTACTAATGCAGTACTTTCTGTTTCAAACAAACATAGTTGCAATACTATTACAACTATTTTCCTTGTACAACATTATGAAAGCACTTTTTTGAGTTAATGCCAATTTTTTTTAAAACCTATTTGACCTGCTCTTAGTGAATTAAGAGGTTTTTTTTTCAGATACATTGGAAATGATTTTTTTTCTTTGCATTAGAGTTCACATTATAGTTGTCAGGGTGTAGGACTGTCACGCAGAACACATGGGTTTGCTGCCTAACTGGGTCTCCCTGTGTCTTAAAAATACAGGGTTGTGTCAGGAAGGGCATCCTGTGTGAAAACTCTCTCCCAAACCACCTGGGTGAATCCTGTGGCCACCCCTAACGGGGATACGCCGAATGGTGAACAACAACAAGAGTTCTCATTATAGTTGGTGACGGCACTGTTGTTAAGGATAGAATTTCGAATTGGCACTTCATGTCATAAACGTCACTGACCCCTGGTTTACACAACCAATGTAATTCCAATGGATAGTGATGTGGACAAAAGTGTTGCAAACCAGTTTTTCTCTGCATCAGAATCAGCTGGTTTTTGTTAATTCTCTAAACTCATCATTACTTTAGAGTGTGGTATATCAGCCCAAAACAGCTTTCTTCTCTATTTTAAATACATTAATTGCATAAACAGTTGAAAAGTTACCGTAGTTCACGAATGTCAACACTGGGGTCAGAGCTCCGGTGTTTAAGGGGCTAAGTCTGCCAGTTTTTAGTGTTCAAAAAAAGGGCTTTATTTATTTTGTTGGACAAAAACTATTATAGGAGGAAAAATTGCTTTAAACTAGCAAATAATGCCACATAGGTTTTAAAATAAGAAAAAAAGATCAACAGCAACACCACAGTTCATCATTAAAGAAACTCCTATCCCAACATGTGCATAGAGACTCTTGCTTGTCCCTGATCCCCTGGTGTTTCTGCCAGCTGAAATTACTACTCAAATTAACTCATCACTCCTGAGGTCTTTTCATTTCAGCCCCATTTGAGAGCCTGCTGCTCATTCCACCAACATATCTCATGTGAGAAATGTTAAGCGTAATCAGTCTTTAAAGTTGGCCATAATGCAACTTATTAACCAGTTCCCATTAACATTGATAAACCTAAGTGATGGGAGCAGATCAAGTTTATAAAGAAAAAAAAGAAAACGAGTTGTGCCAGATTCCTGAAAACTAAACAATGATTTTCAACATAACTAGATCACCACAAAATTATTTCCAAGCAGCAGCTTTAACTACCATATGCTAGAGCCCTAAAACTATGAAACATCTGAGTCAGTGTTTGCCTACCACTTGAATGAACCCAGAGAGGGTGGAATGTTCTTCATCAGCCTGAACCAGAGCAGTGTAATTAAATGCTTACCAAGATTACCCAAGCTATTGATCAAATCTCTAAAAATGTAGATTCACTCTGGTCTGCGTTATTACAAATGTGAGTCAGATGTTCCTAAAATTCATCTGCCGCCAACGCAAAGCTTAGCATTACTACGTAAAACTTACAAAATAACTTCTGAAACATTCAGGTTTGTTTAACAGAAACAAGATCCATTCTGGATTTACCATACTGCAGTGCTATTGATAGAAAACAGACAGGACCTCGCTGCTGAAGCTTTGTATCCTGCCTAATGTGTTTCTTTTCTTCATTAGCATCATCTGCTTTGTTTCAGATAATAAAGTGAAGGCCTAAATACCTTGCTTTTTTGCAAAAATTCCTTAAGGGCAAATAAAAGATCACACATGGGTTTTGGGAATGTCGATCACACAACTAGAAGTTCTCATCTGTAGGAGAAAAATCCTTCACAAGACCATTTTTCCCATAAACATAAAACATAAGAGTCACATTAAATGTGATATTTAACATTTTATCCAATTTAACATCATGTTGATAGTGGCTACAGAAGACATTATTGATTAGCTGGTAAAGGAGAACATGTTTTGTTATATACATGGAAATAAGTTGTCCTTCAATGCCAACAAAAACAAAAAAAAAAACATTTAAAATCCCAAGAGGAAAGTTTAACTGAAAGCACAGGTACAATATTTAATGTTCTATCATAATTGTAACATTTAGTGTAATAAAGCTTTCAAAGTAAATTATTTTTTTCAGACAAGATGTCCCTAATGCTCCAAAAATCAAACAAACACATTTCACCGAACATGTTCCTGGCTAAAATGCAGGAATAGAGAGCTGTAATGTTAAGCCTAATGTACTCTGACAAACACCATTTGCCATTTTGGTGCAAGAAGGAGACAGACAGTCAGGAAAGAGCAATGAATCAGTGGTGAGATAGCACAAATACAGAGAAGAGAGACAAAAAATCTGAGAATGTCAGCCGTAGTTAATATATCTGAAGGCACATTCCACGTAAAGAGGAGCAAAATAGAAGGGGAAAAGAACATTAAGCCAAGAACAGGGGATAAATTCACATTGTGTTCAATTTTTCATATCATGGAATATTTGAACATTTCTGAACTGTGTAACCCTAGGTTTTTATAGCAACATATAAAACGTATCGTTACATTTCATACTTAAGATTCTTCTTTTTTTTTTTTTTGCAAAATTACTCTTTTATTGCCATTAGTTTCCTGTTCTGCATTATTCAGCAACTTTAGATGCTGAATAATAATTCAAAACCATGTTTTCATTCCCTGGATTGGATACAAAGCCACAGAAATAAATAAAATACGCACAATACTGATAGCAAGAATGTTATTCATGGAAAGAAATGGATGTTCTCCAGAACATGGATGCAAATCTATTATTTGACAGCTTGCCATCAAACCCAAGCCGCCTGAAAGTGTTTGAAGGAAAAACCCTTAATATCTTGGTACAGGAGAGGACTAACTGTTTTCTTTTTCTTGACCTGTATGCCGGTTTCAACTGGTAACATTTCCTTTCACCTTAACATTTAAAGGAACATATAAGCTTTATGAAAAAAAACAGCAATGTTTTTGGAAATTCCAGACATGAGCACTAAGCAGCTCATAACTCACAACAACACATTTTGAGAGGGTTGACAAACAGAATGAAACATATTGTGAAACTGAAACTTCCATGTTCTGTTGGAACACAAACACAAAGTCTAATAAAATAACCACAGTCCTTTAAAGAAAGCAAACACTTTTTGCAAACTGAAATGATAAAAGAAGAAGTATGGAGAAAGTGAGTTTACTTTGTAGAGGAGATGCGGAGAGAATGATAAAAAAGGAAGCAAAAATTGAGGTCTTAGACAGACTTTGGCCTTTCTGGATTTAAGGCCCATTTACAGTGGAGCTCCTCCTTTTTTTCCAACGTCGCCTGAACTTTTATAGCTACAGTAGGAACAAGGAAAAGTTGTGTGTGTGACCTGACCAGAAATAAACAGGAAGCCAAAATGTCTGAAAAAGAAAAACATACACTTTTAGATTTTCCAGGGCTTCTTTTTTTACATAATATAACAAGACAAAAAGGACGAGTCTCAAGCCGTGTTGCATTTGGCGACACACAGGACTAAGCTTTTAGATGATTCATTTAAACCAGACATTCTTGTTACACCTCTTAACAGCTTAACTTTGTTTTTATGGAAACAAAGCATTTGAGATTACAGCCAAAGGCTGTTTTTCCTGTGCCCAAAGGTGGCTTGCCTAAGCCAAGTTCTTCCCACAAAAATGACAGAATTTTTTGTCTGTCAGTTGCAGATACAGTACACCATTGAACATCAAGAGCTGGGATTTCCCTTTTAAATCCCATGACTGACGTCTGATGCTAATTTAAATTTTCAACATCAATGCAGTGAAGCTATTGGTTACCATTTTTTTATTTAATCGCCCAAATAAAAGACGTTTTAAAACAAAAAAAAAAAACCACCCAATACTAGTAAAACCTTAAGGTATATACATTTATTTCTCTTATTGTCTAAATGACAAGTATGGGGGAAAAAAGCTAAATATGATATGATAAATCAACTTCAAAAGATTTATAACCTGACGTGCATTTACTTGGAAACTGTTCACAAAGTTTAACTTGTTTTCAACATTTATGTTGTGCATGTTTTATCCTATACCTTTAACGACAAAAAAATAATAATTTTAGTTTGAATAATCTAAAACCCAACTGTAAAACAATAGCTTTTTTTCTATGCAAGCACAAACCTGTTGCCTTTGTGTTAAGGTAATTAAAGTAAAATCAACTATTCTAACATAAAAGCAAACAGATCAACATCCTAGCAAAGACAGCGGATAGTTTTAGCAGTGCAATTCAGTCAGGGTGAAAAACTCTCTTGGACAGATCCCTTACCAATGTAAAAAAAAAGATGCAAAACAGAAAGGACAACTTAGTGTTGCAGTAAATGTCAAAAAGCGAATTTATTGCAGGCAAGAACTGAACCTATTTGACATGTTTGAAACGGGGTATGTGCTGTAGACCAGATCCTTTCTCTCAAAACTCCTTTGCAGAAGTTACAGAAACATTTAAAAAGCAAACCAAATGTAAACTTGTACAAAATCTTTAGCCATTGATTTTTTTGTTGTATCATGACAACCGTCAAGTGGACAAACACAGGAAATACAGGCAACCAAAAAAAAAAAAAACAATGTAGCTTTTATAAAGTGTTTCAATAAAATGGAAAACTGTAAAATTGAAGAGCAACAAATAGGAAGAAGATTTGCTTGCAATTATGAAAATAGTGACGAATTAGGTGCTAATTTGGAACAGCAGTGATGACAACGCTGCCATCTTCCTCCTCCAATTCTGTCGTGGCCTAAAATACCACCACAAACAGGCCCCTCCCTTCACTACAGTCAGATCACAACGCTAAACTGCCTGAAAGACTTGGTGCACTCAGAAGGACCTTCCAATGGTGGAAAATCCTGGGAAAACAAGTGGAGCAAAAATCAGCACTCAGGGAAACAGAGTTGGGGGAAGCAAAGTTATAGATTTAAATTTGTTTGTTGTTTTTTTAAGTTGTTACATAAAATGTTGTCTACAAATAAAAGTATTTCTTAATCACACAAGCATTTTAAAGACCAACAATGCTACTAAAGATGGCGAGAAGATGTGAAAGGTTAGTGGAAATTCATTTGTTAGCAAATAAGCATAAAACTAATCAAGCATATATCAGAAAAGGTAAACCTGGGTTTTCATCTGCTAAGGCCTTGTAGAACATTATGTTCTCAGCACTCAAACTATGAATAATGGGGAAAAAAAAGGTGAATAAATAAAACGTACACAAAAATATATGTTGAACAGTTTCTAAATAAAGAAAACAAATATTTATAAAATTCTGATTTTTTATTTTAGTTTGAGTATGGTATGTAATTGTCCAAAAAAAATGCATCGTCAGCCAAAAACTATCCTGCATATTACTTCATAAGTTGAATTTGCCACAGCATTATTTTCTTGCTCATTTACAGTTTTTACATAAACTTTTAACAGCTGGTTTATATGTCCAATTGTAAATCAAGGAAAAATCAAACACTTCTATGCCTCCACCACAAAAGTTTTCTTTTTCATAATTCATACGTTGCAAAGCTCCCACCCCCTTTAAAATAGCAGATTGGCCTTAGCATTAGATTAGCTATAAATAGAGGAGATCCAGACATGCAAGGGCTTCTATTTAAAAGATGACAGAATGGTGGTTGACAGGCCTGTCAATATATGCGGACAAGTAACCGAATTTAACTAGCATAGAGAGCACTGATCAATCTAATCAATGAGGGGCTTTCAAAGGTTTTAGAGGAAAAGAAAACCTTTTTGCAACTTTACATTAAATTATCAAAGAACACCAAATAAGCACTCTAATGGTATTTTTGTGTGAACCTTCTCTTTTGTTGGGCCTCTCTGTTTGAAAACTGGTTCAAACTGGGAACAAAAAAAATGATGGGGAAAAAAAAAGGATGATCAAGGAAAAAAATACTTTTTTTTAAACTAAAATGAAATCCAACCATTCGTTCATCTTGTACCAGAAATACTAACAATAACTACTTGCCAATTCAGCCACCACCTATACATTTAAAGTGCTGCTAACTTACAAAGATAAAACCCAAGCATTAAGGCCTTAGGGCTTGAGCCACTATCAATTGCAGCATAAACCAAATCAATATAGCTTGTCCCATACAGATCATTGGTATATGAAATGTTTCAGAAGCTTCAATTAAGACAGCATTAGCAGTTAATAAAGCAGGTAAATGACAGCAAATGCTAGCATGGCCTTCCAACAAGCCCACTCCTGATTGGTGTGAATGGTTGCCATAGAAATGTTTTATTCTTTATTTGTGTGTGTGGGGGGGGGGTCCAACAAAGTCACATTTAATTTAATCAAAATAAAGTCCTATTGCGAGATAGTGAGCCACTAATAATAACATATTAAAACATATAATTCATACACTATAGATTAATAAACATACTGCAATTGAAATGCTGATCCAATCAGTGCTTACTGATCTTGTCTGGCTACAACATAGCAGTGTCCATATCTGTAAAAATTGACAACGGAATTGACTTTGTTTAGCTGGAGCTGTAAGTAAGCCATTTTCAATGGATGGCATCACACTCACTTGGTCCAGTTCTCATATGCAGTCAATGCGACAAACACAGCTGAGCTGTGAATGTAGAAAAATTAAAGAAAAAATATATTTTTTACATTTTGGGTCAGTAGGGATTATGTTTACTTTGTAATAGTGATGCTTTTTTTTTTTTCTTTGTAAAGAAAAGTTTCTGGCTCCTACAACTTCCAGCCAAGTGCTGTTTTAACTAAGCTTTGCCCCTTTGGTATTTTGGGAAGTTTCATCATAAATCAGAAACACTCCCGTTAAATCATATTACTTGGCTGAACTTTTATGTTGCATAATTGAAATGTAAATAGACTCAACAGTGCTTATGTCCACTGAAATATGAGGATGTTCACTTTGGAAAAAGAATCTCAAAAGTGTGTAAGAATCCCTAAAAGAATTTCAAAAAGACTGAGACAAACGAAATATTGCTCTGCCTATTTCTTTGTTTGCGTTTTTGTAAAGCAGAGGTTAACCTTACATGCTGCTGCTTTACGCCTGCCTTTGGAGTCAACCTAAACCTCCTTACTAATAAGAGTATGAACAGTTCAAAGTTCAGTAAGATTTCTCTGTTGCAGTGCTGCCTTTGTACATGTGTGTGTCTGTGCCATAATAGGACTGACAACTGCCCCTCTGTAAGTGTGTGTTTGTGTGCACACGTGTGTGTGCCACGTGTACAGATTTGCAGCAGTGTTCCACTGCCCCTTTTCCCTCACACTGTCAGTCACATTTTTTCCACTTCACCCTCCTGGAGTTCTCCGTATTTCACAGATTTATGCAAAAGGTAAACACACACACACACATACATGCCATGCCCCCATACAAGTCAGGTTTGCTCACAGCACACTTTTTGAATTGCACAACTCCAATGAAGTATTCTGCAGTTAATGAAACTAATCATGGCATTAACAAATGGTTTTGCTGATCTGTCGTCTTCAGCAGTGTAGGTTCAAGTTGTCCTGCAGAAGATGACATTAACTAACATAAAAGGTAAAAAAAAAACATAATGACAACTTGGCTTTTGCAGCTGTTGCAGACCAGAAGTTATTCAGCTTTAGTATTGTGGTTGTGCTGTTGAAAAATCATTTATTCTTCCAAACGGAAACCTCAGTGGGATTTTTTTTTCTCTGCAGTAGAATTTTAATACGCATTCACATACACGTTTTCCTAGACAATGGAGACAGTGTTTAAAGCTAAGATGACTGCATTTAAGTACCCATTTAATCATCTGTGTTTATTTGTTATTAACTGTGAGTTGGAGTTTAGTTGAGGGTTTGAATATTTTTGGCTTAACCATATTTTTGTTGTTTGACATTAAGCTTTTTGGAACCACAAAAAAAGAAAGAAACAAAAATAAATGGGTGTTCCTGAAAGTCAATTTACTTATGTATATTGATTTACGTATCTTAAAAAATCTATTTATTTAAATACCTTCTTAAGTACTACCAGAGGTCGGAACATTTGCAACTTTTTTGTAAGCAAGTGTTTTTCTTTCTCGACTGTGTCTTTTCTTCGTCTGCCTTGGATCTTCTTCTGTGGGGCCCATTATGCTCACACTTTGAAGTTGGCTTTAGTTAGGGTCACGGGAGTTCAGAGATCTAAAGGGGGTTGAGGCTTCTCAGCAGCCAAGCTGTTTCTTTTTTAAGGCTGTTGTGGTGTCACTCAGCTTGTTTATAGTGATGGTAGCGCTGCCTATATGAAAGCCTGTCCAGTCAGCCACTTGGGGGTACACAATAGAACAGGGCTGACTGACCCTGCTCTCAGCTCTTCTTGACCATTTTTCTGCCGATTGGCAGACTCAAGTGATTCCACATCCTAATTGACAGAACACACCTGGTTTAGGTATTCAGCATCAGACAGTCCAGGGAGAGCTGTTTTATTCTGTGCAAAAAGCAGATGATATGATGGATCATACATCCTTTTTTACCTTTTTTGTTGACCCTTTTTGAATGACCTGGAACACTTTGATTTTCAGCGACACAATAAGAAGGCCACCTGCTTTAGCGTCACCAAAATATATCATCTTCTTTCCTTATTTTCATGTGTAAACTGAAGTAAGTAAATGTGGTAAACCTATTAATCCATCATAAATTACAAAACTTCTAAAAGTTATTGTAAGCGCCTGTGTTTTGACTTCCCCTTTCATCATTTAGACGAATTGATTTCTTGAGTGGCATGTTGGCATAAGTGAACTTGGGACAACTGTATGCGTGGTAATGATGGCAAGTCTTTGCAACCTCCAAGCCTCCAAGGCTTCTGTTGTCGCATTCACATGGACTTTTTTTGTAAACTGTTATCTGATACATCCTGCAGAAAGCATAAAATTTGCAATGGCTGAATTCATTCACTGTACTTTATAAATAGAGGATTAAACTTGTTATGTTTGGCAACATTTCATTCAGAAGACAGGAAGTGTTGGATCTGAAGTCTGTGGTAGCTTGTTCAGTCTGCAGCTTCTACCCATTTTCGGTATTTCGAATTGATAATTGTGTTAACTAAAGAGAAACACGACAGGGTGAATTAAGATGAAAGGGGAACAGGGACTAAAATAATCTAAAATAATTCATGTTTTTTAGGCTACGTAACATTGCATCACAGCTTCTTTTTCAGGAAGGTCACTGTCTGAGACCACAAAATGTTGTTTAATGTAAAGAAAAATAAGATTAAGCTTAAAACAACAATAGTTAATAGAATTGTGATAGAGGTGGGTTTCCTTTAAATTACTATGCAAAGTTAAATGAAAAAATGATGGAAAAAAGTATAAATTAATTAGATTATTGTTGTAGTTGTAAACTGGATTATAGAAAACTAACTTTATTGTTTATTTCAACAAAAAATTGTTGGGTGAGGATATGAAAGTAATGACCTCTTCTGATGGCAAACATGCAAAAATATCCCTGTCCTTGTTAGCATTCACAAATTCTTAGTCTCACATCAGTGGGTGTTCACTTGCATGACACTTAATAGTCTACCAGGCTCTTTGAAGTGCAAATACTTTAATATATTTGATACTTACACTAAGATCTTATTTAGTTTTCATAATTCGTTTGAAGAAAAGTAATTAAGTCACATTGCTTAACCACATTGCTGCTTTTTGTGCCTTAAGTTAAAAGAGGCACATTCTTGTTTAGCATCTTGTTTGATTAATGGTGCATTTAGAATCCAGTATTTTTACTGATTATACACACTTTAGTAAGTCTTTTGCACTGTGTGTCAGGCATTCGTTTCAAAGCAAGCACAAAAAAACCAAACATTTCAACTGTAGGATATTGCTGTTTGAGATTTAATCAGTGACGTTAAGGCAAAAAAAAAATGTGTATCCCTGCAGGTCCTATAAATTCTCCAGCATGTCTGGATTTGTATGAATCATGAGTCAAGTGAAGTTGCTTCCTTCTTATCAATGATGGTCTGTCTCAGAAAAAAAATCCTCTAAGTAGTCTATTTTCCTTCTTTTCTATTTCTACTTTTCAATATGATGTCTTTGACCGTGACATTTGCTTTGTTTGCTTTCTGTCTGAAAGATAGGTCCTGCTTAGCAACATTTTAGCCCTTACAATCACATGTCCTACAGATTAAAAAAAGGCTGTTAATATACTATAAAAGGCTTTCCCTGTTTTGTCCTCTGATTAAATATAAAATAATCTAGTTGTGTCATGTTTATCAATATATTCTTACTCACCATCTATTGCTTTTTCCATGGAGAAGTTGAATATTTTGGAGTGGGCTTTATTATACCTGTTTTTATTTATTTGATTTTTTATTGATAGAAAAAGTGGAAACACGCTTTGATTTTGTTAAGGTTATGTGCTTTGCAGCCCAGTAAAACCTGAGTATATCATTTAGTGGATTTTATGTTCCCTGAAACTGTTTACCAATGCTAACCAAGCAGATAGAAAATTTGGACAGGACCCAGATTAGATATTTTTATATTCTCTAAATGTTATGTGATTTGAGTTTCTCACATACTAGTATATCTGCTTTTTTACTTTGCTTTTCTCAGACTCCTTTAGTGTTGCTGATGCACAAGCTTGTCAAATGTGCAAATATGCCAGCAAGATTCTGTTTTTTGGAATTAACACGTTGCTTTTATAATTTACACCTATACAGTATCTTCAATGCTAGTGTTTTTTTTTTTTTTTTATTAAGTTGTATTATTGAAGGGGGCTGCACGGTGGCGCAGTGGTTAGCGCTCTTGCCTCACAGCAAGAAGGTTCCCGGTTCAAGTCCTGGCTGGGGGACCTTTCTGTGTGGAGTTTGCATGTTCTCCCCGTGCATGCGTGGGTTTTCTCCGGGTACTCCGGCTTCCTCCCACCGTCCAAAAACATGCTTCATAGGTTAATTGGTTACTCTAAATTGTCCCTAGGTGAGTGTGTGTGGGTGTGTGATTGTGGCCCCTGCGACAGACTGGCGACCAGTCCAGGGGTGTACCCTGCCTTCGCCCATGAGTAGCCGGGTTAGGCTCCGGCAACCCCGTGACCCCGAAAGGGATAAAGCGGATTGGAAAATGAATGAATGAATGAATGAATGAATGAATGAATGTATTATTGAACAAGTCAGGAGAATTGGTAAAAAAAATGTACACGAGGACAGCACCATAGTTGAAATGCCTTCTTTTGGCCGTTTGAAAAAGTGGATTTTTAAGAAAAAACGTGTATTTATGTGTATTTTTGTTTCCTTTAAATAAATTCTGTTTGTTAAAATTTTGATAAGAATAATTATCGTCTTTTTTGGTCTGATGACTTAACAAGTTTAAAGTGGAGTGGACTGTTCACCTGAACGTCAGATAAGAAGTAAAACATATTAAAAAAATTGTTATTAAAAAGTAAACCTGCATTTTGAGTCCCAGGTACAACTGACTATATAATATGTTTACTGCAAGACATAGACGAAGTCTGTTTCCTTTGGCCAGTAAATTATTTACTAAAGGAAGGATATTGTAAGGGCAAACTTTCACCCCTTGAAGTTGAATCAGACTTAGCTCCTTTTATGAGAGACTGAGACAAAACTAGTGTTTTTGTCAAAAGACCATAATGTACCAAACTGACACCCCTCCCACTTGAAAGCGGGCTCGAAAGAATCGGTCATATGTTTTGAACATTTGACGCAAGACCGTACACTTTTATTGAGGCATCTGATTGGCCAATTTATAGCTTGGATAACTTTTCACAACAGTAAAAAAATCTTGAAAAAAATAAAGATTAGCAAAAAAAAAAAAAAAAAACAGGTGGTGGCACAAGAATGATTATTCAGACAATTATAATGACTGAGTAATAGCTGTTTATATGTCAATAGGAGTCTGTGGGATTTGGCTTCTACTTGTTGTTTGGAACTCAAGAAGGGAGGGGTCACTCAGTCCAGTTCTCAATTCAGTGAATGGTTGCATTAGATTGCTATAAAAACTTCAATTTCATAACCTAATATAACTATTTTATACTTTAAATCAAGCAAAAACATAAGATGTATTGTATTAAAACAAATCAATCCTAAAGTTGTTGCATTCCATGTGCCTAAACATTGTCAATATCCTGTATTCCTTAATAATAATCATAATAAAGAAAGATTCCATCTGCAAGAATTTCATTTTAACTTGTTCCTTTTTCAAAGTTTTATTTTTGTCTAATAATCAGAGAACCCCAACAAGATATCACAAACCCTGCTGATGCAACAAAGATCTTGCCAACAGAGAGTCAAACTAAACAAAAAATTGCAGTCTTTAGAAGAAAATCTTGCTAGCCCTTACAAAAGAGCTGCAAAGCAGAGGGTTTTGCACATAAAGGAAATATCTTAAGAGATACGTTAAAAAATACAGCCAGCAGAAGTGCATCAATCTGACAGTAAGAAGCTACAAGTAGCGGAAAGCCATGTACATCTTTCACTTGTCACCAAGCAGGCTGAGTGGTACACCTCATAGATTTTAAGAACTTTGCTGAGTTACAATGTTAGAACACAAACACCATCTTGTAATCTGCCCTTTCAACCCACATGCACAGAGCGGCTCATAAAAACTGAAACTGAACCGTTCCACTTCAGAGCTCCCCCAGTTATCAGAGAGTGGGTCCAGGCTAAAACAAAGCTTGCTCAACAGACGCCTCTCACAGGGCAGCACACACTCGTCTTTCTTGGAGGAGTCAGTTTTTTTTTTTCCCATTAAACAGTATCCTTCATTCTTGGAAAATTTACCAAATTTGACTTTTCCAGTGAATCATGTCCTGTTTGGAGACAGGTTTGCGCAACTTTAAAATCTTCATTAAAAGGAGTTATTTTCTGAACAGCACAATCGTGGAAAAACACCACATGGGTGGAGTTTGGACATAACCGTGATTGATGAGTTGGTGTGTTCAAGAACATTTTCCCAATCCTTCAAGAAAAAAAAAACAATAAAATGCAAGAAACTAAATACTGATAAATGTCCTTCAGGCTTTACAAACCCTTCAGATGCAATTTAGAAAACATATGCCATTCTCTGGTAACTATTTTCAGTTAAAAAAAATTAATAACTTCTTTCCATGTTTCAACAAAACAAATATTCCTCCTGACAGATATGATTTGGCAACTTTTTAAAACTTCATACAATTATTTGTGCATGAGCGTTACAATTAAAACTAGTGACATTCCAATAATGTGACTCAATGTGGATAAACTGAAGGAATGCATGTCTTGCTTTGTCTGTCTACGTTTTGGAAGCGATAAGCAACAGTTCCATTTTACTATGGGGAGGGGTATGCTTCCCTAACAAAAGAAAAATAAAACTAAGAAAAACATCAACATTTTCCTTCTGAAAATGGAACTGTGCAGAAAGATTCTGGCTGAAATGGGAGTCAAGCAGAAAGATGCGGATGCCTTCCTTTGAATTCAAACAAGCACAGATATGTTTCAGAAACAGCAGTGCAATAAAACATCCCAAACTAAACATGTGGAAAATGTTGCTCAGACCAACAAGTGTCATCTTGAGCTGCGCAGACTTACAGGATGCGCTCTGAAAATCTGGAATGCCACTCCAGTCTGAACTTTAACACAACAAATGCCTTCCAAACTTGTAATTACAACCTCAATCATGAAATGGTTGAGAGCAAACATCAACTCTACCACAAGGACCAAGTCAAATAGACCAATGAAGTAAATCTTCAACACTTACCTGGAAAAGCTGGCAGGGAAACCTGGCAATCCTGATGCAGAGGCCAGTCCATCGCTGCTGCTAGGTTTCCCAGATGACTCTCCATACCCTTTTCCCTCAATCCACCTCTCTCCCACTAGAGGCTGGTTTGTGTATTTGCCAAAAGGCTTCTGATCCTGCAGGGTGATCGTGGAGGATGGACTGGCTCTGTAGGGGTAACCAGACCCAGCACTGAGGCATACGGGTGAGGACAAGGAGCCTCCCCCTGCTCCTCCGTGGAGGGAGCTCATGCTGCTCTGGAGACACTGTGACTGGCAGTAACTGTCTTGCTTCTCCTGTTTGATCACCCCAGGGGTCCGAATGTGGATGAAATCAGGATCCTTCTCTTCCTTGATGACAACGCTTGAGAGAATTGGTTGAAGCTGCTGATGGTGAGTTTGAGGCTGCTGGTGTTGTGCCAGGTGGAGAGGATGTTGCTGCTGCTCTGTGCCATTTACACTGGTAAAGTTTGCTCCATTGCCCATGAGAGACTTTGTTTCCTTTGGCAACCCACTAGAAGAATCAAGACCAACACCACTGCTTTCTTGCAGAATGGTATCCAAGTGTGCCACCTCTGAAACCAACTCCAAGGCACTGATTTCTTCCAGCGAGCTTGTAAGGTCCAGGTCTCGCCAAATCTCTGCATCATCAATAAGGGGAGTACTGTTGCTATCCAGATCACACAAACCTGACCCTGTTTGTCCACTGTAAGCTCCCAAGTCTTTATCCATATAAAACATCCCCTCTTGCTTGATGTGCTGTGAAAAAAGGTCAGGCAGAGGGAGACTGCCCAGTACAGACCTGTCTGAAGCGCTGATGACACATAGAGGTGCCTGCTTGGGATCGGAGATACTCTCGCTCCCCATCGGCAGGTTTTCCACCATGCTGAATACATTCTGTTCTGATTTCTGCATTCTGACCACTTTTTCTCCCTTTACTTCAGAGCCCTCACATGGAATAGTGTGCTCAGGAGGTACAAAAAAGCCCCCAACCTCCCCCTGGCCTTTAGTTCCACCTTGTCCATTTGGTGCCACAGGGCTGGGACCTGGCAGATGCATTGCAGGCTGGAAGAGTAAATCAGATGAATCACCAGTATCTCTGCATGCTTCGGGTCCTATCTCGCCAAATGAAAGACTGCCATCTTGATTACCATTGAGCTTCAGTTCACCTTGATCCATTTCTTCATTCTGAGAATGTCAGGAGGGAGGCAGAGACAAAAAACAAAGTAAAGGAAAGTACAATGCAAAAATCTCCAAGAGAAATGAACCACATAGTATAAAAAAACGATTATTCAAAGCAACAGGTGGCAATAGGTGCATTAAAAAAAGTCATGGAACAGTTCTTCTGTGCATTTACTGAGGCTATAATCTTTAATCAAGTCATCTTGTTGTTGAAAGAAAACAAAATAGACAAGAAAGTTAAAAACAGCAGTCCAGATCAACAGTCAATTCCCACCCCCTTTACATCCACACTCATGGCAGAGGGAAGACCGATCCGAATCTGAAACAGTTCGGAGCACAAAAGGGACACCATAGCAATCAGACAGACTAATACTGTCCTAGGGGTATTTAATTGACTTTTGGCTTTCTTTGCTCAACTAGCAAGAATTGACAGACAAGTCCAGGCATAACCTGCGTTGCAAGATTGCTCCTGACAGTCCCTCTAACAGTTTGCAACAACAGACATCTGTAGATAGAGATTAACCTAGTCTGAGGCCTCTGAGCATTTGCTGCAGGCAAGGACAATCTGTCTCTATATGAGACGATGCAAAATCAGGAGCCAAAACGTTACTAAAAGACGACGTAGGCAACATGATACATAGATCAAAAATATAAATGCATTAAAAAAAACTATTTTGTCAGGGTACAAGTGTCAGATGGAGCACACACCCGTGTTACCGCGGACGTGGACATAATGATTCAGCTGTGATCAGTCTGATCTGTTTCATTTAGTCAGCAGTTTCTGGCGCTGCGTTTAGTGAGCAGCGAGTCGCAGAAAAGTCCTGTAACCGTTCTGGAGCGCTTTAGTCTTCTCCTAATAAAGGTTTTATTTTAATAAAAAAAACAATAACGCGAGTTTATTTTTCGAGTTCCGAACTTTACACGGGACCCATTTTTCCTCGTTTCGACAGTCACCCAAATAAAAAATCCGCGTTTAGCGGTAAGGTTGGATACTTTTTTTTTAATTAGTCGTTTCAAAAAGTTTGTTCAATATTTATATATATATATATATATATATATATCCTCCGCCACCATAGTTTACTTACAAACCTACCACAGAATTTGTGCAACCTGTTGGCTAGCCTGTGAAACTACATTTTCTCACCCACCAACACTACAGGGACCCGACTAACCACTGATAAGTTGGTATCTTGCTAGCTGGAAACTCCAAAATAAAATCGGTTCCCGTGTGCCGCTTAATTGTTATTATTTATTTATTTTTTGACACTGTACCATACGATAAGTTGCACAGTATAGCGGACCCTCGTCGTCGGCCTACTAAGACTGAGCCACCAATTTGTCCCCTTATCTGTGAATTTCTGCAAAAACACAAGTCCCTCCACCTGAAAGTAGAACCTACCTGTTGTGACAAAAACATGCACTCCGACGGTTAGGTCATCTCCCGTCAACCCAAGTTGCGGGAGGGCAAAGAAAGTGAGAGGAATCGCGCGATTTCCCTCATACAGACACTTCAAACACTCAAGCTCCGTTGTGAATTATTAGAGAATGCCCCGCGGTGCTCTTCTCCATACGGCAGGGAAACGGTCTCTGCGGTATTTCGAGCAACAATGTCGCTGCTGTGTGCGCCGTCTCGCGGATCCGTCAACAACTTTTCACGCGCATCACCGGCAGAATAATGTTTCTTTTTAAAAGTGATCGAGGAATCAGTTGCTTAAAATCCCCGGGATTAATCCGCGTCGGTCGTCAGATCAGAAGCGCAGTGTTCGCTTCTTGCTGGCTAAAGCCGTGAGTAAGTTAAAGTTATATAATACAACAGCCGCGAACTCAAGACAGGGCGTTCAGTTTGTGAAATAAGGTCAAGCTACAGGAAGTAAGAGCTACATGTCTTTTTGTATTTTCAAAATAAAGGTTTTACAACTCTATTTTGACACGATGAGCCTTTGAAATAAAACTTTTGTAAAAAAAAACATAAAAAAATGTCTCAAGTTTTTATTATCAATCTGAATCGCGATCAAAGTATGGGATTTTGTCTGTAAAAATAAAAAGAAGTGCTTTTATTTCGAATCAAATCGCAAACAGTTTCTTTTTGGTCTCTTTGCACAGAACAACTTGACACAGCCGTTTGACACTTGGCGGTGAACGCCCCTTTACCCAATGAAACGCTCTGTGTTGGGGAATCTGTCAAAGTGCGTCACCTCTAACCCCAGAGCCTGCTCCGAGCATTGGATTGCGGAGCAAGTTATTCATATTCATATTCATTCATGACGATTGTTTGAATTAGAAACTCCTTTTTACTATTTTAGTGTTGTGTTTACAGTCAGGGGTGGGTTCCTGCTATTATTTTGCAAACGCCTCACTAAAGGAGACCTGGAATTGTTAACATGTCATGTGAGACATGACACCTGCCCTTCATGACCCCTTGTATTGTTCAGAGTTTGCACGGTTTTTGTTACTAAACAAGAATGAGAAATGCCTGCAGCGTCTAGACATCACAAAAAAAACAAACAAATGAACAAACAAACAAACAAAAAACCCTGAGACCCATGCAGCACTAATGAAGCTGGTGAAGTAAATAGAAAACCTGATTTGATGGACAAGCAGCATATGTTAAACCACATTCTTTCTAAACCCGCTCTTCAAACGCAGGCAACTTTAGCAATTTCATGTCGTGTTCTCCGTCTGGCCTCCGGTCGGCCGTCTCAACAAACAATGTAAGGATAGAATTAGTGAGCTCACTGCACTCTTTGTATTGGAGCTTTAGGAGGGGTCAAAGGGCAAGTCGACAACTCTGGAAACCTGAAGCTTCAAGTCTAACCTAAGCTAACCTTACTGGTGGAAACTCCCTACATAGATAAGCAGCTGATATAGTGTATAGGGCTGTGCACCTCTTTCACCATAGATCATTTTGAGTATAATCCAGGGAAAGGCAATGAAAACTTTTAATTAACCTTCTTGTTGGTTAAAAATGCAGTCTTTCGACTCTCCACACAACTCAAACTAAGCTTTTTAGTGTTTATCACTTCGATAAAGTTAAAAAGTATTGATTTATTTTTTGAGAAAGAACACTCAAAACTACATGCAAGAAGTAAACAGTGTAGGCCAAAGCTTATCTCCAACTGGCTTTCCAGCTCTCTTTGCCGTTTACTGATGATTGGGTTCAGATGTTTTTATTCCTTAGAGGCTCTCAAGTTTCTTACCCATCAGACACTTTTGTTACAGAAGTGAATGTGCATTCCAAAACCTCTATTCAATGATCTTACATCCACACTTACTTAACTACCAGTATATGCTTTTCTTTAAGAATTTATTTTTTTTGCCATATTGAAGAATATGTTACAACTCCACCATTTTAAAAGCCAATTCAAATCTAATTGCTTTGCCATTATTTACCCTCTACTGTAGTTCTTAGCTTATTTGTTTGTTTATGACAGAGGTTTTTTTTTTTGGTGTTTGTTTTTTTTTAAAAATAACATTTTACTTGTGGCGCTAAATATTTAGGCTCTACACCTTTCCAAACCAAAAAATTTTCACTGATTTTAATAAAAAATAAAACAGACAATTATCAAATCAGCTAGAATAGTGGCTTCCGCGCTCACTTCTCCTTGGCCTCCTTCCTTGCGGCTAGTAAACAGTCTCAGGGTGCTGGATTCGGGATGGAACTCTCCATGTATGGTGAGGAGCTTTCGTGTCTTAACATCCGTGGTCTGTATATGATTAAAATCATAATCATATTGTGACTAGCTGAATGTCCAATTTGGTCTTCCTGAAAAGAATTTTACAACACCTCAGCAATTTAAGAAAACTGAGCACAAAGCATTGATGTTAACTCATGCAGAAAATATTCTCTTTCCTTCCCACTCTCCTCTGAATTTTCAGGTCTGCGTTGTCCACAGTTTTGTTTATCATTTCATATTATATGTTAATCCCCAGTGTTGATCGTTTTTTGTTGTTTGTTTTTAGATAAATTCAGTTTTATTAACATTAACATTTATGAACTGGTGTGTTTTTGCTGTTTAAAACTTTGTTTCTCCAGCCCACAATGTAAATTGCATGGATCAACTCATTTTATTTTCAAAACTTGAATTTTATGCAAGCAACTACTGATTTTCTGGACCGACAGCAGTACAGTTTGCCATCAGGATAGATACATTTTATAAAATATTAGGACGGTTAAAATATTGAAAAACCAAAACAAATGTTTGGGAAATTTTAAACAATATAAGACAGTTCTCAATGGACCCAAAAATGTTAGAATAGGAAGCATGAACCTTTCTCAGACAGCCTACTGTTGGAAGTTTGTTGTTGTGAAAATTCTTCCTGAGCGACATGATGACCTGGAAACTCTCTGGCATTTCCTGGTATGAGGCAGAAATGCTTTGATGCCATCAGCAGTCTCTCTACAGGCCACAATCCACTTCTCAGGGGCCTAGAACTTTCCAAAGGCCACTTTGAAAACTCTTGACTCTGCAGTGCAAACCTTGATAGAATATGAGCGATGGCAACAAGGTCCTCATTTTGTCAGGGGTCACAGCTTTTTCCAAATATCTAAACCTTGGTTTGAAATGTAAAAACAATGTTGGGATTAAAGTGTCTGTTTTCAGTTCTCTTTGATTGCTCTGCATTGCTATTTGATATACACGCTAAAAGTTGTATTAGGTATACGGAAGAAAAACCTGAATTTCACCTTTTTTTTTTAACTTAAAACTTTTGTTCTCCAGATTTTGATCTGTTTCGTTTCTGCTCATTTTCTTCCTTGAAATTCAGAAATCAATTTTGTTTTCCCTGTCTTCTGCAGTGTATTCATGTACAAAATTATGTTTTTTATTTGTTGTACACCTCTCACTTATACATTATCAAAACTACCAAACATTACATTTTAACACTTTAAATGTCAATAATAATAATAAACACATACAAGCATCACATTGAAAGCTTAAAAAAAGGCCCTCACTTTCTATTGATATTTTGTGTTGACATTTTTTTGTTACTATTTTTTTTTTTGTATTGCTGCAGTTTACACAATAAATGCAAACAAAAAAAATATATAAAAAGTTAAATTGTTTGTTTAAAAAAGTCTTTCTGGCTTCTGCCACCTCCCTGCACATTCAACTGCAGTAAATAAAGTAGATGCTATAGTTTTAATCTATGTTGTCTCCTTTTATTTTTTAACCATAAAGTTATGATGTTGTGTATGTGATAAATAAATAAGTAAACAAACAAAAAAAGAAAAAATGGATTTGATTCAATTAAAAAAAGTTTCCCTGAGACATCAGAAAATAAAATCATTTCATAAGTTAACTTTCAGTTTGTATTGACTAATACTTTTCATGCACTACAGAATGCATTATATCATACTGCAACTAAAAAAGACCACAGTGGGGTGTTTTAAAGCTGAAAAGATGTGCAGTTTGAGTAATTGGTTGCACGTGAAAGTAAAAATGCAATAAGTCAGTATTGTTGCTTTTTTTGGAAATATTAGGAGCTGCAAATGACACAAAAATTTAACTAGCTAAAATTTACCACAAAAAAAAATTCTAATTGTTTGAGATAAAAAAATATTTAAATCATAACATTGAATTTAAAAGGGGCTCATTGTTTTGGTCATTCATTCATTCATTCATTTTCCAATCCGCTTTATCCCTTTCGGGGTCACGGGGTTGCCGGAGCCTAACCCGGCTACTCATGGGCGAAGGCAGGGTACACCCCTGGACAGGTCGCCAGTCTGTCGCAGGGGTTGTTTTGGTCAAAAAAGTGAAATAAATTTGGATGTATGATAATTTAATAGCAGATTTTGTATGCATGAATAATTTTGCCACAAAGATGTCTAATGACATTTGGCCAGACATTGAAGGTCTCAATGGGATAAAAGCACCCAAAGCCAATCATCAACAGTGGATGGGGACAGCTAGAAACCATCATGACTGTAGGTCTGGAGAACCAGGACCATGCAGGCTTGGTTCAGGCACAACTCACGACAAGGATGGGGAGACATTCAACAGCAGCCAAAAGAAGAAAGGCAAAAGGGGTGAGGGACTAGACGGAAATGGGTGACAGGTGTGGTCTTCCATGCAAGTCATTCGATTAATGGGAGACGAAGGTGTCCTGAACATGCAGATGTCTCATTAACAGCCAGTATGGCTGGATAGAGGCAGGAGGTCCCCAGGGATGAAAAAATCCACTCTGTTCTGAAAACATTGCAAGGAACACGGTGAGTTTTTGATGCTGTTTGGTAACAATGGGTGATCCTGCCAATCAGTAATAAATACACTTGACGTGCTGCGTTATATCTGCATGTATGAAGTCATACATATGTTTTTTTGGTTTTTTTTGCAGCTTGCTCTGTGTTGAGGACATACTTCTATGCTATACATGAGTATTCTCAGAAGGGAGCGTGGTGACCTTAGAAAAGATAGACTCTTTGCCACAATTGTTCTTCACCTTGGAGGGAAACTATCTTTGGTTATTGCTGCATTATATTATCATATGGAGGTTAAGGCTTCAGCTGTGAAAAAAAAAACACAGATGTGTGTTACCAAATGTAATGAACCTGTGAAATAACTTGATTATTTTTTAAATATATTTTTATATTGTTTGTTACAAAAAGTTAAAGAATGTGGGATTTTTTTTTTTTTTTGCAAGTGGGTGAAGAAATCTGCATTTTGTAAAAAGTGGTATCAAATACTAGAAACCTTTTAAGGCACATAAGTATTTGTTCTGAAATTTCTATCAAGTGGTGAACATAGTTTAAACAATATCTGTAATTGGGAGGGGGCTGCACGGTGGCGCAGTGGTTTGCGCTCCTGCCTCACAGCAAGAAGGTTCCCGGTTCAAGTCCTGGCTGGGGGACCTTTCTGTGTGGAGTTTGCATGTTCTCCCCGTGCATGCGTGGGTTTTCTCCGGGTACTCCGGCTTCCTCCCACCGTCCAAAAACATGCTTCACAGGTTAATGAGGTGTGAATATGAGTGTGTATGGGTGTGTGATTGTGGCCCCTGCGACAGACTGGCGACCAGTCCAGGGGTGTACCCTGCCTTCGCCCATGAGTAGCCGGGTTAGGCTCCGGCAACCCCGTGACCCCGAAAGGGATAAAGCGGATTGGAAAATGAATGAATGAATGTAATTGGGAGGCTGTCAAGGGCTGAATTAATTTTTTAAATATCCTAACTGATGATTGTAGATATAATCAATGAAGAAAGAGAAAATATTTCGCATTTTTTTGTCCATGTGAAGCGTTCCAATCTGTCAGGAAAACCGATTGTGCAAAAGTGAGCAGATGCCTGTGCTCAGGTGAACGTTTATGTTAAGCTGAGGTGGATGATGGAATGTTAAAGCCATCCCCACACCAAGACCCTTGCCGAAGCAACAGCGGTAACCAGGGCCCCCCCCCACACCTGTACTGTGGAGCCAACGGAGGAGATCCCACCCCCGAGAGCCCCACCACCCCAGACAAGCCGCCCACCACCACCCAGGGGACAGAAGATCAGTAGTCCCACCTTTCTTGTGTAATGTATTTGTGTGTGTGAGTTGGGGCATGTTTGCTGGGGTTTAAAGGGGGTGTGTAATAAAAGGTGCAGTTTTTTATAAATGATATTTTAAATGAAAAAACTCTAAAATTGTAAAAATATTTGTCTGGTTAAACCTGTGAATATTTGTCATAGACCGACAAACCTTTGCTATCAAAATCCCTCAGAATTTGAGGTCAAGCAACTCGTACAGCTTTGGACATTTTCTGTTTTCAGGGAAAACTGGTCAAACTGAAAAAAGACTTTAAAAAAAAAACAGAAATACCAGTAAATTTTACAAGAAAAGTTACTTTTTTTCATAGAAATTACAAGGACGCAAGCAGACCCTCCAAAGAACCTGGAAAATTCTACCATGACCCATTTCAAGCAGAAACATATAAAATATCTTATTTAAATTTGATTAGTTTTAAGTTTATCTGATAAAATATTTCACTAAGTCGTAAACAATCAGCTTATAGTCAATGGATGACAACATTTCTGATTAATTGGGCTTTTGAAAATGTACTATTTCCCCCTGAAAACCCTGCAGTGCGAGTCACAGCATGGCTTACTCAACACAGTTATGTCAGACAGAAAAGCACTACAAGGAAGGAAGAGTTTCTTTTAAGAAGGAAGAACAGATAAGCGATTGCTTATTCTAAGGTCAACAGGTAGTTCACACCCAGTGGTTTTTCTTATCTGAACTAAGGGAGTAGCCTCTGCTAGACAATAAGTCGGAAACATCTAAAGGGGGTCGGATGAAAGTGACATAGCAAGGGAGGAGTTACAGAAGACAAACAAGTTGTTTTAACCGTGTGACACTCATGTGTCAGAACAATGAGGACACAGCAAAGAAGGAGAATATTTGAAATTTGCACTTTAACATAAAAGAGTGACTTAAATTGGATTTGAAGAAACAAAATGATCAAGTTTTTTTCCACACAAGGTCTATCTATGATGGTCACCATGGGTGTTTCCACATTTCAGAGCTCTCTTGCTCCCATCATTCAATTTAATGAAATAATGTGGAATTTTTCCACATTCATTTTCTAGAACATAGTTTCTGCAGAGTAGCAGTAGTTCATTAGAAATAAGGTTCAGGTAGTTTATTAAAGTGGGGTGACCTTTGCATTATCTCAAATCTGGTAATATTTGAGATCAGGGTTAAATGCACTAAATGTTAAATGCTCAAGAGTCGAACAAGTATGTGTTTCACATTATGTGGTAGATGTGTCAAATGCAGTAAAACTGACTTTTCCAGACTACATGAACATGCCTGATTTTTATACATTTATCTTGGCACATTGTTGACATATATTTACATCAATCTCAAAGCAATTTGGGAGAAAACATTGTCAAAGCACTGTTAGTAAAGAAGATCACGTCATGCAGAATATGAGCTTAGACCTCCTGCTCAAACGTCATGTGATTCTCCTGTATAAAACTCCCCCTATATCCACATTTGGACTTCCCCCCTGTTGAATCTAACAACCCGCCTTTTGTGAACAAACAGAAAATGTTTTCAAGCACTCATTTTTACATCCACAATTATATTTTAAAAAATGAGAATATAAAACAATTTCTACTGTTTAAATTTAATTTCACACTTCTTTGACATGTTAGCATCACTGAGTCATCCTTTTCTCTATTGGTAAATGCCATTGTAAACCCCAAACTGATTTAAACAGAAGGAAGCTCCTGTTTACATTCTCTACCAGCCGACTGCAAAGACTTGGGAAAGATGGCGACACTCCTCATCAGACATGCTGTGAAGACAGTGAAAGAGACAAATGGGGCAGAGAAATGCTGCCATAGGCAGGAAGAAACACAGGTTTCACTCTCAATGAGCCTTGTGTGTCACACCTATATAATACCAGTAACCGTTAGCAGCAACAATGAGCCCTGCCTTATATGGAATCCCTGAAGAAAGGTGGTATAATGATTCCTTCCCAAGCAAACAAATATTACAAAATTGATCAAAAAATTCTCAAGACTTTTTAATGTAATGAAAAAAGTTTTAAGGGATTTGATTGTGATGATTCCAAAACCTTCTCACACCTACACACCTAACCAGATTGCAGGTACAAGGCTGATTGCAGAAAAAAAATTCAGACCAAAACCTTTTCATAACCCAAACTTCATCCTAAGCTGTTAAACACATATTACCAAATGAATCACTTTTAATGGTGTTCATGGGATTTACATTGATTTCAACACTTTACAGTAAGTTCTTGCAATAGGAGACCTTCAGCTTGCATTAGATTAAGTTTACATTTTTTTTGCTGAGTATCTCTCAACATCTCTGAACTAAGTAATGGTTTTGTTATTTTTGCTACTATGTTTGGCAGGACCAAAAATAATTCAGACTTTCTAGTTAGCAAAATATTTTTTACAATTGTCATTTAGGATCCAAATTTTTGAGTAAGAGAATAAAAATGATTTATAAAAAGATTTTGTATTTTGTTTGAAAAAAAAAAAACTCTCTTTAACATAAGATCATGTTTTGGGGATTTTTGCTCGGTGCATGGTTGTGAGAATTTGCTGCAATGCACACAAGAATGCTTTAAACCTAACTTGGTCAAAAGTTCATGGGATTCTGGCCGACTGTAATGACAATACCGGAGTGGGATCTTGTTCAGACAGATACCTGACCCACAAAGCTCCACATGATCTACTGTGGATGAAAAGAGGATGCCCAATGTCACCCTAAACCCTTTTGAATTTCCTGCACTTAAAACATTTCTGAAACTTTAAAATTAATTATTTCCTGAGCCATGTGGGGTTTTAATGCCGTCCAAAGATAAAATTTGAACGTTGTGACAGATAACAAGCTTTTGAGCTGCTCTGGTTCTGCATTCATGTTTCAGTTCATGTGGGATTTGAACTATACATGTCACAGGAAAATAAAAATTTACAGACACTTAAACCATTTTTCAAGTTCAGCTGATGTCCTCATGGAAGTTTCAGAAAGATAAATCATAAATGAAAGGTGAACACTAAAAAGAATTAAACAAAAAGTAAAATTTTGAAGCAATTCTGACAAAACGAAAGGAACATTTATTTTATTCAAATGGAATGAGCTTTTTTTTCTTCTGAAAAGTCAACTTTTGAAGAATGTATAAGGTTCTACTGTGACGACATTCTGTAACAGCATAGATTTGAAGCCAACTCCATTCAGCCTTTAAAAGAAAGCTGCACAGCAGCTGGCACACTTTTTAAAAAAGTAATAATCAGATTGGTTCACATGATCCCCTTGCTCAAAATCTTGAGACAAGGTTGTGCAGAATTCAGTAGTATCATATCTTTACTTTAATGAATTATTATTGAATGGCCAGTATTTAAAAAAAAGAGTTCCATATCTTTTAATAAATCAAACAGTCAAGTAAGTATGTGAGCCAATATTTGTTTCATCAATAAAAAGCAACTTTATCAATAAAAATAAAGGAAAAAGACAATAAAACAATAAAAACCTATATACATAATTCATAAATTGATCAAAAAAATAAATAAAAAACAATTCTGAAATTTGTGGAAAAACAGTCTAAGAATTTACTCTTCATTTTTTCTAAGCTAGATTTGATGAGCACATCTGAGTAATGGAAAGAAATGTGAGGAACGTTGAGACAAGACACTGATAGTTTATCTATATTGCACAATTCATACCTGCGTTCACAGTACTTTACATTACATAAGAAAAGAGATCAACCCTTCAACCCTGAAAGCACCTGTCAAAGACATGGCAAAATTCAACTAAATGCTGTTCCTAAACCTTGAAACCAAAAGCTTGTTTGAGTGCATACCATTCCATTTAACCTTTTTTTTTAAAATTATTGGACCTATTGGTGGGGGTGGGGGTGTTCAAACAGATCAGTGATCAGTCAAAATTTTATAGGACTGATACAAAAACATTTTCTAATAGAGTTCTTTTATTAGACACATTCCTTTTTTTAAGCATCACATTAAAAAAAAAACAGTGGGAATGTTCACAGACAAAATAAGAGGAGGGGAAAAAGCTGAGTAGAAACATATTTCACATACATTTTTGTTGTACTGAAGATGCTAGCTTGGGATTGTGAGGAGGTGTAAGCTACTGGGAGAGTATGTAAACAATGGATGAGGGGAAACTGGCTTACTCTGTGCCAACTGTCTAATGAACTACTGACAGCATTTGTCCCAGAAAACATATCTGGTTTTTTGATTTTTCCAAAGAAATTGGGTCATTTTAATTAAAAGACCACTGGGAGCACTTTTAAAATAGATCTAAGGACTGTTGGAGTGGGACTTGAATTCATCTGGAACTGGGAAAAAAAAGTCTAATTACAGTCAAAAACTTCTTTTAAACCAGTTGTCTTGTCTTACCTTTCATTGGGTGTGTCCTCCATGTCATGTGACTTTTTCTTGCCAAATGTGCACTGATTACATGCCACTTGTATTACTAAGGAGAGACTGGGACGTACTGTCAAGCATGTATAAAAGGTTGGTACGTGCAGCCTAAAGTCTTCAGTGTCAAGAATATGGCCCTCTTTCAACCAGCTTGGATCGCCATGGTAACTTCTGCTGAACATACAGTCTTTTTAAGAGGAGGCACTAAATTTCAAAAGCGCCTCCGTGTCATTGGCTCGACAACAAAATTCCCCTTGAGTGTTGCATTGTCAGGTGAGGGACTGTTTCATATGCAAACCTCTTGAGTGTATGCTATGCTGCTGACAAAAAGTCTGATGTTGCCACGACAACCTTGCAGTGAGTCAAAAACGTGCACCTAAACCTGTAACTATGATTTCATTCTAAATCTATTTGACACTATTGCCATGGCATTGCTCTAATGGTCCTGAAATCAACTTATAGCATCAAATAAGCCTTTATTTTTGTTTAAAAGATTAGACCGTGACCTTGATTTAAATATATTAGAATTTTATGAGAGTTTAAGGAAGGTCAATTTCTGGAACCCTTACTAACTTTTTTTATCATAAGTTTTCCCAGCAGATGTTGTTTTTGCAGCTGTTATGTGGGAAACAGATGTTCTGCTTAGCAGCATCACTCCCTCACTTGACAATCCGAGAGGCAGAGACAGACAGAACGCACTCTCTGGCTCTTTTATGGAAAAGTGAACCAGAGAAACAAGATCAGGTGACAAATCCTCACATTTATGTAAATGGATTATAAAGGTTTCGAAGCTACTGCATCGCAAAAAAAAAAATCTGGAATCCTCACACAACAGCCCATACTTTTGCCCCGTCTAAAAACAAAAAAAGAAGAGAGTTGACACGTATGTCAAAGGCAACTTAAAAAACAAATCAAATACATTTTTGATAAAATGTGCAAGGCTACTTACAGCACAAAACAAAGACTGGAAGTGAAACAAGTTTAAAAAAAGTGTTAAAAAGGAGCCTTTACATAAGATTAAAGTGTCTCCGCTCTAACTTTGTCTTTAGAATTACTAATTCTTACTGAAGAACTTTGTGACTGAATGGCTGCGGAGGGTGCACAATCGTGTGACCTAAAATAAATAAAAACTGCAAATTGTCACTGTTTTGTGCCCTGAGTTAAGATGTGTGTCATCATTTTTGCTCTGTCTCTATTCGTGTGTTTATTCAGTAGCACAGTGAAATTTATTCTCATTTAGATCAGCTTGCAGCTCTCACCCCAGCTCATTTTTCTGCTGGCAAAGCTGTCGCCATAGAAACATGCCATGTAGTGACCTTTTGGGTCAACCTGTGATGTGCTAAGTGGTCGATGTACA
Source organism: Adrianichthys oophorus (assembly GCA_036245035.1). Classification (NCBI taxonomy): domain Eukaryota; kingdom Metazoa; phylum Chordata; class Actinopteri; order Beloniformes; family Adrianichthyidae; genus Adrianichthys; species Adrianichthys oophorus. Next base: position 18,961,281 of record BSAI01000201.1, on the reverse strand, counting down.
CTGAGGACTGAGGATGCAGCTTAGCGCATGGCTGTTCTTGCACAAGAGGGGACACAACCAGAAGCGCACATTTTCACCTGACATTGTGCAAACACATTCACCAACAAAAAAAGGCTTGGCCTTCAGCCTTCTTTTAAATACAAAAACAGATTTATGGTCATTTAGATAATAATGACTTGGACTCAGTAAACGGAAGACATCTGATCATTTTGAAGGACACTGCACCAAAGTGATGGTATTGACATTTTTTCAACCTATCAAACCTCCTTCTGACATTCAACTCTTTGGACGTGAACATCAAAACGGAACCTAGAATTTTTAAATAATAAACAAAAAAACCCAAACAAACACAGATTTAGAACAGAAGAAAACTGTTTGTTCTATGGAAGGAAACTGGTTTACTGTTAAAAATCTACTTTTGAAGAAGCAGAGGTCAATAGCTTCCCCTGGAGTGCTTTCAAGTCGATTGCTCAGCATCTGTTGGTCTGAAGAAATAAACAGAAGAGTCCAGAAAAAACAAAAGAGTCCTGCTAATTTTCTTTTAGTTTTCTATGAATTCACAATTTCCAATTTCATAAATTGCAAAAAAGACCCCCTTAGAAATGAGTCAAAAATTCTTAAAAATAATTTAAAAAAAGTTTTTAAATAAGCACAACATTTAGCGAATGGGGTAAGAAAATTGTCTCAACAAGACTTTTTATTTTAAGAAAAGAATTCCAGTCACCAAGACATGTTTTCCTAAACTAAGATTATTTATTATATTGCAAAACCTTTTTGTAGATTATTTTCTTGCAAGACAGAAAATAAGGGATTTTTTTCTTGAAACAAGGGTCATTTTACTTTCCTAAAGAAACATCTTCTGCAGAGTAGCATCGGATTAAACTTCAGAAATCTGAACTGAACAGCACAGCTGTTCCTTAAAAGCAAGACGTTGGAAGATTTTGTTTCATTTCACAGTAGAGTGTGTGCCTTTACAGCTGGAAAATCAATACTTTGAATTAATAATGGACCAGGCACAAGTCAAAGTGATCAAATTGGATTTAGTGAACTGATAGAAAGCAAAACCTCAGAGGATGGAAATCTGATTACAACATAATTTGGAAGCAATATTTTGTAGCAAATGATCAACAAAACATTGCAATTTTATCTATATTGGCATAAAAATAAATGAACAAGGGGAATCTTTGACACCTGAACGCTTAGGCAATAAAATACAGTTAAATCCTAGTTTAAGAAAACATGTCTTGTGACTTGAATTTTTTTTCTTAAAAAGAGAATTTTTGGTAAGAACATCACTTACTCTATTGGTAGATTTGTTTGGATTATTTAAAGATGTCTCAAATTTTAGGAAAGTTGACTTATTTCTAGGGAGCCTGTTTTTGCTGTATAAACACAACAGAGAAATATTAGTAAGCATATTGTTGCAGTTTTCATTAATTCATTTTCAAATGGTCAACAACATCAATTTTACATTTTGAACCATTTTCTGATTTTTTTTTTTACATTTAACGCAATTTGAAACAGGAGTTAGTACAGAAAAACTGGCAGCTGGCTCCACAGAGCCAGGCCCTGAAAGCTATTTATTTTATTATTTTTATTAACCTTTTTTAAACCAGGTAGAAGCCCATTGAGATCAAAGTCTCTTTTGCAAGGATTACCTGGCTAAGAGGTCAGAAGCAGATGTCACAAAACAAAAAATAATAAAGTTAAACAATGCAGTAGGATCGGAATTTTTACAATTTAAAAATAAAGCGCTGATAAGTAATTTAGTGCTGACAAATACACTCAATGTAAAACATTGACAGACATAAAGTGCAAAAATTATAAACAGTATGAGAAATTTTAAAATGCAAGCAATGCAAGGTGCACTAATTGACAGAAACAAATTAAAAACAGGCACTGATGGATGGACTCTCTTTGCTACACAGAAAGGAACGATAAGATCTAAATGAAACAAGTTTTAGATCAATTTAGGCAGTATTTCAAAAAAAAAAAAAACTGAAGGCTTGTTTCCCAAATACAGTCCAAACACAAGGAATATGCAGATGGGAAAAAACAAAACTGAAGCACAAGGCATAATGTAAGAAGAGAACCGAGATACGATGGATCCAAACCAAGCAAAGCTTGAAGCTCTTTCTTGACTTTTGTAACCTGCAAACGCCGTAAACTACAAGCAGACAGGCTTTTTTGTCTATCAGGGATTGACACAAAGTTTTGTCAGATTTTCCAATGTGGAGGAAGCCGGGTCATTGACAGTTTTGAGTGAGAAATTTGAATTTAAACTTAAACTCTATGCAAAAACAAGGTAACAAAGAAAATGCACAAACTCTTCATCTTAGGACCAGCAAAACTTGTGGCTGTTCAACAAGCAATTAACAAAAAATGTGAAATAAACCCCAAAACAAAAAAAATCTGAGGAGACAAAATTGAATGCCACAATGACACTATAAGTATTTGTTTGACCCCAAAGCAGCTCGGAAGTAAAATCGAAAACCCAATAATCTAACCATGGACAACACTTTTTTAAATTTAAAAATCTTACATTAATCAACAATCTAATGGTTTTGCTTGGTAATGCTTGATTGATATCCAATTACGCGACTCTTTTGTGTTTAGGTTTGTTAACGTGTCCAGAAAAGTTGACAGAAAGCTTTAAAATGTGAAGGACAGATGATTTAAGTGATAGAGTACAGCTTGGTTCTTGTTCCTATATGAGGTTTGCCAATCTTTCAACAACCTATGATCTTCTGGGGTTTAAAATCTTAAAACCATCTGTTGGGTCCACAGTCACTGGTCCAACTAAAAGAAAATATCCTGTGAGAGGCAGTTCTCTGGGAAGAAATGCCAAACTAATTACAGAGGTCTGAGGAGGATGACCTGAAACAGGTTTTAGATGACAGAAAGGCAGCAGCCACTTAAAGAACCACTTGTCACAAGCGAGATATTAGAAAAAAAAAACATCTCAGGAAGACCACTAACCGCCACACAGGCTAAATAAAAAACAGACGACTAATCTTAGGTTGACCCAATACTAGGCAAATAATAGGCAAAAAGTTTTGAAAAGCTGTTTCCTGTTCTGATGAATCATGACTGTTGCTGCAGCAGTAAATAGGTGAGCTCCTTATTTGGCGTAAACCAAACGTGCCTTGCAGAATAAAGAAGTGTCATGCTGGTGGGGGTTCAGAACTTTTTAGGTTGTTATTTACTATTCAAATGCCAAAAATTTGATCAAGGAAGTCTAATCCACAATGATTCCAATGGAGTTCATTCCAAAATGCATTTGGTATTATGATAGAACAATCCATTTTTTTACTCAATATCAGCTTGTCCTTAAGTTCCCACCATGAATTGAGCGATTATAAGCCTTTTAAAAGAAGGAAAAAAAAACCCACAGACATCTCCAAGGTGGTCATGTTTGCTTTTCATTAAAGTCCCTCTCCAGTCATCCTTATGGCTATTTCAAAAACATTCTCAGAGATCTTTTAGTCATAATTATGCAGTTTTTAGCCAAAAAAAAAACATGTCATTTTCTAGGACAGTTTCTGCAAAGCACTAAGAGTTCATTCATAAAAAAAAAAAAAAAAAATTACATTAAATTGCATTTTGATGTGGGCGGGACTGTTGGTGTAGAGTAAGCCCACCCTCACTTCCCATCTCCCATCTGTTTACATGCTCTCCTGCTCCAAAGATGGTGAGCAACATCGGCGCTATCCAGGTGTATAGTTTTGATGCAGCTAGGACAAGGAAAACCAAGATGTATATGGATCTAGTCGTCTACAAGTGGATCAGAAAGGAGCGTAGCAGGGAGCTTGTTGCATGCCCAATGTATTTTTACGAAACAAATAAGCTCTTTTTCAAACAGCATTTTTTCATCTGCTCTTGATTCACAAACATTTGAGTAAAGAAATATTCAAATGCATTTTTGAGTATAATTTTCTTAATAATTCTCCATGAAAATAAATTTTAAAAATCACAAGAACATGTTTAAAATACAAAACCTAATTTTTATCCGAGCGGGTCTTCAGTTGCAGCTGTAAGACTGAAGGTAGTTCATATTGTTTTTTAGTCTTACTTTTGAGTTAAAAGCATTGTTAATAAAAAAAAATTTAAATAAACATTTCATGTGAAATATAGTGAATCATTTCAGTCTGATTTTTAAGATATTTTATTGTAACTTTACACTAAGCTGTTCGTCCTTGTGTAAAAAAAAAAAAAAATCTCAGCCTTCAGTGAATATTTTTTCAGACCAAGTCATGCTACAAACCTGTTCCAAAAGATCTAAAAAAATCACAACTAGTGAAAATTGAAAAACCACACTTGAAGATAACTTTTTACACTTTTCTTTTAGTGGGTGAAAGTTGACATTTATTCAGATGTTGTCTTGAAACTGAGTTACACTTTTTTTTAATTATTATTATTTTTTAAACATTCGATTAAAATTGTTTTCATTTTGTTTTTAATTACTTTATTCATCCTCATTAAAAATAACAGTAACAAACAAATTTAAAAAGTTTTAAATTAAAAGTCAATTAAAATTGTTCTTTGTCGGACATTAGCTGCAAGCAAGAGAAAGGAGGTTGAACCTGTTCTTTTTTTTTCCTTTTGCAGGTGTCACAAATAACTCCCAAACCAGCAGAAACAAATCTTTCCAGCATAACCAACCACGAAGCTCTCCAAAAATGTGCATAGCAGCAGGAGCACATGACAGCAGCAGATATTCTCAAAATGAGGGTAAACACTCATGAGCTTTTCAAACAGACAAATAAAACTCTATACAGGTGTGCCTGGGTGTGGCAGAGGCCTGGGGAAAGCATGCAGTATATTGTCAGCAACAGGAAAAACAGCCTGAGGACCAAAATCTTAAAAATGTGTCTTTGCAATGGCAAGTGAGGAGAAATCCACCTTTCAACCAACATTACATCCTTATTTTTCTCTTCTATTATTTATGCCAAACAAGAAAATCTTCAAAAGAAGTGTTTTCATTACATAACTAATTTTTGCAGTAACAAGAGGCTTGTCTATCTAGGAGAGGTAATTAGACATGTCAATTAGCATCAATTTGTCCCTGTGTTTTAATGTAGCATTAGGATGCAGACAGAGAGAATGTTCCCATACCTTCTCCAGGTTGGACACGGCTATTACAAAAGATCTGTTACACAATTTTTGCTAAAAAAGATGAGAACTTTTAGCCTTAGAGGCCAAGAGGGACAGAAAAATGTACCAAAAAGGCTCGAAAGCTTTATGTAAGTGATGGCGCTATATGCTCTGCGAGAACAAATGGTTAATTCAGTTGGGGCGGCCATGGTGCAGCGGTAGGGCGGTCGTTCTCTGATCGGAAGATTGCGGGTTAGATTTCCATCTTCTGAACCCTGCATTGCCCCTGATGGAAGGTTGGCGCTAGTGTTTGACAGCGGAGCTGTCATGTGTGTGTGAATGGGTGAATGGGACTGTGACTGTGAAGCGCCTTGGGCCTTCAAGGAAAGTAGAAAAGCGCTATACAAGTATACGCAATTTACCATTTAATTATTCAATAATTCTGTTGAAAGTTAGTGAACATATATACACACATTTCACTAAACTATATTCAAGCTAAAAATCTCAAATTTAGGGTTTCAAATTTACTTTAAAAAGCAGTGCTTATGGGCTCACTGAGATGATTTGTTCGTAATTTAATTTAATTACTTTAGGACAACAATTCTTTTCATAAGAGAGCAAAGAAGCAAACAAAGAGAAGCTTGTGCCTTGACCTCCGTCATTTTGAATGAATCAATAAGAGCAAAGTGAACTTTTCAAATAGAGACCTTTTTTGAAGGCAAAAGTGGTCCATGTCAAAGAAAAAAAAACACCTGGAAGTGTTGCAGTAAAATCCATCAAGTTAAATAGGCATTTAATTGACTGGAATTCAAAATATAAAAAAATTATAATTGTGACAAAGGCTACAAGTATCCATTTAAAGTCATAGTTACTACAGTTAGGAGGAAGCAAAATGGGCCTAACAGAAAATATAAACATGATCTATTTATTGTAAATCATGATTCACCCAGAGACTCTTAAAATTATGTTTCTGCTACACAAGCAAAGGCTTGTAAGAGTCTATTATTACAAAGAACACACCAACTGAATAATGCATGTCAGGCAGAGTGAAATGCAATTTGAGTGAGTAAGTGCTTCATGGACTTAACCATCTTCATTTAAGTTTTGATGTCTGTAGATTTCAGAATGAACCCAAAATCAGTTTGTATATTCTTGTAATGGAAAATGATGTGGCCTGGAGGTACGGTATGTTGCTCTATCGCTGTAAGATGAACCCTCTAAGTGCATAGGGGGAGGCCGTGAATGGTGCAGAATATGTTGTGATAACCTTTTCATTGTAGAATGCCAAACTCCCGGTGAGAGACACTAACTTGACCTCTGGCAAAACAACGGCGAGCCTGAAAGCAGGTGGGAAAACACAATGAGGAAGAAGGAAGCAGCTTTTTGCAGAAGTGGCATTGTAGAAACATTGTGATAAACTGACGAATTGTAATTTTCCATTAAACTTTTTTTGGCAGTGGACACCTATTTGATAGCCAAAACATCCTGTATTTCATTGAAAAACCCTCTGCTTTTTTTAGTCAATTTTCCTCCAGAATGCAGACATGGGATGCAATGATGGTTGACCAGACCTCCTTCATACTTTTTCTAGTGATGTGTCACAATATTTGTCAATATTTTATCCAAAGTCCTACCAATTTTAGATGGTAAATGCCAAATGGTGTATAGGTAAGTAGCGTTTTACTACCATCTCAGTCGACCCAAATTCATCCATGCACACGCATTCACACATTCATGAAGGCTTCGCCGCTGAACACTTGCACCAACCTTCAACCACCAGGAGCAATGTGGGGATCAGTGTCTTCTCTAAGGACATTTCGACACATGGATGGGAAACACACGAACCTAACCTGCGATCTTCCAATCAGAGGTTGACTGCTCTACCTCTGCATCACGGCAGTAGAGCTTAGTTTATCTGAATGATTTGGGTTTGTTTTTGGTCTTTCTCTCTGGAGATTTTTTAAAATTCAATTTTATTCCCTATAAGATGGCTAAAACTTAACATGCATAAGAACATATGAATTGAACCACATATACCTTGTTCATGTTTGAATACAAATACTTTCAAGTGTAAACAGGAAAAATAACAAATTTGAGAATAGATAGATAGTAAAATCTAGATCAAGTTTGTGCAAGGTAGTACAAAAACTTTAGTCATAGTGAAGCTTTGGCACAATTTCAATAAGGAAGATCAAGCTCACTTATAGGTACGCTGGGTTGTTGCATCGCGAAAACTTATGACAATTTCCCAACAACTTTGCACAAATTTAACTCAAACTGCAGTACTTTTTCCATAGTTCCACTAAGATGCCACACAAATAAATAACTTTCAGGAAGTACTGGCCCATAACAATGGGCTTTATTTATTCTTTATGCACCGCTACAGCAAAGCTCGGAATCAACAAAACAATTGCAGTACTGAGACAGACTTCAATTTGCATGACAGACTAAACAGAACCGAGTAAAAATGAGATTTCATGAAATGAGGCTTTGTTTGTGGCAACTTGGCAAACACCGTAATGAACACTTTGTGACTGTTTTGAATTTGAGCAACACAACAGAAAAACTCAGACAAAGGACCACGTGAAACCTACAAGTGATGTGGCGAACAAGGGTGAGATTTCCGTAGCCTCACAGGCAGCCGATTGTGCTCCTCAAAAAGGTGCCGAGTAAAGACAGTACAAGTACAGCGGAACACGCACACACACAAAAAAACAAAAAAAAACACACAAGATGTTGAGAATCTTACAAGTAATTCATAACTCAAGACAACGGTTTTATTTTTAAAACAGTGGGTGATGCAGCAGCAATGCTTCATTCTTGCATAACAGCCTCCTGTTCATTGCTGAGGTTCATTAGTGCCTCAACAATCAGAGCACAATGATCTAATTTACTGTTATGTTGTGCATCATGTTTGCATGGATGAACATAGAGAGGCCTATTCATGTCAAGAGGGAGTACAAAATATGACAGGAATAAAAAGAGGAAGTAACAGTCACACGCTACTGTAAGTTTTTCAATTCAGCATTTACACAGTTATTATGGTTTACAACCAATATGGGAAAAACCAATTTACATATATGTAAATTTACTTGTTTGATATGTAAACGTTTATACTTTATATATAAATGTATAGTTATCAATATTTATTTGGCCTGAGGGAATGATAGTAAATAAATACCCAACACTTTGATATTTTAGGCGTGATAAATCCGTTTCAGTTTTGTGATACTGTCTATATAATCAGTATTTTGTTCCTTGAAAAAATATTAATACATAGAATAATAGTACTATGGGGTATGCATGTTTGTATGTTAATATACATATATAAATACATACGTACGTACGTATGTATATGTATATATGTATATATATATATATATATATATATATAACTTTTTTTTTCCCTTTTGGGGTTTTTAAAGGGTTAAGACATGCTTGATTTTAAATTACACAGATTTTAAAGGCTGTTGAAGCTAATACAAAAAAGCCAAGATAAAAAAAAGATGCAACTCATCCGGAAAGAAAGTCTCACTTTCACTTTTTTATCGGATGTATAAAAAAAAGATACAGATTCCATCCAAAACTGAAGACATGATTGAGCGCAGATACACAGTAAAAAATAAAATGTTCAAGGTCGGTTGGACTTAATCCTTTTGATCTTTTTCCTGTTTGTCTACTCTGAGTATCTGATGCCAGTCAAGTTAAGAGGCAGGAAGAGTGCTATTTTATTCTTTACATATTGTCACGCACCACAGTGGTGGGACTTTCCCAGTTCAGACCCCGCAGCTATGGTTTATGCAGATCTTTTCAACCTAGAAAGTATTTTATTCAGTTTAGATTTAGCATTGACCTTTCCATTTGTTAGTTTACCTCATTTTTTCCCTGAACAGTTTCAGCTTTGTCTTGGTAAACATATCAAAGTCAGTGTCAAAGATATAGGAACTTTACACACACATAAAGTTTCTGTCCTTTGTGCTGCCATAAGCAGCTAAGCTCCATCTGCACCCCCCGGCAGGCTGCTAGTACTGTACTTGTTACTGGAAAACAGAAGGACTTGTATGAACGTGTGCCACAACATGCTCCACCAACTTAGCCCATGACTAAAAATGACTAAAATGATGACCCAGTGACTCATCCGGAAGACAGCTAGATAACGGCGTGGTTGAGTTAAAAGCTTTAGGCGTTGTGCAACTTCAGGTTTGTTAAGATTTGCTCCATCTCCTTCAGTTGAACCAAATGCAATTTGAAGAAACATCTGCACAGCTTCCCTTGTCTTGTATTAGACTCTCACACGTCTGTTTTTTCCCCACATCTGCATTTCAGTCTCTTTCTCATGTTTGAAGAAGCTTATTTACATGATTCAAGACTGCAGCAATAATTGAATTAATGCAACAGGAAAAGATGACCCTTTGATGTGGCGTTCAATACCACACACCAAGCAACCAGCTTGTGTCTTCATCCAAAACTCTGGTGGGTTGATTTCTTTTAGAAATGACTTCATCTCGAGCAGCAGGCACGGCTCAGCAGCTTCTATCCACTCCCAGGGTTTTTCCACTTTTGCCCAGCAAACTATTTCTGTTTACTTGTCCTCATGCATCTTAGTCATCTTCATTTATAAACAACTTTATCTATACTCTGAACTCTGGCAGCATCTCCTTTCCAACTAAAGAATACACTAAAAAAGAGAAATTTTAAGTCCAAAGTCTCACCTTGGTAATGTGGGAATATTAACAATTTTAGGACTAATTTTTGTGATGGTTTTTTGACAGGATCTCTCAATGCACTTTATTACACACGTTTTATAGATCTTGTGTACCGCCAGAATTCTGTTGCAGCACACTTAAATATGTGTACTGAGATGATAACTTTTTTAAAACAAATTTTAAGAAGTGTTGCTGTTTCATAATTGAGTCATGGGTCTTGTGTCCGTGTCTAGTGGGATGTAGCTGCTAGTTCACTTAATCACCTATGGTTTCCCAATTCCTTCCAACAAGAGGGCAGGAGTACTTCTGGGGAAGAATGGAAGTGCAGAGAAACAGGTGATCGAGTCATAAAACAACAGAATGTAAAAATGATAAGGCATTTATTTTTTAGGATATTACAAGAAAAAGACCTTTTTAAAGAACATTATACCTTTTTCTTGTTTACAAAAAACTTAACATTAAAATAAATCAGCTGCAATGCTTGGTAGACTTGGGACATAAAGTAATAAAGTACCTGTGTTGTGTAAATAGATTGTATTGTTTTTTTTTTATCAAAAAGAAAAACTAAAACATATTACAGAAGTGTTGTTCATAAAGGATTTTCTAGTTTTTGGTTGTTATGTCAAGAGAAAGAGATGTTTTTGTTTTCAGCAATTTTACATAATTCTTATCCTTTTCTTCAAATTTGAAAATATATTGAACAGATATTGAGTGCTTTGTGTCATTTTGGTCATGGCTGCATTTTTAAAAAAGCCAAAGATCTCAACTGCAGTAGCAAAACAGCACAATTTATTTCTTTTTATTGAAGTTATTAAACATATAATCATTATTATTATAATTAAGACTACTGTAATAGATTAGATAATTATATAGCTATGACTTGCTGTGGGTGGCTGCATGGTGGTGTAGTAGTTAGACCTCTTGCCTCAAAGCAAGAAATCCTGGCTGGGATCTTTCTGTGTGAAGTTTGCATGTTCTGCCCGTGCGTGCATGGGTTTCCTCCAATAATCCAAAAACATGCTTCATAATTTAATCGATTATTTTAAAATTCCTTCTAGGAGTGTGTGGTTGTGGGTCGGACTAGTGACCAGACCAGGGTATACCCCACCTTCACCTGACAGTAGCTAGGATAGGCTCCAGCATCCACACGACTCCAAAAGGAATCTCCAAATGTTGGTTTGGAAAATAGATGGATGAATGGACTTGCTGCAGTCAGTCTATTTAAGAGAAACGTTTGTTCACACAAGTGTGCAAAAGCAATGCCTAAGCTGCAGTTTGATCAGTTTTACACCCACCAGTTCTAAAAAGGCTCTAATTTAAAAGCCCTTGAATGCATCGCCTTCCCTCAGCCTGACTCTGTAGTGTTTGCATGAGTTCATTGAGTCCTGAATTCACTCTTAGACAAGTCCACAGAAGGTTGACAATTAGCCTAATGAAGTGCAGCAGAAAATCACACTCAGTGCTGCGTTAACAGTTGCTCAGTGAATATTCATGCACTGTTGGTTTTGTGGATGTACTGAAAGGCGCCACAGCCTTGCTGAATACCAATCATTACATTTCCAGCCGTGGCTCGTCTGGTCCCTCACCAATGGTGACATCCTAATCAGCGTCATTGATCTGAGGCTTTTTGGAGCGAGCCAAGTACACAGGCCACATCTGCTCCAGGCCAATATTTAAAATTAGACATTTTAATTAAAAAGTGACAAGATTAATGACAGACAAAAACACTCACTGGGATTTAATAAACTGTGTTTTATTCATTTTTAAGATACTGGATGTATCAACATTATTCTTAGAGTTAAAAAAAACTTGTGCACTAAATGTTTGCAGTTTGTTTAAAACTGATTGGTAGAGAAGAGGGGTCTGCAACCTGAGGATCTGGAGCCACTTTTATCCCTACATTCTGTCTCTTTGGCTTTGAAGACAAATGCTAACAAATTACATAAATAATGATTTTGTAGTTTTGGTTGATTTGTTTAAGTAAAATTGCTATATTTATATGAAGTCATAACTGAGCAAAAATAATGCACATAAAGCTTATATTCTGATCTTTTGCTTAACAACAGTGTCTAGTTGCTGTTCAGAGACAAACGTTCTTAAAGTGTTTGAGTTTACATGTATGAATAAAAAAGGGACTTTACAAAGTCAAAATGATGGAAAATGTCATGTTTGACTGAGTTTTAACTGTAAATCTGCTATAGCAGATCCCTGTCTGCTTTGACACAAGGTAAACTAAAATCAGAATGGTATTGTGAACATAACTGTTATGGATCTGTGACCACTGTTGTATTTTTTATGCTGCTTTTCATCAAAGTCCCCCCCTGTTCTTTGGGTAATAAAAGAAACATGGATTTTATCATAAATAAAAAAGATCAACAACATACAAGTACAGAATCTGTGTGTAAAGATTATGTCTCATCTCCACTTTTTTCTGATCAATTAAAATCATAGAGAAAAAAACCCCAATGCGGTTTGAGTCTTTTCCCTTGATACTCAATGGGAAAGGATATTTTTTTTATCACTAATTAAAAAAGGTGTGGATGTTGCTCCCGGCGTCAGCTTGCTGGCATGATGTCATGGTAGATCAAAGTCCTGTCACAGTATTTAATCCAGGCTGAGTCTGGACTTTCAATCATTGCAACACATTGAGTCTGGCATGTCCGAGATCACTGCTTTGGTGCATGATGCAGCTTTGCTGGCTGGTAGACAGATGGCCTTACATTTAATACCAAAAATGAAAACTTCCAATTCTGATGATTCAATTTCAAACGAACTTGAATATCTGTTCAGTCTTGACACTGTGCATTGCATGCTCAAATTTTGCACATCTTTTTTACATTGACGATTCACATCTTTTAGATGAAACGCTTAAACAACTCTAGGACCACTCATCATATTCTCTAAACTACATTTGACTTTCAACTTAAATACATTTATAATTAACAAAAAAATGTTAATTTTCTGATGCAAATGTTAAAGGTGATGATCACGATCTGCTTAAATTCAGCTACTTCAGTAGCTACAGCTACTTCAAAAATAAAGGATTACAGAAGGGAGTGGACCTTTTTATGCCAATTGTTTCCTGGACAGACAACAAAACAAAACTGTTCCTTCAGGTATGGTTCCATAGGAAGTATCACTCCAGTAAGTGAACCCCACATAAACTAAATACTGCCACCAAGTGGCAATGAGGCAAAGCTACCCCAGAGAGGAATGACAGTTGCCCATCTCAAGTGGTTTGTTTTTAAGTACTAGTGTGCAACAACAAACACTAACAAAAGTTTGTCAGCAAATTTTTTCCTCTAAATTACTTAAAGTATTTTATTTTGGCAAAACCTGCACGTTAATCAAACTGGGCTTTCTTAACTGCAACAATAAGACAAAAGATTAATAAAAAAAAGGCATTGTTATTTCAGTTTTTGTCCATTATTTCCAATTCATATTAATTTGTCAATAATGTTTAATGTGATAGCGTTATTTTTAATAGAACCTTCTGTAACAGAGGCTTTTTTCCTTTAAAGTTGAAGTCCCATTAGCTGTCACACACCTCAGCGTGTTAAATTTGTTCTCTACATTTGACCCAACCCTTTGGGGGAGAGGTAAGCTGCAGTCACAGCCACACTCAGAAATTACTTGATGGTTTAACACCTCAATCCAACCTCTTTCTGCTGAGTGCCAAGCAGGGAGAAACATTGGGTCCCATTTTTAGAGTATTTGATATGACTCTGCAGTGAATTTGAACCCACAACCTTACAATCTCAGGGCAAACACTCTTCCACAAGGCCACTGATCTGGTTGGCAAATACACTGACATACTATCTATCCATAAAATTTAAACAAGAAAAAGTTTGTATCTTAATTTTAAGATTTACTCTAAATGCTGAAAAAGTAGTATTTTCTTAAATGCTACTGGGGGTGAACGTGGAATCATAAAAGTGTTGAATGAATTAAGCTGCAAGTGTCAAATGTAGCAAACTCTGAATGCATTCACACTTAATCCATCTAACATTGTGTAAAGATGCTACATAGATACAATAAAAAGTTAAAGTCCCTGCACAGAGCACCTTCTGAGTTCCAACATTTATCAAAAAGCAAATGATTTTACAAAACTCACCTGCAACTGTTGGATTTTTTTGGGAGAATACCCTGAGCGATCTGCCTAGACCCTTTATAGTGGAGAAAAGCAATATTTTATCTCTTGTTAATATTTTGCCCACTTAAAAATTAATTGCATTTCATTGAGGAAAACAAGTATTTGATCACTAGTGACCATTAAGAGTTCTAGTTCATACAGACCAGTTAGACTCTCCTAATCAACCTGTCACCTGGATTGAGGACACCTCACTTGAACTAATCACCTGTAGAAAAGACACCTGTCCACAGAACAGTCAATCAGTCAGATTCCAAACTCTCCAACATGGGAAAGACCGAAGAGCTTTCAGTGGATTTAAGGCCTTTAAAGACGATTTAGACTGGAATGGACTACAAAACCATCAGCAAGAAGATGGGGGTTAAGGTGACAACTCTTGGTGCGGTTGTGCGAAAATACAATAATTACAACATGACCATCAGTCAACCTAAGTCTGGGACTAGATCTCACCTGAGAACAGTGAGAAATAAGTCTAAAACAACATGGCAGGAGTTATTTGATGATCTCAAAGCAGCTGGGACCACAGTCACCACGAAAACCATTGGGAATACTTAACGCTGCAATGGTTTAACATCTGGGAGGGCTTCCTAAGTACCCCTGCTTAAGAAGGCACGTGTCGGTCCGCCTGAAGTTTGCCAATGAACACCTTCATGATTTAGAGCACGGGTGCCCAAATCCAGGCCTCAACGGCCGGTCATCCTTCTGGTTTTTCAGAAACCCCTTATCTGCTGTTGATTAGCTAATAAGGAGCTTCAATGGCAGGTCAGTTGAAAAACATGTAGGACAACGGCCCTCAAGCCCTGGATTTGGCACCCCTGATTTAGAGAGTGATTGGGAGAAGGCGCCGTGTTCAGATGAGACCACAATTGATCCCTTAGGAATCAACTCAACCAGTCATGTTTGGAGGAAGATAAATGCTGCCTATGACCCTAAGAACACACCCCTCACTGTCAAGCATGGAGGTGGAAACACTATGGTTAAAGGGTGTTCGTCTGCACAGGGCTATTTCAATGTGTCAATGGGAGGACGGGCGAGCAATGTTCCGTCAGATCCTGAGTTCTTTCCTTCCGCCAGGATACCTAAAATGGGTCGTAGATGGGTTTTCCAACAGAATCATGACCCAAAACATACAGCAAAGGGAACCAACGAATGGTTGAAGAAGAAGCAAATCAAGGTCATGGAGTCTCTGAACCTCAATCCTGTAGAAAACCTAAGGAGAGAGTTGAAGCTCAGAGTTGCCAAGCAACAGCCACCAAATCTTAAGCATTTAGACTTAATTTGCAGAAAAGAGTGAACCAAAATACATCCTGACGTGAAAAACCTGGTCATCAGCTACAATGAACATCTGACTTCTGTGCCTGATAAGGGTTTTGCTACAAAGTACTAAGTCTTCCAGAAGACTTGTTTCTTCCTTAACAAGTGATATTCTTTTCTTTTCATCACTGCCAAAACCAAAAGGAGCTCACGTTTGTTTCAACGCTTTAAAATTAAAGTACCATGTGATGCTGTCCCGTCACAAAACACACAATTTTCAAAAAAAAAAAAAAAAAGCTTTAATGCATAAGACAACAGTTTACAAAGTGAGTCACCCCTAAAAGTAATCCTTAAGAAATGCGAGTAATATTAACAATACCAAAAACTATAAGTACTAATGTACAGACACATAGTATCAATGAACTATTAATTCTTAGCGTTTCATCAAGTTTGGTTTGTTCTGACGAATCAATTGTGCAAAACGGTGGTCGTCTTCCTGAAAGGCATCAAAACTCAAATCTCAGTCAAATAAAATACACAAGATAAAGCAGATTCTAACTTTAAGAGGGCTGTACAGTTGGAGGTTGTTGTTCTTAGATTTAGGGTACGAGAAAAAAAAAAGCTCTTTTTTCCTTTACTTTCACTGAAAGAAAGGCAGTTTGAGCAGATGGAGTCTTTAGCAGAATGAAAGCTTTTCCCTTAGTCTTACTGCTGCAGAATGTTTTCCAGGCAAATGACTTTAGAAGAAAACCATAAAAAAAGACTGCGGTAATTTTTGCAATTTTCTTGTTGAAAACAAATTGGAAAATATTTCCCATCTGTGTAAAAATGATTTGGTCTTTTCATTGTGTCAACCTCTTCCTTGATTCCATATGCTTTGTGTTCATGTCTTCACAACCGAACTATGTCACTTCAAAACACTGCAGTTCTTTCTTGTGTCTCACACCAGGATTATCTATAAGTCCTCCACTTTCATGTGCGTGATGAAGGGAAAAGCTGAAGGAGGTGATTGACAGGATCCATTTCAGCATTCAAGGGGTCGCATTGGAATGTGGTGAAAAGGTGGAAGCTAAAAAAAAAAATCCCCAGTTTCACTTTAGACTGGAGTTCCCATTTTTCTGCTGCAACTGTGTAATTAGGCAATAATTACCCTAATTACACTGCTGCTAATTAGACTGGAACTACAGCAACTGTAGAGCAGTTATTTTAAACTGTTGCTTGATGAGTTGTTTTTATTTTCTAGAAGACAGAGATGAGCGCAAAGACTCCATACAACAGAGCACAGGGGTAAGCCACCAACAACTGCTGTCCATCCATGGCCAATGCAGAGATGAAGATCTTTGAAGCCGAGAAACTACACCAGCCTATAATAGTTGCAGTTAATATAATTCCAATCATGCCCCTAGAAAAAAGGAAAAAAAGGAAACAAGTTAGAATTTGACTATTTTAACTTTTCTCTTTAAAATGCATTAAAAATGATTGCATTATCTAAAAAAAAAAAGTGTTAATCGCACAATTGAAATCTGACCATTATCCTTGTCTATCAAAATTATTACTATACCAGGTATTACTCAAATCAGTAAAATCAGTGTCAACATATAATCATATTTATTTTTTGTGTTTTAATTGGTTTTAAATGTGTTGTGTGCGTATTTTTCTTATTAAACATTTCACCAAATTTGGAACAGATCCCAGACGTTTCCATTAAAAAAAGGAAGACGAACATGGAAACAAGTGGGATGAGTCTTGGATGTTTTTGACTTTGTTTCAGTCTAATACTGCGTTCACATCGATCGCAATTGAAATTCAAGTCCTCTGCTTCTCTTTTGATGCACGTCAAATCCGCTCCATGACACTTTTTCAAAAACTGATTCATAAACGTAACGCTCCAGATGCGTGTGGGAGGAGCTACAGTCTAAAGTTTTTAGCCGCATTGCTACATGGAAGCATTGACTGCATGTGTCATTTACAATGTATGGAAAACACGGATTATGTTGAGATATCAGGTTTATTTATTTTTAAAGAGCTCTACAAAAGCATCGGTAATCACGTCTCCAAGTCTGGGCTCATGGGATCATTCCGAGAATTTTCCAGTGCGGCAAGCTTCACCATTTACTGTTGGAGCTGCATTTGAATGACGGCTGCTTTCAGCAGTATTGTGACCTAGTTTGGTGACTTGTAGTCTGAAAAGAAAAAAAATAAAAATAAAATTAAAGAGCCTTTTTATTTTGATCTCTATATAAAATGATCTAATTCTCCTCCATGTTGGTTTTGGGCTTCACCCGCTGATTACATTAACACGTCACGGGCCAAAGCTGAGTTCCTGATTAGTTGACGTGACGCGAGTTCTTTGCTAAAATTCTGATTTTTAAACTCTGGAAACAAAGTGCCAAAACGCACTGGCACCAGACCGCCGTGCCCTTTTCCTAAATGCACTACAAGACCTCTGATCGCATCTGCACATTGACTTAGAATAGAAACGGGGCGGCCCTGCCACATGAATCGCGTTCGGTGTGAAAGAGCTAAAACTGGTAAATGGCATATACTTCTAAAGCACTTTTCTACCTTCCTTGAAGGCCCAAAGTGGTTTACAGTCACAGTCCCATTCACCTATGCACGCATTCATACACCAATGCCAAACACTGGCGCCAACCTATAACCACCAGAGCCAAAGTGGGGTTCAGTGTCTCACCCAAGGACACTTCAAGGGTGGAAACCGAACCTGGATCAGGAACTGAAGCCGCAATCTTTCAATCGATTCCCTACCTCTGATGTGTTAACATATGTCATACGTCAAACTCTCAGTGATGGTTTTCTGTGTACTCACTGTAATGAGAAGAGGACACCAAAGCTGGAGAGAAGGATCATGGGAAGGAGACAGTAGCCCAACACGCTGGCCACACAGCCGAAGGAGACGCCCGTCATACTCATCAGGTTAAGCAGGCAGTACATACCGAGGCAGCCAATGGCACTGATGCCATACACATACCCAAACTGGATCTTACCTGACTTTGGATGGGAGGAAAAACAGAACGTTTAAGCTAAATGTCCAAATCTAACCATGAGTTTTATTTTATTTATTTTTTTGATAAGTCAATACAATTATTTACCAAAAGAAGAGTTGCCCCAAAAGCCAAGCAGAAGACCATCGGGCCAGCCAGATCGGTCTCATTCATTATGCTGCCATCTGCTACTTTCAATGGATGGAGCACTGTGAGGGTCTTCTGCCAGATGTGGTCAAAATTGATTCCTAATTCTATATTTTAAAAAAGCAGAGAAATTCAATTTAGAATGGAAAAAAAATATGTATGACATAATTTTGTAATATAACTATTCAAGTTTTAATGGTAAAATATTAATAGAGACAACAGGTTTAGTTCTTTCAATGAATAAAACAATCTGATAACACATTTATTTTCCACTCAAAAATGCTGTTTTGAGCTTAATTATTCTAACATATGTCTTCCATCATCAGAAAAATGCCACAAGAACATGTTAACAACACCAAAAACACAATTTTCTTTGGAGTAGGTTTTTAAAACCTAAAGTACAAATAAGAAAAGTTTTTGTAGCAAAGGTTAGAAGCTACAGTATCCAGACTGTGGTTCACCAACCTTCTAGCAGTGGTGGCTCATCGTCAAAGCTGTTACCGTACATGGACTGTGAGGCAGATGGGGTATATGTTTGTGTAGGCTGAAAGATTTGTCCTGTGTATGGCTGTTGGGGCTGCATTGGGGAAGGATATCCCATTGGCTGGGAGTAATCGTATTGACCGTATGCTCTGGAAATCAGAATCAGAATCTTTTGTTGTTAATGCACAGAGTACATAGAAATGATTGCAGCTTTAGATTGGCACTCCAAGAAAAACACAACATGACCATAAATAATACTCTTAAAACAGAATAAAAACATTTATGACTGACATAGTGTGAACAGAGAATGTGCAGTGTTAAAGTGAGAAGTGATTAGTGTGTGTTGCTAATAGCAGTTTATTTCAAATGTTCTCATAAACAGATTTCTACATGCTCAAGCAGTTGGTGGCAAGCAAGTATTTTACATTATTTTTATTTGGCACGTAAATCCAAAAGATGTCCCTGAGACTTAGCAGTGGATAAGCACAATTTTGAGTCACAATCTGTTACTGTTTTAGTAACAGACAAGTTGTATTAACAGGAATTTAGGAGTACATTTTAGGCAAGTGATCTACAAATATAGCTTTGGAATATTTCAACAGGAGCCACTTACTTGTTGTAGGAGTGTTCATTAGTGCTGTAGCCATAGCCACCTTGGTTTTGGTCATCGACACTGTAGCTGGATTGGTAAAAGTCTGTGTTGAAATTGTCAAACCCCGACATTTTTTTTCCTGCTGGTAACAAAACAGACCATGGTAAGGAACACTCACCTAAACTGCAAACAAAGTTTATTTTATCAAAGTTTAAGTTATGCATATTTAACTCAAAAAGATTGCAAATTAGTATGACTGGTTTATTTCCAAAAATAAACTTTAAAATGCACTATTTTTAATTGTATATACTATTTTTCCAAACAGAATATATTTTTCAGCTATTATTTCAAACACCAACTTAAACATTTCAGTTTAGCCTGGGGGTCTCACAGATGACAAAAAAAAACAAAACTTACAACCAACATGATTACATCAACGAGAGATTGGCAGCAAGTGTGAAAACTGTCCTATTTCTTTAATGTAAAAACGTTTAAAATTTTTTGCACAGTAACAATACCAGTTTAGCTAAGTTTATAAGGGTTTCTGCGAAGGCCAGCAAAATGCCTTCTAAATCTGTTGTGCCGACGTGGAGTGTAATGAAAGGCCCCCCCCCGCTGTAATCCTGTAATAATCGATTACTCTCCCACCTTAAAACACTTCAAGCTGAGTTGTGAGCAAACTTGAATGACTGCGAAGGATCTGATCGTTTTATCTATAGATTTGTATTCACTCGAACAAATATTTTAGATCTTTCCGTCTCTCCAATGCCTTTCGTTCTTAAAATGGACCGTCTGGTTATCTATAAAGCAACATGAAAGTCACAAACCGCTTAATTATGTGTAGAATTATATTATACCGTGTGTATTACTTTAAGTTTTTGGCTAGCACAGCCCAAATGAACAACTACGTTACTAATAAGAAGAAGAATAGAGTCCTAATGATTCTAATAGACTTCAAATTTATGGCAAATATAACCTTATCTAAAACTTCTTGATATAAAAAAAATGTACATATAGGGTCGAAAAACTTGGCAGTCTAAGTCCCATGAAAGTAGAATTTTATTTAAGCGGCAGCAGCTGTTACTTATCTTTGAGAGGCTAACGTTTCGCTAACTCTGCAGCTAGGTTTTAGCTAATGCTAACACTCACAAGAATAGCAGTTTAGGCATTACATGCAGGTTTAAAGTCTCCTTTACTTTTTCATCCAAGCTATTCATTTATTTATATGGTAGCATCACAACGCAAACTCCCACCTGTGACGCTGAACACCTCTGAGGCTGAGAGCTGCCAAATTGACTGTGGCTTCTACGTGTCAGAAGACAGACTTTACTTCCGGATTGATACGTTGCAGACGGAAGGGCGCGAGGGACGTAGCAAATTCGAGGACGTAAGGGGAAAAATGCGATTTGCAAACAATGGTCATCTACGCCTCCATCGTTCACATTCCACATGAAAACATAATCAATCGGATTTACTTAGAAATAAACCCATTCATTCATGCATTCATTCATTCATTTTCCAATCCGCTTTATCCCTTTCGGGGTCACGGGGTTGCCGGAGCCTAACCCAGCTGAAGGCAGGGGACACCCCTGGACTGGTCGCCAGTCTGTCGCAGGGGCCACAATCACACATCCATGCACACTCACATTCACACCTAGGGACAATTTAGGGTAACCAATCAAGCATGTTTTTGGACGGTGGGAGGAAGCCGGAGTACCCAGAGAAAACCCACGCATGCACGGGGAGAACATGCAAACTCCACACAGAAAGGTCCCCCAGCCAGGACTTGAACCGGGAACCTTCTTGCTGTGAGGCAGGAGCGCTAACCACTGCGCCACCGTGCAGCCCAGAAATAAACCCTATAAATAAAAAAGACATAGATAAATGCAAACTTTTATTTGAAAATGTATCAAGGTTTTGCGAGCTATTTTGTTAAAGACTGGTACACAAACTTTGCCAATGCAGTAAGAATATATTAGAAAATAATTCATTTTAATTGAAAATTTTAAATCTCGAAATAAAAAAAATAACGGTTGGTATTGTATATGAGGAATGTTTTATCTCTTTGAAAGACATCTTTATAATGACATTGAATGAAAAGTATTTTCAGGAAAATAATTTAAATGAAGTTATTGATGAAGTAAGAAAGAAGATTTCAAGAAGGAGCTTTTTTTTCTTAATTTTTTACATTGTTCAATTTTCCCTGGAACTTAAAAACAGAACACCCTGAGCATAGTTTAAATATTTAACTTTAGTGTTTAATTTTCTATTTGTGAGATCTCAGTTGTTTTGATTCTTTATAAGATCTTTATTTGTGCTTCATTGTGGGTGTTTTTTGGTTGTTTTATTTTGTTTTTTGATTTATTTGCTGGTAGGTTGACCTATTGAGTAGAGCCGCAAAATCTTTTCCTTCATCAACCTTTTTGGGAATAACAGAGTTGGGCAAATTAAACTTTGGCCAACGCACAACTTTAGAATACAGTAGCCATTCAGAATGCTGTTTGTTACCTCAGATTATTGGCCAACTGGTTGGGCTGCCCAATGTGTAGATGCTGGTTGGGGGACACCACTAAAACATTAGACCTAAAACCAAACCAACCTCTTAAATATTCACATTCATCAGTCACAGCTTGTCTTTACACCTCGTACTTTTTATCACACAAGCAATGCTACATTGTTCTGCTGATTGTGCATCGCTTTGGGGAAATGAACACTCTGGTAAAATTACACTAGTATGTCAAAAAGGGTGATGATTACACTCAAATTCATAGAATTACAATTAAAAAAGCATTTTATAAATCTTTAAAAATGGTTTTGGTCACCTTGTTGCTCAATTTTCTGAGCTGATTTATTAAGAAAAAAGGAGAGAAGAAGTGACTGTATAATGTAACAAGCCAGAAGCCCAGCTTGTAGTTTCTTTCAACATGAAGCAAAGGTTGAGATTAGTTACTCTATATTTGGAGGATAAAAGTACAGCTATCAAGTCACCTACTGTAAACTGAAATGCTGTTTGATGAGGCACATAATGCAAATAATTGGCCTTTAACAATGTGGAGAGGAAGCTAGAATGCTGGTAAATGAAAATGGGAGTCTGAATCAAGTCTGAATCAAAGCAGCACCACGAACTGTGACATGTGGAACTGTACAAAGAAGGAAATGTCACTCAAACTCTTTTTGCTTTTTGGAAGGTCAAGGTACAAAGAATGATTTCAAAAACTGTTTCTTGTCATCCTTAGCCACTGTACTTATAAGGAATACAGTTACCCACAATTCCATCAAGTGTTGCTTATTCAAAATGTTTTGCAAAAGAAAAAAACATTTTTTTCAACGCAATTTGTTTAAACACATTTGTATTCAGAAAGAACTCTATTTTTTAATGTTTAGGTGTGAAGATTGTTCTTAAAAATAACAATTATCTTGCTGACTACAATAGAATTGACTATTTTTTATTTTTGCTGAAAATTACAAGCAGATCAGACTTAAATCATTAAAATGTGAACTTCTGCACTGTGAAATCAACCTACAAAAGCAAATTTTAGTACCCAGTTACAGATCTTATGTTACTTTGATTCATCAGATAGTCTGTATGTGTTCATTCTGAAAAGAATTCCAGATTTTGTCCACATATCAGCCAAAAGCCAGATGACTAAAAAACAAACAAAGGAACAAAATATAGCCCACTAACCAGAGAGAGCTTGATCTTGCATGATATAAACCAATTCCAATCTCTTATAGACTTCAGTTACATTGGTGCTGCAGCAAATTATAAATCTGCCTACATTTACAATTTTTAAGTATCACTTTTATCTGCACACTGCATCTTTTGACTTATTTCTCTGAAGACATCATAAGTACAACAACAATGAAATGCCATCACATAACTTTGACAAATTTAGCACATCGTGTATTTTTCTCATGAGAAACTTCCATTTCACATAATATCCACAAATACTTAAAAAGGTAGAAAAATCAAAAACTATTCATAAGGAGAAATTAATTTTCTCTTTATCCCTTCTCGCCTTTTTTTTCCAGATGTTTAATTATTCTTGAAGATCATGTCTTTTTGTTCTATTCCACTTAATTAGATAAAATTAAAAAGTGGCACTGAGGGTAATTTAATTTGTGGAATAATATTGCCATATATTGCCATGATTGCCTTCCTTAATATTGTCTCTACAGTAATCCTGGTGCTGCAGTCTGAGTGCATGATTACGTTAAAACTAACAGAGTTCCTCTGTTGTTGGAACTTTTCATCCATAATCACCTACAGGACTCAAAATATTTTCTACCATGTCTTAATACTTGTGTGGACAAAAAGAAAGAAACCCCTGCAGAAGTCAGATTGTTTCTGATCCTTTCAAAGTAAAGCAGATGCAGAGGCTTTATGGTAAAATCACACACATATTTTTTTATGGCTGAGTGGCATTGGAGTACATTTTGCACAATATTTATTGGATAAACCTCCTTTAATTTCTTCAATTTTAATTTCCCCACTCCCCCTCTGAATTCTTTGAGACACTTGTTATTTATCAGTGGGATTCTTTCCCTTTTTTTTTTTAGGGTGGTTGGTTTTTGCATTCTAAGAATGACCCATGCACTTAAATAATCTGAAGAGAGGTGCTTAAAGGTGGAATTTGTTCCAAAATTAAATACTCATCCTGTTGAGACTTGAAAATCTCTAACGGAAACAGTTAAAGGTATTTAGATAAAAGAAAGCTAAATATGCTTGTAGAATATCTATAGACATAAATGTGCCTCAAAATTACATTTTTGAAATGTTACTTCTCAAAATAATTAAGTTTATTGTCTTGAAGACAAAAAAAAAAAAATGTCCTTGTACAAATATGCAGTGCAAGCCATGATAGTGTGCGATCTTTAAACGGTAAAATATTTCCCAGACAAACCCTTGTGAGTTCTCCAAGCAGAAACAGCATAATTAGCACAAAAACAAGTCAACGCAAATTCTTTCATTTCAGCTTTTTATGTAAATGCAGAGAAAAAGTGGTGTGTTCCGTTTGAGTGCATTTTATGCGACGCAGGAGGCCCACATGAGAGTGAATGAATGAACTTAATAAAGGTTTAAAGGCATTTTGTCAGGGAGGGAGAGGCGAAATGTGCTTTGGCATTCTCTTCCTCTTTGCATCTAGAAGACATCAAGAACAGCAACAACCTAGTCATGAGGATCATCTACAAAACACAGGAAAAGACTCTTAGGACTCCTTTTACAAGCCATCTAAAAGGTTTTACTTTAATTTTATAAACACAATAACCAATCATTTTGTTCTTCTTGCAGCCCTTTTAACAGTTTTCTTTAAGTTATAGTTGCATTTATTCCTCATTTAAAAGTCACGGTGGACAAAACCCATGAAGAAATGCAGCAGCATCTCATAAATCAATCATTAAATGAAATATTAAAGTAAAAAAAAGAGGAAATCATAGGGACCAATCCATCCCAGTGCTTACCAAAAAGGTAATTTAGCTTCTGTCTTTCTTCCTAATATTACTTAGACTTCAAAACAGGCATGTCCAAAGTTCGGCCAAATGTGGCCCAAGTTCAAATTTCTAACAGCCTGCAAGCTCCTTTCATAAAAACAATACTATGTGGGCCCCAGCACTTTCTAAAAACTATGTGTACCATTTTTCAATTGTGGCTGGCTAAATTATGTTTTCATATTCACCATGAGGAGGCACTGCCAGATGAGACATGCCATCTACAACAAGCCAACTGGGAATAAAAGGTGCAAAAAATTGGCATTAATTTTAGCAAAAACGTATTTAGATGTATTTGTTTTAAGAGAAGAAATGCAAAAAATGCAATAAAAAGCAAACAAATGTTGATGAAATAGTCATTTGAATTTAATATATAAAAAAATAAGAAAGTTAGGCAGAACAGCTGGCCCACACACATTAAATCTGGTCCTCTTTGCAAAAAGTTTTGACACCCCTGCTCCAAAGCATCACACCTGTAAATATATATTTTTTTCATCCCATTGTTAATTTAAAAATTTGTCGTGAATTTCATTGTTTACTTTAAGGCTTATGACAAGAGCCCACAAAATCATATAATTTAAAGGTTTTCTACTGGCTTTATGTACATACATATTTATATTATGACACTGTTTTTCAGGCTTTGGTCTTCAGACTTTGGCCTTACATGTTTTCTCCTTTCTTTGCTGGCTCAGAGCGTTCCGATTTACCTCAACAGCTCTTTATTGAGCCCAGCACAAACCTAAAAAAGCCTGACAGATAATTGGAGTTGGGTGTTTTTCAGCAGAGAAACCTAATGCTTGCAGGGCAGGGGGGTGATGACAAGGACTAAGAAATACAAGGTTTCAGGGTTCTGCATGGATACAAAATGGCCAATTTACATCAGCTGGCTGCACAAATCAAGTCAGAAAGGTTGTTACCATGGAGGAATGAAACAGAACATGTGGATGATTCCTTCTAAACTCACAAATATGCGTGTTTTCTGAGATGATGTAGCTGAATACCTCAACAAACTTTTCTGCCCACTTGTTGAAATGGCTTTATATAAAGAGAATTACAATGCACAGCAAATTCCTTTAACATGTTTTATAAAGTTATCTAGAATACCTAACATATGTACTTGCATTTTTTCCTTTAGGCAGCCTTCCCAGTTTTCTATTTAATCTCTTTTTAAAAAAAAAAAAAGCTACATATTCAGCATTTGTTGTAGCACAAATCAGTCATTTATCCTTCACAAACAAAAGCTTAATTGCACGACTAAAGCTGTAACAGACTCTGAATAAAGTAATGACGTTATGATAAACTACATATCATCAATTTTTTTAAGCGGGTGTCACAACAACAGGAACATGTTCCTATTTATGTGTTCTGAGAATTTCTTAAATAATCACAACACATACAAATACAAAATAATAAAAAACTCTACAAAATTACTAATCCACATCTACAAATCCAAATCAGTAAACTGGAATGTCAGCAGATGGAAAGAATGACTTTGAGCATCTAAGCATCCATTTAAGTGTAAACAAATTTGAACAGCAAATACAAAAATAGAACAGCAAATACAAACAACCCTAAAATGGGTAGAAGTGAAAAGTACTGTTTTGCAGTGACTTCCTCTTTGGAGACTATGCTTTCCTGAAGAAACATTTATTACCAGAAGTGACCTACCTACAAGCAGTTTTGGTACACACTTTGCTCTCAACTGTCACCCTCAAGGACTTTCAGATGCTGCTTTTCCAGAATATGTCAAAGTGGGTGATTTAAAAAAAATCTTTAATTCATTTTTTATCTTCAATTTTTTTAATCTCATAAACTTTTAAGGTGTTATCTTTAAATTATATTTACTCTAAAATAACAACTGTGAAAGAAACTGTTTAGGGACTGGTCAAAGGACTTTTGGAGATTGACCAAAAAAAACAACAAAAAACCTGGTCAAATATAAAAAAAATGTTGAAGATCTGTAGAAACCTTTCCTAAATTTCCCAATCCTGTAACTGTTGCATCTAAAGCAAGGTATACAGGATACAACAGCAGTCGCTTAGGTACACTTACATTACACACTGACACAAAAACACTCTCCAGGAAAACTTCCAGCGGCAGCAAACCAGCACAGCTTTGTGCTCCTCTACCACTTTCCCACATGGCCATTATGCTGGCAGTGGGAGGGTGGATGCTTAGCAACATCTCCTCAACTAGGTTTTCCACATCAACAGGGTCCCTTTAGACTCAGTGCACAACCAAAGTTTCACCCTGGAGAGACTTCTCTGCAAAATAAAGGTCAACTAATTTCCTTGATATTTTTCAAAAAATACATTATCATGAGTACAATTCAAAGCCAACTTTATCTGCCTGGTTACTGTTTTTTAAATTTTAACTTTTTTTGCATGTTTCTAGAAATAATAGGTACTAAAATGTGGCTTTCAAAATAAAGTATATGCACATTGTATTCAAATCTAAAAAACTGAAGTCTGAAAGATTGCGGAAAGCAAAAAAAGCAAAACATTTTTTTGCAATGACAAAAAATACTTTTTAAGGTGGTGCAACAAAAATACTTATTAATTTAGAACGAGCTGAGTTATCTTAGGAAAAGAACTGAAAAATTAAGATCAAATCTCAAGCTTTTCCTGCTATCAATTCCTGCTAGTTGTGTATTTAAAAAAGATTTTAAAAAAGGGAGAATTTGTCCAGGGTGTAACACAAATACGGCTTAAGAAAAAAAAATAAACTGGAGAATAAAAAATGTCAAAATTAGTATTTAAATCAGAGGTGTCAAACACACAGCCCGCAGGCCACACATGACCCGCAATGAGGGTTTGTCTGTACTTTGACAGATCCCCAACTGTACTTTGACAGATCCCCAACACCAAACATGTGTGCGGGTATGCTCTAGTTGCTCAGTTTAAAAAACTTTTTTTTTTGGACTAATCTCCGTTTCGTTTCATTTAGAGAAAATTTGAGAACCTACAAAACCAAAGTAACAAAATAACGAGGGTTTTCTATAGTCCAGTAATGTATTTAATTACCAAGATTTGAGTTGTAATTTGTTACATTACTCTGTTCCTGACAAAGGTAATAAAACTGCAGTAATTTGCTACTTTAAAATCCGTTACCCCAACACTGCTTTCATGTTACTGTTCTGGACCCCTTGAGATCAGATGGTTTGAATGTGGCCCCTGAACCAAATTGACTTTGACCCCCCGATTTAAATAAAAAAGCCTTTTTTTCCACAATCTTTGCTTAGGGCAGAATCAAATGATCATCTTTCTGTTTCCAATATTTTGTAATATTTTTTGGAGTTGACTGAAGTTTAGTCTGTGGAACAGGTTTTTATAACATAGACAGATTTAAAAATACAAATTTGGAAGGTTTTTATCAAAGAAAAGCAGCAACGGCTTAGTAGTGTAGTGGAATTTTATTAAAGAAATGGACAGTGAGTCGTTTTTTCACTGTGGAGCTGTCAAATCCTCCGCTCCCTCCCATCCATCCAATACTCCCACAACCTGATCCAAACCAACTGTTCTCACAGTGCCACATGGTGCCAACTGAATAAAACACCAGTGTTTGTAAAATACTCACAAAAGCGTAAGGATGAAGAATGGATTTTTGTAAGTTATTTTATCAATGAACAAAAAAAAAGTAAAGATATTACAATATTAGGAAAAGAGATGGATGATAGTGAATTTAAATTATTTAATCATAAATTGTTAAACAGCTAATAACCACCATACTGATTAACTAACATCTAACTAGGAGTGTATGCAATCAACAAAAACACACTGCAAAGTTTGTCGACTTTGTGATTATGTTGTACAAATGGCGGATAGATGTAAGTTTTTGAGTGTCATTCTTTCCAAAGGCTCAAGCTGGCAGCCAAATACTGGTGACATGGCTAAAAAGGCTTGCCAGCATCTCTTCTTTTAAAGAAACTAAAGAAATGTCATGTCAACTCAGGATCAGCTTAAAGTGAATGGAAACAGTTGATAAATTTGATTTAAAAAACAGTTTTAAACTGAAAGAACAGCTTAAAACCTATAGAAAATATTGAACATTTGAAAAATTGAATTGTAAATGTGAAAAATATGTATGGAAATTTTGAAAGAAGGGCTGCACGGTGGCGCAGTGGTTAGCGCTCCTGCCTCACAGCAAGAAGGTTCCCGGTTAAAGTCCTGGCTGGGGGACCTTTCTGTGTGGAGTTGGCATGTTCTCCCCGTGCATGCGTGGGTTTTCTCCGGGGACTCCGGCTTCCTCCCACCGTCCAAAAACATGCTTCATAGGTTAATTGGTTACTCTAAATTGTCCGTGGGTGTGTGATTGTGGCCCCTGCGACAGACTGGCAACCAGTCCAGGGGTGTACCCTGCCTTCGCCCATGAGTACCTGGGTTAGGCTCTGGCAACCCCGTGACCCCGAAAGGGATAAAGCAGATTGGAAAATAAATGAATGAATGAATTTTGAAAGAAATAATGAGTATAAAAAATGTAAATTTAAAACATTCTTTGTTTCAAACTTGAAGGAAATATTGAAGTTTTGAATAAAAAGATTGAACATTTGAAACTCGGAATAAAAACTATAAATGTTAAACTGTTACTAAATAAAAAATATATGTTCATAATAACAACTGCTGCTTTTGTATTTTCAATTTTTGTTTCTTCTTTGTTTGTCTCCTTCTATGCTTTTAGTCCTCAATTTACAGATTCAAATCAATCTTTTTTCTTTCAGTTTTGAGCCTGATTTCATGTGGGGTGGGGCTTTGAGTCTTTAATTCACATCAGGTGATCGAGGTTTTGGTGATGTCATATCCGCTCCAGAACCGGGTCTGTTTTTTGGCACTGCTCGTGTCATCCCTCCTCTGATGCATTATCAAATCAGAGGAGGGATGACACCGGAGGCAACTTTCAATTTTATTACAGTTGTCAAATTATTTATTAATTTTAATTTAAAATTTCTATTTTTCAAATTTTCAATCCAGTTTTCCTTCACTTCAAGCTGATCCTGATTTGACCCCATAGGATTTATTCAAACAAATCTATTCTTCAAAACTCGAATCAATAAACTAAAATAAATAAACTGAACTTGCTAACGTAAATATTTTCATGACAACTTATTTTCTGTAAATACTTTGATATCAGTCAAATACCAGTAATCAAAGTTAGCTGTGAATAACAGAAAAACTGGACATGAATGAAAACTGCCTGCAAACAATACATTTGAACAGTAAATAACTGCAGTTGTCCAGGTGCATCACTGATGCGATAATCACAAGTAACATGCAAACAGTGCACTTTAACTGAGTTTGGTTGAAACCAAAATAACTAAATTTTCCGTACTTAGACTTGACTGTCAAGATATTCTTTCCTGCTGGATGCCTCCTTGCACACTGTCCAACACACCAACACCCACAGAGAAACAGGAACCTGCAGAGTCACTGTTAGTGGGTGGGATGACAGCTCTGCTGCGGTGTTGCTGCAAAAGAAACAAGATAAAATGTTAAACTTTTCAGCCCTCAGTCACATTTTGCTGGTTTTCACTAATCCTGGTCCAAGAAGTCACTTTTCTTCCCCTCATCAACATGCTCTGCTGTGGCTGACAAGCCCTTATTGTTTAGAGTGTCCTACCTGGTTAGTAATATTGCATAAAAGCACTTCTGTAGAAAAGGCTGTTGTCTGGGGCTTTTATAAGCTTTTTTTTCTACTTTACAGTCTGCTTGATTCATTTATCTTTAAAACTATTTTTTGCAGCAATGCTGGACAATCATACTTTTAGTAAAACCCAAGCTTCTTTATTTTACAGACATATTTTGATTATATTACACAGTAATTCTACAATGAAGCTGAAAATGTCAAAAAACTCAATTCTGAGTCAAATCAAACATGCAAAGAAAAAAAAAAACATAAGGAGCCACAAACAAAGCAAAGACAAGATCAAAACTATGTGAAAAATATCTAAAAAGCAGGTGAAGCTCCACTGATCTAATGTTCTAGGA
The DNA here is from genome assembly GCA_036245035.1 of Adrianichthys oophorus. NCBI lineage: Eukaryota > Metazoa > Chordata > Actinopteri > Beloniformes > Adrianichthyidae > Adrianichthys > Adrianichthys oophorus. Next base: position 18,930,382 of record BSAI01000201.1, on the reverse strand, counting down.
ATTTATATTTCTTCTTATGTTTATCTTAAACCAAAAATGTCAATGTTAAAACCTTTTCAAAACTTTAAGGTTACATTTTGAATGAAAATAATTCTAATTGGGGGTTGGTTACATTTCTACTTCATTGTAAACAACTGATGCGATGGCAAACTCACCAGTAAGTTTAGGAACTATTGGGTAACAAGCGATCATAAGCTTTTTTTTAATCAAAAGGTGCAAAAAAATCTTGAAACTGAACAGAAAGCAAAAGCACATTAGATGGTAAGGAGCCTCGTTCCCCCAAAACTAACCCAAAATGCAATAAAGAAAGATTGTTTTGTTTATACGTTTTATTATATTCTTTGGTACATATATATTGCTCTTTGCTTTGCATCTGGCATTTGTCTGGTCTCACATATAGTCAAATTGACTGGAAATAAAACTGAAATATTTATTCTTTTTTTGATTTTATGTAATTTTTTTAATTGAAATTTGTTTTAAAAAAATAGACAGCATGTCTATCTAAAATCTCGCTATTTTTATTTACCTTCACACTCAAACACATCTGCATGTTCCAGAATGGCTACCGAGAGGGCTTTTGTTTACTCCGGCAGATGATAAATAAAAGATTGCAGCCACAGGTGTGGGAAAACACGAGTAAATGTCAAAGCCAAAAACACTGTTGGTTGCAGCAGACCTTTGAGCTCCAAGTCAGCTCAACACGAGGAAACAATGTGCTCAATACAGACTTGAGCTCTGCAGGACTTTGATAAACTATTTTCCACCATCCCACTGCTTCAGTTTGCTTGTCTGCAAAATTTAACACCTGCTTTAACCTGATGCAAGCAACAAAAATATGTGATCATTGTCCAGGCCACTTGGAATTGTTAGTTTTTATGGATTTTGAAACAAAAAAAAATTAATTGTTTCTAGGCTTGTAAGTTGATATTGATCAGACTTAAAAGTGGTGACAAGGAATGGTTTTGTGTGTGTTATTTTAAATTAGAACTCAATACAAACCTCAGAAGATTTTTTTAGGCCAAAAAAAAAGAATGGTATTTTTGCAAAACAGACAGAAGAGGAGCACATTGTGCAGATGAAGGTGAAGTTTTGATAAATTACATATTTTCAGTGGTTTCTGATACAGGCTGAGCATAAAGAAGGAGGTATAAATAGGAGTATAATTTGAAATAAAAGCCAGACACAAGGCCTCACACCAAAGCTTTTGATTCAAAAGCGATGACAAAATAGAGAAACAACAAAAAGCCCCAACAAAGAGCAAAGGAAACCATGGTTTACAACAAAAGAAAAAGGGATTTATGTTTGGACACAGATGTGCCATTTTTCAAAACCCAGTTGAACACAGACAACAATTAAAGCAGGATGAAAAAAATGATGGAAAAAAAATCAACAAAACAACAAACTAAACCTGTGAACCCTATAATCTAATTATTTTGGGACATGAGAAACAGAACAGATAGAAAAATTAGAAAATGAAAAAATAAAGGTCTTGACAAATAAATAACACAAATCATAACACAAATAATCTCAGACAAAAAGTTTAAAAACTGTGTGAAAACAAAGAGATTTTAAAAAGAATGTAAACCTAAAAGCTTATTTATTTACTTACCAAAGATGTTTGTACAATGACAGACTCGACGAGCTCACCTAATTTTCTCACATGAAGAAAATAAAAAAAAGTTTTGTTTATCTTTAGATTCACAAATTTTTCATTAAATACTTGTCAAAAAATTACCAGCAAATACTAATTCTGAACAGAGTTTTATTCCTTTTTCAGTTTGTTGTCAAAGCCAGTTTTCCTGAATGTAACAATAGATGCAGCACAGGGAAGTCAAGAGCTTCACTTTTTTCCTCCACCTGAGGATTTTCTGTCATTTCTAAATTGATGCCAATCATTAATAAAAAAATTATTTTGTGTCTTGCAATACGGTAGCAAAATTATTTATAGAAAGTAAAATAATATGTTTTGAAGTTTTGATGATTTATGAAAGAATTTAGAATAATACATCCTATTTGTCCACTTAGAGGCATTTTACAGACATATACAAATGAGTTTCAATTTCAACCATAAAGTAAATAGGTCTTAAAATACAGCTTCTTTTAATTAAAACATTTTTATGGAATTAAGAGTTTATTTACAAGAGTTTATTTATTTAATACATGGGCCAATGCACAAAAGAACACTGATCATGTAAAATGTGAAAAGATGTATTGTGCCAGGTTATAAAACGTTAGGAAACCCTACGAAAGTAAGAACAGGAAAGTAAGAACAAGTAAAAGCAAAATAACTGAAATCATTAACAAATTAAAATAATTTAAAACATTTCTCCAGTATTTCTAAGAAAAAGATTTATTTGATAAAAAGTAAACTATAGATATGATAAAATGCCATTCCAAATATATATTTTTAAATTTTGAAATGGCTTACTGTCACTAGGATGCTACAATTAAAGAAAAACATACACATTTTTGAATTTTCTTTTACTAAAAAAACAACATAAAGAAAAGAAAAAAAAAAACTTCAAACTTTTTAATGCACTGACTTTATTGTCAGTGAATTAAAAAAAAGAGTACATTTAGAATGTTTAAATTAAAATCTAAACAAACACATCAATGAATAAACCTGCCTGACAGAGGTGTTTGAAGCTAACATAAAAAGTCCTTTGGGTAAAAAAAACTCATCTTCTTTGAGTGAATTTATGCATGAAAGTTCTGCCTGCTGCACTTGCAGATTTCCTGTTTAAAGCCTGACATTATTCAGTGTGTGGCTGCAGTAAGAGACAGAAGTGGGAAAAAAGTACGCAGTTTATTTCAACCTTTTTTAACCAAAGGAAAAACTGTTTAAATAAAAAAGTAAGTAAAAAACAATGGATTTTTTAAATAATCCAGGTTTAGTCAAACCTACTTTGATTGTAGTTTTGAAATGTTAATTTGAAATCCCTTTGGTGAACAAGATTTTTCTTATCATGTCAGTAGGAGAATTCACTAAAGGATGTGAGATCTAAGGAGAATCGAAAACATTAGTCCAAACAACTTTAACTCTTTACAGGTGGTCAATCATCTGCTCCTTAAATAGCAGCAGAGCATGGGGTGGTGGGCTGGTGGTAGTGGTGGGCACATATATTTATGATGAAGCTGCCAACATGACCTACTTCTGGGTGAATGCTCAAGTACCACTTCGGCACACCTCTCCTTCTTCTTTCACTTCCTCAGTTTGTTACTCATTTTGCTTGCATCCCTGGTGCGATTCCTGGTTCTGCCCACATGTTTCAACAACACGGATTAGTCCAGAGATTTAATAAATTCAGAAATAATTGGCACCCAAATGTTTACGACAATTTAACTGGAAAAAAAACACTAACACAGTTCCTCTTTTTGAAATTTTATTTTTAATAATATCATTATACTATGCAAGAGCCTACTCATATGAGAAAGCATTTAACCTAATTTTTTTGAATTCATGTAATAATGGTTTTGTTTGACACAGAATCCACCAATAAAATGTATCTAGCAAAAAGTGAATGGAGTTGTATATGCACATACTCTAACAAAACAAGCGTGTGCTAGCACTAATTAAGGGAATAATGCAAACATTTATGGAAAAGCATATTTTTTGTTGCTTTAAACTATAAAACTGCAGTTTTAAAAGTAGTTTCATCTTTATCTTAAAGGCAGAAAATCCCAACACAACATTTTGGGGAAAACAATAACTGTTTCGCACAAAGCAACCTAAAAAGAAACTAAAGAAAAAAAAGCATCTTGGGTCAAAAGGGCTTTCATGTGATGACCATTATTTCAAATTGATCTTTCTGAAATCTATTGGACGTTGTGTATTTCATGTTTTTTTGTCTGACTATTTTTGCTGTAAAGTGCTGATTTTGCCCTGCAGCTAGTCTGTTCAGTGTGTTGGGGACATTGTGTTCACCAAGCCTGATTCTGTGAGTGTGGAGTAAAAATTTTGATTTTTTTTGTCTAAAACTACAGTGCATGTTCATGTTTTGTTATTTTGTGTACACAATAATGCAATCTGACATTAAGACGTTCAATGTAGACAAATTTGAGTGCTGGATCTCTCTCACTATATATATATATATATATATATATATATATATATATATATATATATACAAAATTGTGCAGAAGGAGGCACTGTTGCTTATATTTACAAAGGCAAAAATCCACATGCACTTTTTCAACACAAAAACGTTTAAACAACACATTTCTTGAATTTAGAACACATTTACTGCAGCAGAAAATATTACTGAGACCCCAAATCTATTCTGCTTTAAAATATGTCAAGGAATGTTGAAACAAGATTAAATATAAAAAAGAAAAGTTAAGGTGGGAAATATTTATTCTTCAGTTTAAATATATATAATAAATTGCAGTAAATTTATTCTTTTAGACAAAACTAGTTTTTTTCTGTGTGTGTTCGTGTGTCTGCATGTGTGTAACAGGGGAGTGGGTAACAATGAAGACACCACCCAACTATGTCGGCAGAGGGAGGCGGCGCGAGTGTGAGATGGGATGCTTGCTTCAGCACCGCGGACAGCTCCCTGTGCAGAGCGCAGCCGGCGTTGTCAGATCTGCGCAGCTTGGAAAAATGAATGAAAACAATTGACTCCAAACTTGGATTTTTTTTGTTTTTACTCCCACTACTGGAAACATCAAAATATTTTTTGAATGATGCATTTTTACTTTAGTAACCAGACGAGTGTAATGACAGAACATCATCAGAGTGACTCGAAGACTGTCAAGTTTTTCCTTTTATCATCATCTCAGTCTGAAAGGAAAAGGTTGAGCAGCTTGAATTTCAAACTTAAGGGAGAAGACTGCATCCGCAAATCGATCTTATTCTAAAAGAATAAGTTGCTCACTTCCTTCATCGTTGCGTGCGTGTGCGAAGAACCGCTTTGTGCCAGCTGGAAAATACTCCCAGGAGCCAAATGATGTCCGCAGAGGAAGTTTCTTTTTCAGAAGATGCATTAGGCTTCTTTCAGCCTCCACGTCCCCTCGTAATGCTGTTTTCCTTGAGGCTACGGGAGTCCTATGTGAGCCTTTGATGCGCCAGGATCCATTTAGCCTCTGTGATTCTCCTCTCTAACTCACACAGAAGTCGTTCACAAAGGGACTTCACTATTTTTACTTCAGCTGTTTCATTGTTTATAATCTCCGTGGATTCATACATTTTATTTTTGCAAGATGAAATTGAAGGCTATGGGTCACGAGATCAGGAGACGCGATTTGCGCAACTTTTGACACGGATCTACACCCGATTTTCTTCCTTTATTCGTTATTTGGAGACTTCAGTGTGTGTGTTGATGACAGAAACGATGGCACTGAGTGTGAATTGCAGGACTAACCCAAAAGAGCAGGCATCCGTCCAGAACAGTTTCCCAGATGTGGTTGAGTTAAACGTAGGAGGACAGGTTTACTACACGCGTCACGCAACTTTGGTGAGCACCCCCAATTCATTACTAGGCAAGTTATTTTCCTCCAAAAAAGACGCATGTAACGATTTAGCCAGGGACCCCAAAGGTCGTTACTTCATCGACAGGGATGGCTTTTTGTTCCGATACGTGCTGGACTACCTTCGGGACAAGCAGGTAGTCCTGCCGGACCACTTCCCGGAAAAAGGGAGACTCAGGAAGGAAGCAGAGTACTTCCAGTTGCCCGATTTGGTGAAACTCTTGACCTCTGAGGATGCCAAGTTCAGCCCGGATGACTACATCCTCAGCGACTATGAGGATGGGTCCCAGGGCAGCGACCACAGGCAATGCCCCCCGTCCTCTCTCGTCCCCGCGGACAGAAAGAGCGGCTACATCACGGTGGGGTACCGGGGGTCATGCACCACGGGGCGGGAGAGTCAAACCGACGCCAAATTCAGGAGGGTGCCCCGGATACTTATATGCGGAAGGGTGGCCCTCGCCAAAGAGGTGTTTGGGGAGACTCTGAACGAGAGCCGGGACCCGGACAGGACGCCGGATCGGTACACCTCCCGGTTTTATCTGAAGTTCAAGCACCTGGAGAGAGCTTTCGACATGCTGTCGGAGTGCGGCTTCCAGATGGTGGCGTGCAACTCCTCCGTCACAGCCTCGTTTGTCAACCAGCACACCGAGGACAAAAACTGGTCCAGCTACACCGAATACGTTTTCTACCGTAAGTCACACCTTGTTTTTAACGTCTTCCCTTCTGCAGCTGGAGTCTGCGTGCATGCACGCGCACGAGAAGGCGCACGACCACCAGAAGGCGCACGCGGCTTGTCAGGTGGTGACAGGATGGGTGTGTGGGTCTCTCTGGCTGTGAAGATGTGGGTGGTGACTGCTGCAGGCGCTGTGATCAGATATTTCTGCCTTTTCCCTGTACTACAGTGCTCTGGAGTCTTTAGTGATTTGCTTTGATGGGGTCAAATTCCCTTTCAAGCACAGGCATTGCATTTGAACTGCATCTTCCAAAAAAAAAAAAAAAAAAAAAAAAACACACACACACTACACACTCTCAGGTGGGACTATTGCTTTATCCCGATGGAAACAGTGATCACCTCTCATAATAGGTAAATTAAGCCAAGGTGATGTTTTGCCTCAGAAGCAGTGGGACATTTGGCACAACCACTTAGCTGACAGGTTAGTTTGTGCTTTGATCTGGTGGTTTTGTACTTTTACCCCATGTTGCAGCACTCTGCGTAAATATTTCAGAAGATTTAAGCAGACTCGAATAATTTCACTAGCTGCAGCTGTGCGCTTGCTGTCAGGGCGACGATCACTCAACGCTTTGCTGTTTCTCATCAGCAATTTGACAGACTTCATCCCAACTCTCTTCTACATCCAGTCCATCTTTTCAACTGCTTGCACTACATTTGCAATTTCCCTGCGAAAATGTCTTCAGCGATTCTGCTGCTTACCTGTTACAAAGATGTTGGAGAAGATCTCGACAGCTGCTTAAGTTGGCGGCTTTAAAAAGTTTCCATTAAAGTTTTTACAACAGGCGAGTATGGATCTAATTTTAGGGGTCTTGAAGATAGCCGAAGCAAGAGGCGCTGAAGTGGATTTTTGTAAACTGCACTGATGGAATTTGACTTTCTCCTTCTGGAAAAAAAAACCAAAAAACAAAAAAAAACTAAAAATATTAATTTGAAGTGCAAACACTGAAAGAATCCCATATATTCCCCAATAAACATTTTCCTCTAAAAGTGTTGGTTGCCCCTGCGACAGACTGGCGACCAGTCCAGGGGTATCCCCTGCCTTCGCCCATGAGTAGCCGGGTTAGGCTCCGGCAACCCCGTGACCCCGAAAGGGATAAAGCGGCTTGGAAAATGAATGAATGAATGAATGAAGTTGTTGGTTGATTATAATTATTCAGAGAGATATTTTTTTTAACTGACAGCAGTTTTATCTCCAGGATGACAGGGATGCTATAGGTCAAGATGATTAAAGGTTCAGGACCTCTAAAGAAAATATTTAAAACTTAAACCAACAAATAAAGTGAGGAAAAAAACAAGCGTTTTTGCATGGTTAAGTTGATATTCAGGGACTATTAGAATAAATAAATAAATAAATAAATGTTTGTGATTGATTTCCATTAAAAAAAAAACACACAAGTGCTGACAGTGACTCATCTTTGCCATAACATTTAGACATTGAAATTAGTCCGGTATAGAGACGGTGAAATGCTGCAGATTTCCCTTGTGGTCCCATGAAATCTCATCAACCCAGAAACAAATAAGCTTGTGTATCACAGCTCTAGGTTTTAAATAGACAAGGCCTAATTCCCAAGCAAACGAAGCTGGATACTTTGATTTTTCCATTAACTAAAATCAAAAAAGTGGACGGTTTAATTTTCACTTAATAACATTTGGAGCTCTAGAGGAAGTGCAGTCATTCTCACAGCACTACCTGATTTTCCACGTACTTAAAATAAAAAATACTGACATTCTTAAAGACCCCCTGGAATAAAAAGTGTGTTTTGAACATGTTTATGTGGCATTTTTCTGATGATGGAGGACATACATAAAGAAAATTAAGCTTAAAGTTGCATTTTAGATAATTTCTTTATTTCAATTTATTTGTGAATCAAGAGCTGACAAAAAACACAGTTTGAAAAAGAGCTTATTTGTGATGTAGAAAATAACATTGGGTGGGACACAAGCTCCCTGCTCCGCTCCATTCTGATACATCCACTTGTAAAAGACTAGATCCATGTACCTCTTAGTTTTCCTTGTCCCAACTGGCATCTGGTTAAAAAAGGGGGCGGTGTTGCTCCCACAACTTAGAGGCAAATTTCTAAGAAACCACGATCTAGAACAGGGGTCTGCAACCTGACGCTTCAGATTCACATGTTTTTTTAATCCCTCCAATGCAACTCTTTGCCATTGAAAAAAAGAAGCAAAACTGTGAATAAACAACAGGTTATGGTTAGTTTTTATTAATTTCTTTTAGATAATTAAATTTTGTCACTGAAGTTTTTAAAGTTTCAGATAAGTGAGCAAAGTTATGGTAAGTGGTTTAATCTACTGTCCATACATACATAATGTTAGAAAATACCCTGTTTGATTTGGCTTTTCCATTTTTAATTTAATCCCATCTGCTGCAGCAGGAAGATCTTTTGACACAGGGTGTATTTTATTTTGAAAGGAAGATGAATGTGCTGCTGACAAAAGTGAATGGTTAAAGTTGCTATTTTTAGAAAAAAATCATTCGATTATTGTAAATGTTAAAAAGCTACATTTTATAATAAAGCTCACTGATCACAAAAACATAAATGAAGTCTATTTATCTAACCATAAAACGAGACTTTGTACTTCTCACTAGGTTGTTGTCAATAAGAAACTGGCTCAAAGGGTTCCTTTAGTGTTAAATGTTGCAGACTCCTGATCTAGAAAAAGACTTTTTAAAATTTTGGCATAAAACGGCATAAACATAATTAAAAGACCACTGGGAACACTTTTAAAATAGCTTAAAAGATTATCAGAGTGGGTCTTGAAAAGGCACATTTTCAAGAAGTCATTTGACAAGGAAAAGCCATGATAAATAACACATGATGTGAAATCCGTGCATGAAATCATGGTGGCATCTCAAAGAAAAATGACTAATATTAAGTTATGAATTCACAAAATTAACAGCAGCCAAAGAAACACACAAAAACCGTTTGTTGTTCTGGGTCCAGCTAAATGAGCTCTGCATTAATATCTTTCATGAAGCACAAAAGGCTGAATGGCTCCCAGCCTTCATGGCTCCCTGGAGTATCACTAAAAAGCAAAATCAAGTGGTAGTAAGTGCTGCTGGTGTCCAAATTAAAAATGCACACGTGTGCGCTTGCTGCACACCTTGCTTATACAACATCTGACAGCGTGTCTGTGGGCCACCACTTCCTCCTTTTGCTTACTGATAAACAGTAGTAGCTCCAAGGCTCCGATAACACATGCAAAGCTTGTAGGAAGCTGCACTCTTCACAGCAAAGGGCACAAACAAGCGAGGTGTGCTCTTGAACACCGAGGCCCTGAGTCAAGGCACGTTTGCATGCACGCACACTACACGAAGAAAGACGGGTGAAGCATGCTGGGAGTTCCTTAACGCTGCAGTCACTCAGTGGATTAAATGCAGTCTTGTTCTCTTGTTTATTTGCCGGTCACTTTTTTGTAGCACTCCTCTTCACCCTCCTCTCCTCCTTCTCTACCCCCAATCCCCTTTCTCCCTGCCTCCTTCTTTCATGTCTCCTTATTTTACTCTAGTCAATCATAAATGACTTTTTCTTCTCCCCAGCACCCCCCGTTTCATTTTGCTGTGTGCCGCAGGGGCATGGAGCACTGTGGTGCCACCAGTTACCTTTACATGCCTCACTGCACCGTCACGCCTCCATCCTCACTTCTCATTCATATCCCTGTCTGTCCACAGCCATGATTGTGGGTTAACTTCCATCTTCACCTGTCTCACTGCACTTTCGGGGTAGATTTGGTTAGCAAATTTGTTTAAAAAATTTGTTTTTGTCTTTTACATGTTGCTGGGAAAAAAAAGTATTTTCCTGTTTGGTGATACAATAAGCAAAACTACACATGCAGCCTTGCCCTTGACCTCACGGATAATCTTTAGAAATATTTGGAGTATGAGCTGCACACCAAATCTTCCCAACTTCCCTCTGCTGACGTGGCTAAATGGATAAAATCTGGAGTCAGGTTTAAAAATCTATAGTTACAAGAGAAGAGGCTGCTTTTGTTTTGTGATGAGACGTGCAACAACCAAATACAACTTTATACAGTTATTCTTTTACAGCTACCTACTGGCTTTTATTGCTTTCTTTGTTTAACTAACACTTTAAAACAAAAACGATATGCAATCTCATTTTAGGAAATTCGATTTAAGTCTTTCATTCTGCTGCATGCTACATTAGCCTTTACACATTAGCCTTTTACTTTATGGAAATGCTTTTCAAAGAAGTATGTCTGACCAGTTTATGAAAAATGAGTGAAGCCTCTTAACAAAACCTCAACTGTCCATTCCATGTTTAGAAAATCCATATCTGATAAAAGAGATAAAAACACTGACATTAAAAGTTTCTGTCCTTCAGAAGAAATCATTTCTGTAAGAATATATATTTATCTACTGGCCTTCGTCCTACATTTCTTTTTCAAACTTCTTTTTTGTTTTTTTTAAGCAGAATTTGACTCCATTCTTTCTGAAAGTACAAGAACAAACAAATTATTAGGTGGTTTCTAATCCTGAAAAAGACCACTATTACAGTTCTATGCCGATCTTTGAACATTTCTGTATGTATCTGTATATATCTGTATGTATCTGTATATAATTATATATATATATATATATATATATAATTATATATATATGTTTCACACATATATATATATATATATATACATATATGTATACACCTTAAACATAAATGTGACAAACTGAAACCATAACCTAACTGAACAAATGGGGTGAGGATCTTGAGGAGTAATCAAATGAAACAGAGAACAGCTTTGGCTGATAAGACTGAAACTGGCGTGATATGACTGGTGGAACTTTTTGACTCTAGATGCCATTATTTTGTGCTCCAAAACATGCCAGCAAGTGAATTGTGTGTCATTGCAAATTGGCTCTCTGGTGTCTACCGGCCTGTGCCATTAGCTGGATACACACAGATGAGTAACCTCTTCTGTGGCAAATGTGTTTTGGCAGGCTGCAGCAGCTAGGACGTGTGTGTGTGTGTTATAATGCATGACCTGTGGTACCCTTCCTGAGGCTTTTACACACCCATCCAGCCACCTGCACTCCACCAGCCCCTCATAAATTCATGTGCGCAACGATTTAATGCCCGCACCATCATGCGAAACAACACCATGCTCAGTTTGGGAGCTCCTCCCTGAATGGTGCGTGCAGACTTTAGCTGCCCACGCCGCAGGTCAGCAGAAAGTGATTAGCCACAGAGCAGATAGACCAGCAGCTAGAAGGAGATCCTTGATGGGTACAGCTGCTACCTCGGCCTCAGCTCCTTAGGGGGGTCCAGCACACTTTAAAAGTGTATCATTTGGACAAGGAGAGGGAAGTGGCAGCAGGTGGAAAACACTGATCTGTCAAAGAAAAGATAAATTATGTGATTTTTATTCCCGCCTTTGAGCTATCATACTTAAATGCAACTTGAAACTGTTACATGATGCTTGATTTCTATTCCAAAACTATTATCAATGAACATTTCTTAATGGGAATAGCTGTGGTAGAACAATAACTCCATTAAACTGAAGAGAAAAACAAATGTGCATGTATATAAATATATTTCAATCAAAAAGGTATAAAATAATATTATAGAGTTTTGGGTTATTAACATATAAGCAACCGGAAATAACAGTTTACCTTTGAATCAGCATTAGGTGACCGTTTTCCCACATAGTCACGTGAAAACAAAAAACAGTTCCCTCTTTGGAGTTTATTAATCCACATTGCACACCAATAAATTGATACAACAGGTAATTGAAGCAAGTGTGCATGCTGATAACACCTGCTGCTCCAATCCCTACTTGGCTGCATATTGCTTCCTGCTAATGTGTTGATGTTGTAGATACACCATATTGATTTTCCAAAGCTTTTAACACAAAATGCATTATCACAGATAATTAAACAATCCAACCCCCACGTTCCCCTTATCTTTAGTGTGTTAAATTCACAATTTCCATTCTGTAGGATTATCTTTTGTTGATAGTTTGAAGCATGTGAAGCAATTTATAAGTTTGTTGGAAGTTTTGCAATTTTCTTTTAGAAAGAAACAAAATACAAAACAACAGATTTATGTCAAATTCATGTGCAATTCAAGTTTATTCAAATTGTGGGTTAGAGAATGCTAAAGGCGTATTTCTATTTTCTAGGAAAATAGCAAAAGATCAGACAGAAATATGTATGCGAAATATTTCTTGTTAATGCAGTTAGGCCAGCTCAGACAAAAATACAGATATTTCAGTTATTCTCAGTGAAGAAAAAAACAAAATATATATTTTTATTTTTATTTATTAGATTTATATTACAAATAAACAGCTAGTTCTAGGGAATATTGAACTTTTGAACATACTGTGGCACACTAGAAGGCACATAAGACCAGACCAACACATGGTCTTGAGGCAAAGATTTCACAATTTGTTTAAATATTATTTTTTAAATAGGTACCCTTACAATTATTCTGTTCTATTCCAACCACACACACACACACACAAATACCAGGTTGGACCGAGGATTAGAAGAACATGGAAACCTTTTCAGGCCAACCTTTCTATTGGACAACTGAAGGCTACAAGGATTCTGAAGTTATTAGCACTACTACTTACTGACCAGGTCCTAGCTCACTTGGTGGTGGAGAGAGGAATAAACAAAGGAACCAGTCTCTAGGGGCCATGTAATAACTGAACCTGATGTTGGTTCCTGACTTTTAACAGGCACCAGTGGGGCAGCCTTGGTTACATTTGATCCAGAAAGGGCTGCAGGGATGCATAAACAGGAGACCTTCTTCCCATGATCTGGAAAGAGATTATGAGGACGCACATACAAACCCACACCACCCTCCAGCACCCTGGAGCTGTCAAAACTTTATACACCATAGAGATCCAAAAATCCTATAAACACAACAATCACTGAGAAGGATCAACATCAGTCAGAAGAAGGTACCATTATTTTCTATTTATTTTCAAATGCTTTCATTTTAATTTCCCCCCATCTTTAAAGCAGTATTTAGTCCCATTCAAATCACAACACAACCTCTGTCACATGGATCAAATGTATTTTCTTGTGCCCAGATTTAACAGAAAACAAGGAAACTACGCCTTTATCATTTGAGCCCCCAGCGTATGGAGTAACCTTCCCTCTTCAGTATGTTCATATACATCTTTACCATTACTTAAGAGAGCTCCATTATTACATTTACAAGATATTTGCACTTGTTTTTAATCACATGACTTAATTCATTTTTTCAAAAATATCAATATCCATGTTCTGTGTTTTGACTGAATTTGTTTTGTAAATGCATTATGATGAGGGGTGAAAGTTGAGATCTGTTATGTATGTGTGTGAATGTGGATGTGTGCGAGTGTTGGCTTTATACTTATTTGTATCTCAACTACTTCTTTGTTTATAAATTACACAATACTCTGTCCTTTTTCTTTTGTTCAGTTGTTATCTGCTTAAAGAGGAACCCCTCGAAAATGAGATGTTCCATCTCAAGGGGCTGATCATCCCATTGTTTAGAAATGTTAAGTAAATAAACTGGCCCTCGCTCCATAGACTCTCGTGAACATGTCGGTTATGACTTCAGTTTGGCAACTTGGATCAGGCATTATCTGGCTCTCTAAAAAGTGATGAGGGGGTGGGTGTGGTGCTCCTTCATCCATCATTTTGATGGATTCCCTAAACTGCCCCCATGAGAAACCAATGAGAACCTTGGTTGCTGACTTACTATTAGGAAAAAAAACATTAAACTGGACCTCCTATCTCTCCTCAATTACAGAGAAGGTTATGTGGTGTGGTGCACTGACCATTATCAGCTGTATGTTATGAGGGGATGTTTGTGACTTCTGTAGTCCACACCGGTCACTGAGCTGATGCATCGGCATGCTTTCGAAGCTGCATCCCTGATGCAAATGAAGGTGAGCAGGAACACAAGTGGAAAACCACTAGTGACAAGAATTTAGCCGTAGTGCTCTGCTGATCTCTGCTGGGAATTTCCATTGTGCACTTGCTGAAACCACTGACTGTGGAAGAGAACTGGACTGAGCGCGTGTGAGGTCCCCCATAGCAGTAAATGGTCCGAGTCAGTCTGAGTCAACATTTCTATGGCAACCACTTTCGCCAATCATGAGTGGAAGTCCATAAAAAGCGGGCTCAGAACAGTTTCTTAACATTTTGAACAATGTAGGGGCCAGCGGGCACCACATACTTTTATTTGAGTCATTTTATTGGTCAGTCCCCTGCGACAGACTGGCGACCAGTCCAGGGGTATCCCCTGCCTTCGCCCATGAGTAGCCGGGTTAGGCTCCGGCAACCCCGTGACCCCGAGTTTGAGTTTGTTTCAATAGCAGTCTATAGGATTTTGCAACCGGTACTGGGGTCACTCAGTCCAGTTCTCTTTCACAGTCAATGGCTGAAACCAATAGGGCTTAAGGACTAAACTATTGGGAATATAGTAATATGTCTGTGAGGGTTGAGTCAACTAATAGCAGCCTCCTAGCAAGATGGTGTCACATGATGCACATGGCTAAACAGATTCCGGTTTGGCTCATTCGGCAGCAGGTCCATGGTGATGTGCAGAAATGGGCTTAAATAAACAGCAGTGGTTTTCCTGCACAAAACATGAGCACCGATTTCAACACAGTTTTAACATATAGCATAAAACACACAGGCTTTTGGAATACATACCCCAAAGAACAGAAAGCAACATTTTTCCGTTGTCCTTTCTCTACATAAGCAACCACTCACTTGTGTTTAGAGTGAGATTTGGAGACTCCACACACCAGGGGAAAACAGAAACACACAAAAAAGTCTGATTCTAGCGGTTTGAATGGGTGAGGGTCGAGGGGCATCTGTGGATGAGTCAAGAATTCAAACTTTGAAATATTTTTTTTTGCTTAGTTTATAAAATGTTTACCATTAAAGTTGTGAATATTTTTCCGTATACATTGTGGAATATACACTTAAACAGAAAGTTTGTTTAAAGAACACCCCAGTAACATGTGCAAGCGACGTTTTAAGGGAAAAAAGCATAAAAAAAGGGAAAATGGGTCACACATAGAAATAAGACTTCCTTGTTTGTCTGCTTCCCCTTGACCTTCTCCCTTGGAAGCTTAGTGTAGCACTGTAATGCAGACTCCTATTATCCCCATCCCTGGAGGCTGTAAAGGGCTGCAGAGCTGTGAGAGAAAGACAGAGAGAAAATGAAAGGGAAAACAAATGAACACAAATGCAAAAACAAGCTCCCTGTGGTCCTCTGTGGCTCCCTTCTCCTCATGCCAGCCATCAGTCAGTTTCTCTCTGCTCTTCTGTGCCTCTTGCCACTCAGTTTTATCCCTGGTGGTGCTCACAGTTGATATAATGCTGATGTTCCTCTTCGGTTGTGTTATTGGAACCAGCGCTCTGCTGTGCGACGAGGTGTGGACCATTGTTATAATGACACAAACTGCAGCTGGAGAGTCTCTTTGCTGGCTCAGCTCACCGGCTGGTTTCTGCAATGCATCAACGCTTTAATAGGCGCGCTGTTTGCCAGTCCTGATTGACTGGAGACGCCATAAAAGAGTACACAAAAGTTCTATCGCATCTGTAATTGCAATGCCTAATCCTTCCAACATCTGTTTCCACTGTGAGTGTGTTTGTCGCTGTTGAGATTAATGTCGACAGCCAATAATGTGCTGGGCATGGTGATTTAGATAACAAAAGACACGTTTTTTTTTACATGTAACTATCTTCTGTTTGCATGAAGAGCAGAACTTTCTCTGGATTTTTAATCCATTCTTCTGCTAAAGAATACAAATGTTTTAAGGACCCATCCATATTAAACTTGTTTTTCAAAAAAAGTTTCATCCTGATACAATCAACAAGTGAAAATGAATGAGTGACACTAGACTAGCAGGATCTGTCCACTGACTGCAAAGCATTTGGAAGCTCTTTTTTTGTATTTAAAGAACATTTTTGAGTGCTGTGACTCTTTATACTAAGCAAAGTTAAAATGAATGGGATGTATCTTAAGCTCAGGGCCATTTATGTAAGTCTATTCTTCTATAGATGTCAAAAGTCACACATTATTGTTCATTATCAATTTAAATGGTAAAATAGAGCCAAAGGTGTATTTGATTTCCGCAACAAACAAAGTACTATTGTGGCAAACAAAAAAACCTAGACTGGGCTGGTTAAATGATTTTCCAATATTTTTCTATTTGAGGTTTTTCAGAATATATTATGCCTCTATAGCCAACGCTCATAATGTAGTTTTGATACTAAAATCAGTCTTGATTTGATGGGATAAAAACTTTTTGTCAGTAGACATCTTTCTTTGATTCTGTTTGAAGAAATAATGAATAAAATAAAAATAAAAAAATGTCTTTTGTGAAAAATTTTGCACGTTTTAAAAATCTCACAAAAAGCAGGTTTCAGTAAAACAATCGAGAAAACTTTTTCTGGTTTGAACAAAGACACACTAATTAAAGGTAAAATCCCAGCAAAGGTTTACTAGGTTACTGCAAGGTGCCATCAGGACGCTATTTTGATATTTCATGTTGTCTAGTCGGACAAATTTTATACTTCAACCTCTCAATGTTTTACCTTTGGTCACTTAAGGACAAATTCCACATGGAATTTTCTGAAACTGCTGTGGGTGATCAGAAACAACGATTTGAAATGCCCTTCCTTTTTCCTTTTGAGAGATATCAAAGGGAGATTTCACATGAAGTCCTTTTTATTAGCCCATTCTGCATAAAATCATCTGCCCTCTGGTTGATGCTGTACTGATGATAGCAATGTCTGAACTTGGTGTTTGCTGTTTTTGCCATGCTTTCTTGTACTTTTATGCCCTTCTCGCCCTCACTCTGATCACACGTCATCGATTAAGCTTATTCCTGCAAATTTTGAGAGTCAGCTTTAAAGTTTAAAGATGTTGGAATCCGCTATTACTCGTCTGTGCTTCATTAGAACCCCACAAAGTCTGCCACGCAGCTTGATCGAGCGTATGGTCATAACACTTTAATCCCATTCCACGGTGTCTCATTGTGTCTTCCTGGGGCAGAATGTCAGTGACATTTCATTTGCAGTGATGTCTCTAAGTCTATTAGGAAAGCCTGAGGCTCTATTGTAGAAACTCCAGGGAAATTAACTCAAACAGAAATTACCCTATTCATTTGTAATTCAGCTGATTGTGTCCATTTATTTCAAAAAAACATATATTATGGGGATCTTTTGAAAGGAAAGGAAATAGAAATTTCTGCAGAAATATATATAAAAAAACAAAACAAAACAAGCGCATTTCATGCTTCACGCTGATGAAAATCATGTTTTTGATGCTTTTAACATGTTCTTGTGGCATTTTTCTGAGTTGTGAGCAGTCCCGGCTCTAATGATTTACTGCCTCTCTACAGAATGTCCTAGAAAACCACACAGGTTTTTGATTTAGCCTAAAAACGGCACAATCATGATTAAAAGACCACTGGGAGCACATTTGAAAAACCTCAAAAGATGATCAGAGTGAAACTTTAATGATATTCCTAAAGAAAAAAGAGACATCAAAAGCTGGAAAATGTTCAAGTCGCCCACACTCTGAATTGACAGCATTATTCCTGTCAATCATCTAATGCTTTCTAAGACAAGCTGTACCTGTTTTGTTAGGCGTGTAGCTTCCTGTCCATTTAGACTCATCCATGTACTGTTTGTGCTCCTCCCTTCACACACTCATGCATGCTGGAGCTGCTTATCTTATACAAACAGCTCACAGATGAAAAATGAGTCTCATTAAAAAAAACTTTAAAATTTGCACTGCTAGGTTAACCACACTACACTGTGTATCTGCAATCTCTTCTGTGCGCTGTTTCCGTGGTTGATAAAGCTGGCTGGATATTGAGAAATGTGACAGTGGGGTTTACCAGATGCAAAAAATTCTGCTCTGCTCTAACTTTGCCCTCATCCAGCTTTTGAGACAGATTTAGATTTATCTGAAAGAGATCAGTGGTCTCAGCAGAGCCCAGTGGTTCATTCTACTTCTTTTCCAAGAAAGCACCATTCAGAAAGAATGTTCAGAACACATTGTCTAACCAGATGCAAGTTTTTAAGTCTGTTTACGACTCTACGTTCAAAACATGCATCCATTGAATGTGTGTTAAAGTTAAAACCATTTTAACTTTGACCATTCAGGGACTTGGATTTGGTGTTGACATGTAAGTAGAGTCATTTTCATCTAAACCATTTGAAAAGCGATCAAGAAGGATAAATTAACAATTGCAGTTTGTGTATAGCCACAATTATGTGACACAAGCTGCAAAGCTTGGAAATACTGTAAATTGCTGGTGCCTTTGGTGTTGTACATGTTCAGCAATGTTCAAATCATTTTTCGTTGTAATAATTCACATGGAATCCAAAGATGGGTCCTGATAGGTGTTTAAGCACTTGTGTAATGAAGGGGAAACATCAACATGCATAAAACAAAGTGAAACAAAAAGCTGACTTTCAAAACGTATTTATGCTCCTACCTTATTTCTAACATAGCAGACAGCAGACCACAACTGCAACTGTCATTCAGGGATGAATAAAGCCTTTTTTTACCTTAATTTTATTTTTTACCTTAAATAACATAATCTTTACCAAAACCCTGTTTGCCTAATAATGTTGTTACAACCTGTGGAAGGCACAAAAAGAGATCTATGGAGTGCACAAAAAAAGGACAATGCAAAGTTTGAAAAAAAAAAAAAGAAAAAAAAAAGTAAACAATTACCATACAAACACACTCAAGTATACTCCTACATTTACATTTATGTGTCTATATGCACACATTTATTTTTAGTATTTTTTTACACATAAACACATTTTCAAGCATTAGATATACAAACTAAATTACCAGTGGTTCCATATTTTATTTCTTTTATGTGTTGTTTTGAACAAGTTGCTTAAATATGTTTCTCTGTTAAAACAAATTCTTTTTCATAGCTTCTCTTTCAGCACTTAATACACAAAGGACATAAAATGTAACAAAATATTCAGAATAAAGTATTGTCTTATAATATAGCAAGTACAGATTTATTTGTCATGAGATGCCTTGTGATTCTTAACAGCATCACCATCTATCACTACAGTTGTATCAAAACTATATACATTACTATGTATAGTATTTAGTCTATAGTAATTATGTTAGCTTTATTTAACAAGTCTTTTATTCTTTAGTCTTGCATTACATTCCTATTCCAAATTGGAAATAGTAAAAATATTTTTCGCCTCACCAAAGTTACTGTCACCCAAATTGTTTCTGATTTACACCAGGAATTCTACTGCCTGAAATGATCATAAATACACATGGCGCTGAATTTGTTGATATAGACTGAACAAAAACATAAATGCAACACTTTTGTTTTTGCTCCCAATTGTCATGATGAACTCAAAGATCTGAATCATTTTCTACAAACAAAATATAACCGTTTTTCTCAAACATTGCTCTCAAATCTGTCTAAATAGGTAATAGTGAGCATTTCTTTGCTGAGAGTCCATCCAACCTCACAGGAGTATCATATCAAAATCCTGATTAGCCAGTAGGATTTTTGAACAGGTGTGCCTTAGATTGACCACAGTTAAAGACCACTCGGAAACATATTGTTTTGTTAAAAAAATAAACTCCATTCCTTTTTATAAAGCAGAACACACTGTGTTGTGAAATGTGTCTTTAGAATGAGAGAGCTGATTTACTTATGATGATTTAACTTAAAAGAGTTACCACCAAAAGAGTAACAACTGTAAAAGAAAATACATATGGAGACGAGATCTGCACTGCAAATGTTTCTTTGCTTGTTTGTTCTGGTGGCTTTGAAGAGCCTTTGCTTATCTATATTTTGCATTTCAGCAATTGTGATTTAAAGGTAAACTCCCCTGCTGTCGCTCCATTCAGCCCTCACTGCTGTTTAGTATTCACGTCTTAATGAATTATTGAGTTGCGCTCACATAGCTCTGCACAGTGTGTGACAGCCCAATAGAGGCTCTGACTATTTGTTGGCAAAGATAATTGGGTTATCACGTCAGGTCCTATACACACATCATACCTGTATAGTGCTTTCTTAAACACACAGGACAGTATTAGCTTTGTGGAGGTAATGACTTGCTGGTTTTGACCATGTGTGGTTACAGTTTGCAGGCAGGAGGTTTGCCTGTAAATTTACCTTACAGAACAATGGAGGCTGTAAACCTGTGATAGCACATAACAAACAAATGCACATAGGTGCACACACTGATAAAATCAGACTGCAGCCCAGCCTAGAGACACATTGTTTGCTGCAAGATTAACCTGGCTAAAGATTAGAGGGATTAACAAACAGAATGTGTCCTCCTAAATCAACACACGCACTAACAAAAACAAAACGTAACAAAAAAAAAAAAAAAACAAGCAGGTAATTCAGCCTCTTTTTGCCACAAAAGGGGCTATTGTAGGCTCTAAACACAGAAGGTTTGGTTTTTAGATGGAAACAACGTCATAATAAATTAGCGATAACATTGCACAAAAAAATGAACAAACACAAGACAAAACAAAAACTCAAACAGGACAAAAAGGCAAAAACAAGAGGATAACACAACCTGACTAGCACAAAAAGACACAAAGGAAACTGAACTAATCCTCACAATTTAAAGGCAACGCTTGATAACAAACACCCCTCTGGCACCCTTAGACATCATTTACCCTCCAGAGGAGCTCTTCACTTTAACTTTATCCAACCTGGCTTTTCTGTCATGCATGGACACACTAACAGCTAGGCTTTGTTTCTTTCTACAGTACTCGACCGTACAGTTGCAGAGATGTGCCTCAAACAAACCAAACTTAAAAAAAAAACAAAAAACAATTTAAAAGGAATCACTAATAGTTATTCCATGGTCCGGCTGAATGGTCAATTCTGATTGGCTGCTGGGTATGATTAAAAAAAATAAAGAAGAGGTTCTGGTCACATAGTCCAAATGTTCTAAAGAACTGTGCTAGTTTCTTTGAAACGAACCTTTGCTTTATCATCTGGACAAAAGCAAGCGGTAAAAGGTGAAACTTCCTCTCTGAACTGATGCGTCATTTATCTCATCATGACGATCAGCATGTTGCTTTTAACAAGATAAAAGCAATAAAAATTGATTGAGTATTTATTTCTTTTGTAAATGACCATGGTATAAGCGGGATAATGGGCTTCCAGATGTCCATTATCAGAAATTAACGGATGGACCGGAAACCTTAGTCGTCCTTCACTTTGCGTCAAACGGTTGCTTATGTGAAGTCCGTGCTTCGCGCAGAATGGCACAGGTTACCATGTAGTCGACATCAAACTCATTGAGTTTTTAAATAAGTAATTATACCTTTTTTTCTTCAAAGTAGCTTTAAAATGAAAGGTTTTGTGAAATTTTGACTCATATAAAAAAAAAAAACAGTTTTGACTAATTAGGCTTCTGAATGTCTTCAAGTAGGTTCTCAAAAATACACACTAACTTGAAATAAACGTTGAAAATTCAAACAAAATTTAAAGCTTGAAAACAAAAGTATCTTAAATTTGAAGGATTATTGAAAACTGGAATTAAAAAAAAAACAATAAACTTAGAACTGTCACTAATAAGAACAAATGTTTGTTTCTAACAGTTTTTTTCCCCAATTTTAATTTTTTTTTTTCGCTTTTCTGTCTCTGCTTTCAGTGCTCAATTTACAGTTGTAATTTAGACATTTGATTTTTTGGGAGTTCATCCTAATTTTTCAGGGGGGTGGGACTTTCAACCCATTGGCTACTGGGACATGATTGACAGGATTGACATCAGAGGTGATGGTAAAGTCCGTTTACACTCTGAAACAGCGTCTCTTTTTAGTGTTGCCTGTGTCATCCCTCCTCTGATGTACCAGATTCTGGAGAAGATTTTTATCACTACTGAGTTTTTAATATTTCTTCAAATCAAAATTAGTATTTTTTTATTTCAAGATTTTTATATTTTTTTTCAGTTTACAATGTGTACTTTTGAGTTTAAAACAATTTCCCAAATTGTTATTATTTTTAATTTTTAGTCTGTTTTTTAATAACTTTAAGCTGATTCTGATTGAGCCACATATATTTCTAGTGTAGTCATTTTAAAAGATTTTTACATGGCAAAAGTAGATTTGTAAAAATACCTATCAAGATTGGCTCATAACCGGAGATAGAGAGTCTAGAGAAGAAATATAACCATAGATGTTTTGGTCAGCGATATAGACGACATAGTAGTTTTTGAGTCATATCTCTTACTGGGTAACACCTTTCTGTATCTGCTGCTTTAAACATTTGAATCTCAGCCACACGAGTGGATCACCTCCTCTGTGCTTTTCTCTGGAGTATTTAAAGCAAAAGTGCAGAGCTTTCTCTCTTCTGTAAACAATTTTTAGCTGCGGTTTTACTGATTCAAACATGAGGAGCAGCAAAGCTGCCAGAGGGATGTTCTTTGTGTCCCAGGACTCACTGCAATGAACCCCACAGTTTATTTTTATATCTTAATAACCATCCTCTATCTCTGTCTTTCCCCTTTTCATAAAGGTCCTCCAGTGACAGCTGAAGAGGCTTTTCTAGTTGCTGTTTTTACTGCAGTATCATGGCAATCCTTTTCTATATTTTTACTTTGGTTTGTGGTTTTGTCTTATAGTTCTTATTTGGTCTGATTTTATTTAGAGGGTTGTTGCTGTAAATGTTTGAGTTTTTAGGTCTACAAATGAAAATATCTCCCACTAAAAATGCCTTATATTTCTGCCTTTCTCTCATTCTGGAACACACCTTTGGCTCTTTGTCTTCTCTCCAGAAGAAAGACAAATTCAAACTGCATTTCCATTCAGTCAATGGAAACTAAGTCCAACATTTTGGTAAATGGTAAAATGGTAAATGGCGTTTACTTATATAGCGCTTTTCTAGCCTATTGAAGGCCCAAAGCGGTTTACAATCACAGACCCATTCACCCATTCACACACACACACACATTCACACATTCACACATTGATGGTGGCTCCGCTGCCGAACACTGGCGCCAACCTTCCATCAGAGGCAATGTGGGGTTCAGTGTCTTGCCCAAGGACACTTCGACACATGGGCGGGCAAGGCAGGAATCGAACCTGCAATCCTTCTATCACAAGTCGACTGCCCTTTCCACTGCACCACGGCCGCCCCATCTTAGAGCTGTTCTACCAAAGCAGTCTTTCTAGATCAGGGGTGCCCAAATTCAGGCCTCGAAAGCCGTCTTCCTGCTGGTTTTCCAGAAACCTTGCCTTATCTGCTGTTGATTACCAGGTAGGTTTAGCCAATAAGGAGCTTCAATGGCAGGTTGGTTGGAAAACATGTAGGACACCAGCCCTCGAGGCCTGGATTTGGGCACCCCTGCATACAGTATTCAAAATAAATGAAGAGCAGATATATAACAGGTGTGCTGTTGACAGGTTAATTAACACATCAACACTGCTTATTTCATGTTTGCATAATGATAAAAAATGACACAACACTAAAAAAGGTTTTGGCTTACAACAAACCTCAGAGGTAAAGTGTAAAGAAGTATTTTTAAAAGTAGAACTATTTCCTTTATGCCTTTAAATTATGGAAGTCCTGCACTTTGCAATCCCTGTCAGGATAGTTCATTTATTCAAACTATATATTTCGCTGACTAATTTTGAACGTCAGGTACAACACTTTTTACTGCTCCTTCGGTATGGTGGAGGCATGCTGCAAGGAGGCTACTGAGGAGGGGGAGCCTATGAAGCTACGCTGATAGGTGTTTATGATGTAGCAATGTGTATGACGTTAAAAGATGTTTTAATCAGCCTGCATTCATCCAAATATTTGTCAATGAGTTGCTGGGTCTCATTGTTGGGGTGTTATGGCATTGTTTTTAAGAGAATTCTGTTGAGGAACCATGAGGTATCTTTTAGGATGATGTCACAGCAGGGCCTGCCGCGTAACGAGACACAAAAAAGCATATACGAAGCGTTTTTAACAGTGTTAAAATAACAAATAAGCAGTCGGGCAGTTTTTCCTGTTTGAAAACATGATAATCGTTGCTTTACATTTGTCCGCAGCTTCATTTCTTCTGTTTAATTCCTGTGACCACTGGCTACAGTGGCCTTTTAGGTTCAGTTGTTCCACTCCAACTGTGGAGCTTATTCAGACTGAGGAATCTCAGAGCTAATCGAAGTTCAGTCCAAATGGAAACAAACAGGGACCACCACAAAAGATTTGTCTGTGAGCGGTTCCCGGTCCCGACCAGGGTATGCTTGGGTGTATTCAGATTAAAAAATTAGTTCCGGATTATCGAGGGAAGCAAACTCTGGTTCACTTTAAGCAAACCAAATGTGTCCAATCTGAAAAACAACCTTACTGTGTTTTATTTTTCAGCATTTTGATTTCTGGAAATTACTTTGGTTTTGAAAAATGTTTTTAAATTCCTTTTTTCTTTTTAATTGCATTTTGTTTTTGGATTGTAATGTTGTTTTTTTATTGTTTGTTTTGCTTTTTTAATTGTCGTTGTGATGTTTCATTTATTTTTGGGTTGGGTGATTTGTTAGAAAAGTCTTTTCTAACCCTGGAGTGTTTTTTTTGCCTTTATCATTTAATAAATTCCTGCTTAAAACCAGAGGGTGATAAAAAAGAAATTCTCTCAATGCCCAGTTTGCTGGAGTTCATCTGAAACAACTCTGTTTAACTTCTAACAGTGACTTTTAAGGCACCTGAGGTTCTAGAAGTTGGGAAATGCTTGCAGAGTTGATATAGAGGACGATCAAGATGCATCTCCAGAGACTGAGCTGCAGACCGTGCTAACCTTTTCCCTCTCTCATGTCCTCTGGCTCTTCCGGCCAGAAATCTGTGATGTTTTCAGCTGAAAGGGATGTTTATACACTCTTATTTCAGGTTCATGCACTCTGAATTAAAAGGTAGAAGTTTTTCTAGTGGTTAATACAAAAAAACATAAATATATGAATTTTTCTTCATGATGAGAGCTAATATTTTCCTCTTCAGCTGGAAAATGCAAAACCAGACAGCTTTGACAGATTCCCTCAGTATTCTTTTTTTTATTCAGTGACAGATTTCACTCATAACTAGTGGAGGATTTACCCTTTTGAGTGACTTGCACTTAGGGATATGCAGTTCTGCCTGTACTTTTGAGAGTTTTTGTAAAGTTGGTCCTTCATTTTGACCCTTTTTTTTTAAAAGACACTTTACACAATTCTGCAATTCCTTTAAGATTGAAATATGCATTTTTGAAAAAACAAAAAAAGCTCTGAAACCTGCTTTTTCATTTTGGTCTTTTTGTAGATCCTTTTATTTAAAGCAGCTCAGCTTTTATTTACCATTCTTAACTTGTTTTATTTGGAAAGACTGTAGCAGATAAGCAGATATAAGCTATAAGATAAAAGCAGATAAGACAATTGTTCATTTGGCTAACTTTTTAGAAAAATGTGTGCATGTGGGATTTTCTGCTTCACTTCTGCACTGGGAACAAAATCTTAATGATAATTTATTTAAAACTGATTTTTAAAGCCTTACATCATTCCTTTGAAACAAAGTTTGTACAATCCTCACCCCTTTCAACTGTTTCATACTATAAAAGCAATAGGATTACATTTTGTAATAACCAAGTACATGCACCACCCCTTCTTGTTTTTGTATTTTTAGGTTTATCATCAATACTTCTTTTAAACTCATGAGTTGCTGGCATTTTTAAGAAAGCAATTCAGAATGAACTTTTTATGCCCGAGTGCCACAAGTTGAGTTTAAACTTTGTCTATCTATTCAGTAATTATAAAATTGCTTGCCAGGCATTGGGAAAAAAAAGTCGATTCTGTCTATTTTAGAGACTAGAAGTGGACTTGACTAAAAAAAAAGGAATACAAAAACAAATTATGTAAGATATCCTATTAAAAGCATTGGGTGTTTTTGACACACATTTGCTTAAACATGTTCTCTTCTATTTTTCATTTTTGACTGTTTTTGACAGTTCGCCTAAGAATTTAATTGGCCTTTAAAAAATACCTAATTTCCTCTTTGCATTTTTTCTTTGTGCTGTATGTTTGTAGGGTAAATATACAGTATTATTTTCCACTTTATGTTGCTGTTTCTGATTGTTGTTCTTATTTTGATCATTTTTTTATTTTCTTTTGATCCCTCATTTTATTAAAAAGCACTTTGGCACCATGGTGATGTTGTAAAGTCTTGTATAAACAAAAATTCATTCAATAGTAAGAGATGCATCATGCTACAACTTTCACAATGAAATAAATCAAGGTTGTGTCAGTTATGCTTCAAACTTGTTATATTTTCACCCAAGTTTGTGTTTACGTCTGTGCAAGGAACTAAACATCTAAACTGAAAGTCACACTGTCATCCTAATCTTTAAATCAAATTACTTTTTCTAAATATTAAAAAAAAGTGAACAGGCAGTTTTGAATTGCATTTTGATATACGCAAACATACATTCATCCTAATGCTTCTGGGAATCCAGCTTCAATATCAAGAAGCTCAGAGTGAGCTATTGCTTTACTGCAAATATGGGTTGGCTGCTAATGTGAATGGATGCCTCTCATACACTGCATGGAACCAGCAATAGCTTTGAGCGCTCACACTGATCAGAGGACGCCAGCGATCAACTTGGTGATGAATGGAAGTCACACCATCCTTAACTCAAGAAGTCAGGATACCAAAGGCCTGAAGGATGCCATGACTTGGTTTCTTTATTAAATCAAATCCTTTGTCAGAATATGCAGCATATTCTTCTGTAGAAAAAAACTAGTTTAAATTAAATTTGTGTAATATCTTTAAAAAAATCACTAGAATTAAAATTACATTTCAAAAGTTGAAACAAACAAAAGATACCTATTACAGTCTTAGAATAAGTGCTTAAATTTTGGGGAACTTAAGTGTATTTTAGAAACACAAAAAAGGGAACTCAATTGTTCTTTAAAAATAGCAACAGCAATAAAAAAATTAAATGCATTCAAGGAATGCTTTGGTGATAATGTCTAAAAAGGTCTTAGTTGTTCAGATTAGCCTGTCAACTGGGTGGGAAGATAAAGACTTCTAATAGCGGTGTTATCACACAAAGGTAAAACAGATTGACCATAAAAATAACCAAAATTTTAAAAAAGCATTTAGAGTGTGTTGCTTATAAGAGATTTAAAAGGACTTTGTTGTAAAAGTCAATATATTTCTCTCAAGGTTACGTGACTATTTATGTTTAACTGGAATATCACAACAATCTTAAAAATACGTTTTTTTGTAAACAAAAAAGAGGGTTGAAGTGGAATCCCATTTTTGATCTCTACCCCAAAAAATCTTAGTTTTCTTTTTTTTTTTTTTTGCTGCCAATGTGGCTTATTCTGTTGAGCTTTTGCCTATGGACTGAAAACTCTGTTTAACTAATGAACACATTTCAACTTTTTAAGGCAAGCTCCTCCACTTTACTTTTTTTAACAGCCAAGGCTTGTTCTTAGATGTTTGGAGAGACTTTTCCTATTCTCACATAGGGGGTATGAATGATAACAGTACAAAGTCAGCATTGGCCATAGGTTGTAGAGACTAGATTACTCGACAGCACAAAAAGTGGGGTACACTTTTTGATCACTTTGATCCTTTACCCAATAGAGTTAAATTTTAAGTCTTGAGTGGAAAAACATTTATTTAGTTGGAAAATTACTTGGCTGTGTGGTGAAGTAGTGACTAGTGCTCTTACCTTACAGTGAGAAGGGCCTGGTTCAAATCTTGGCTTTCTTTCTGTGTGAAGTTTGCATGTCCTCCCTGTGCATGCGTGAGTTTTCTCTGGGAAATCTGGCTTCCTCCCACAGTCCAAAAACATGCTTCATAGTTTGATTGGTGTCTCTAAATTGCCTCTAGGTGTGAATCAGAGTGTGTGGCCCTGGAACAGACTGGCAATCCGTTGAGGGTGTTCCCTGCCTTTGCCTAACAGAAGCTGGGTTGGCTCCAGCAACCCCATGACCCCAAAAGGGATTCAGCAGGTTCTGAAGATGGATGGATGGAAGATTCAATTAAAGTAAATTTTAACTTTTGAGTGATTTTGTGTTTATTTAGAAATTAATCTATAAAAGTTTCTTTTTGTGGTAATTTGGCAGTGAAGTTATAGATTACTTTTTTGACTTTGTGTTGTTTGTTAATGTTAGGTTCAAAACCCAAACATTAGTAAATCTGCAAAGAAACACAAGAGAGTTGAGTATGGCTTTTACCTGCAGGGAGAGTGCCAGAGATCGCTCAGTTACAAGCTCCTCCAAACACTCTGCAGATCTCCGTCTCTCCCTGCTATTTATTGAAAGGGAACACCCTAGTTACATGCTGATTCAGCCACTAAGGGAGGGGAAAAAGGGGGCTGGCTGAAGCAGTTTGTAGATAAGAAGAGAAAAGGAGAGGTAAACCGTGCCCCTTCCTGAGATAGGGGTCACACGACAAGACTTTGAAGTTTGATAGTGTGCAGCCCTGGAATGTAAGACTTTGAGGTTTGATAG
>BSAI01000201.1:18403042-18901689 GCA_036245035.1 Adrianichthys oophorus | reverse complement strand
GTTTGATAGTGTGCAGCCCTGGAATGTAAGACTTTGAGGTTTGATAGTGTGCAGCCCTGGTATGTAAGACTTTGAGGTTCCCCTGTTTGTCCTGCCCCTGGTGTGGAAAGGTCACAACCTCTTAAGATACACTCAGAACTGCCATTCCACAGAGGAGTCACCATTTGTAACTTGAAGAAAACAGAATAATAATCATAAAATCTCTAACAGTTAAATAAAAAGAAAAGCTCAAAAACATATCAGGAAATTCCAGTTTCTTGTTTCTCAGTATACATTTTTTCCTGGAAAAGTTTTTAGAAGCAAAATGTCTTTATTGCTTTTCAAAATATAGTGAGGATCAAATGAAATAAAAAGTTTCAATGTTAAAAAAACCGACACAAATATGGTCAGCTCTACTGCTGAAAGCTGATAACAGCTGATGTCAGTATCTGTTTATGACAGGGATTTCTACAGGCGGACCTTATCTGGTTCAATTCTCTTTTGTCTTTTTTTACAATGTGGACATTTTCTTGGACTCCTTTGTTTCATTGGCTCTTGTGATCAAGCAGCTGCCTGCTGTTTATATGTGCGGCAAACCATGAGCTGGCAAAAACTCAAAGCATCTCTCTGAAGTATTTCAGCTGAAGGAAAGAAAATCACTCACTCTCTCCCATCTATCAGTTGGTTTTCAAAATCCAACCAAGCTGGACTATAATCTCTGTCTCCCCCATGAAGTTTGCCAAGTGCATCCCTGCTATTATATGCACCATAAATTGTGAGGTCGGATGACAATAAAGATGGCCGTGTGATGTGGTCGTATAAAGTGATATCTCTACCCTGTGGACTTTCACCGCTGCCTCACTCACTCCAGCATCATCATATAAAGCGGCGCTCTGACTGGAATGTTGCTGGCTGCCAATGCCTCCAGAGACTGTCAAAGTACAGCTCAGACTGGCAGCTAAACTGTCACAGAAATGACTTCGACAAATGCTAAAAAACAAACTGTTAAGATTTGTCAAATCCCTGCTTTTTTTTTAAGTTAACGAACATTTTCCCACACAATAGAGTGATTGCATCTGCAATTTTACAAGTGACATCTGCAAAAGTCAAGTTGACTATTCGTTTTTTCCAAACCCAACTGCAATAAGCCAATCAAGATAATTATATGCAGACTAAGAAAGTTATAAACAAGCTCCAAATAAAGGCATCTTTCATCTAAAAGGAGACTCATAAAGTTTGATAATTACAGCTTCATCTTTCACACGCCACACCACGCCTCAAAGGCATCTCGGAGATCTAAAATGTTTCTCTCCTTCCTACCCTCGGAGGGTTCACCACATGATCAGGATCCAGGGGGACATTGTAAAGAGACAAGATGAAAGAGCCAAAGAGATGAGGCTTATTTTAACCAGCGCGCATTTAAAGTCAGTCTCAAAGAATCCAGAAGGAAAGCCAAAAATATTAAACCTCCCAAAGAAACGTTACCTTTAGGTTTGCTGGGAAATGACTTTTTCAGTTATTTCTATGGCGGAGGTCTTTGAAGTTGTGATACATGCACGTTTCACACATGCACGTTTCATTCTGGTTTTGGAAACTCTCTTCTTTGGGCCCAAGTCTGACCAAACTTTTTCAAAAAAACAGTTTTTTTTGTAACAATTTTTGAACGACTATAATGGCTTATAGATTTATAAACAGCAAAAAACATATAAATTAATGATTACTACAGCCCCCAAAACAATGTAGGCTATTCAATGATCTAGTTTAATTTTTAAATACATTTAAAGAACCAAATCATAAAAAAGGTTGACCGAGATTGCATTTTTAAATTTTTTTATTCTAAATTGCCTGCGGGGGTGTGAATAATCATAGTTGTCTATGTGTAACTTTATTCCATGTGTGTTCTTTCTTACACAGACCAGAAGCTGTAAAAGGCTAAAGCAGATCCTGAACAGGAAGACGCAGATATAAAGTAGAAAAACAGTGAGTTAGAATGACTGTCAGTATTTGTTGAACTTGAGCAGGCAGACAAAAACGACACCAGCTCTTCTAACAATGGGTATTTTTTTTGTTTTACTACTTTAAAATTTGCTCCACTAATTTAACTATTTAACTTGGTAAGTATCTTTTTAGTACAGCCCCTGCTTCTTTTATTACAGATATTATTTCATTATATTTCAAAGTAATTTCCCCATAAACCCGTACAAAAAACTAATTTCTAGTAAATAAAAAATAAATTAACTTAAAAAAAAAAACAATTGTAAATTATATATTTTATAAAAAAAATTCCAAAACTGTACAGATGAGACAGAAATGTAAAAAAACAAAATACAAGTAAAAGACAAGGTCAAAATAATTGTGTTAAAAAAACAAAACAAAGGAAACCCTCCCTTTACTATTTTTAATTATCCAAGGATTTATTTTCAAAAGAGTATCACATATGTTGTAACTCTTGTTGTGTTGGCTTATAAACCAAGAATTTCAAATTTAATAGCCAATCGGACTGAGTTCCAGTTCAGTCCAATTGCTTAATGTTACGTTTGAATAAGTGAACTTTCCCAACAATAATTGCAAAGCCGAGGACCTCCAATATTCTTTCTCTCGTTGCTTTTCCCCACCCTCGTAATTCCTGGTCAATGATAAAGAGATCTTTTGTCACGTGGTTCATTTACAAACTCATCTTCCTCTTTTTATTTAGCAATGTGTTTTATCAGGGGTGTAGATTTGGTCCAGTTTGTGAATGTTATGGATCTGTCATGGCTACTGGAGTCATACATTTCTATCCATTACCAATTAAACCCTAACAATCAGCTCATGTTCAGTGGATTTTGTGCATATTTGTTCACAGCACAGACTTTTTATGAGCATTCCTATTTATTTTTTTTTAGCAAAAATCCATGAAATGAACTGCTGATCAACTGCTGTATGTTCAATTGTTGTGTACCCATGCTATAACCAAGACTGAAGAAAAAATGTATTGGAAGCATCTCTAGCTGTACCCGAGGCTGCGTTTGCTATTTGCAGGTTTGACTTTGCCTTTTCTCCACTTCACACCAAATTTGTTGCACATCATTTTCCTCTTTCCTTCTTTCCTTTCCTGCCCTCCTTTTCAATTTTATTCCACATTTCCTTTTCTAAATGTGCTTTCCTTTTTCTCTCCTCTTCTTTCCAATTGCTTTCATTTTCATCCCATTTTTTCCTTTCTTCAAACCAAATTTATAAATGTTTCCTCATATATCTAAAAACGAGACAAAGGCTGTGCAGAAGTGAAAATTCAAATAAAAATAAATACAGGCCATTTCAAGCAATGGGAATTGGGAACACATTATATCTTACTATTCATTACTGTAAATTCTGCAATTAAGTGACATAAATATGTCTCACTTTTTTATGTCCCCCTCACAAATTCATCGAGGGGACAGTTTGGACAAATGAATTGACTTCTTTGAATGCAGGCCAAATGCAAGTTTCAGGACTCGATCCTGACCAAATTAAGCAGACTCGGTCTGGACCACTGGTCTTTTCCAGTCTGAATACACCCTTAAAAATGTGATAAGCTTAAACATAACAAAAACTCATGGAGAAGCAAAAAGGTGACAAAATAAAACACAAACATAAAAACACTCATTTTTCCCTGAGGACAGTTAACATATGTGAAAACAGCTGTGGATGATCACATGAACATGGAATGACTGACAAGGGGCAGGTCAAAACAAAACCTGACCAAATAATCACTGAAAACCTAGGCTAAACTGCACAATTCTCACAATAAGTTACTTATAATGGTTTGTCTTATAATTTTAAAGCAAACAAGCTCTGTAGATGTCCCCCAGCAACCTAAACTCCCTTACATATGTGAAACTGAGGCATAAAAATGAAGAAATGCATGAGCTAATTCTCTGAAGAGGTGACCGAAGTTAAATTAAAACAGTTGGCCATGCATCAGCCAGCGTAAAAGTCACTTTAAATCAAGTCTGTTGACTTTTACGAGTCTAATGTTAGGACCAAATTGAGCCAGTTAACTTTAAGAGGTGATAACAAGGCCCGAAAACTTACGACACACATTTGCAAATGCAGCGCATAAAAGTTTGACCATTTGCACAAATCCATTTAGTGTGCTGCATGAAGAAAAAGGTGTGAAGATTATATAATAATGATGTAGATGGTATTTATTCATTTTGGTGACAATACCACAGAAAATTGACTTGGCTTTGCACATAAAAAATAAGTGTGGGTGGAGGCAATTTTACAGTTGCATGCTATTAATTAATTAGGGACTGTCTTCAATGTGGAGAGAGACATTGACTGTGAGTTTTTTAAGCAAAAAAAACCACTGATAGCCTTTTATGGCTCAAGGGTGAGTCATTTTTCTTTTGAATTACAAAGACTGGGAGAGGTTGTTGTCCTTTATATAATCAGCAACCCTCATTTATCCAGAAAGTGAATCTTAATTTTCCTTAACCAGCATGCTCTTTAAATCAACCCAATTGATATTCATGTCACCACCTCTGGGAGGTCTCCAGAACAACAATTCACTTCAGAGCAGCTTCACCAGAGCAGCTGAAGGCTCTGTGTCACGCTCAGGAGCGCCCTTTAGGACAGACCTTCAGGTGAAAGAAATGGTTGCGTAATTGCCATCAGTGCAGGCATCCCGGTTGCTACGGAAACGTGTTGATTAAAAGAGCAATCTGGTATAGAATCCACGGGCAAAGAGGTGTAAATCAGAAAATTGATCACTTCTTGTGCTCATGATCGCCATTAATTACAAGCATGTCCTGCAATGTCAAGATTAATAACCATAATTTCTCCTCTGATGGCAGAAAAATCTTTATTTGATCATTTTTTTGGAAGTCAAACTTTAAATAACAATGCTTAATTAAAAAGCACATGGGCTCGAAAGCCAATCAAATGCTTTAAGCATTACCTTATAGTGGGTCTTTGAATTTGTTTGCTCTAGACTTTTAGCTGAAAAGACGAATTTCACATCCAGAGCGGATTGAATTAAATCATGGATGAGCAGACTCATATATATTCCTTCTTTGATAGCCTTTGTGAGGATTTGAGGGGATCAGACTGATCATTTTATTGCATTATACCATCAGAAATGCTGAGACAAATACACTTTTAAAGCTATAAACCAATTTGAGTTTTCCTCTATGTTTTCTATTTAATATGAAGTTTTCTTTTTCCAAAAAAGGTATTTTTTTGTTTTCTGTGAAATACCTGCTCCCTGCTTTATTGTTTGAAGGAAGGAAGGAACAGAAGGAAACAAAGACAAACAGCTATTAGCAACTGTGCGAGTGTTTGAATGTAAACAGTAATTAAAGCATGAGCATTTTTCAAAAGGAAAAGGCAGCCCTTTGAAATAGAGTCAATAAAAAAGTCGAAAAAAAATACATAAGTAAACAAAGGTAAAAAGGAAGGGGGTTGTTTTTTTTGTACCTACAGGCATCAACAGCTTCTTTTCATCATTCCTCATGTCAGAAAGGATACTTGCACAACAGTAATGAAAAATGCAAGTTCTCATGGGTACTTCTGCTCCACATTTCTTAAATTTACTTATTTACCGTTTGCAATATCTGGCTATTAGTTTTTTTTTTCAAAAAAATGTTCAGTTCTTACTAAAAGATAAAGTGCGCACAAAGTCATTTTAGAGGCTCAGCAAAGCTCTAGATGTCATGGTCACTTTACTGTCGGTGATTTTCAGCTTTCTTTCAGGCCACAGTTACTTTGTGGGGTAAATTGTCATGGTGAGTTGCCAGGGAGGCTTTGAGGGGAATCAGCCTCCCATGTTAATCAACGGTGATTCAGAATTTGCCAAGTGTTCTTCTGTGACAGCTCAGAGCTCTCTGGGATGCTGCCTCAGAGCAGACGTGCAAGGGCAAAAAGAGATGACACAGAAAAAGTTGACTCAAACATGAAGACGGCACACTCATATCCTGGAGGGACAGCATATACATGTCCAGCATCAAAGCATAATTTGCAAAGACGGGATTTATCCAATAAAACATTCATGGCTACAAATAGACAGGCTTTGACTAATAAAAATGAGGAAAAATGTGGACTCAGTCAGCGAGGAAAATGTTCTCAAATGGAGAAATCATTATTAATAAAAATTATTCACTTGTTCACCAGGCAAATGACTAGTTGTTTAGGTGGATTACATAAAAAGGGGTGTAAGGAAAACTTTATTTAATCTCAGCTGCCTGTCTAACTGCTTTTCTTTGATTTTGAACATCTCTTAAGAACCTTTGTGGGTGTTGTCTTGTTTTTTTTTTTTTTTTGTCTGTGAAAAGTTTTAAACTCCACAAAAGTGAAAAATTATTCTTTTGCACTGAGTGCAGAACTCCTGGACGTCCTGATTAAAAAGTCAAAACTGTTCTGAAATTGCATCAGCATACCCCAAATTTGCACAAATCACTTAAAACAAAGAATAAGCTGTTGCACAGAAATTCACAATAAAAAAATTGAGAATAATAAGGAAGAGATGGCAAAAAAAAGAACTAAAAGGAACCAGGTGGTGGGAAAAGAACACCATAAAACTACAAAGAAAAACCCTGCTGGGAGCTACACTACTGTGAGGAGTTAGATGCAAGAAAGTAATTATCAAAATATTTTAAAAAATAAAATAAAATAAAAGGTTTTCACCCTTTAAAAATCCACTTGATCTCACTTAATGATTGATATTGGTATAGGATAATGGAAATTTGGATTTTTTCTCATAAATGCATTGATTTTAAAAGCATGCATTTTCTCCCAATGTCTAGCTGTACTGATTAATATACAGAAAAAGAGTAAACAATTTCAAAGTTTTCTTTTATTTTCGTTTATTCTTAGTTCTGAGCTTTAGTTAATTATCTCATGTGCTTCTTTTTCATTTTAACAAAATGCATGTCATTTCTAAAATAAATTAAATGCAAACTTATTACTGTCATCATTCACTTGTTTTCTCATTTTTAAATCTATTCTTAGTGTTCAGGTGTACTATCTTGTCCCTGGTGTCCTCAGACAGCTCGTAGGTCTTGGTGGAGAGGTTCCATTCTGGCAGTTTTAGGGTGTGGACAGGTGTCTTTTATACAAATAATTAGTTAAAACCGGTGCCCCTAATACAGGTAATGAGTGGCTAAAGAAGAGTGTCTTAAAGAAGTAGTCACAGGTCTGTGAGGGACACAACTCTTTGCTAGTTTAGAGCTGCTTCATACTTGCAGTCTGTACCATAATATAAACAAAATCCTTAAAAATCAAGAGGATTTTCCAATTTGTATTTTGGACCTCTCAACTTTTTTGGGGAGATGAACATTATGAATTATATTATGCATTTTATTTATATTTTTAATATTTCATTACTTGAGAGCATTTAGAAGATTTTGATATTTGTTTTTGTTATTTTAGATAAGATAAATTCTTTTATAAAGATGAAAGTGAATAAAAAAAAGCTATATAAACATCTTAGCCTCATCCCAGTACTATCAACCTGTTAAAGTCTTACTTCAATTATCTTTTAAATTACTTTAAATATGTTCCCAGAGGTCTTTTAATTATGATTTGTCATTTTTAGCCAAAATAATAATAATTAAAAAATTGTGTCAGTTTTCTAGGACATAGTTTCTGTACAGTTGCAATAGTTAATTAGAAATGTACCTCTTAATTTTAGGCTGAACCGTTGGCGCAGAATGACCTTAACTCCCTTCCCATCCTAGTTGCAGAGCGGAGTGGGATCAGGGAGTGGGGAGCTTATATTCTATGTCACAAATTAGCTCTTTTTCAAACAGCATTTTTCATCTGCTCTTGATTTTCAACTATTTGAAGAAAAAAATACTCAGAAATGCAATTTTGAGCTTCATTTTCTTAATATACCCTCCATTGTAGAAAAATTCCAAAAGAATATGTTAAAAACACAATTTGTAATGGAATGGATATTTAGGCTGTTCATCAACTATGCCCTTCTTAAACAAATGAAGTCTATATTTTCAGAATATCACATTTCAATGTTTCTTTCTTTCCTCTCCATAATAACTATGGTTTGCTGACATGCAATAAAAATCAAATTGACATTTTTATACAGAAAAGGTCCCCTGGACAGTTGGCTGGAATTAGATTCCAAAACTCCTATCTGTTTTTAGGTGTGGATCTACAGCCTAAACTTCAAAAACTCAACCTGAAATGACTTTGGACCAATGTACTCTTAAAAAAAAATCAGTCAATGCTGCTGAAACATTTAAGTTTCTAACCTGCTGTTTTTTTTCTGCTGTGATTGTCATTTACTCATACAGTTGCAAAGAAACCAGTCATAGACTTCAATGCTTCAATACACTTATTCTACAGAACGAAAATCATTTTTGTTTTTCACTGAGGATCCATGTTTTCCACCAACCCACATACCATTAGGCAAGTTTACCTTCCATCTTTAGACATTTCCTCCTCTGTTTGGGGCCCTTGGAAGGAAACTAAGTCACGCGCACATGCACACATACATCAAAGTAAAGATGGGTTTAAAAAAGGAGACAACACAGAGATAGAATGACAGAGTAAAGGCTCTGTAGTTTTCAGTTGCTTCTAGTTTCTTACATTATTAAGGATGGCATACCGCCTCTGCACTCCACATCATCCACTCCTCCACGCACGCACGCACGCACGCACGCACGCACGCACGCACACACACACACACACACACACACACGCGCGCACACACACACACACACACACACACACACACACACACACACACACACAAAAATGTCACTTTGTCAGCATTTGTGAGGAAAAGAACCAAAAGAGCTGTGGGGCACCGTCTCCAGCTGCCTTAAGAGGTTTGGGATACACAAACAGATTTGCAAACAAGAAAAAGTAAAGATGTAGATATTTTTATTTTTCTTATTCTCATACTACTTCTACATTGCATCCTTTCTCATTCCAGCTATTCTTTTCTAAGTCCTCATCAACTCCAGCTCTCAATCGCCCTGATCATCCTCTTTCTTGGCATATCTTTTTTCTGTATCACCCTCCTCGTTAAGCTTCTTCCGTCTCCATCACCTACGATGATCCAGCTCAGATCACTGCAGCATTTTACCCTGATAGCCAGCTGTGTTCAAAATTATTTCCTTTGCTAAGCAGTCTTTTTCTTGGATGCCAGAAAGAACTAACATGATGAGGATGCTATCAGCCCAGAAATTATGTGGTCATTGGAAAACACAAAGGGGGCCAGCAAAGTAATACTATTGCCTGTTTAAAGCGGCACACAAAATAAGAGCAATTGCATGGAAATGTCATCCTATTTGTGGTTTTTATATTAACTAAACCAATTGCTGCAGAAGCTAAAGTTGAAAAAAGAGATACAGATACAATTTAAGCAATACAATATTTCTTCAGTGGCTCATTGCTAAAACTTTTACATAAGAACATGTAAAAAATCAATATGGCTTCATACATATTTTAACAAAACTTTTAATGGACAGTAAAATAACACAAAGGCAACAATGGATCATCACCATGTTTTTCTGGAATTTTCTCAGATCCATCCATCTGTCTTCTAAACCTTTTTGTCCCTTTTGGGGTCAGAGGGCTGACAGAGCCTAACCAGGCCACTCGTGGGTGAAGGCAGGACACACCCTGGACAGGGCGCCAGTCTGTCGCAGGGCCCCAATCACACACCCATAGATACTCACATTCACACCTAGGGACAATTTAGTCACCAATTCGCCTATGAAGCATGTTTTTTGATGATGGGAGGAAACCCACGCATGCACGGGGAGAACATGCAAACTCCACACAGAAAGGACACCCATTGGTGACTCTTTCAGGTCCCTCAGCCGGAACTTGAACTGATGACGTTGCTGTGAGGCAAAGGCGCTAACCACTGCTCCACTCTGCAGCCCCTAAATTATTCATTTATTTTCCCTTAGATGATTTTTCAAAATAATCTCCCCAACCTGGACATGCAGTATTGATAAAAAAAAAAAAAAAAAAAAAAAACTTTAGTTTTGCACTTTTAACATAAACATGAACTGATATAAAGAAGCTGTAATTTATACATTTCGTTTCATCTCGTCATAGTCTTATCTTTAAATTGGCATAAAAGGTATTTAAAAATGCATATTTAAGCATTTTTGATATATCAAAGACCCACTCTGGTGAAAGTTGTGTTTTTGGTTTTTTTAACATGTTCTTTTACAGGGACAAAGCTAATAATATAATAATAAAAGCATAATCAATATTAAAAGATCATTGGGAAAACTTTGAAAATAGATAAAAACTATAGTTGCTGAGGATCTTGAAAGGCTTTTTTTGAACAGCATCCACAGTTCATCTTAAAAGGAACACAATACAACACACTTATATAGACAAACACATACAACACACGAACACGACTTCATGGATTCTTCATTTCATATCCAGTATGTTGCCTGCCGGACAAAAGTCCAGTAGGGCTGGATGCAGGAGTTGAACTCCAATTCCTGCACATTCAATATCAATTTGATTTGAGCTTCAAATTGCTTTTCCACTGAACCTCTTAGTGCTTTTTCCTCTCCCCTAACACCATATCTTAGTTCCTTTCACCATCTTTCTTTTTACTCTGTCTGCATCATCCATTTTCTAGCTTTATAATTATCGTTCTCTTTCCATTCCAATGCCTCTCCGTCTCACTCTCTTGCTATAGCTGAACTGACTTGCATGCTCATGCAGGTTCCTTCTGCTTCTGAAATGTTTTTAATTTTGTGTCACTTCATCAAGCTGAAACTGTATCTCTTGATTTTGCTTTAGTTTCTTTTTTCAAACCTTTTTTATGATTTATTTCCTTTTCTTTCGGTTATCTGCACCAGAATTTAATGGGACTCAAATTGGAAGCGGTTTCCCTTCTTTTTTCCACACTCACCCCATTAGCCCATTAGATGCTGCAGCAAGACGTACATTATTCTGGTCTCAGGGGACAGCCTATCATTTTCTTCTAGTCAGGGAGCCAGAGAACTGAGTTTGCTCAAAGCAAGGGTTCCAGCACGCCTTGTTAGGTGTGTCTCAGGCTTGAACGATTAGCAATTACCCTGTCTGGCTGAACTTCTTGGGACTTGGTGGAGACAGGACTCCTATTTGATCAGATCTAAAAATGAAGGTTATTTTCTAATTAAGGGGGGCTTAATTTTACTTAAGCTGCATTTAGGGCTAAATTAAACTGGATTTTCTGTGTACAAAAATATACTTGGAAACTTATCCTGCATGGCATTTTATGCTGTCATGCAATTCTATATATTTTTTTGTGCGATTAATTAATTGTGACCTGTAATGAATTAATCAAATTAATCCATTTTTAATGAAATGGTTTTTAAACTAATAATTACTGTGAAAATTCTCATTTTAAGGTAGGATGTTTTCTTTAAATTTGTGACATTGTGGCACAGTAAAAGATCAAAATAAAACAAAAAAAATTTCTTTATTACGTTTTTTGTTATAAAAGACGTCCAACCTTTTCTTTGACACCACTGAGGGGTATTTCTTTTACATCAAAAAACAGTAGGAACACTTTTCTGAGCAATCAAAAAATATTGAACATAAAATTCTTATTAAAATTCTTAACTTAAAATTCTTAATTCTTATCTAGTGGTCTCTCTTATTCTTAATGCTATAATTCAAATGTTGACATAGCCTATCTTTTTCACAGTTTACCACAACAAAAGTAAAGACATACGAGTGATTTTATAAAGTTTCCTTTAACCTATTTGGGTGAATTTGATCATTTTAAAGACTGGGATGAAGCAGAAAAGAAATAGAGAAGAGAATCTAAGAAGAAAGAAATGAAACACCTCAGAGGAATTGAGCCATTAAGACTTTACACTTTGTTTTTTTAAATAAAATTTAGCATGTTTTACATCAGGGTTCTATATCAGGAGTCCCCTAATGTAGAACATGGTTTTGTCCACATTTTCTCCACATTTGGCACAGCCCCCTGAACACTATCAGAGACGCATGAACTTTTTTTCCCCAATCTGGTCACATATTCAGCACCTGCATAGATAGCGACATTTTATTCCCCTCTTCTGCAGTCCATGCTCTTATCTGAATAACTCCTTAAAAATAAAAATAAATAAAATATTTTTACATTAGTTATTCACTTTGTGCATCAATTTATATAGGTATTGATGTTAAAGAAAACACCAAAACAATCTGAGCCAAGAAAAAAATTGGGGACCTCTGTTCTATATAACTGCATTGGCTTCTTTAAAACAAACTTTTGCCTCATCATTTGGACCAAAACAAGAGGTGAACTTTCCCTCTGAAATGAAAACAGTCCGCTTTTATAAAAAAAAAAAAACTGTTTAAATATAACAGGACTGAAGTTCTAATTATTTAATATTTATACTTTTCTTAAATGACCATGGCATGAGTGGGATATTGCTTGTCCAGGTATGCAATAACATGGAAGTAACTATCTGATGCAAAAATGAGTTAAACCTGATAAAAAATAAATAACACGACACAATGTCTGTAAATA
This sequence comes from Adrianichthys oophorus, assembly GCA_036245035.1. NCBI lineage: Eukaryota > Metazoa > Chordata > Actinopteri > Beloniformes > Adrianichthyidae > Adrianichthys > Adrianichthys oophorus. Next base: position 18,889,229 of record BSAI01000201.1, on the reverse strand, counting down.
ATTAATCGCGATTAACGCGATAGTTTGACACCCCAAATGGCATTATCATGCCTGTTACCAGGCCCGGCCCTGGGCATAGGTGACCTAGGCTGCCTAGGGTGCCATCTGCTGGAGGGGGGTGCCAAATGGCAATGATTAGGCTAAGGTTTTATTTTTTGACATTGTTACAGTTGGACACGCCACTTATTTAGTTTAAAAATGAAAAAGTAATCATTTAAAACATAAATAAAATAACTCAAAGGTTTGACATGATCAACTTTTCCTGGTGCTGCGCCCCTCCTTACCTGACGCTGCCACTGTCCAAGCTACAGGAGCAGGAGAGGGGGCGCAGGGTCGATGTTGCCGCTGTGAGTGCTTTTTTAAAACATTAAGGATCAAAAAGTGTCCCTGTAAAACAAGCACTAAGGGACAGCTTTAAAGTCAAAAAAGAAGGGAGGAAGAGGAGAAAAACTGGCTTAAAGCAGAGGTTTGTCTGTTTTATTTACATTTAATTGCTTGGAAATTCACCCACCTCCCTTGCATTTCGATCGAAGAATACTCTCTTTTTTGGTCGAAAAAGACGAATTAACTGGCGATGTACTTTTTTTCTATCTTTAAACCCAAAATAAACCCGTTGTCCTGTAGATCCGCCCCTTATAATCCAACATACCAAGAAAGCATTTCATGAAAATGTCAGTAAATGAGCAGCCAACTAGACCCTAAAAGGTAACAAGCTTCTATTGTTTCTCTGGGAGTTTGCCAGATTTACTATAGATTGCTATAAAAATATGCTATTTAAATTTGTTAGCACATCTGAATTAGTTGGCAGTCTCCAAAGCTTTCTGACAGCACATATTGATGCTCACCTGGGTCATATGGCTGCCAGAAAGAACATCCAAGCAGTGATAGCTGAAAAAGGCTGCAACAGAGGAAAGGAGGCCAAGAAGATCTTCATTAAACTGTGTGTATTGTTGTCACAATTAATACCATGCTGCTATGATGAAGTTGAAAATATTGTATGTAGAATTTATAATACATAGCAGTTTCAGGTTGTGCATTACCCAGCAGGTGATTCTTTGCACCTCTTTTATCTTTGAAGTGCTTTTTTCCCCATTGAGATTAAAGACACCATAAACTTTGATCAAGTATGGCAGATACGCGCTTTGTTAAAAGTCGGTATAACTGCCAAAAAGTTTTCTTTAAGTCTGAAAGACAAGCTCCTTCCGGCAAAATTAAACCCTGGCATGAAGATGAAGAATACACCCACTGGGAGAAAAAAAAAACAGTTGTCATGACATATCATGGTTTCTGCCACTGTTTTCTATGATGCTTTGAGTCTGTGTGATATCATGGATTTTTGATTTGAGAGGGTGAAGCTCAGAAATGGATATGTGTATATGACATTTTAGTGCCAACCATTCATGTAGTCTCATCTAAAAAAAAGGGACACACATCATCTGCCTCAAGGGATTACAAATTCCAAGCCACTCTTCAGAATAAGACCAGAAAAACATCAGGGGTGACGGAACAAAGGACCTGACAAAGAGAAGTTAAAAAAAGTGAGTTATCTTTGGGTGTATTCAGACACAACACATTTGGTTTGTTTAAAGTTAATCAAAGTTTGTTTCCTCTGATAATCTGGAACACATTTTCCATCTGGATACACGCAAGCGGATCCTGGTCCGGGATGAGGAACTGCTCTTTGACCCATCTTTTGAGGTGGTCTTGGTTTGTTTCCAATTGGACTGAGCATCAGTTCACTCTGAGATATGCGTAATAACTGGAAAAAAGCAGCCACTGTAGCCGGAGGTCACGTGAAGTAAACAGATTAGGAATGAAGCAACCGGTGAGCTGCGGACAAATCTAAAGCATTAATTGTTGTGTTATCAAATAGGAAATAACTGGTCCAATTGTTTACTTTTCAGAACGTTTATTGTAACATGCTGAACACACTTCTTGTGTGCTTTTCTGTGTCTCATTACGCAACACGCGCTGCTGTGACGTCATCCTAAAAGCTTGGTTTTGTTGACAAGCTTTGGTCCAAAACAGAAATCTCTCATAGATGCCAGTCTGAATACAGACCAAATGCAATCTTCAGGACTCGATCCAAACAAACTGATCGAACGCGGTCAGGAACAAAGGATTTTTCCTGTGTGACTATACCCTGAAACGGTCCATGCTAGTAGCAGAAAAACTGATCTAATCTATATGCAATAAACACTTATCAGCATACCTTCATAGCCTCTGAGTCCTCAGTAACTGCCTTGCAGCATGCCTGCACCGTAACAAAGTAGCAATTGAAAATCAACAAAAGTGACGTTGACAATGACATTCAAATTTGGTCAGCGAAATATAAAGTTTCATTAAGTGAACAACCCTGACAAGGTTTTGCGAAGGGTAACCCCTCCATGTTTCAGTTTTTGTTTTGACCCGCCTCTGTAACTGCTGGCCAATGACTGAAGAGATCTTCATTCACGTGGGTTTGTTCACAAGAATTTGTTTGAAACAGAAATGTCTGGCTGAATACAGACCAAGCGCAAAGTTCAAGACTCGATCTGGACCAAATTAAGCGGACTCTGTCTGGACTAATGGACTTTTCCAGTCTACACCCTTACTAATAGCTGTAATGATTGAAAAATAAAATCTGTTGAGGTCTAAATGGGTTTGTAACAGAAAAACTAAGAGCAGAACATAACATAAGCAAAACAAATGCACAGTCTTTTAAAACATGTTGGATTTTTTTTTAAAAAAGGTCACAAAATGACATTAAACAACCCATCTTAGCAGAAAAATGAAAATCATATGTGTTAGATCGGAGATTTCAGACAGATGTATACTTTATATCTCTAATTATTTTCCAGGTCAAGCTTCCTTATCCATATGAATGTACTTTTTATGACATCTGGATAAAAATTGGTCACTCTGTATGCCATACATTGTTTTTGTATTCACAAAGCAAATGGATGTGGTCCATCACCAGTATATGGCCTGACCCAGATGGAACATCAAACACCCATCAGATTAGGTCAAAATTCATATTTTTCTTTCCATCTTTCCTGCAGGGTTGTGTGATGAGCGGAGCAGTTCAGAGAGGTAAAGCCTGTAGACTGTCAATTGAAATGGAGCTAAATGTTAATGGTAGAGTTTCTCTATATAAGTAAAAAAAAAAAAAGAACAAATTTTCATATGTTGTCAACCCAAAATCCAGAAATCTCTGGTTTAGCCCAAAATGGATTAGAAACATGATGCTTCAAAGAACACTAGTGCAAATTTGCTCTCATTAGAGCTTGTGTTCTTCCCACGTAAGCAACTGTTGTGGTTTAAATTGTGTGGTGACACAAGCTGCTTGGTTATTTTGTGTTTTAGTAATAAGCATGTACTGTTAAAAGGGTTTGGGTAATCAGAGAAGGGGAGACTGGTGATTCAGATCCAGCCAGAGGTAAATGGCTAGCTGCATTCTAGGTTTTAAGTAATCTGCTTAAAAACTTCAGCACTTCAAACTCCTCATATTTTAAAACTAAAATAAAGTGTACAGAGTAGTTATCTATATTCAAGGGTCTAAAACACCTTATTAGTGAGATGCCAGGCATAAAGTCTGCAGAAGTTCTTTGCTTCTTTAAGTAAAAGACAGACTTGTGTGAACAAAGTCAGGGCATGGCATACATTTTAACAATGCATTTATTTTGCCGGCACCTAAAACTCAAATGAATAAAAAATACAGAGAATGACTAAGAAAAAAAGAAGCTGTTTTCCCTCCTTCTTGCGGACGCTAATCCTTACCGGTTTGCTTGGAAAACACGCAACTCCTGCTCATTCCCATCCATCTTTTCATCTGTCTCTGTAACTTGAGGCTCTGGTGTTGTCCTGCAGCCCTTCAGCTTTCTGCTCCTGAACAGGAAAGTGATGGATTTGTTTTCATCAGCCCTTCTGACCTCCCCTATGGCAGAACGTTACAGCGGGCAGACTGAAAGTGACATTTAGCTCGTAGCTCTCTACCTTGTCTCTGCCAGAACTGTTCATGACCTTTAAACTCAGAGTCACCGCTGGCATATTTACGCTGCTGCTGATACAACATATACAGCTCTATGAAAACAGAGAGGGAGGCAGGGTACATATAAAAATGAACATGTGCCCCTAGGTTTGAAAGGTAGAGTGATTTCATGTTATGTCAAAGGATCACTGTCAGCAGTTTGCTGATGTAGGAAAGCCAACTAAGCATCTCTGGAAATAAAGTTTCACACTAAAGTGTTTGATTCAGCACAGATTTGGTATCTTAAGTGCAGCAGGAACGTTGAAGGGGGTCTTGTAAAGTACATGGAAAAACTTTAAAAATGAAATGACCTTTGAAATGTGCTTTGTAATGTTTAACACGCCTAAAACGTGAATTTGCAGCTTCAGAAGCATAATGATGATAGCAAAAATACAGGTTTGCATGAGTTTTGACATGGAGGACTCGAGAGTAAGCTTTTTTCTTTAAAGCTGTCATAATGAGTGAATTTCTCCCTTTGAGATAAAAAAAAAATTCAATTCAATTTGAGTAAGTAAACCAGGAAGGCAGGAATAGTGTGAGCAAAATCCAGTGGAGGAGCTAGATTTTTCTATGGGGCTACTGAGCAAAGCTTTTTGCCCCTGCGCGTTCCCCTTTAGCTCCACTACTGGCAGAATTGGCAGAGAACTCAGATTGTACGCTGGTAACAGAAACTAGTTAAAATTTCGCTCTCTCTTTTTTTTTTATACTAAACTGAAAAAAAAACCCCATCATGAAACAGGGTCACATTTTTAGTTTAAATTCAAACAGTTTGCTTTTCCTTTTTCTCTCTCCCTTTAGGGTTTTTGTTTTTATTTATTCATTTTTTGTGAATATTCCAATTGTACGAGCGATTTACCTTCGTGACCCAACCCACTGCATTTATCCAGACCTGGGAAAGGCACATGTAAATCAATAGAGCAGGGGCCTCAATCTTAATTTTCCTTGGGGTCGCTGAAGGCAGAGTTGGGCTGAGGCTGGGTCGCAACCTCAGGGCGCATGTATGCATGCGCAGCTTGTGTGTCTTTGAGAGCCGATGCCGATTTGAATCAGAAATAAAAAAAAACAAACAATCTTTTGCATTTTTTAAAATTTTATTTTATAACACAAAATAAGATGAAAAGGCATACACTCTACCATGATTGGTCTGTTTGTCAGCTCTGCACACAACACTGAAAAAGGGCCATTCATACAAAACTCACAGGCCACACTACCATGAAGGTGGGGGCCGCAATATATCGTCTTGGTGGCTGCAAATGGCCCACGGGCCACCAGTTTGAGACCCCTGCTTTAAAGTCAAATTTTAGGACACAGAGGAATCAAAAATACTGGAGATGTTGGACTTGATTTAACTGGAAGAATAACTTTTAATTAGTTCACTCTTCAGCAGCTTAAGATATCTACTTTCACTAGATTCCACTAATTTAGTTTATTTGTAAGATCTGATGTCATGTCGCTAGCTCACATTCTGTAGATTTTGTGGTTAAAGCCTTGTGCTCACAATGTTTAATGTGTATATTACAGTCGCAGTTAATGAATACTAAAGTTAAGCCTCATTACTGAACTCAATGAGTTGAGGAACAAAAGAAATTGCAAATCTTCATTGACTAGTTAATTCAAGTAGATGAAATAAACCAGCATTTTAGTTAAATATTAGTGGTGCTAAAGAACTATTTACAATTCTCAATGCATCTGTCAGGAACTAGTGGTGTAGAAACCAAATATTTAGGAGAACAAGCTTGTGGAAGATATTTAAATGTTTCATAAATAAACTTAAATAAGAACAAACTGTGAAAAAGAGTGAACATGTGAGGTGTAACAAAGAAGACAATCTAACAAACCCAGACATTTAAGTATATCAATGATCACTAATTTCGAGGGCAGGTTTGGTTAATTAACAATTTGAACGTGGTGTGACTGTGACAATGGTAGTGGTGTCCGAATGCCTTCACTATTCACTATTTAGTGCCCTGTGCAGTGTTGTTGCGTCTTTGCAGAGCTGTTTGAATCTGCAATTCAAAATCCAGAGTCACCAATGGGGAAACTTTCTTTGTGAAGTTTGCATGTTCTCCCTGTGCATGCTTGGGTTTTCTCCTGGGACTCCGGCTTCCTACCACCACCCAAAAACATACTTCATAGGTTAATTGGTCACTCTAAATTGTCCCTACATGTGAATGCGAATGTGTGTGGGTGTGTGATGTGGCCCTCCAACAGACTGGCGACCTGTCCAGGGTGTATCCTGCCTTCACCCATGAGTGGCCGGGTTAGGTTCCGGCAACCCCGTGACCCCGAAAGGGACAAAGTGGGTTTAGAAAATGGATTGATGGACAATGCCCTAGATAATGCCCCAAAGTCTCTCTGGAAAACCAGTGTGCATTAATGCTCACTAGATTGGTGAATATAAACCACAATGCATTGTGCATCCATTTTTCATATGAGAAAGAATTGTTTTAATTTACTTTTTTTTTAATAAACCGTCCATGTTTTCATCTACAGAACACAGTGGATTCATAAATAATCATCTTAAAATGTTCATACCTAATAAGTTTTTTACTTCAGGAAATTGGTGATGTCACTTTTCCTGTTTAAAAGAAAAGAAGTGAGCATGGTGTCCCAACTGCTTTTAAAATTCAGGCCACTAAATAGTCCCATATGATGTAAGTTATTATTAGTAAGAGAGTAAGAAGGAAATTTGAACATAACCAATGAGAACACACAAAACTGGAAAACTGAACTCGACTGAAAGCAAGAAAACAGAATGGAAACAAACAAAGCAAACAAAAGGGCTAAATCCTCACAGCAGCAGATTTCAGAAGCTAAAGGATTCTTATTACTTTTAACTTCTAATTCTTTTTTTGATTACATTTGAAAAAGTTGTTTCCTCTAAAAGAAGTAATTGATTTGAGTTTATTATTCCAATGAATTATGGTGGATTTAATTTTGCATTGAAAGGAAAAAGAAACATTTCCAGCCTTAATTTATCTCATGTCTATGCAAACTAAAATGAGCTTAGGCTTTGTTTACCTCTGGCTTAACTGCAGCTTTTGTCTCTGTCGGGATTCTGATGCCAGATTGTAGTAAGATATTATAGCAAGAATCAGAAGAAAAAGCAGCAGGGAATGTGTTAGATGTTGTAATAAAACAGTGCCCAATCTGCATTTAGCCAAACAATCTGCCCCAGTGGGAGGTATGCAAACCTTGAGCCTGGCTGTGTCATTTAGCAGCACAAACTGAGTGCAATTTCAAAACAAACCCTGTGGCCTTTAACACTTCTCTACTCACTTTTATTATCTTTCATCCCATTTTTAACCTCCTCTAGTCTTATTATAGCTGTTGTCTTGCTAACTTTGTCCCAGCCACTTCATGTCAACTCCACACCCACCGTTCATGTTTTATTTGTCTTGAGACGCCCCAAACAAATGTTAAAAGGGAAGTTTTGTTCACTTTGATTTTCTCTTGATCTCTTGGTCAATACACATACAAGCACTAAAGTTGCTGTGTCTTACAATGCGTCCTTTTTGGCTCTGTGTGGACTGACTTCGAATTGTATGCGCACTTTTTAAAGCCCAGATAAGAGCACCTGTGGTCAAAAGTGTTTCTCTGAGAAAGTTTGAGGCGGCTGTTTTGACAGAATTCAATTCAATTTAATTCAATTCAATTTTATTTATATAGCCCAATATGACAGCCATAGCCTTCTCATTGGACTTGGACAGAAGATCATGTTTAACCCTGTAAAGTCTGAACCATTAAATAACTGACAGAAAATTCCAATTCTTTGGATTTGGAGCCTTTATAGGTCCCTCTGAACAAACAAGCAAAAAAAAACAACAAAAAAAAAATTTTTTTTGCATATAAATTTAATTTTGTATCATATCTGATAAATCAGGTCACACAGCTAAAATATATATATTTTTCCTGAGCTAACAAAAAAATTCTAAGACAAAAAAAATACAAGAAATTTGTATTTCCATTCCACTGCTGTGCGGAGGGCTGTAAGACTCATGCATCAAATATGATACTTTTGACTTTAAAGGGTTAAGGTTTGAGTATGAATTCTAGTGCATGGCAGCTTCTTTCATGCATGGAGAACAGGGAGGGTGTGCAGCAGGTGAGCTGGGATGTATGGTACAACTCGAGGTAAAAACATACAGATGTAGTGTTTATTACTGTAGGTTTCTGCTTTCTTTTACTTTGACCCATTTATGTCTACTTCTTTACTACAGATACATCTTTAAGAGTTTGAATAGTATGTAGCATGGTCTAGCAAGCACACTTGCATATTATCCTCTTTGTAGGAGCAGTACATGTTAAAGTATTTGTAAATATATGTGATTTGACTATACCAATATGTTAGTCTTTTTTTTCCTCCAGAAATTAACTGGCAGAGGTTAAAACAAGTTCCTGGAGAGTAAGACGATGCCTAAAGCCTTAGCCAAATGCTCCTGTACAGGTGCTGTTGGTTTTTTGGTTGTTGGGCCCATGGAGGGTTGTAGATAAGAGTGGCCATATCTTAAGGGGAGGGCAGGTGTTTCTTGTAGTTCCCTTAGAGGCTCATAAAGCCACCTCAAGGGACGCTATGACCATGGAACGAAGGATTTTTGTGCGTGTGGTAAGAGTATTGGAAAGTATTTGAAGGGAAAATGTAAATGACATGCCCTTATAAGGTAGGGGTAATGCTGTGGTGACCTCATGCCGCCCATTAGTAGGATGTGCATACTGGCCCCTTACTGACCGTGTGCATACACAATATATGCATGGGATGTAATGATTATCCGATTAATCGATTTATATTCCTACGATCCAACCAGATTGATCTGTCTAAGGCAAGTTGTTAATTAAATTGAATCAATCTATCCCATTAAAAATCATTTCAAAATGAGATAAATTAAAAAAAAAAAATCGATATTGAAAAATACCATTTGGATTGAGACGCTGTAGCTCTATTTTACTATAACATAAAAACAACCAAGTGCATCACAGAGGACAGCACACCTGTGATGACAGGACGGAATGATCACAGTCCGAATTATGCAGACATGACCATACAGTGTGGTAGAATGTTCTAATAATGTGCTGTTTGTGTCAACAGTGGGCTGAACTTTATGAAACTAAAATGTCAATGGATTTGCCATTAATTCTTGTTTACTTCTTTGCTTGTACAGATTTAATTTACAGTTGATTATGTTGCAGGAAATACAAGGAATCCGGAAAACTTCACCTGATGAGTCACACAATTAAGTTATGGGAAAGAGTTATGGAAGTGTGTGGACATTTGTGAGCAACAGTTTGACTTTATGCCAAAAAAGAAAATCACAGATGTAATATTTGCTTGTAGGATGCTGCTGGATAGGAACAAAGAATGTCAGAAAAAGCTGCAGTGTGTCTTTGCAGATTTAGAGAAAGCTTATAACAATATACAAAGGGAGGAGCTATGGTTTGTATGAGGAAGTTTGGAGTGGCAGAGAAGTACATTGGAGTTGTGCAGAATCTATGAGAGCTGGATGACAGTGGTGAAGTGTGCTTAGGCATGACAGAGGAGTTGACTTTGTCAAATCAAAATGGTTGCTTCTCAAGGAAAGTTTAAACTATTTTGTATGACAATATTTTTTAAATGGAAAATTTGTGAATTTTACATGTTTAAAACATTGTAACCTAAGATTGTTTTAAAACTGCACTGACAGTAACTGAGCTAACAATTTAATTTTAGCTAAAATTATGTAGAACTTCATTGTGTTACTAAATGAACTTTTAGCACATGATCAGCAACACTCACAAAGCCATTTCAAATCTCTAAATGTCTTTCTTATCATGACTGAACATTCTGCAGGGCACTTTTGCCCTTTAAAATATTTTTCTATCTCAAACTGTACTTATTGTAGACAATGTCATTTTTTGCCATTTGTCTAACTAACTGTGGTAAACAAAACCAACAAAAAAAAGAGCTGCTATATTTCATTTATTTTAAGCTTAATTTTTAAAAGTTAACACATAAAACAATAATTTGTCAATCTCAATTTTACCAACAGCCCTAAAACCACAGAAATAACAGATTTCCAAAGGCACTGATGAATTGTTTGTTGATTAGATAATAATTTTCAACATTCACACTTTTGCAAAAGGAAAATCAGAGTCAAATCATCTTTGTCTTATTAGGTCAAGGTACCTCAGTTCCATCTTATTGCTGCATGTTCTTCTAATGAATCACTACAGCTCAATTTCCCCAATTATATTCCAGGATATCACCAAACTATAGGACTCAATAGTCTTCTAAATCAAAATAAACTTTCTCTTGCTATTCCTCCCAAAAGGTTCTAAGGTGTGTGAGAGGTAATAAAATAGTTAAACAAAGAGGTATTGTGAAAAATAGGAGGACAAACACATACGGAACTAAAAGACGAGCAAAAAACACATGTTGAAGGGAGACAGAGGGACAAAAAGAGCTGCATGCCTCTTTGATTTGCCTGCAGCAAACCTGCAGGTGTGACATCTGAAGGCCTACTATTATCGCAGTAACCCTGCTTCTCTGAGCCTGCTGATAGTTTCTTAAAAGTGGAATATTGAAGTCAGGGTGGATGTTGTGCAAGCAGCCAAGGGTGCGTTTGTGGCCACACTCCAGGTCTTCTGGGTTACAGATGAGACCAAGGCCCAGCACTTGGCAGAGCTGTGGAGAAGTGAGGAAGAGGAGAAGAGTTCACACTGACAATTTTCAGCAGTTAAGTTACTGTCTCCATCTCTTTTACACAGCAGCACACACCTTTCCACACCTACTGACAGCATAAAAGAAACAGAAAAAATACAACTTTAAAAACTAGCAGTGACTGCCATCACAAGAATCAATTTTCACATTGACGCCTGTGAAGTAATAGTTCACTCCATTTCCCAAATGTTCTCATCATTGATCTGAGTCTTGTCTCCATTTTGATAAATGGCTTACACGCACGGAGAGCCTATTCACCACGTTTTCAATTACTAGAAGTACAGTTCATTCAAAGTAAATCTTTTGAGGCGGTAAAATTCTAAAATACAGGTAGAATTTTGATTTCTCCTCACTGCCACTTTTTTTTTCTAGCAACAATTATTCCCTAACTCATTGCACATAAGAGGTTTAGCCGCAACAGTTTGACTCTGGAAAATGGGTTTAAGACCTTCTCTGATGAAAACCATGTTTTAGGTGTTTTTAACATGTCCCAGTGGTATTTTTCCCACGATGGAGGACATATATAAAGAATATTAAGCTTAAAATAGCATTTGGGGTATTTCTTTATTTAAATTTTTGTGACTCAGGGGCAGACAAAGACATGCCATTTGAAAAAAGCTTGTTGCAGTGACTTAAAAACAACAACACAAGCAGGCCACAAGCTCCCTGCTTCAGGCAGTGGAGTTTGGGTTCCTCTGCACCAACAGTCCCGCCCACAACTCAGAGGCTAATATCTAATTAACTACTGTCACTCTACAGAAACTATAGCCTCATTTCCAGAGCAGTAGGGTACAGTCCGGTATTTTGAGAGTTTCCATTATAAAATGGACCCATTAAGGTGTATTGAACCATACCACTTTCAGGCCCCTGTTGGTTGTACAAAGAAAAATGGAATGGACTGGTTAGGGCGGAGCTACTGTAGTCACAAGATGACATCCACTGACTGGCTGAAGGTCACTATGTATGGAACCCCAAACTGTAAATAATTGAATGTTTGGTCACTGTGACAGCAGGATTTTCAGAACTGATAAGCATTTTTGATAAGTTACTATTCATGTCTTTAAATAATAATAATAATAATAATAATAATAATAATAGTTACTTCAATGCCTTTGTTGTAGTAGAAACGTATGCTCATGTATAACCATGCATTTTCAGAGCTATTGAGCATCTTTATTATGATGTATATTTCTAATAAAAATGGATTATATATATATAATGTCTTTTTCCCAAAATATTTATTGATTATTGATTTTTTCAGAATGGTCTTTTCTTGAAGCTTGCGCTTTGTAGACGGCCTCTTGCAGCCGTCTCGCTGCAGTGTCTCCATCTGGAGCTCAAAGGGAACACTTCTCATTAAAAGGCAAAGAAAAAAACTTTTTTCTTTTAAAAAAGCACTTGTAGGTCACTCTCTGTGTTAATACAAAATGATTGAGATACTTGCTGTCACGTTTCAACGTTTATCAGAAGAGTTATTGATCCAGGTAGTCCGAATCTGTGAATGTCTTTCTAATTTCACCAAACTATAGTTCCCTGTGTTGTTCAGTCCACATGAACCCAGTGCTCAATTGCTCAGTTTGGTAAAGCTTGAAAGATATTCACAAATGGAGTGGTGGATGTTAGCATCTTCTGCAGTGATAATCAAGCCTAGCATTTCCAAAATATCATCCAAACAACTCAAAATAACATCTGCTGACAGATCCTCTCTATTTAATCAGCTACCGTCAGCAAACCTGCACAGATGCTGCAGAATCATGTCATCTTTCTAACTGTCACACAGCAGAGCGGGTGTCTAGGAATGTTAGTTGATTACAAAGGATCAGCCAATGAGCATTTAGATCCCACCTCCTTTCACTGATTGACAGACAGACTCATTCTGCTAATAAAGTTCATTATGAAATAAGTAAGTCATTCTGAGAAACAGCAATGTGAAATAAAAAAAAAGCAAATTTTAAAAATACAGATTTTGATAATTGAGTTCCTGAAAAAAGCCATGTATTTATAGTAAAATTGAACATGATGAAAAAAATATTTATTTAAAAATGCTGTTATGAAATAATGAGCAGTTTTTAAAACTAAATGAAATATATTTAATAACATTATGGCTAATTTAATCTGTGTGCAGGTTTTTTTTTTTAATTTAATGATCTTTTAATATATTTATGAGATACTTATTGGTTGAGTGTCTGATTGCAAAATATCATATTTATTTATTTAATTTTGAACAGTTTGGGGCTCCGTAGTAATGACAATAGAAAGTGCCAAACCAGATTCAACTCTTTGTGGTATTCCTCTTTGCTGCCTGCAGTTTTCTCCAAAATAACATTAAATTCTTTGTACATACAAAGTACCAAAAGCCTAAACCAGGCTGTAGCGCTCAGTGGAAAAGAGGCTTGTGTCCTAAAAATTATGCCGATTTTTTTTTTTTCATTTAGGTTGAAAACGGCATAATCCCAATTAAAAGACCACTGCGAATGCTTTTACAAAAGTTTCAAAGATCACTCAAATGGGACTTAAATGCAAACATGATTCTTTGATGAGAATTAGCAGTTGACAAATACCTCACACTAAGAAAAACAAAAGAACTATGAGCTGTAATTTTGACAGTTACTGCAGAGTTTGGTTTGAAAGCTTGGTTTTTAACAAGTAGTGCTGGTGTGTTCAAGTTGCATATTTTAGCCATCACCTGCAGAGGTTTACAACATTCATCCAACTCATTCAGTTTTTGTTTCAGAAATCATGTGTTGAGTATTGGAAGGGAAAATGATGCAGCCTATTTTACTTTCCATTGACCAAAGATGGCTTAGAATCCCTAATTAACCTAACATGTTGTGTTAGCATCGATCGAAGAAGCAGCTGTTACTGGGGAATGTGCAAATTGCAGAAGATCCCAGCCAGAATTCAAACCAGGAACTTTTCTGTTTTCTTTTTTTTTTTTTTTTTTTGATGGGAAGCACCTATGTTAACCACTTTGTCACTGCTCTGCCTGGTAAAAAAGATGAAGTCAAATGCTGTGTCTTACAAGTCAGCAGACAAAGTGCTGAGTTGGTAAAAGTGTCATGCGTACTTATCAAAAAAATCAGCTTGAAGAATGGCTTTCATCTCAATTCTGCTGTCCAGTCTGCAGCTGACATGCATCTACATGACGATCCTTGAGATGCGGCTCGATGATTGATGAAGGTTGTGAGAAGGAAACAAAACAAAAATATTGCTCCCAGTTTGAGACACGCATTTGTGCAAGAGTTGGGAAAAAGGGCAAAAAAAATTGCCTTTCAATCATCTTTTTAATCAAATGGCAAACATAATTTTCTTGAAATCTTTGAATGCTTTGGGTAGGGAAGACGATTCTTAAAGCAATACATGTCTATAAAATCAGATACCCTTATCGGAAGGTCTGATATTAAGGCACAATGTCCTGTTCAAAAGCATATAAACAATGGTAATGACAGTTATTACTGCACTAGTGAGCTACGGCCACTCAGGTTTTAATAGCTGAACCATTTTACCGAAATATGAAATGACCACTAATATTAAGCATGTCCTTTGTGGGTGAAAACCATCTCAGGAAAGCAGTATGTTGGGAACTAATTGGCATTTTCAGCCACACTAATGAAACAGTAATGATCATAAAATCATAAGAGGACATAAAAGCATGGAAGCATGCACTTTATTGTCTCTAGTAGCAGAACCAGTGGTAGTACCAGAGTGGAATCACTTAGAGAACGGACTGCTGGGTAAAGTTCATGAATGTAAAAACCTAAATGAACTTAAGGCGTCTTTTTAGTATTATGGCCACAAAAAAGCAAGAAACTAAGATGAGTGTATTGCCAAACTTTTTCTTTAAATATCATATCTCTTCTTTTCTACCTCTATCTCTCCCTCCAATAGCTTAGCACATATTCTGCTTTCAAGACTCACTCAGATTAAAAATTTGTTTTTGTTTTTACTATGGAGAACATACACAGACTTGTTTAAAAAATACTTGAGGTCAAGCAGGATTTCTAAACATTTTTTATTCATTTTGTTGTGAATCAGGAACAGATATAAAAATGCAATTTGAAGAAGAGTTTATTTGTGAGGTAGAAATTACACTGAGTGGTCCACAAGCTCCAAACTCTCAGCAATGGTGAGGTAAAGGGGGGGACAGGGTTGCTCCACAAATATTTTAATAAACTACTGCCGCTCAGCAGAAACTATGTCCTAGAAAATGACTGTTTTTTTTTCATTTCGCTAAAAATTGCACCATCATAAGTAACAGATAACTGGGAAAGCTTTTAAAATGGATCAAAAGATGATCGGAGTGGGTCTTTTAATTAAATAGCTCTTCCTCTCCATCCTTTCTTTCTCACCATCTTATTTTACCAGGCCTAAATTTAGTTACAAAGTGACCCCAACTATATGAGCATATATCTTTTGTAAGACATTCAAACATGCAATAAGCGTTTCAAAAATCTAAAAAAATAAAAAGAAAAAAAATGTATTTGGTTACCCAGAATACTTATTTTTGTAATCGTTTTTGTTGTATCTTTAAGGACAGCGTGTGTTATCGTTCTTCCTTAAGGCTGAACTATTCGTTCTACTGTTTTCCCTTTAGAGTATTCCATGCATTCTAAGTTATGCATGTAGACATGAGATGCAGAATTTAAATGATGCAACATTTGAAAAAAGAAGTCTGACTGCCCCATGGGAAACTCCTAACAAAGATGAGTTTTTGTTATGCAACAGAAAACTACACGTACTTCACTATGTCAGGAACATTCCTAGAAATCACATTTTCTGAGATACTAAAAGATTTATTTTGTGTACACTTCTTAGAAAAAAAAAACAAAAAACATTGTAATGTTTTTCATTCAAACAGGAATGTAAGCTGTAATTCTATTCTGAATGATAATAACAATAAAGGGGTTTATTTGTATTTTACTTTCATTCATAAAACCAGTCAAGAAATCCATCTTCAGATTTCAGCAAACATCTAGAGCTCTTTTCTATGTCTGACTATGACTCATTTGCAAATGAAATGTAGTCTTTTTCTTTTTTGACGCTTGTTTGGTTGCTGTAATTTTTATTCTTATAACAAACCTTACCTTGCGATTGTTCTGCAAACACATCTCATGCTAATATGCTCGAAAGCATGTATGGCATAAGTAAGTAATTGTGAAAATCAGTTGTAAGCATGCCAAAGGTTTGGGTAAAAGTTGTTTTTGCTTTACATTCCTCATTTTTGTATTTTAGTATAACATTTGAATAGTACAAAACTACAGAGAGTACTTAAGAAAAGAATCTTAGAGAGAAACATAACAGCAGACCCTTTCTGGTAAAACCAAAAGGGTCAAAGCACACAGAAAGTTGTCATTGAAGATAGAGTCTTCTGTCACCGTTTGATTCCTGGACAGAAAATACCTTCAGCTGCTGCAACACGTCTCAAAAAATAAATTTGTAAATACAGTGACTGTAAATCTCTGTAACTTGTAATAAAATTCAGAAGTGTGCATGTGATGCTAAGAGGTATAATCAAATTTGTCTTTTTAATGCATTTTATAACAAATTAGGCTTCCACCCTATGTAACATTTTTACTTATTAAACTAGAAAAAAACTTTTTTGACAAATCAAAAGTCTGACCTACTGAAAACCATGAAATATTTAATTTTCCTTTGGATAATTATATTTTTGAACCATCGTGTGTCTTTTTTAACTCTTTGAAATGCTATCAGCATTCCAGTTCAAGGATTTTGTTTTGTTTACCTTGTTCCAGGTTCTTAGCCTGCTGTTGTGTTACTACTGCCTTCCGACTTCCGTTTAAATAAAGTATATTTAGATCTCTCCCTGAACTAAATTTACTTTATCAGTCTGTCTCCCATTCGTGCCACATTTGGGTTATTCTAACATCCGTCATGACAGCTGAGCAGAAAACTGCTGGTGAGGGGGAAAGGACTGGTCCTACTGCCATCTGTCTTTTCCTTTTACCATACATAATTTAAAATAGAAGGCTATTTTAGAAGCATTATAAAGCAGGATTGGTGCAGGTAGCTTCAGGCTGGGAAACTCAGTTTAGGAGTAAGACCAAGGATATGTTAAAACTAAATGTATATACTGTATATCCATTCGTGTGTTTAAATAGCGTTTTACCTGCTTGTCTGTTTTATGAATCAATGACTCAAAACTACAACGTTTCAGACAGGTGAAGAGAGGGGCTATACATTATCTCGCCTCTACTAACCTATTTATAAGCAAACTGATGCAGCAGTCACAAAGACAAATACTCTTATGTGTGGCACCAAACGGATGGTTCTTCACTGACATGAATCATCACCTGGCTGACTGTCAGACATCTTCACTATGCTAGTTGCTGCCTAAAAAACACACAAAAACATAATAAAAGTACCTTTCAAGACTATTAAAGACTGCATTTGTCAAGATTTGCTTTCCAAAATGCAGATATTTGTTAGTTTTGTGTTTATAAGCTAGTGGGCTCAAAAATGTATTGCTGTGTAGAAGTGATTTTGATGTAATCCTTTTTTGCTTTTAATAAAAGAGCAATAAAACAAAAACTATTCAGCTCCAAAAGTTGTTCATATTTATAGCATAAGCAGATGATATGTAAATCTAACTTCAAACACGTAATTAGTCTGGGTAAATTACCACCAAAAACTAACATTTTAAATTTAGATATGTGAATGAACAAAGAATATTATGCACACACAGAGGAAGGAGAGGTGCCATTGGACCATTTCCCTTAAAGACCCACTCCAACAAAAAATGTGTTTTGGGTCCTCAAGGCCTGGAGTTGCCTGTAATAGATCAATAGATGATTATAGTGGGACTTTAAAGCCTTAGTTTCATGCTGCATCCCTTTGGGGTTTTACACATATGGTTGCTGCGGGTTTTTGGGTTGTCCGGGCCCGTGGAGGATCGTAGAGAGGAGTGACTGCACCTAAAGGAGATTGCAGATGTGTCTCGCAGTGAGGCCACCTTAAGGGACATCGTTAAAAATGGAACGTACCATTGTCGTATGTGTGTTTCAAGTGTATCGTGAAGTTTTCGAAAGACTGTTAGTTGCTCCCACTTATGCTGTACAGGTGATACTGTTGTGCAGTGCCCTTACGCTGCAGTCTGTGCAAGTAAGTTGCTTGTATTTACTGACCCCACATAAATGTCACAAGCACATGATACGTATGTGACAAGTTTACACTGAAAACAGATGAATTCTGAATAAATTATTTCACCCTACTGAGTCAACCAGTTTAGTTTAACAAAAATAGCCTACAATTCTGTCTTTCTCCTGTAGGGAAGGCGATGTTCTTTTTAGACAGAGAGTAGAAGGAGAAAGAGGGCAGCTTGGAATGAAGCTTTTTGAATAGTGCATCACACTGTGAATGTATTTATTTTAAAAGGAAAACTTTGAAAATGGGAGGTTGACAGAGCTGCATTCAAAACACATGGTAAATACTTGTATAGCGCTGTTCTACCTTCCTAGAAGACCCAAAGCGTTTTACAGTCACAGTCCCATTCACACACACATTCACACACTGATGGTGGCTCCGCTGCTAAACACTGGCGCCAACCTTCCATCAGAGGCAATGTGGAGTTTAGTGTCTTGCCCAAGGACACTTTGACACATGGGTGGGCAAGGTGGAAATTGAACCTGCAATATTTCGATCAGATCCCGACCGCCCTTCCCCTGCATCATGTCCGCCCCATAAAAACTACAGGGGAAAAGTTCTTTCCTGTTTTTGTTCTCATTTTTCTCTTGAATTTAAAGTTGTACTATTTAACAATAAAACAAACACGCTGTTACGAATTCTAATATCTCTTCCCATTCATCCAGCTATGTAACACACATGTGCTCTGACGTATAAGCCTTGTTTCATCAGTATGCACTGTACGAGCCTCAGAGCTTTAATGATGGCCTTCTTATGATTTTCAGCATTCATTAACTCAACAGTGATACTTTCAGGCCAGATGGCACGTACGTATGAAGGCATATTTCCTTCCTTCCACTACATTCCGGTCACATTGAAATGATTTATGGAGTTCCCTGTGAATAAATAATGCATTGTAGTAGTAGGGAATAGGAACAGGGGATGTGTAGGATCAGTGATGGAGAGAAGTGCAAATAGGACAGCAGAAGTGGTGGGTGAAGTGGACATTTCTGCAGCGTGACTGATTTCTACAAACACACTTCTTCATTTGGGTTTTTTCTATTAACAAACACTGATGATATGCACATTTCTTTACTCACTGACCCTTTAAAATATTTAAAAGATCTAGGATAGAGCAAAGACATGTTTGTAGAATAAATTACCCAGATAAATACATTTTTAAGCACTGATCTTTGCTCAAAACCACAAGACTTTCGGCCTTAAGAAATTAAAAAAAATTTTAATCAAACTGCTTCTATATTGCCATCAGTTGTTTTTCTCCAAGTAAATAATAATAAAAAAATTTTTTTTTTTTCTTATGAACTTTTCAAGACATCTATAGCTTTTAGTTGAAGGAGGATAAAGAGTCTGTTTATGTTGATACTCTGCAGCCTGAAACTAAACATATTCTATAGGTCTTAATGAATATTTAATTGAATGAACAGAAAAGAAACTACATTGTTCTGTTTCAGAGCTATGTACTGAGATCTATAATTGCAACCAGAAGTACTTTTTAATTTTTTTTTAAAAGCTATAAACACAGCAGTAACCACTTTTTTGTGTTTCTCCATTAGACCCATTAAATGTTTGTTAAACATTTGCATTTTTATTCCTAAAACTGTACTTGCAATACACAAGTCTAAGCTACACCTTTGAAAATATATCTAAAACAGATTCAATGCTTTTTTCTGCAGACTCCTGATTACTGCAAACACTTTGTACAAAGTTGTTCTCCACATAGGAGTGAAAACAAAAAAAAAAAAGCATTTCTGTAAAAAAAATAAACTGCATCCAGTGCTACCCTACAATAATTGTAAGTAAATTGAAAAGTTTTGATAAATACAATAAGTTATTCTTTTTTTTTAATTTACCAAACACCATCAAAAATGTTAACAGGTGAGCAAACCAAAGCAAGGTTACACCGTGAGCTGGGGAAAGTCAACAGTTAGAAGATGTATTCTGAAAAAGGGCAAATTTAGATTTAAACCTTAAAAGTATGTTTATTATAATGACCATGTACCCAGAGTGCCATCCCTGTAACCATTGGAGGAGCTCAGAAATGATAGGCACGGAGACCAGTTACTTTTGTTGATTCCAAGTATCTCACAAAAAGGCAGTGATTAAAAGAGAGTGTAGGGCTGCCAAACGCACCTTCATCACTCTCTGAACCAAGCACTTTATCCATGCTTTTGATGTCAGACCAAGTCCTTGAACTCCACACTGATTTGCATTGGAAATCAAACTGACATAATGTTACACAGGAAGCTTGCTATATTGTCTTGACTCAAGACCAAACACAGAACAGAATGGTACGCAGAGATTGCTGTAGGGTTTCATGCAAATGGCAGCCTCAGTGAGGAATTTTTATTAGGTTTCCAGTCAATAAAGTTCTGGCATACAATCTGATAAACTGCAAATGTGAACAATGAATATTTATTAAGAACTGATTGTTTTGACGTCAATAATCTAGGTCCTTATTCTTAGTGTTGTTCTGTAGATTTCTTACAGAAAAAAAATGTAGTGAAATGGTTAAAGATATCCTCTAAATATCAAACTACATCACATTTAGGCAGCGTTCTTAAACGCTATTCATTTCTGCTGTTGCAGTTTTGATCAGTAAAAATGTGAAATAAAAAGCATGACCTTTAAGTTCATGGTAGACATTTTTAGGTTAAACATTAAAAATAACAATTGCATTAAGTAAAAGCGGTTTTAATTATGTGAATTTACGATTAGAAAAGTTTGAAAAAAAAAACCAAAAAACATTATGACTATGATGACTATAATGTAGGCATCAGCCAGATCCCATTGGCCCACAGTTCTTGCCTTGATAATCCTTGCCAGAGATTTTTTAGGCAAAAATGTGTATGCTCTTCTATGTTTAATGTATACAATCAAATTGAAATTCACTCTGAGCCACTGCAGATACTTTGCTCTTTGAAAGTGCAAATATTCTCTTTCAAAATTTCAAACTAAGAATTCCCCAAGATCATATTAAACATCCTCGAGGTCTGAATTTAGTTCTCGTTTCACTTTTTTTTTTTTGCATTCATTATGTACCTTCAGTTTTCCAAAAATATAAAATAAAAATAGTATAAAATAAAAATAGTTTCAGTTCGCAAAATATAAATTTTGACTTATGGCAGACCCAGATTTATCTTTTTATTAAAGATTTGCATCAGAGCACCTCCAGTTCACACTTGATGAGCAGGAGAAAGTGGTCACTGAGACGTAAGTCTGGGGATCTAAAGTAAACTAGTGACCTAGTTTTGGAAAGGTGATAAAAATGATTGGGTTTGTCTCTTGTACTCCAAGTCATCAATGCACAACTAGACTGCGCTCCAAAGCAGAGGGTCAGGTTTGTATTTTTCTAAACAAAAACTGTTGTTTTAAAAAGGGCAAACATGTAATGGGAATCTTAAAATGTTAAATAAATGCATCTATACATTTCTTGTGTTATTTAACCTAAAAATTAGGTAATAAAATAAAATATTAAAATTGACAAAAAACTGCAAAAAATGTTTATATTAGATTTTATTTTCTTTCTGATCAACATACTTTAAATGGAGACAAGCTAATGTGATTGCTGTTTTTGTTGGTATTTCTTTAAACAGTATGTACTACATTTTAAACATTTTTTGTTAAATAATTTGGTAGTATGTCCCTGTAAACGTAGTTTTTAGCTTTGCTTTTTATTTGTGCTCTTTGTCTAGTTGTGGTTTAATAACACAATTTGACTTTAAAAACTTACAAAGTAAACAAAAGCTTATATCAAAAGTAATGTGTTTGCAACTTTCTACTTCTTTATGTTCACACTTTTAACCACAAAATGACAGTTTTATTCATGTGTCAGGGCAACCAAGTTGGATTTCTTAACCCTCTATTGGCCATTTTACATGAAATATTTCTCCCTAAGGCATCACTTGACACTAATCTAAGATTCTCTCTCTTTCTTTAAAACCTTTTAAAGTTTTAGTTTGAAGGAGCAGAAAGTAAAGCTACGGTTTTGCTGACAGCTTTTGAAGGAGAGCAGTCAGAGAGGTTGGGCTCTTTTCAATAATCTCTCACTACACAGATGTTAGATCAAATCAGTCTCTCTGTCATGCAGATCATTATCCTATCATTAGGATTCTGGGGTTTCTTCCAGACAGACAATTTCCAGGAAACATATGTAGTCCACCTCACCTCTAAATGTCAGTTACATCATTATGCTTCAAAGTCATTTAGTAAATTGAGGCCATTTTAAAGGCATGATGAGGCACTTCTATATGGCGATGCATACATCTGAGGGCAACTTTTCAGTCTTTAGTATAAATTTGTAAGAATTTATTTTACATTGACATCACTTGCTTTAGAGATGTAAAGGGAGTGAGTAGATTTCTGAAAATTGTAGTCATGGTCCATTCTGAAAAGTGCTTAAGTCATGGGATTGTATTTTAAGATGTTTTTAAAAAAAACACATTTTAATAATAATTTAGTTAAAAAAAAAACTTTACTGGGTCTATTTTGACTAGAAAATGCAACTGTATGCTTTTCACAGATGGACAGATGCCGATACTTCAGCTTGACATGAATAGCCTAGATTTTCTTTTTGTTTAACTCATAAAAAGTGATGACATCAATATCACTGAAAATCATGCTAAAACATGAAACATTTGCAAAAGTTAAAGCTTGATGCAAAGTGTCCAGTCCTATTGCAATTATCAATGTGGCTCTATTTTGCAAGAAATGTATGTGACATGGGCTCCACATTTGAGCTGTCACTGGAGAGAGACAGCAATGCATCGCTGGGAACCACAGATACATCAATAAAGAGCAGTGAAGCATCAAATCGAATCCGCCCACACTGACAACCCATCTACACAGCTCGAGAAAGTCAGGGAGGCAAACTGTGGTTCAGCAGAGAACTGATGTGTTCTTGTTATTCTTATGCCTTCCCTTAAGGAGACACCAGTGTTATTTTAGACTACAATCCCACACTGTCTTCAGAGAAGAACCAGAGCATATTAAGGTTTGCTTGTGAGTCCTGTATGATTGTCTCTGCCAGTATGCCAGACCCACAAATGACCTCATCTCTGCAAATTGACACATTTAATTCATTTTATGCATCTCTAAACTGACTGCTATGGTTGTTTTTAAAGAATAAAACCCCTGTTTTTGTAAAAATTACTGTTTCTTATAGAAAACAGCAGGCTGTGTGATTATGAGCTTGTGTGGGTGGCATGCTAAATGAAATTAAAATGACTTCAATTTCCCCACATAAGACACGGTTGCATCTTAGTTTTAGAAACAGAAGATACTCCTTACTTTGATGAGAGGAGTCAAGTGACAATTAAAAACAGGTTAATCGGTTGGCGCTGACACAAGCTGCCAGGCAGCTGACAGACTGAGATTCAAAGATGATGAGTTCCTTCCCAGCAGACTCGGACGAATACTGCATGCACAATGCATGGAGAATGCATGCAGTATTCTGCAGGATAAGTTACTATAAGATAAGATACTTAAGGCAGGACATAAGCTTACCATAGCTGTTCTTTCCACAATGGTGGAGTTCAAATCATAGATACACTTCTGCAGGAAAGAAATCTTAACAAGTTGTGAGTTTTAAAGATACTCAATATTTATTTACTTTTGCTTAATTTGTTTGGTTTTCACTGACACTCCCTTGTGTTTTCTGTAGTTACAATAGTTTAGCTTTCTTCTCCTGAATTTGGTTTGTTTGGATTCCTTTTTTTGCCATAATTGAAATACTTAGCAAGGTTTCTAGCATATGGTTAGCTCACTCTCCACATGTTGTCTTGTATAATTATTTGATCAGACAATGTGATTCCACAAAATTCCCTCTGTACACAAATGTCATTAAGTCCCACTCTGATCATTTTTAGATCTATTCTATAGGTGTTCTAGTGGTTTTTCAATTTTGATTTTGCCGTTTATGACTTGAAAAAAAAAAAGTTTTGCTTTTTAGGATGTGGTTTCTGCAAAGTGGCAGTAGTTGATTAGAAATTAGTCTTTTTGTGTGTGGGACCATTGGCACAGAGAAAGTCTCCCCCCACTTCCCCATCATCCCTTTGTTCATACTCTCTCCCGCTAGCTTACAACCCCAAACTGACATTAGCGGTGCAACAAAAACAGCAAGCAATATCAGAGCCATCTAGCCATAGAGTTTTGATTCAGAAGTCAGCCAGATTAGGAAAAAAAGACGCACAAAATATCTAGTCATCTGCAAGTGGAGGCATCAGAATGGAGCAGAGCAGTAGATTTCACGTCAGAGCTACAAGCTTTTTCAAATGGTATTTTTTTGTTTGCTCCTGATTCACAATGGTTTGAATAAAGAAATAGAAATGCAATTTTAACCTTTTTTTTTTCTTCATTTATGTCCTCCATCATGAGAAAAAGTCCACAAGAACATATTAAAACAGCAAAACCCTGATTTTCACAATAGTGGGTCTTTAGGCTTGCACCTTTTACTTCATATAAAACACAACTATATTCACGTAAGCAGTCAAAAGAAACATCAATTAGAACACTTATGACTCAGAATATGAAGTTGGTCAATGATTTTGTGTGTGTGTATTTATATATATATATATATATATATATATATATATATATATATATAGTTTTAAAAAAATGCAATGAGTTAACCCGTTTCAAAAAAAAGTCTCACAGGATTGTTGAACTTCCTTTCTCAGGTTGGAGAAACTGCAGTCATTTGTTTGTTACAGTCAGTTGTTTGAATAGTATCACATTCTCAACATAATGGGTAAAAAAGAAAAGCAGAAAACAAACAAGTGAAAGATGACTTCAGAGAAGACACAATTTATTGTATTAGATGATTGAATGGATTTAGGTTTCAGTGCACAAATTCAAGGCCAGCTAAAGATGAAGTGAAAGGCAGAGGCAGAGGTGCAGTTTAGTGATAAAATAAAGAAATGTGCAATGCAAGACGACTCAATGACATTAACAGAACAGAAAAGCAAGATAATGGTGAAAGAACAGCAGATGGAGAAAGTGTAGGGAGAGCAGTAGCAGAAAAGAAGAGAGACAGAGTGAGAATGAGAGGAAAAATATCCCAGCCGTGTGAGTGTGTGTGTGTGAGAGACTGAGTGGAGGTATGATTAGGAGGGCAATATCAGGCTGTCCATCAGTGTCATCGTACTTGTGTCTTTTGTTAGTCTTTTCATTCACCAGGAAAGAAAGTCTCATTGTGTTTAGATGCCCTGTTTGCTGCAGTATGACATTCACACCTCTTTAACACCCGAGGGCAACTTTGAAAAGCTCCGTTCTGTCGTTTCAAATCTCAAAACTCCAGTAATTGCCCCAACATTCTTCACCTGGGTTACAAATCTTAACCTTATTTCTTTTTTTTTTGAAGAGGCCATTTTATGCGGATTTATGTATAATTACACATGCCTTAGAACAGTGGTTTTCAGCCGGTGTACTGCAGTACACCAGTGTGAGTTCGTCAGATTTTGTCTTTGTGTTCATTTGTTTTTTTTATTTGATAAATAACAGGATATAGCTAAAAAAAAAAAGACTAGAGTTACAATTTTTTAAATAAAATTTTCAGCTGGTGGTGGTTGTGATTAATAATCAAGGAAACATTGTACCTTAGCTCTAAAAAGGATAAAAACACTGCCTTACAGCAACTTTTGTTTGGATTCCTCAAGTTTCATCTAAGAACTTTGGGTCTCCTGGGCTGGTGTGTCTGCATGTTTTCCACATACTATTGCTCAATTCACAGCTGACTAACTGGATCTGGTGTGTCCAGCTAAATTAATACATGCCAGAGCAGGTTATGTTAGAGTGCAACCCTTATTTCCCACCTTTAACCTAAAGCGATCCTCTCCTACGCTTTCCGTTTTAAAGCATTTAGGGCAGTGGGTTAAAGATCAATTAACCAAAACTGTTTTTCTATTATGGATCAGACTACAAGATGATTTAAATTAAAAAAGCTGATTGATTCACAAATGAAGATTTAAAAAAAGCTGTTTCCCATGAAGCTCATTTCATATTTGGACAGTAGGGACAAGAATGTCTTTAAATGGGACTTGCATCAATCCTTAAATCTTTTTTTTAAATTAGGATTGAACATTTTTTATGTATTTATTTTTTAAATAAATGAAACAGTGTGAATTTCCCCTAAATGTTGTTCACTTTGAAATTCAGTCATTCTGATTTATATATATAAAAAAAAATATCAGAAAAAAAATTTGAGGAGTAAAGAACAGGTGCAATGTTAAAGTAAATTCACTGAAGGAATTAAGTTGAAAACAATCTAGTTTGAACTATTACAAACACATTCTAAAGACAAAATGAGTAGAGTTCTTATATATCTGTCTAAAGGCAACACATATTTGTTTATTGATCTTTTTGCTAAAACAGAGTAGGAGGGCAAAGGGTTTGAAATGAAGCGTACACATTTTTGCTTAAACAACAGATGGACATTTACCACATTAAACAAGCCATCATCTGATGCCAAAAAATCTTACTACATTGGAAAGATCTTCCCACACAAGACAAGCAATCTTGGCACACAGCCTTTATGCACAACTGCATTTTTTATGTAATTATGGTGCCAATAACTAAGTAACAGCATAACATATTTACTTTCAAGAAAAAAAAAGATTTTTTTCAAAATTTGGTCCCATGCTCATCCTATGTAATCAGAGTTATTTATAATAATATGATTATACAATATTTCCTGCTTGCATTATTCAATAGCATTAAAATGTTTGTAACTGTTTAGAAAATTCCTTTAGGCATAAAAATAACTGTTGTGAATAAAACAAAAACACATTTTTTTTTTTTTACTTTGTCCAAGAACATTACCAAAATATTTCCAGTGCTGCAGAGCAGTGTTTCAGAAATCCCTCCCTCTGCACTAAGCTTGCTCAGCAGGTTTTGCTCTGCTTCATAAGCCAGCATTTCCTCAGAAATTAAGCACCTAAAACCTTTACCCATCTGTGTTACAATGAGAATAATCATCAATCTAACAAGTCACTGCACTCTTGGAGTCAGAGGTTGCTGCTGGGAAAGTTTTGGTTTATGCAAACTGATGTTTTAGCACTGTTACTGCAGGATTGACTCTAACAAAACTCATAAAAGTATTTTCCATTAACAGAAGCCAGTTTGCGCCATAAAAAGCAACTCAAATATGGAAACCACTATAATGTTTGACATAAGCACATGTGCAATGCGGTAAAATTAAATGTTTAAATGACACCTGAAGAATGTAAACTACACTTGCTTCTCTCCTTCCTCTAAGTGTAAGAAAATAGTATTCTTATTACCGTAAATATGCAAATACAAATGATCTATTTCATAAGATAATATGGTTTAGATATTGTAAATTGGACATATCGGCAACCACATATTATTCTAAAAATGGCTCCAAAAGATGCGTTTGCAACTGAGCAAAGCTTTTTTCAGCTTTTACAAACTACTTCCACTCTTTGACGGAAGCTGCGTAAACTTGCATCCCTTCAGAAGATGAAATAGAGATATACTTCAAAGATAAACGCAAATGTCAGCTGAAATTTAGTTTGTCAAATAAGCACCCATAACTTAATCCACACCATATTGTTTCTGAGGGTTTAAAACAAAGAAACATTGTGGTTTTTAGTGACGTATGATTAAACCTCAGTGTCATCATTTGCAAAAGCAGACTCCAGTAGCGTACTCAGCCTTCTTGACTATCAAATAAATATCTATAGGTTCTGACAAGATGATTAAAAGGCAAATTGGAATGACTGATCATCATCTTGTGCAACTTAGCAATAACAATTCTCCATGTATCTGCTCCTAATCTGCGAGTAATTATAGGTTAAACTATCGAGGAAGAGATTACCAGAGGTTGTTCCATGCAGGACATTTTAACGGGTCTCATAACTAGTAAAAAGTTGTCAGACTATTCACATATTACTGGGATAAATCTCAAACAATATCCTAAATTGACAGCTGCATATGAGCTGCCTGTTCCACATGAAGAAATGCTATTCTTAGCTCAAAGCACTCAATGTGCAAATCTCCACATTTGGTTTTCCATTATGATTTTACCAGTTTTCATTGCAGGCAATTTGACAATTTTCTGATTTTTGTCTTTTTCCCAGCAGAAACAGGTCAATCAAGGGTATTAGATTTCAACACCCTTGTTGAAGCCTGATTGACAAACAAGATAGGAGTTTTTCATTGATTCATGGTAACAAGGCACGGGGGGACGTGGACTTTTTCTGGCATTATTCCCACACTGTTTAAAATTGTTAAATGACCATTTGTCAAAAGACAATTTATAAAAATAAAAAAAATGTGTGTGGGAAAGGAAAGAAAATGTTCTCCATCTATTAAACATCAGCAGCTGCAGACCACAAGCAGCTCTGTCGTAGACTGGCTGCATCAACAGAATGTTGGTTATAAGATCAAAGCATTTCATAAACTAGAATTCACTTCCACTACGGTCCCATTCCTCCATGTGTGGGATTTTCATTTTTCTGCTGTGAAGGAGAACATCCATCATCGGGTTTTATATATTTATTTATTTAGCTCCTTTTTCTTTTCTTTTTTTTTTTTTTTTTTTTGGGTTTGCGGGTATTTGGTCGACCGTGACGAAGCTTTATGGAGCTCTGGGGTTGTGCTTGAAATCACTGATCGTTACCCCTTTTTTTTCGCTTCGCTTGGGAAAATAATCGGGTCAGACTGCTCACTGAAGCCTTCAAATATGATTTGCAACTCTGCAAAATTTTTCTTGCTAATTTTTTGTGCTCTGAATAGACATGTTCCATCAGCGAAGACATGATTGTGGTTCAAGAGATGCATTTGGTTCATAAATTGAGAGCAAAGGTGCGTTTTCTTAACCTAGTATTTGATTAGGCAGATAACTATTCATCAACACAAGGGGGTCTACTGAAAGTGAGCTTTTAATTGCCACTTATAGTGATGATTACAACAATCCAGATGAGGATGCTCGTTTGTTTCCTCTAAAATAAAAAAAAAAAAAAACACTTCTTCATTGGTTGCAGTCTCCATCTCTGGTGGTTAAACAATTAATCAAACCCTTTCTTTGTGATAAACAGCCAAGAATGCTCGCCTCACATTTCCTCTCCTCTTCCATTTTCAAGCATCATGTTTCCTCCATTTACATCAGTCATCAAAGTCCATTAAAGGACTGTTCATCAAAAGAGGCCGCACTTTGTCATTTGGCGAATAATGCATCACTTCAGGCCGTAGGGGTAAATTAGGGGCACTGATTGAGAACTAGGTCTTCATTGATTACTGCTAAGCTGATGGAGCGTGGAGAGACATTCTTACAAACTATGCATTTCCTATTGAGCATATGCGAAATATGGAGGAAAGATAAAGGCAAAGACCAACAGGCAGCAATAAAGATAAATTAAAGCACTTTGGTTTTTCTGTTGCTGTGTTTGGGGTAAGTAGCTGTTGCTGTGGATACCATGAAGTTACCAGAGAGGCTGATAGAAGAGGTAAATCAGATGCATATCAATTCAATTTTATTTATATACCTCAAAATCACAACCATAGCCATCTCATTGGGCTTCACACCAGTATTTATGCAAAGAACATAAAGTCAATAACAAAATTATAAACAATAGCTGATTGCTAAACTAAACTAAACAGACTAAGTTAACTGGGCATCCCCTGCCCTTGGACCCTCTTGGTGAAAAAAAACACTTAAAAGAAAACCCTATCTTGGGGGGAAAAAATAAGAAACCTCAGGGATGCCCACAAGAAGGAGGAATCCTCTCCCAGGATGGACAGGAGATGGGCTAGAACTGTTAAAGAAAAATTAATTTATATAACTCTACAACTACATGTTTGAATAAACAACTACATGTTTAAATGAACAACTATATATTTAAATGAACAACTACATGTTTAAACAACAACTACACGTCTAAATAACAGCTACAAGTTTAATTAAACAACTACGTGTTTAAACAAGCAACTACATGTTTAAATACACAACTACATATTTAAATGAACAATTAAATGATTAAATTACATCTACATGTTTACATAACTACAAATGAAACGGTGAGAAAGAAACAGAGGGGAACAGCTGGAAACATCACTTAGCTTCATGGCTCTTATTGATTCATCCCTGTCATTGCTGAAAAGCATACTAGCCAATTAAAAGATTGGGATTGGGGTGTGCTGCATAAAGGCTGCAGAACCAATGGAGAGGGACAGAGAGGGAGCTGTCAGAGAGTTGTCAAAATTCCGATAACCCACAAAAAGCTAGTTAATGAAGCGTAACTGTTAAAGAACAATTCATAAAGTTGCTAATTTTCAGCTTTGTTTCTTAAAGTTTTGCAAATCTAAACTGCTTTCTGGAAAAAGGAAGTTTACTTTGTTCTTTTTTTTAAACTGCGTTGCACATCACACTCTCCCACAAATGGTAAAACTGCAAGTCAAGACAAATAAAGAAGTAAGAACTACAATATAAATCGTTTTCACAGCAGTGATTAAATGGTCACTTTTTCAATCTAATTATAAAAGTATGTACTTATTTTTTTCAACATTGCTTTTTTCAACTGTGTTTTTTTAAACATTGCAGGCCTCAATTTATGGAATAACATTCCTGCATTAGACCTTTGTCAGCTAAAAACGTACCTTTTTATAAGGTAATACTCAGCAGTTGGTGGAATCTTACTATCTTCTTTAACTCATTTTGGTGAATTCTTGTCTGTCATTTATGTATTTTATTGCATTTATATGCTGTTAGTTTTTAATTTTTGTTTCCTAATCAGCTCAATTTTAAATTTAATTTGTATCGCTTTTTAAACCCCCACAAAAAAGAGCTAAGTCATCTTTTTATCTCTATTTTTATTCCAAAGCACTTTGATACCCTAATGAGGTTGTAAAGTGCCATTCAAATAAATAAAAGTTTTATTATTTTCATTCATGCTTTCAAGCAAATGCAAGAAAAAAAAGAAGAAAAGAAAAAAAAGAAAAATCAAGTAAGATTTTGTCAAAAAAAACAGCGTCTTTCAATAGAATTTTTTTTATTATTAATGCTGTGTTTATGCACAACTAACTCAACACAAGCTGGTGCTGGTTTGCTAGTTGTATATATTATATCATGTTATATTATATTATTATTTTATTTTCATAGACCGAAAGTCTGTCAAATTTAGATTTTAGAGCTAATTAGTCATATTTAAAAACACCATGGCTCACAATGCTTAAACATATGAAAGTATTTTACAAAGTATAATTCGTGTTGATTCCATCTGTTAAGAACTAACAAATATTGCACAGACACTGATAAGCCATAGATTTATGGTGCTCCTATTTTATAGCCTCTTTGACGAGATGTGTAATAATATTTTTCTTTGCTTGGATTAGAGCAGGTTGGGCTCTATCTTTAAAACTCTCCGAGAGGAATTAATGACTCATCTGTCTGTTTAATTGCCTTCAATCACACCTGGCTCTGTTTTCCACCCTGACCACCTGCTCGTGGTTCATCCTCATTTTAATCGTGACTTCTGACTCATCATTTCATTTATTTGCCAAAATGGATTATATTTCTTTGTTGGTGTTGTCACAGTTATTGGACATTTGTTCAGTATTGATTGTGGATTACAAAACAACAAAAAAAAGCTGCAGTGAAAGCTTTTTTTTCTCCTTAAATTTAGTTTTCAAGTTCTCATGAAAATATTTTAAGATTATTTAAATAGTTTAGTAAAGAATATGACAGACACATCTGCCATTTTTTTAATGTAAAAACTTCCTCATTGTCATTCCTGCTGTCTCAATATAACAGTAAAATCATAGCTTGTTATTGTAAGATTACAGTTTAAAATTGCATTTAAGAAAACAGAAAATGTCATTGCAGATCATTGAATGTTAATAACCTTCTCAAAAGGATTTGTAGTTGTTTCTGACTGACAAACAAATCTCCTGATGAGTTAGACCACATGAATTGATCAAAAAGTTATGTTCCAGTATTTGCCAATTCAGCTCACAACTTTTGTCTTTTTCTACTGATCTCCAAACAAAGTAAAAGGAATTATGTAATTAAGAGGACACAAGTCCTTGAGATCACATCACCTTTGGAGCACTGCAGGATTTTAACCCACATTGACAGAGCGTGTTACCAATAGTAACTTTTGTTACTGGTCCCAGCTTTCGGTCATTGATCAGTTCCTCTCATGAAGTTCTGTGCTATTTCCTCACTGGCCTGTAGATAACTTGTATTCCAAGAAGTGAGATTAGGCATAGAGCCCCAGGTGGAGGGAGATTGTCAGTGATCTTGTATTCCTTACTTTTTGTAATAGTTGCTCCAACAGCTGATCTTTTCTCACTAAACTGCTTGCTTAGTTTGAATCCAGAAGAATCAACAGAAAAAAGACTGAAAACGTTTCAAATTTTCCACCCTTATGCAAATATTCAGAGCATTTCCTTGTCAGGTAGTAAAAACAAAAAAGAAAACACATTAAAACAAAACATGTGTCACTGGAAACAGACCACAGACACACACAAGACTGAGTCTGAATAAAAGAGTGCACACACACACACACACACACACACACACACACACACACAGAGAGAGAGAGAGAGAGAGAGAGATGTCTTTGGGCTGCTCATGTCTAAAGATTATTCCAAATAGTCATTAAATTGAGACCACAGAAGGGTAGTACTATTAGAAGTTTTGCAAAAATATACCTAGAATTTTTAAATTAATGCAAGTTAGTTTATGACTCCTACTCCACATAAACTTTTGTGATACAGTACCACTGTTGCAGATGTAAACATGTTATCTGATTTCACTTGTACCTTATTTGCAATCCTTTCTCAAAACTTCGTCTTGTTTATGTCTTTTTGAACTCCACAGAACATATATCCTACGATAATCCTCAGTGCACTTTCAGTTGCCCCTAGGGGACTATTAAAGTTTATTAATTTGAGTTAAATACATGTATTTTTTTACGAATAAAATCGTGTTGAAGTTTCAAAGTTCAGTTGTTATGACGACCTTTACCCATTATGTAAATGGTACATTCTTTTTGGATTTTTGGGGGCATTCACAATCCTTTTGCCTAAAATTAACTTTTTTTTTTTTCATTTTTACCATCTGTATTAACAAGGTGTTTTACCCATGGTAAAAAGTGTTTTAACAAAAAAGCAATTTACACTAAATGTCATTTATATTTGTACCGTATCCATTGTTTTGATGTTTTTTTGTAAAAGAAGTAAAACAATTATGCATTTATAATTATTTCAGTTTAAAAGAAAACATTATTTTGCCCTGATAGTCAGCATTTGTGATGCCACATTTGGTTGCCAGTTATCCTATCTTAAAAGTATATAAACAATAAAATAAAACTTTGACAGAATATAGTAATTTTGAGTTTATTTTTGAATCTTAAATAGTTTTTCTGTCAGCACTTAAGTGCATCTGCCAATTAAAAAACCATTAGTCTCCCAACATGATGGCTAGAAAAGGTAAAAACTGGGGGAACACCATATGGAGCTCTGTCAACGATCTGTGGTAGAGTTAAATGTAGGGTGTCAGAATCCAGCTTGCATTCAGTATTTTCAGGGAAAAGCTCAAGCAAAATACACACAGACAAAAAAACCAAGTGTGCTCACACAAACTGAGAAGAACTTACGCTCAGATGCTTCACCAAAAGACGAGTGCCTTAATGACACTTAGCTTGAGACTGACACTGGAGACACTATGGAAGTCACAATGAGGCACAGCTGTTACAGCTAACGACCCAACACATTCACAAATTCAAAAGCATGGCATGAACACCCTAAACAGAGTAAAATCAATTAACTGAACTGTCAAAATAGCAGCAGACAATTCGAAAAGCTGTGATTTCACTTTGCTGTTTTGGGTTCAACAGTACATTCATTACAACTGTCTTGTTTTTTTTTCTTTGTTTGTTTTTATTAGTTCATGAGTGAATCTGCTATTAACATACATGCCATTTGGTGGATGTAGCAATAATGACACCCCAATTTACTGCCAGTTGCTCAAAAACCGCCCTACTCCAACTTGCTCTGCATGTACGAACACGTGGGTAACAAAGAGAAATTGATTTTTTTTGCTGTCCCTGTGTGTTTGGTTGCTGTGTCCTACTTCATCCACCTACCCGTCACACACAGTCCCTAATGAGGCCCCTGGGAAACTGTCCAGAGTGTGTGCTTCTCCAAAACGGCTGCATTTCCAGCTTTATTTCAAAGCTGTTGCCTTCAAGCCAGAACCACCTTTGAAATGCCATGCATGGCAACCATTAGTCAGTTTGTCTCACTTCAGACATTACCACCTGCTAATTTTGGCCCAAACACCTGGGTATTTTAAACTACGTTGTACCTTCAATTGTTCACACAGATTTGTGCAAACTAGCTAACAGCCCAGACAGTCAGCCAGGCACTTACACACCATCTGGTTATGTCTCTCCATGTTGAGGGCTGTTTTTCTTTTCTCTTTTCATCTGCCTTACTTTTCTCTCTACTTGCTGATTTAATCATGAGTGGCACTGGAGGAGAATCAGTAATTACTGAAATCAAAGTAACCCCACACAGAGAAAAATAATGGATCTCTATTTTTAATGAAATGTCTGCAAAGTTGGATCCAAACGCATAATTCAAGTAATAGAGGAAAAAGGGAACAGAAAACTGCAAGAGAAAACACAAACAAGTAGACAATTTCTGTAGGTTATGTTAGATAATGTTATGTTCCCTGAAGGAAATGATCATTTATTTGGCTCATAAGACATGCTTTCTCTCTGACATGCCACCTGACAATGTTTTCCTTAAACCATCCCTCAAAAACCTCAGGTGAAAAAGAAGAAAAAAATCTAAACGCTCCTCCAAGACTAAAAGCCTTAATGTCAAAAATGATGCCTGACGTTAGGAAGCAGAGGCACTTTTCTGGCACATGCAGTTCTCTGCTTTCTGAGGGTTCATAGGGATTACAGTGGCATCTTTATGGAGGCTCTGTTGTGGCCACCTGCAAGGATAAACATGGAAGAGACGGATGCTTATAACAATAAAAAAGTTGTGTTACTTGCTAATCCCAAATGGCACAAATACATATTTAATATGCCATGGCAAGTTCTAAGGGAAATTAATCATAATCTTAATAATTTGTACACAAATAATTTTCTAAAAGAATCATATTTTGACTATCTTTTAATTTAGTTGCTGTTCAAAAGTGTGACTTCCTGCCTTCTCAATAAATAGAAACAAATAAATTAAAATGCTGGGGCTATAAAATGGTCTTTAACTTCCTGCAGAAACTATACCTACTATATATAAACTATATAAACTACTTGGGAACTCTGCAAATATATTTTTGTAGAAAAGTTTTATATATATATATGACATAAAACTGAAGAAAAACTTTATAAACTCTCTTAAACCCAGAAGGACAGCTGTTAATCAGACAGCCAAAGAAGGAATACAATCCACAAACTATAAACAGAATATGGACTTCTTCATCGCACAGCATCACGATATAATCACAACAATAAGCTTCCTGTATCAATTATTGATGATTGTTAAAATGATTGATCTTTAATCATCACTTTACTTGGTTTTAAACGTTAAACACTATTTTAAACTTAGATGCTTGATCTGCATAGGCTATGATGAATTCTGAAATAATTTTATGTTCAGTGTCATGATCATTATGTATTTTGTAATCTGATTTATTAAAGCTAAATAATTCTTAATTATCTGAATATGTGTTGGCAATGTATAAAGCTCTGATTAGAAGTTATGAACCAGATACTGATAACATATGTAAAGAAAATGGTTAGGCGAATACAAGGTGGGATTATATAAATTCGCTTCCTTCCACTCCCTCAATCCCAATCCGATGTTTAATATGTCTTTGTATGGGTTTAATCCTTGTTGATTGTTCTGTTTATGTACAATCATACTTTGATTGCTTGAAATAAACCATTTCAAATCAAATCAAAACATTTTACAGGTGAAAAGAAATGTGAACAAATCAAATATGCTCTAGTATGCCCAATGAAACCACTATCATCTTTGTTTTAGGAAGCGAAGATTTTCTTTTTCATTTCAGCTGACAAAATGTGAACTAATTTGTTCTCTACAGTTTTTTTTACTATTTGTGATCTTCTGGGATCTTCCTACTCCACTGCATCTTTAGCCCCCTGAGAATGACAATAAACAAAGTCAGCTGCAGTCACACTTACAGATGGAAACGCCTAAAGACAGTAAAGTTTTTGGTGAATTACTTATAGAGACTTAATCCAAATTAAAAGACAGGAGGATGATAGAATGAGTTCATATGTGGCTAAATCTGGATATAGCCTCATTGGTCTTAAGGGTACGGCAAAAGTCTTATTGTTGGCTTAAAAAAGCACTGCCACACTCTTAAACTGCTTCATTACTTTGCAGTGGATGGCTTGATTGACTTTATTAGGCTAAAATGAACAGAAGAGCTAGTACAAGAAAGAAAAATTACTTTTCTAACAAACTAGAAGTAGTAATACAAAAAAGTAAACTATGCATATAAAAGACATAGAGCAGAGAGTGACAAACGATGAGACAAGGGAATGTGGAAGATTGCGATTGTAACTGGAGGGTGAAGAGAAGATAAAACAACAGGCAGTGAGACTAATGCTGCTAATGATGATAAAATTGAGCATATCCTTTGAGCAGTGAGAAATGAAGAATAATGACCACAAAATCCGGTGGAATTACGATAAAATGAAGTGCCGTTTAACAGCCAGTTTGCCTACAGGATCATCCAGTTTGCACTCAAACCTGTTAGCTTCTCATGCAGACATGAGGACATAGAGACTTTACCTGCACCTAAAAACTGTTCAAAAAGGAACCTTTTCAACTTGTGTGCATGAGAGAAAATTTAACAGATGCATGATGGAAGTGGGTGTTTATGAGTTTGAGAGTGCTCTCATGTGCTTTGACAATGCAGCTTTAAACAGATTCAGGACAGTTTGATTGTCCAGGGCTCTCCTACAAAAACCAAACCATTTATCTACAAAAAGACAATCATGGTAATGGAAAAAAAAAAACATTTCTGCTTCTACTGCAACACTCAAATATTGAATTAGAAAAAATGTTAATAATTTTCTGGAGTCAGGATGACTACACTCAACGTTTCTTGCAAGGTCCACAAACTACTTCAGTAGTTGACCCCTTAGATTCTCATTTCTTAGTTTTTTATTTAAAACATGCAGGAATGCGGCTCTCGAGGCCTGGAGTTACCTATTTCTGTTCTTGAACATAGTTTGTGCAGAGCAGCAGTAGCTGTTTAGACATTGTAGGAATTCGTTTTGGGTGGAACTGTTGACGTTGAGTAAGCCTTCCCTCATTTCCCATCATACCTTAGTTTACACTCTCTCCCACTAGCTCACAGCCCCTTATAACCCCAACTTAACATAACAAAAATGGTGAGCAATATCAGAGCTATCAAACCATACAGTTTTGGGTCAGATGCCAGTTAGGACCAGAAAATTTCAATATTAATTTTCTTCATAAATGTCCTCCATCATGAGAAAAATGCAACAATTGCATATTAAAAACAGAATTTTCATTGGAGTCAGTCTTTAAATACTGAAACACTGACGTCAATATATCTACTGTCACAATAAGACAAACTGTATAAAGGCAGGACCCCTCCCTGGGAAAAAAAAAAAAAAAACCACTGAACCTCCAGAAAATGCAGTGGAAATAATTAGGAGGTCAGAAATATAAGCAATAATAAATGAAGTGTTACACAGCTAAATAGTCAAAAGTCCCACTTTAGGTTTTCTTTTTTGAAGCTAATAATTTATATATCACAGAAAGTAGATATAGAGGGGTGTTTTATGCGTATGCCGACTTTGCAAATTCATCTAAAAACAAGAACCTGGACCTGCAGAAAAAATAAAATCCAGCATTCCAAACAGGCTCCATTTTTATTTGGCAGCTGATTTCGTTGTCCAAAACTCAATTCCAAGGTCAGTAAAAGTTTAATCAATATCTGACCAACCAACCTTTCCTTCCCACAGCTAAATACCAGACAACTTAGATTTAAAGCAGGCTGCTGGAGGTTCAGTCTCTTGACTTGACCTGCAGTTGTCATCCCGAAAGATCTAAATGACTGCTGCAACTGACAGTGGCAACTCACTTTAACAAAGACAAAAATACTATTTTAGCATGCAAAGGATTTTAGTGAATCTGTCCTCATCTAAAAATTCCACATCAATTAAAAATGGTGATTGGAAATAAAATATTATATTTCCAGTAAATATTGTATTTGGCTGTCTGTTAATAGAAATGTAGCTTTGGGCTGAATAACTAAGCCCCCTGATTAAGTAGTTTTGCATGATTGTTCTTAGAAGATGTCAAACTCAAACTCAAACTGTGCTTGAGAGATGCTGTCGGACCAAGATACATTTATGTTTTGGAAGTTACATATTCTCTGAGATAGAAGAATGTACTATAAAAAAGAGAAAAATACATTTTACAGCACTGTTGTGATTCTCAAAGGAAGAAAGACATTTCTTCATTTTTTATTGGGCAGTTCATCTGTCAAGGTAATCAGCGTGTAAAGTTGAATGTGCAGGAAAATCACAATGATTTCAAACTTTAAAATGGCACAAGGTTAGAATTTGATGATACAATGTTTTACATTTTGGCTCCTTTAAACATGTGAACTTAGAAGCTCAATATAGAAGGCTGTTGATGGGGACATTAGAGAAGTGCCTAAGAAACACAAAGATAGTCATAAATCAACCCAAACATGAAAAATATTTGAGGGGAACTGTGACAAAATTAAACCATGATGCTCTTCAAACAAGGGACAATAAAAGGTGGAAAAAGAGAGAACTTCTGAGCAGCTGGAATCAGAAACTGTGGAGTCATTTACTGAGGCAGAAACAGCTGTGAAAGGATGAAACTAAAGCCTAGTAGGATTGTGACTGAAAGAACCAAAACCCGAACACAGAACAAAATAAATAAATAAAATAAAACTGAGAACGTGAAAACTAAAAGGAAAAAAAGAGTGTTCACATAGTTGATTGCAGTATTCCAAGCCTGCAGATATGTGGTCTTGGGAGTTTTTCATTTTGTTTTTCAAATCTATTCAGAATTTGTTTTTTCATCCATCCATTCATCCATAAGTTTTTATTCATTTGTAAAATATCTGTAGATCAAAATTAGTAACGTGAATAACAACATGTTAAAACTCGGGGTGTAACGATTAATCAAATATTTAGTTTCATTTAATCAACTTTATCCCAGAGGGGCAATTCTTTAGTACAGTAGTTTATGAAAAAATAACATCACGTAGATCCATTAAAAAACAATACTATACAATACTATTCTACTATTATAATCCCTTGATATGAGGAGAGGGACAATAGTACACAATAAAAGACAGAATATACAACAAAAAAACACAAAGTGACATAGTGTGTGCATATTCGGTTGAATTTATTGCACTGATTAGCTTCATTGTAAGCCAGCATTAAGCAGCTGGACTGCCCTGGGTACAAAGGTTGTTTTCCTCCTGTGTGTTCTGCATCCGTGAAAGGCAAAGTCTTCCTGGATGATTCATTGATGAATCAATTTTGATTCCTGCGAATAGAAATATTCGTAGGATATTCCTACAATCCAACCGGATCAATCTGTCTGAGGCAAGTTGTTAATCGAAACAAACTATACCATTTAAATTTAATTTTAAAATTAGATAAATTAATAACCGATATTGGAAAATACCATTTGGATTGAGGCACAGTAGGTTAATTTTACTTTAAAATAAAAATAAAAATGACCATCACAACGAATCGTTAAACCCCTGGTTAATACACATAAAAACACGGGACTTTATTTTTGTACATCTTTTTTTTTTACGTTAATTATTTTTTTGCTTTGTTTTACTCCTTTACCTGCCTTTGTCTGTCAAACAAGAATTGATTCAAGTCCTCTTTTTTTTAACCCAAACATGGTTGCTCTTCTCTGTCTTTAAAATGTCTCTATTGTTTCATACTAAATTTTTGCTTATAAATTAGAGTGACCATATTTCACAGGCAATGTATTATTAAAAGATTAAATTCTATTGTAATGTCAATCGACATGAAGCAAGTCTTGTTGAATTTATGAATAGCAATTGCAATACAATAAACTGCAGGAATGTAGTGGTTTGCAAACCAAAGTAATGACAAAAAACAACAAAACAAACAAAAAAATGATACACATACGGACATTCAAAACGATGAAAAAAGGACAAATAAATATAGAAAATGTTTCATTCATCAGAAACCATCTTCAGCTTCCCTCTATCCACCGTTTGTCTAAATAAAGATGGTGGGGAAGAATCTCTAAGAAATGTCTCAAAATGAGATAAATCCATAAGTATTTACTAGCTCCTTTTTGCGAATTAAGATGGTCTCAAATTTGTTGAGAGTTACACTGTCATCTCACAGGGTTTCTAACCGAGAAGGCATGTGGGAGGCACACTGACAGCATCAGCTGGATTTTCTCCTCCTCCTCTCCTGGATAATCAAGTCATCTCTACACACAAGCCATCCTCTATAAAGTTAATTTTGGTCAAGCGTAGCTAGAAGTGACTAATGACTGCAGATGTCACATAGACCTTATCTGTTGACCTCACCCTTTATTCTTCCTTAATTTTTCTACAGAAGCTCCTCCACTCATGGAAAGCTAACTCACCCTGGACCCTTTTCTGACCACAAATCATCAAAGCAAAAGATTTAGTTACAAATAACAATAATGGATTGCTAAAAGTTTGCTCTTTAAAAAAAAAAAAAAATGTCATTATCATTGCAAAAAGAAGGTTCTAGCCACTGAGTTATTTATTCTGCACCATTTGAAATAAACTGTAGATCCATATGGATATAATGCCACTGCCTATTTGCTTCTACTTATAAAATTTCAACACCCCCCATCCACTAAATCTGAATAAATTCATACTATAACCAAAATCTATTTCCATTAAATTTGAATGAAACTAATGCAAATGCATTTTAAATCCAGTTTTTAAATGCACATTATTATTGAAGACTGCAGCTTTAGTGACATGGTAACATATCAAGTGTGACAGTCAATGATCAAATTTATTGTCACAATTTATACAAATATGCGTTTGCTGAAATATTTACACAGTGTGTCCACAAATCTGAAGTTTGACTTGTGTGAGTGTTTAAATCACAGTTTTGCGATCTTGCTGCGCAGGAAGATGATTGCTGGGAGACACATTGCTGTGACTTTACAAGACTTACACTGTCAACAAAGATTTGTGCCATGTTTCTGTTGTCTACTGGTTCTTATTCTGTCATATTTGTCAAAACTGGACTACTTTGAATGTTTGCTGGCTCACTCTTGTTTTTCTAACAGGAAATTGACTTTTATTTTGAAGAATGTCAAAAAGAAAGATCCTGAAATACATATTCTTCTGACAGCACCAACTTTGTTGACATCTACGTTTGGGCTCCTCTGAATGTAAAAATTAATCATGTCTTGCCATTTAACGAGAGTTTTAATTTGCCAGAAGGTACTAAGAAAAAAGTTTACTGTACTTTGAAATTGTGTTGCACAATTCAAAGTAATAAAGAAAGGAAACGGTTTGAGTAGTTTGCTCTTTTCTTATCTTATCTTTCATTTGCACTGCTTTCAAAGACCTTTAAGGCTTGTTTTAAATAATAACAAAAATGAAAAAAAGTGCTGAAAAAAAACTTACGATTATATTATTATTATTATTATTATTATTGGTGCATTATGTTGTGACTGAGTTTTAAAGTGAATAACTAAAATGGTTTTACAAAATAGGCGAAGTTTTATTCAGTTAAATAAAGTATCTGAATATTATTTTTTTTTAAATCACACAATGAATCACAAATGTGTGCCAATTGCTAAAAGGGTTTACATTTTATTTGACAATGTTCTGTGAGTAAAAATAATAAAATAATGTTTTAATTGCACAATAAGATACATTTTTATTACAATTCTTGACCCAACAGTTGTTTTTATTTCAAAATGATCCTTTTCACCATTTATGTTGATAAATAATTATTACATGTGAGCATATTTTTATACCACTTCTGCATAACTGACCAGAGGTGAGACAGATTCTGATGGCTCCCGCTGAGATCAGTGCATGAACGCCCGGAGCAGCTGTCAGATGCTTTTGTGTGTTTGTAAGACTGTGTGTAATAGCATGTGACACTCATTAGACCTCAGTCAGGCCCTCATGCACATCTGCCTAAAAAATACATAACACAGGATCCTGGGAATCAAGTGCTGCACGCCTCACAGACACACACAGATGAAGTGTCTGAATGATGCTGACCAGAGGCGGGGCTAACAGTCTGACCTGAGCTGGAAACGCACCGGACATCTTGTCTTTTTGCCCAAAAGGCTTACAGACAAGGCCAGAGCTGTACAGTTTCTTTCAGGAACACACATTCACAACAACATGCAGGATACAGAATACAGGGTGTTTCATTGAAGCATGAGACGGTCCACATGAATATGTTCTCATATGCTGCATGAACACAGATGTTGTCCCATGTGTGCTTTTGATGACCCTACATTTACATTACAGCATCCATGTATGCAGATGTATGCAAGTCCTAGTTAAATTATATTGTGCGGTTAGAACAAAATTTAAGGACTTTGGATTATTTAAGCTATCATTGGTTTGAAAAAGATTTTTGGTGCATGTTTGGGAATCAAGAGTCTTGTTAAAGTGTAGTGGCGAGAACTTTTCACTAAATTATTTTCCCCGATATAGAAGGAAAGACTCAAAAAGAAATTTCTCCAAAACAATAAAAACCCTTCATATTTGTATAGTATTTAAGATTCAGATTTTATAAACAATTTTGAGATTTGCATCTGTTTTACAGGCATTGTGGTCAACTGACATAGTCGGTTGAAATATTTGTGTTGATAAAAATGGTTAAAATGAAGGAAACTCTGATGTGTTTTATAGAAAGTTTGCTTCTTTTAACATATTTTAAACTGTTGAGTGTTTGTTGGTTGATACATGTTTTCATTGGGTGTTATGTTTTGTGCTGTGAGATTTTCTCACTTGTAGCCATTATCTGCATTTGCTTTGGTGAAACCAGCAATAATTCACATGTTAAATAAAGTTATGAACAGAGAATGCATGACTAAAACATTAGTTTTTTTTTTGACAAAAGTTGAACAGTACAGCTCTGGCTTCTCTCTTGGATGGAAATAAAACAGCCATTATCCCAGTAATTATATTACTTAACTTAGTAAAATTATAACATAAAACATATTATGATAATAAATGAAATAGCCCAAAGGAGTGTTAGGTTCAAATATGTATATTTATTCCCCAGATAGATTGTAAGCCTGAGCATTTATGTAGCCTTTGAATTTTTGAAACACTGACCTTTAATAATGACACATCCATTAATGTAAAGTTTGAAGCTCCAAAGCAAGCTGCCAAAATGCATCATTTATCCATGGATAGCTAAGTTGGACAGGAGGTGTCTGAGTTATCAAGTCTGAGACAAATGTGTGTTGACCTAAAATGTCAATCATGCTGGGTGTGAAATACAAAAAAAAAAAAAAAAAAAATTTATGGATAAAACTAGGTGTGTTATTAAAATATTTTTGGGATTATGAAAATGTTGAAAAAGAATATGTCTTCTTACATTATGAGCCTTCACACCTAGGGATATTATAAAGATTTTTTTAGAATTGAGTAGAATACGTGCCAATAAGAAACTGGCATTTTAAATTATATGCTGTTAATGTTACTATAAACACAGAGGGTTAATACTGGAACTCAGATGACTAAGGATTAGTACTAAGGGGGTAAGAAAAAAACACACAACAAGATACTGGATTTTTAACAATATAAAATTTATATAATCTGCCTCATTACATTTTTGCAGACATCAACATTTAGAGGCATTTTAGCTTTTAGCAGGACAACCTATCAGTATTCTTAGTAACATAATGTATACTAATTAAGCAATAGTTTGCTCTTAAAAATTGCAGTTTTTAATTTTCTAAATACTTTCTTATTTTTTTTCAACTCAAAATTCATCCAGACATTTAACTTGTCTTAGATTAGGAACTTGTTGCAATTAACTTACGTACCACCAAAAGCACAGAAAAACAGGGAAATGTTGCATTGAAAATGTTGTTTTTTTATTCT
Organism: Adrianichthys oophorus; assembly: GCA_036245035.1. NCBI lineage: Eukaryota > Metazoa > Chordata > Actinopteri > Beloniformes > Adrianichthyidae > Adrianichthys > Adrianichthys oophorus. Next base: position 18,845,219 of record BSAI01000201.1, on the reverse strand, counting down.
AAGAAACATGTAAACTCGTAAACCATAGAAGGAAATGTTAGTGGGTTTTAATGTTTTTTTCACATATTGAAACTATATACGGTATATAACTACAGATAAAAGATCATTATAAGGAATAGATGTCATTATATATATTTTTTTAATTTGTTGTCAGGGACACACAAACTAAACAAGAAAAAGCAACAGTCTTAACAATATAAAAATGTTTTCTGGTCATTTTTAAGACTCACAAGAGTTTGTGTCTTCATGAAAAACAATCACAAAGAGGAAATTTTCTGCATTTAATCAAACAGTTAACTATGTCTGGTTATTAAAGTTGTCCTGAGTTGTTCTAAGTTTAAAACAAAAACAAGACTTTTGTTTAAGATTTGTCCAGTGAAAATTTGTCCAAATACAGCAGGCATCAGTGTGTGAGCTGGCTGACTAAAATCAGTGTTTATAATATTTTGAATTCATCCTCACTTAAGCATGGCTGTGATATGTGAAGGCTTTTATGATGAGCATAGAATTGTAAAAGAACAAATATTGCTCTTTTGTTCTGTCTTTCAATAAACAAACCAATGTGTGGTGGAAGATAAAGGGAGCTAAGGCAGATGGTCTTTTATTTTAGGAAGCATTATTTATAATCTTCTTTGCAGCAAAAATGCTCAGCAGCAGATGAGTTCAGCAATTGTAGAGTACAACAGAGTTGGAAAATAGAAAACACTGGAAGGGGTAAGCCTGTCAGGCTTTAAATGTGTGAAAATAGAAAGAGGTGTGTCTGAAAAAATCAGGGAATAGGGTGGGGCATCAGCGCGTTTGCCTCAAGGGTTTTGATCTCTCTTCTCACTCAACAGAAAGGAGTCCATCGGCAACAGATACCCTTCAATAATTCAGGAGGTTAGCATGAAATATAAATGCCTGCTTCCTGCAGAGGTGTGGTGATGCTTGGGCTCATCAGTCGTTCAGAGAACGAGGCACTCAGTCAGAAACTATTGGCTTGGCAAGCGTTTCCTTTTAGTGGTGTTTGTGGACCTCTGTCTTTAACTCATTATTGGCTGAGAAGACAGCAGCCTCAATGCAGAAACGCTTGACTACACTCTTAAAGCATATAGTTGATAAGTGGGAGCTCCAAAGTAGTTGAAATAGTTATTGTTGCTGGAGTTAAGTTGGAAGCAATATTAAAAATGCTGTTGTGGATTTCAATCTATATCTTTTTCAGGGTCAGAATCATAAAGTTTTTATTGTCCTGTACAGTAAAAGAGAGGTTTACGGAGTAGGGAATTGGATGTCTTGTTTGGTAATACTAAAACAAATACTAACAATAGAAAAAAATTTGAGAAAATACATAGGTAGAAAACATTGACTGTAAATGAGAACTGGACTGAGTGAGTGTGATATCTCTCATGGAAAATGGCTCCAATTAAATGAAATCAATGTAGGCGTGATATGGATGCTACCATGTTGGAGCCAGACGTTGTCAGTAAGCAGTGATTGGTTCGAGTCGGTCAGAGTCATCGTCTCTATGGCAACCATTCAGTCTTGAACTTGTTGGATGTCCACACCCATGCCACTTGAGGGAATCTGCCAATCTTGGGGCATCTGATTGGTCAGTTAATAATCTGTATAACTTGCACTACAAAAATTATACCATGTGCCAGTATATAAAAACTAGGATTAACAAGAACATATTAAAAAAAGCTAGGAGAACAAGAATGATTATTCTAAAAAAAATATAATAACTGAGTGATAGGATAGCTGTTTATTTCTCAATACAAGTCAATGGGATTTTGGCTAATTGGAGGCAACGGGTACTTCATGTTTGGAACGAAAGGGAGGAGGAGTCACTCAGTCCAGTTCTCTTAAACCCTCAATGGTGGAAAATGACATACCAGTAGTGCAAATTAAGGAGGCAAAAAGTAAAAGTTGCTGTTGGGAGTTACTTGGGTGAGTTGGGAAAACAAAAAAGAGGTCAGAGTTTTTGTCAGAAGGGTTTGCCTGTTGGGGATTGGGCAATTGTTCTGCAGGTTGGCTGCAGAGGGGGCAGTTTCTAAAGGTGGCCAGACCTGGTCTCGATGGACACCTAAAAAAGTGCATGTTCGTTGTGGGAGCGGTTAGCTGCAATCCTGGTCTCTGGGCCTTGGAGACACAAAGTTCCTGAGGTAATGGGAAGTTGCAGCCAATCACGTTCTCAGCAGAGCAAATGATATGGTGCATCTTGACCTTTGTGTCTGGCTGCAGCAAACTGTGACTGAGGACATGATAATGAATTTGGCAGTGTCTGTGTAGAAGTTCATCATGATCTTCACAGCAAAATGATGCTTCTTTTACTGCCTCTGTAAACACAGCCTCAGCTGAGTCTTTTTGGCGAGAAAGATCCACTGTCTTGAAAGCATTGAGCCCCAGATGGTTCAGGCTCCACCCTAACCCATCTGACAGGAGTCCAATCAGGGCGGTGTTATGTGCAAACTTCAGCAGTTTAACAGACTGGTGGTAAGACTCTAGCAGCCAATATAGGGAGAAAAAACTAGAGAGCTCCCAGCCTTGGAGAGATCCAGTGCTGACGATCTGCGGGTCAAAAAATGCATCCTCAGCTTCATGAACTGCTGCCTGTCTGCCTGTCAGGAGGGCTACGATCTACCTGAACATAAGGTCAGACTAAGAGACCTTGGAGCAAGGCTAGAGTGATAGTATTAAAGACAGACCTGAAGTCCATGAACAGGATCCTGGCATCAGAGTCCAGATGCTCAACAGTGAAGTGAAGGGCCAAGTTGACAGCATCATCCACACTTCTGTGGATCTGAGCTGACACATCTATGGCTCTAAAGATCTTCAGTTCACATAACAGAAAATACTACACTGTGTAAAAAAAAAAAAGCTTTGTTTTTTTTATGTTTTGCTGTGATTTTTTTTAGATTAACCCGTCAATTTATTTAGAACTTGGAATGTGCAGAATCTGTGACTCATAAAAACCAAAGTAAAACCCCTTCTGTGGTTTTAAAGGTTGATATCTGTGTATACACATTTCTGTTAGAGCTTAGGTTTTAGGATGTGCATGAAAAGAAACTAAAGCTTCAAAAACTATCACTAAAAAAATAAACCATTGCTTACTTAGTTGGGGGAAAAGTTCAAAATGTGGGTAAGGCAGTGAAGTTTTCTATTAAGTGATAGAAAACAGCAGAAGAGACTCACAAGTAGAATTATTTATGTTTAAAACTAAATCTATGTCTATGAACTAATTGAAAAGTCAAAATGTATTAAAGGTAATAATGTAAAAGATGAATACTTTTCATGTGAATAAAAAAAAACTGCTTAGCTGGAAAAATAATAACATGAATGAGAAATCATTACGGAATTTTAAAAACACAGCTTGTCTTTGCTTTTGTTTTGTTTTCCTTTAATCCTTGAAATCCATGTACAGCTAAGAAAATAAAACTACAAAAATATTTGTTCAAATCTGACATTTGTTAGGTGTTTGCAAAGATTGGCTCATTGTTTTGGGGGGGAATCGTAAAGCTTCTGGTTAAAAATAATTCTGAAGTTTTAATAAACTAAAAAGTAAATTAACCTAAAAGCTTTTGAAAAAGGAAAGCGCAAGCACATTTGTGGTGTAGCATTTGATGGTATTAGAAAGTTGAGAAAACTAAAGTTTATAGCCATTCAAAACAGTATTACTTCTTAAAACATATAGAAAGAAACCACAGTCAAATCAGCAGTGATTTGTAAAAATTGTCTAATGTTCTTATCAACAATTATAGACAAGATCTTAAAAAATTCAAAAACAGTGAAAAACTGAAGGACTGCAACCTCCTCTTACTTCATTTTTTTTCCTATTGTACACACATACGTTGAGAAGATTTGGACTTTCATTCTCCGTTTTGAAAAGGTTTCAGTCCCTCCATTTGTCCCATGTGACAGCATTGATGAATGAGGGTACTTTCAGAATAATGCAGGTTTGTCTCCCAGTCACCAAGCTCACTCTTACGATTATGATGGAGCCAAGCCAGATGTCTCTAATGTCATGTTATTTGTTCTTGGTGATCGCCATTTGGCTCTGGTTTATTAATTTCCCCTTTGTCCTTCTTCTACAGTTCCATTTACTTCTGCTGCCTGGCTAACACATGCTTCCCTTTATGTTGCTGTCAAATTGTTCTCTTCTCTATGACTGGGGAAAGAAGCTTTGCATTTGATCTAAAATTAGTTCCCGTTCTGCTCGTTTCTCTCCCCAGGTGGTGCATCACGTTGGTTGTCCCCTCCATGTGACTGCTGCTGCAAGAACCACAAGGGTGACGGTGAAGGCGAGAGCGGCACCTCCTGCAATGATCTTTCCACCTCCAGTTCCGAGAGCCAGTCGGAGGCTAGCTCCCCCCAGGGAACTGTCATCTGCGGTCCAGTCAGTCGTCAATCACACCCACATGCCAAGGTCCAGACCCTAGATAGACCACCAAAAAAAGGCCCTGTCACCATGCTTCAGCAGTCTGAACAGCGAAGGAAGAGTGACTTGCTGCGCACTCTTACAGCCAGCTCCCGTGACACCAGCTCCTCCAAGAAAAGGCCTGCAAAAGAGAAGCTAACAGTTGAGGAGGAGCTCGAAAAGTGCATTCAAGACTTCCGCAAGATCAAGATCCCGGAGAGATTTCCTGAGAAGAAGTACATGTGGCAGGCTGACCTACTGAGAAAGTACCGCCTCTGAACCTGGACAGCAGAGACAAGAAGGAAGCAAACTCACGGCCAAGAATCAGTTCATGTGTTTTTTGCTCAGAACTTTTGCAACAAATCAAGTTTATTGACGACACACTTTGACAGGAGGCTAAAAATCTTTACAGAATCCTATAAACAGATTGTTGACAATATGTAGTGTGTATGTGAGTAGGTAGTTTAGCCCTTGTGTATACCGTTGGTGCGTGCTGTAAACCACAGAATGCATTAGGACTTCATTTATTCAATGGGACCAATTGCAGTGGGCTAATTGTGCAACCAACTGATGATCTGTCAAAGGATACATTTGGTGTTACTGGTGGCTACTGGACTGCACAAATTGTAGCATGTCACCTTATCACAAAAAAAAAGAACAAAATGATCACATATACCACATTTTTGTTCCAAAAACATGCTGACCGAGTATGAGAATGTGTGATAACATGTCTGTTTCTGCACCCAGTTGGCCTGGAAATCACAGATAAATCTGCATCTGGACCTGTTATCATTTTGAGGAATCCAACACAGCTGTCACCATAAATAACTCTTAGAGTGCTCTGCAGCCATGGCACAAACATCTGAGTTGATTGCTTTACTTTTTTAGGTAACATGTGGGGACCACAAAGGCAGGAGAAGAAACAATTTTATCAGCATCTCGATTACTTTTCTTTTTTGGATATTAGTTACGTTGCCACGGTTTCCTGAGAGAGCGTCAAACTTCTGCAAAATGTTTTTGGATTTTTCGCTGTGTTGACTGGATGTTGAGCAACAGACAGAGTATGAGGGTTAAGTGAAAGAAATGGTGTGGCCATAGGGGAAAGTAGAGGCTATGAAAGGTCAAAACAGCTCAGCACAAAGGTCAGTAACAAGAACACAGCTTTAGTCACTTATACTTGTTAAATATAATGATTCTCACAAACACACATACAATCTTGAGATAATTTAATCCATGTTACCACAGTATTAGAGAGAAAGAGGCAATCCTGTCTGCTGCATTTGGTAACTGTCAACACAAATGGAAATGGAGGAAATGCTTTCCTCAGCACACTGTCTGTTGACAAGCTAGTCAATATTTATTGATGATGGCTCAGTTGATGGACCTGGCGTATGGCTTTTAACAAGTAAAAATGAAGCACTTAGGTGCTTGAAAAAGACAAGCTGCCCATGGTGTTAGGGAAAATTAGCTTTTATTGATGTTTTGTTTTTACACTTCTGGTTCTGTGAGAGTCAAAGATGGCAAACAGCATGTTTGACAGAGCAACTAGAAAGCACAATTTTTGTAAAGTTTGTAGATTTTTGTTCTATTCAACTACATGTTGGGGAATATACTGCTAACAAATTAATGACAGAATGTAAAGGGCAAAAAAAAATCATACTTCATAAACAATGTATTATTTGAAGGTGTTTCGCTGTAGTTCACAACAGAAAGCAAATATAAAATATATATATATATTTAAAAATGAAATTCTGAATATTGTCATGTTTGGAATTCAGAAATATTCAGAAGATAGCATTTTTTCAGCACATCCTTCTAAATATGAAAGGTTTTAAAATTAAATTCATTGTGCAATATAATCTTTATTTAAACAAGCATATTAAACATTAAAAAAAAGCATTTTAGTAAATCCAAAAGCACAGAGAATCTATTAGGATAACAAGAAACACAGCATCTGTTGGCACATGACGTAAAAGCTCTTTCAGGAAAAAGCAAAGTGGAGCTGAGAGTAATAGTAGTTTTAATCAAATACTTATGAGAACAACATTTATTTAAAAATGTAAATATGAAGAGTTAAAACCAGTTATGGACTGCTGCAGTTTGCTTTCAAACTTAAAGAAATAATTTGAAATTGCAGAGACGGTAGGTATTATAAACTAAATTTAGAGCAAAGTCATCTGAGAGAAAATTACATGATAGATTAAGAGTCAACAGTGTATGACTTCAAGAAAAAAACGTGTAAAAAAAGACAATAAATTATTTATTATAGTTATTTTTCTATCTAAAGCCCTTTACTTTAAATATTAAAGCAAACGCCTTTAAAGTTTCCCAAAAATGTATTTGCTGTAAAAGAAGCTTCTAATTAGTTCTATTCTTTGGCGCCCATCTGGCTACTATTGAGTATTTTACTTTAGGTTACAGTAAAATTATCGCAGTAGGTGCTACAACCATTCTCCTCATGTCAATACAAAGGAAAATGACTTATTTTTCTACACAACTGGAATATAACATTTTCACCTTTAAGTTATTTATCAAATCCTTTGAAACTAAAATATGTTATTTTTACACTACATATCGTGTAAATAAACATCATTCATCATACCCAAGTGGACCAATGTAATATAGTTTGTGACTATAAGATGCAAATCCAGCAGCCTTTGCTGCTACTTTGATCTTGGGTATGCAGAAGACGAGAATGGCCATGCTAAATAAATATATATATATATATATATATATATATGATATCTTGTTCCCAAAAAATAATTTCCATGATCTGGAAAATACACTTTTTTTATTTTCTAGAAATTTGGAGATATGTGGAGCTTTGTAGAAAAACACATCAGTTCATTGGAGACGTGAGCCAAAAACAGGATCATCACTAATTCATTAACTCATTTACTACCTTATTTGTGGTCAAACAGGCAGAACTTTTGTTTAGTTTGTTAGTCAGAAACAGCATTGGGAAGAAGACTAGTAACATACAGTTTTCTCCAAGAAAAATCTTTTTTTTTGTTTTCTTAAGATTCAATATTTTAAGAGTCAATATTAGCAGTAGTTAACAGTAGTTAATGACCCACTCCAATGAAAATCCTTTTTTTAACATCTTCTTTGTGTTGGTGGAGTACATATATAAAGGGAATTAAGATACTGTTTGCCATTTTTTGTTTCACTGTTAATGCTGGGATGTGAGGAGTTGTTAGCTGGCAGGAGAAAGTTCAAACAGATAGATGATGGGGGGTGGGGTCGGGCTTACTCCCTGCCAACAGTCCCTCCCACAACTCATAGACAAATTTCAAATGAGCACCTGCCACTAAGAAGAAAATAAGTCCTAGAAGACTCACACAGATTTTTGGATTAGAGCTAAAAAAATGACATAATCATAAGAAAAGACCACTAGGACATTTTTAAAATTGATCAAAAGATGATCAGAGTGGGACTTTAACAAAGTGAAAAATAGCCATTGTCGTCTTCCGAAAACACTATTGCCACACATTCAATTGTTTTTATTGCCACAAGAGATGAATGAATGCATACATGTGACATGTTGCATTTTAACACCTTTGACAAATAATACACCACTTTTTTAAGCTATGTTATAGTTTCAGTGTTGCAATAGGAGTTTCTGGTCACTTAAAACATTAAATAACAAGATAATAAGTACTCAGACTCTTCAATGCCATCATGTCTGTTTCAATTTCACAAAGAGAAAAAAATAATAATAGCAGCAAAACAGGCCTGCGTGTACGACAATGATTGCTTGCATTAACATGCAATGCAATTTCTCAATGCTAACTTGATTATGACACCAATAATTTGGCTTGTTTCTGAGTCCTTTCATCAGGTCACACTGAAAGTAACAAACAAGCTAATTAAGATGTCTAAAGTGCGCCAATTGTAATTTCATTCACATAATGAACATGATCACTTTTTTTCAACACATTAATACGCTTGTCCTTTGCAATGCCAACACATGGCTGCAGGAAAAGAGCAATGCTAAGATATAGACAAAGCACTTTAAGTGCTCTGTGCATTGAATAAAATATTAAAGTGTTTGCATGGGTGAGAGCACAACACTGGTGTGAGAAGAGTCAAATGGAACTCATGAATAGGAAAATTAATGGAAAAAAGGTACAACAACAGATTATTTTAAGTCAGTGGAACATATTGGTGTGTATGTAAACATTGCAATTGACAGAAAATCACGTGAAGCATTCCAAATCTGGACTTTGACATATTATTTGAACATTTAACTTAAATCTGAAAAACAAAACTTTACCATACTATCTTTTTAATTGTGCATTACTGATGCAATGCATGTAATACTTTTTAATTTACTATCTAGTTGAAAAAAAAAGTGTACTTATAACAGAGACAATAAGTCTAATAGTAAGTTCGGGAAAATTAGAAAACTAAAATCGTGTATTTTTTTGTAACTGCACCAAATACAACTAAAACAAAATTCATATAAAGCTGTTTTTGTTTAAACAAACAGATGCATAGCGGTTGGCATTTTAATGTATAATATTATTTTTTATAGTCTTGTACTTTTCAATTTTAAATCCAGTTAGAATGTGGTTGTAAGATGATGAATCGTGTCTGTCTGAGTCTGCCTGCCTTTATCTTTTAGAACTGTACTGGGTATATTGTTCCCTCTGTGAGCAAGCCAAGGTCGGTCACGAAAGTCTATAATGACCAGCATTTTCATGCTAATGAACAGAGGGAGATGATAAAAACCAAGACACCTGGTGGCCTTTTTAGAATTAACTACAGTTTTTTTTGCACAATGTATATAGAGTAGTAAAAAACAACAACAACAACAAGAAAAGAAGCAGAAACAAAGAAGTATTTGAATTAGTCATGCAGAGTGCAGCCACAGCTCTGTCCATCTCAATCAAAGGATTTTGTTGCATAATGGGCTGAACTGAACATTTCCTTTACTATTGGAGCACATGGGATAGTTTTTAGTTATTTTGGCCGATCGTGAAAAACAAATTATGTAAATTTCGCTGCTAACAATTTTTTTTGAAAGTCAGATGTTTTTCTATGTGAAAGCAAAATAGACAATGTGACATTCATCTGTTTATGTTGTTTCAGTGCCCACCTCTTAAAGTTTGTGACTTTTTTTTTCACCTAATGCTATTTTGGCCTGCAAGTGTAGCACATGTACACGACTAGAGCCCTTCTTTCTTTTTTGTTTTTCTTTACCTCCAGCCTCTGATGAACCTGCCAACCATAAAAAAACATTTTCCCAACATCATCCTGGCAGATCTGGAACTCATTGTTTGAAACAAAGGGCCTTTTTTTAATGTATGTTGATGTGGCACATAAAGACACACAAAAATGAAAATAAAAATAATGTGAGCATGTTGGTATACAAATCTTATAACAGATCTAACTTGGTCTGTTCTTGTGAAAAATATATTTTACTTGTCAAAGAAAAGAAATCAGAGAGAAAAAATATAAGCACAAGTGTGTTGATATATTTGCTGTTCTTCAACTAGTGTTTAAAAATATCAGATAAAAAGTGAACTGCAATGTAACCAATCTCTTGCAAAACACAGCAACTCTTATCTGAAGGTTAATGCTATCGGAAAACTTGTTGAATAAAAACATCTTGGTGGAAATATTGTTTTTATGACTGTAGGACTTGCTGAAGCCAGTTGATCTTTTTTTTATGATCTTTGAACTTTGAAGACACAGCACAGATTTAGTGTTCAATGTGAAATAGCCTGAAACCAGTGGTGAGAGTTGCTTTGTATTCTAGGTGTGACGTCATGTTTCTATGTCTGCCTTTAGAGAGAGTACAAAACATATCTGAGAGTCTTTAGATATGAAGCATAGAGTCATTTTCAAAAATGTGTGAATACAACCAATAAACAACACATTCTCTACAGTAATCCATGAGTCACATTTGTGCTCAAAATAAAGTGGTCATGTCAGTGCTTGAACATGCCTTTGTTTGTATTGTAAATATTTTTTTTATTTCCGTCTAATTTTAAGTAAGTATTGGAAAATAAATCTTCAGCCATTTATTTATTTTCTAAACCCACATGTTTCTAGTCAGGGTCATTGAGTCGCTGGAGCTCATCACAGGTACTTTTTGGACGAAGGTGGGGTACAGACTGGACGGGTTTCCAGTCCGTCACAAGGCCACACAGAGGCAAACAGCCAAACACACTCACATTGACATCCAAGAAGAAACTTAGTCTCCAATCAACCTCTGAAGCCAGTTTTTGGACTGTGGGAGGAAGCCGAAGTGTCTTTAGAAAAACCCAAGCATGCACAAGGATGGCATGCAAACTCCACTCAGAAGGATCAGTCTTTTCACTGTGAGGCAAGAGTACTAAAGTTCATGTGAATTGTGTCGGCTGATTTTGGGGCCTGAAGGGTGATGCTAAAAATAATACTTTACGGTCCTTCTACCTAGATAAAAGTCAAAATCTAAAGTCCATAATTACAACTGTTTGATGTATTAAAATGTCCCAACGGGCTGACAGATGTTTTTGTTCTATGTAAAAGCTTTCTAAAAACCATTAATTATATCTACCAAATCTAGTTATGCAAACTATGCAAACAGCTAGACCTTCTTGATGACATCATGTAATGGATGGTATCCTAGGTCCACTATATACCTTCCTTCAAAGAAAGGAATCGAGGTAGAGGATCTTTAAGTCATTTTAACAAAAACAAACAAATAACCTTAAAAAAGGATTAAATGCATACTCTATAGAGCAGCGGTTTTTCTAAATTGGAGTACATAGTCCAACCATTCATTTTGGCACCTAAAATACATATTTTTCCATGTACTCACTATACAAATACACTTTTTTTTTTTATTTATGACCAATTATTTATCACTTCATATTAGCAATTTACTTTGAAATTTTTCTTTAGCATTGACCTCAAAACAACATTTTTCACCAATTATTTAAAAGGGCAAAATGCTTTATCATCAGACTGATGACTTACATAAATGATCCTTTTTACAGTCTGTGGATTCAGACTTGTGGTGACTAGGACTTCATAATCTAACCAGTTGCAAGGAATGACAATGGGTCAAGAGTCAGGCTGACCTTTTCATCCTGTGAGAGATGCTGATGGAGGAAAAGAAAAGAAGATAAAAGCAGTAATATCTTATAAAGTGTTTGTCTTCTGTTTTCTGTAAGTTCTCTGTGAGACACAACTTCAAGGCTTTTAAACAATCTATTCAGCATCAGCATATGGAGAGGAATCAGCTGCCAGACTCATTCATCCCTGGACAATACTCTTAATTATATGGATTCCAAAGTCACAGTCGAGAGGAGAAATTCTGGTTGCCTGTTTCATGTCTCACTTTGTGGCTGCCAGCTCTCCATGGAAGGGAAGAGGAGGAAGAGTATGCATGACAGGCTGAAAATAGCATCAGTGGGATCAGTTATCTTCTCAAGATCAGGGAATGAAGGGTTGCATGTGGCTCTCAGAGCTGGTTGGAGTGTGCAGTGAGGAGACTGACAAAGTAGGAAATGCATGGATGAGGGGATGAAAGGGTAGTGAGAGCTGATAAAGGTTGCTGAAGGAGGGAAAAGTATTGAATTAGCATGAAAGCTGAGAAAGAGTGGAAAATGAGGCCAAAGGAATGGATGGCAGGAGGCGTAGGTTTGACATTGGAAAAGATGAGAACAAGGCCGGGCAGATGGAGGGAATTGGATTGAATTTGCAGCCATGAAGTTGAGACGAAGAGGATGTTGAGACAGGTGGAGGACGGGGAGACAAAAATAGAGAGCAAACATAAAAGGAAACATGGGATTAGGAGACAGCAGAAACAACAGAAGGAAACATACAGAGGCTGCACTGTCTGTCACCATCCATCACCGAGATAAGAAGTCCAACTACATGATCTATTTTTCTCTCATTACAGATGAAAGCGGGTGCCTTCGCACTGCAATCAGATCAGCTGCAAGTATTGCCATCATTGGTGCGAGTCAGGCAGATTCTCTCAGCAGTGCTACTGAATGAAGCATGCGCTGCCAGGCATTGTGAAGTAAACAATAGTGCAAGCTTTTGTGCACATATATCTGATCCAGTTTTAACTGTGTCCTGAAGCCACAATCATAAGATTAGTAAAAGCACATTTATTGCCTTATCTCTGTTTTCCCATGAACTGAAGCGGATCAAATGTTACTTGAGGTCTTTCAGTGGAGTTAAGGTCAAATAATCAAGGTTATTTTTTTTGCTGCAGGTTGGAATATCAGCAAAGCGCTGATAAATGCAGCCATGTTTTTGCAGATCTGTAAGATTCTTTTTAAAAATGCATTTTTCATCCTAAATTTTATTGCTTAAAATCTATGAATCCATTAAATAATATTTGACTATGCACAATACATTTCATTCTGGCTTTAACTAATTATGGATTTGACTTACATGTACTGCATGAATTTTAGCATTGGCCTTGAACAAAGTACCACACAATGTAAGCTTTCAATTTAAAGAGCCACTTTGATAAAAATTGAGTTTTAAACATGCTCTTGTGGCATTTTTCTGATGATGGAGGAAATGCATCAAGAAAGTCAAGCTTGAAATTGCATTTCTGAGTATTTCTTACTTAAATTGTTGTGAATCAGCAGCGGACGAAAGATGTTTGTGATGTAGAAATTAGGCTGGTCAGGCCACAAGCTCCCTGATCTGCTTAAACAGAGAGCTCTCGACAACTGGGGGAGGTTTGCTCCATGCCAATGGTTCTGCCGTTAACTGTAAGACAACTGGACTGAGCAAGTTTGATGTCACGCATAGAAAATGCCTTTATTCCAGCTTCAATGACATGAAGTCAGTTCAGTCACTATTTCTCCATGATATGAACGCTGTGATTTGGAGCCAGACGAGGTTAGTAGGCAGTGACTGGTAGAGTCATTCTTTCGCCAATCAGGAGTGAGCATGTTGGAAGTCCACATCCTTCCCATTGAAAGTGGGATCTGGAGAATTTGTCAAACGTTTTGAACGTTCGAGGTGGGGGTCAGCAGGCACCACATGCTTTTCTTGAGGCATCTGATTGGCCATTTTAAAACTTGAATATCTTGTGATAAAGAAAAAAATATCACCCAAAAATATTTAGGATTAGAAAGAACATGTTAAAAAAGGTAGCAGGGCAGGAGTAGGTAATCTGACAAATAGAATGGCTGGGTAATGTCTTTTGATTTTTCTACAGAAGTCTATGAGATTTTGGCTTCTTGGAGCCAGTATGTACTTCCTGTTTAGAACCCAGTATTTAACACTCATCAAATGTACTTGAGCAGAAGATGCCAAATTGGAGAAGTAAGTTAGAAACATGGCCTCCATGGGGCGATGCGGAAATCAACATAAAACACACTGGTTCCCCTAGTTTCTCATAGATGCATTCTCATTAGTTTGAGACTGGGCTTTTGGCAGTAACCCGGATAGTTTCTATTACCAATTTTATGCATCTTTAATTCCGACAGTGATATTTGAAAGAACATGAAATAAATTGGTGTTGCATGGCCTTTTCTGATGAACACAAATGTGTCTGCTACTGCACTGAATAGGAAGAACCATTAGTAGATGAGTAGATGAGCTCATTCATTTAAACCATAAAAAGTCAACGACTCTGTTGGTCACTAGTCAAGTGACCCATACCAAACCTATAACATCTGCACGTGCAACATTCACATTACCTTCTAACGTACAGTTACCAGTCAGAATAGCTGATATGGCATGCTTTTATGTCCAGTTATTGCTGGGAAATGGATATTGGCCATAAATATATCACTTCAGCTTACGTTTTTTGTTTATGTGCCAAAATTCTCATGAGAAATAGCTTTGAGAGTTTTCCAAACCAGGCAAGCGTTGTCATAGTTACAGCAAGCCCTAAAGCTGCAACTTCTTGACTGTGGAACATTTCTGAAACACAGCTAATTTCAGATCTCCTGAACAGTCTCGTTTTTATATCAAGGGTAAGAGTTTGTTGTTACTCTAAGATAACTGAGCTCTCAATATAATAATTTTGTGAGTCAAGCCATTAGGTTCCAAATTCAGCAGTCTGTGCAAATGGCTCATCAGAGCTATTCACATGATAATTGTTCGCTTTTTGTAGGGCTTTTTTTGTTTGACTGTTAGTAATTGGGAAATTAGACTATCAAACTATAGTTTGTGTGGGCATTTAATTGGCGTCCTACGGGCAATATTACATGATCTCCCTGCGCTTGGCGCATACGTGCACGGTCCGTAAGAGGCCAGTACTCACACCTTTCTAAGGACTGGAATGGGACAAAAGGGCATCATATGACAGCATCTCCCTGTGTGTCAGAAGTTGATGTAACTTACGTTATTCTTACAAATACTTCACAAAACTTCCAACATGCGCCACAATCAAATGTTGATTTTATATTACGTCCCTTGAGTTGGCCGCACGAGTCTCAAAGGAAGACACACCTGCACTCCCCGCTATGACCCTCCCCATGCTGGACAACCCTAAAAACCACAGCACTAATTACAGGTCAACCTCCCTAGGGGTGACTAAGGCTTAATGGGGCCTGGGCAACGTTAACATCACAACAGATATTTGACAGCCATTTACACTGGGATGGATGGATAGATCCAGTGTGCATTGAGCAGACTGTCAAACAGGTTAACACCTCACTAAACACCAGTCTATTTAAAAGAAAAACACAAAAGCTACCGCAAATATATATAGAAAAAACATGTTTGAGATATTTGAGATTGTACAAAAGAAAAAAATATTTAAAATAATAATAGCGAAGAAACACTCCCATCTTTGTCTTTGGGGAACTTTTCTGTTACCCAGAATTTATATTTTCAAACTTTTATGTAAAAATACAACAGTTGTTTACAAGAAAGTCCACAGGGAACAATTAGGATGCCTTTTATGTCTACTGTGAGATTGAGGGTAATTATGCATGTTATGCATCTCTGGTGCTACACAATACCCAAACATTGGGAGCATGATTACCAATGTGAGAGTCATGATAGACAAGTACAAAGAGAGAACGTTTTAGTAAATCAACATTTCATGAGGGATATTTTTAGTCTGTACACAAGAGTTTGAACTGGAGCCTTTGAAGTCGAAGATGATTTGGTGGAGTTTTGTTTTTTTTCCAAAATCAGGACAATTTTCTCAAGTGTTACTAAGATTTCTGTGACAAAAATCTACAAGAATACAGTTAAAAAAAAGAAAACACTCCGTTAAAGTTTGGT
Organism: Adrianichthys oophorus; assembly: GCA_036245035.1. NCBI lineage: Eukaryota > Metazoa > Chordata > Actinopteri > Beloniformes > Adrianichthyidae > Adrianichthys > Adrianichthys oophorus. The sequence goes on along the minus strand of BSAI01000201.1, from coordinate 18,829,621 downwards.
GTTGTTGATCAATCCTCTTCACTCCAGTCTTTTCAAGCTTTGCACATTCTAAAATCACCTACAGCTCTTTGATAATGTCAGCGGAGATTAACCAAGGAGCAAGAAGACTCAAACAAGTTCAGATTATTCAAAGGTTTTAGCATATAAGCAAGCACGAAAACCAAATTAAAAAAAAAAAAGAACCTTTCTTAAACAAAAAAAGCCAGATGTGATAACTACAGGCAGCTGTGACCATCTCAGGAGAAGCCATAGCCAACCTGGAATGAACAAACCCCAAAACACAACACTATGAGGGTGAACCATAACAAAGACCTTCAGGAACTTAGTAAAAACATCATGACGCCTAGCTATGACATGAGGAGAGAAACTAAACAATTTGTTAGGTCTGTTACTGTATGTCACAGTGCTCGAGATGTGAGTAGTTCTTCGGAAGAAAAAAAAAGGTAATGAGCATCCTAACTGAAAGTTAGATAGGATCATGGATAAAATGATGCAAAAGTCAACATTTCTGATTTCAATTTGATATATAATGCCAAGGAATTTTTCAAACATAGTGTTCACCATTAAAATGATGACTTTTCTTTACTCTTTAAGATAGTTCCAGAATATTTAATGGAATACATTACTACTTCTTTCATGAACCACAAAATAAAGCATCATCCTTCCATATAACTTCTTGAGAAAGTATTCAGTCAGTGGTGGGAGCTTAATAGACCACCAACCTTTGGTCATGTTCATTTTGTTAGGAGTGTGGCACTTGGAACATTTCAGCATGTTATTGACATTTTGATCTTAAAAAAAATCATTCAGTACTAAAAACACTTAAAAAATCTAATTTAGCTATGACAAGATTTTAATTGGTTTTGAATTAGGAAGTAAATGAATAAAATTACAATACAAAAGTCAAGGTAACTCAGAAATTACCTTTCATTGCACTGCTTTAATTTCAGATATAAACGATAAGTTAAAATTAATAAATTACACATTTTACACAAAGAATCAGACAGAAATCATCTTTAATCTCTGATAACATCGCTATTTAAAGCTATAGGTCTTGCCATTACAACATGATGGTCGTAGTTAGAAACAATTAAGAAACTGAATAGTTTAACAGTGTTCCACTTTGAAAGTTTGCTGTAAATCTTCTTTCTTCCAAGTATATTTTTGTCCTGGTCTTGATTTGATGGTATTTTTAGACTGGTTGACTCACAATATGTGACCGCCTGCACCATCGACAGCTTGTGCATCTTTGCAGCTGATACCAACGCAATTAAGCCAATCAGCTCATGGCAGCTCACTCAGGAAAATGTGTCATCAGAGCTCTTTTTGAAGGTCTTGGATATTGGAAGTAAATGTTGCTCAACAGAATTATGTTTCAGAACTCTCTACTCATTCTCTCTATGCCAACTTCCGCAGGTGCCAGAACAGAGTTAAAAGCAAAAAATGGTGCCACCATTTTTGTTGCCCATTTGGCAGTTGGATGTCACAGCAGTTCCAGCATCTCATTATTTTTACCCATACAAGAAACACTCATAAATGCTTGAACAGAAAAATACATGAGGTTTATAAAAAGCTCTTTTGTACTGTAAAGGGGCAAGACGGCGGCACTGTGTGTAAAAGATTTATTGCACCGTGTTGTAGTATTGAATGTGTTAATTAGAATGCCCTGTAGGGAAAAATACTAGCATGCTTCATCAGTTTGGTGCAAAATGGCCATCTTTGACTTCACAATGGTTAGCACATTTTTTTCTCAATCCATATACCTATGAATGTGTCTAGTACTAGAAATTTACTGGGTAGAACTTTATAATAAACTACCCAAAAAAAAAAAAAAAAAATTTAAAACTGTTAGTTATTGAGTTATAAATGACTTGTTAAATAACAGTTTGTTTATAAATGTAGGGATTTATAGGATTTACAGGATTTACAAATGTAGGGTTAGGGTTAGACTCAGGGTTAGGATTAGGGTTAGTTGGAAATGTTCCCCATTTATTAACAGTTACTTAATAAGGAATAACTACAACTCTAAAAAAATTAAAAAAATAAAAAAAAAGTAAAAAACATCCCAGTAATATGTATAATATTAACTGATTCTTAACAAGTCATTAGTAAGTCATTTAGTAACAGCTTCTTCGTGGTATATTACTCATTAATAAGGTGCAGTTAGACATCATTAAAATACAGGCAACAGGTCATTTATAACTCCCTAACTACAAGCTTGCCTGTTATCTACTGTCTATCTATAAGGTACATTTATGAATCCTTAACAAACTGTTATTTAACAAGTCATTTTTTACTTTTATACTCATTAACTAATAGTTTAATAATGACTTGTTAACTAGCTATAACGGATAGTTATTATAAAGTGTTGCTATTTATTGTTACTGTAGCATGCCACATAAAAATTCCACCCTGTTTTTTTAAATGTGACAGTTTCAATCAAGAATGATCAATCATTGTTTTTAGAGTAATGCCTATTGTAGAAAATATAAAAGATATAACAGTTTTTGATTCAAATGTAGTACCACTAGAAAGCAAAAAGCAAGTTTTAGAATCTACTGTGTTGTCAGTTCATAAACTTTTTCCAAGCATTTAATGAAAAACAGGATATGGGATGAAAAAAACAAGCTATTTTTGTTCTCTATGTAATTACAGGTTTTACATTTTATTTATTAATCCTTTTTTGTCAAATGGACAGACTAATGCTATGTTCATACCAGGCTCTGAAATGCTCGTACCAGCGGCCACTACAAATTAAAAGTCTATGTAAATGTGCATATATGCTCGTTTCAGGCTAACTGTCACATTCACATGTCGCTATGATAGTTTTCCAGTTCGGGCGCTGTGTACAAAATGTGTGGCAATTGAACAAGCATTGAAGGTTAAACCAGTTCAACTTTGACCAAACAGGGACTCAGATTTGGTAGCTATGTATGAGTAGCGTTCTTTTCAAAAAGCGGAAGTGCCAATCATTTGAAAATTGATTATGAAAGAGAAATTAATAATTGCAGTTTGTGCCCACCCACAATTGTATTACACCGAGTCATTCATATATTGAAAAAAAAAGCAGTGAAAGAAAAAGCCAGAAGCAAGCTTTGCCAGATTTGCATCACTTTAGCATTTCGCACCAAGCCTCTTCCAACTGTGAGTACATGCACTTGTATCAGATAGCGACAGTCCAGTGTGAACATCAAAAAAATGCATTCAAGAATGCACGTTTAGCGCATTCTTGAATGCCCATCACAAGCCTGGTGTGTACATAGCATTAGATGCAGTTTCCCTTGACATATTTTGACTTCTGGCCTGCAATTTTCTGCAATCTAACACTATCCTAAAATGGTAATTAGTCTGTGTATGTGCAAAAAATTATATTTTTGCTTTTTATTTGTCATGTCAATGAACATCTCTATTTTTTTGGCAAAAAAAAGTCTGCACATTCACACTACACAGTCCAACATGGGTAACTACACAAGATGTAACTGATGATGTTTAATGAGCTTTTTATTTGCTCTGTGTTTCAGGTTTCTTGTCGACGTGAAAACTGAGTTTCTGCATCTTCTGAACCATAATTTCCTGCTCTTCCCCTCTTTGACATTCTTGAGTCAAGTGAACCAAGGCATGTAATTTGAGACACTTCTTGAAAGTAATGTGTTTGTTTGGTAAATTATTAATCATAGACAAAGCGGTTTTTAAAATGAATAAATCTTTGATGGGATAGATCATTAATAAAATGTTTTGGATTTTGAACAAACAGAGGACATTATCTGATGCATAAGAGCAGTGCCTTTGTTTCACACGCGAAGAAGAAGCACACACAAGAACACACAAGGCACAGAGGGTCCAGATGTGCCAAGTCGTTATGTGTGGTACACAGAGCAGTTTGGCACCAAAACAGTGCAGCTGGTGCTCTTGTACAGTTGGATGATGACAGGGCAAAGAACAGCATAAAATCAGGTAACTTCTACCACATGTGGAAGTCACACCCAATATGCAGAGATAAATGGTGAAGCACAGTACTTTTTGTTTTATAATCAGTACCAAAGGTTAAAGACACACTCCAATCATATTTTGATCTAGTTTAAAACCATTCTCAGTAGTCTTTTAATTATGATTATGCTGTTTTGTCAAAATACAAAAAAAGTGTCTTCTTTTAGTACAGTTTCTGCAAAGTGGCAGAAATTCATCAGAAATTTGCCTCTGAGTTGTGAGCAGGGCTGTTAGCGGAAAGTAAGTCTGCTCTCATACATTTCCCTTCATCTCTTTGTTTACACTCTATCTTGCAAGCTTACAGCCCATCACAACCCCAACTTAATATTAGCAGTGCAACAAAAATCAAAACTATCCAGTCGTACAGTTTTTAGCCAGATGCCAGATCGGACGAGGAAAATGAAGACATACATGTAAGTGGATGCATCGGAATGAAGTGGAGCAACCTGCCGATTGTATTTTGTACGTAACAACTATAAGCTTTTTCAAACTGCATTTTTTTTTCTGCCCTGGAGTCTCCACAACTTGAATAAATACATTTTCAAAAACACAGTTTTAATCTTAATTTTCTTTTTATATGTCCTCCATCATGAGAAAAATACTACAAGAACATGTTAAAAACACCAAAAAACAATTTCCTTTGAGTGATCTTTAAAAAAAAAAAAATTTATGAAAACGTTTTTTCAAAGAGAAAAAAGTTCTCTACATTTACTATAAAATAAGAAAGTAGTCCTTTATTTGACCATTGGTGGCATCCCATGTTAAACTGAATGTGTTGACACAATCAAGTTAAGTGCAACCAACACTTCACTATTAACTCTCACTTTGGATCCATTTTTATCTAAATTAAACACTAATACACTCTTCAGTGGTAATTTTGCTTTTAGAAACAGTTAGACATTTAAAAAAAATGTTTTAAACCAGGACAAAAAACAATAGATGTCTCTCTTATATATTACTTGTATAGTGTTTTTTTTTTTGTTTTGTTTTTTTTTGTTTTTTGTCAGAAGTTAATTTAAAACTGATTGTTAGGTGCATGTAAGAAAAACTATAAATGAGCATAAAGGTAACATGAAAGGAGCTGGGAGTCAATAACAGCAATTTCTGCCGTTATTGACTTATTTTTACCTTAGTTTTTTTATACCAAACTTTCATGCATGGCAGTCTTTGCCCAGTCTATAAAAGTTCCCATGTCTTCATGCAATCCTAAGAGTAACATTTCAGAAGATTTTTTAATACCATCATTCAAAAAAAAATATTTTTGAGATTATACCTGAGCTTTCTCTATCACATTGTACAGCTTCCATTTGCAAACAATACAAAAAAAAGCCAATAACTGTAAAATACTCAGTTGTTTCCTTCTTTGGCAGAGCAGAAGCACGATTCTTTTTAGGTCTCAGCAATGATTACAAAGTGCAAAGCCTAAAAGCTACAGAACAAGCAACGGAAATACTGAGAGAGTCTGATAAGTGAGAACTGGAAACAACCAGTCTTAATGTGGATGCCTGATAACTGCTGCCAATAAGGACAATGGTGATTGTAATGGTACAGAACAATGATTTCTGTTAATAAGGCATTTTAGTTTTAATGGGGTGTGTGAGCTGAAGGCTGAGTGTCACCCTGAGGAGAGTGCGACAGGTCTGCATTAGGTTGGCAAAGTGAATTTTACTGAGATTAAGAGACACTTAACTCCCCAAGCATCAAACCGGGGTCAGCCGTTGTGGGCTGACGTGCCAGGAGACAAATGAGAAGGTATTTCACGTGCAGAGCTTATTAGTCAGCCTGGTTCCCAAAACTGTGCTAAACTGATGGAAAATGGAAAATGAATGTCAGCTTAAATCTGTTTTCAAAAAATGTTTTCATGCACAATACATTTGATACATAATAGTGAGGGATTTAAACTGTTTGCTTTGTTTTAATGTGCTACAAAATAACAATTATTTGCTTTCATTTTGAGGATTCAATGCATTTCAAGAATTTTAAGGATTGGAGTCTTTTATGGCAGTTTCTAAACTTCTGTTCTCTGTTTGTTTTTTTACCCTCTTTAAACTCACCTGATGGTAATCATTGTCGATCTCTGTAGAGATCTGATTAAGCTGCTCACCGAAGGCAGGTGTGCTTTAGCCAGACAACAGGAAAACGTGCATGTTAGTGCAACCTGGGGACAGAAATACAGCAGCACGTAGGTGACACAACTCAATGTCTCAAAAAAAACGAACAGTGTACAGACCTCTTGGTAATGCTAACACTGAAATCCCCCTTAAAGTCTGCAGCAGGGCGGGATGGCAGGAAGCCACCTGCTCTTTGATTGCACAGTTTGACTTGTGGCCATCCAATCATAAAGACATGTAAAGACAGGGACAGAATTCCCAACCGCAACTTCAGGAGCTCAAATGCAATTTTTTGCTTTGTAAAAATATATATATTTGCAAAAATATATTTGCTTCAAAAATACATAAAAAGTATTTCACAAACGCAAATCTTTTTTATGGACATGCAGGTCCCTTTTTACACATTTGCAAACCTAGATTTTTTGGGCAGATTTATTTGGATGTATGTGCGAACATGCAGTTGCAGTTTTGAATCGTTCTGGTCTTATGTTGAGCAAATAGACCAACTCCACAAAGATGAACTGTGAGTAGTAAAAACATTCACAGACTTGAGAGGAATTGTATGGGAAGCTTTGTTTCTTTTTTATCTCTTAGAAATGACTCTTTTCTAAATGAAGATGTTTGAGCTTTTTTCCCTCAAGGATTTTTTGTTAAAATTTAACAACCATTTTTAAGCTACAACAATAAACCTAAAAGAAAACATGAATTTCCACAAGAATAATTTTGTTTACTTGTATTTATGAAGTCTCTTTAAAAAGTATTTCACAAATCAAGTACTTGCACAACTTATTCTGTGTTCTCCCTGTTATGGAGCTGGAAGAACAAAATACAATTTAGTAAAATGTGTCCCAATAAAGCCATACATAGGGAACACAGAACAGAGTATTGGTGAATACTTGAGCGTATACAATTGAACAGGACATCTGCAAAACACAGTAATTTTAGGGAAAATAATGATTAGAATGAACAGAATCTTAGATAAAAATTGCATTTTAGCACAAATAGATGACACATTTATTTCATTTTTAGCATACATTTAATGATGGCCAGTGAGGATGATGACAGCTGAGGTACTGCATCACCTGTCCGCACATCCGTGATATGTATCATACATACACATACACGTGTGTTTTGTCTTTACATGAATGCCCTTTCATTCCTCTAAAGCAAGGCTAGGCAGCTCCAGGCCTCGAGGGCTGCATTCCTGCATGTTTTCCAACATACTATGCTCTGGCATATTCTAATTGGCTGGACACACCTGAACCAAGTAATCAGTCATAAATAGGGCTTGGATATCTGCAAATCATGCAGACACTGCAGCCCTTGAGGCCTGGAGTTGCTAATCCCCGCTCTAAAGGCTGGACAATGTGTTTCAATTTGGAAGTGGATAAAAATGGAAGGCCACAGTTCCACATGCTTAAACCCTCACTCTCTCCAATTAGGCTTATTCACTCACTGCCTTCAGTGAAACGCTGGCAATTATTGTTGCACAACAACCTCAGGCGCATCCAACATGTGATGCTTTTTTTGCTGCCAGTGGGTGACAAATCAACATAATAGTGTCAACAATTAGGACGCTGGCGGTACTCTAACTTTCATCCATCTAATTAAATTGGCCTCGTCAGTAGTGACAGGTTAGATGCATCCAAACCAAATTCAGCCAATCATATTTAATGCCTTCTGTAATTATTTCTGCACCCTAAAGAGATGGAAATGGATGAGAGGATATTTTCTTGACCTCATTTTGATAGAAGGAGCATGCTAACAAGCCTGAACCTCGTGATCTATCCAAGTCACTGGATTATGGGTGTTGTATTATCTTTGTTAAAGATGTTTTTGAAGCCATCAGAGGAAATCCCATCAGTCTTGTTCCCGCAAATGAACTGTGAACAAGTTCAAACAGAGGTAGATGCCTTACATGCATTTAAGGTGAAAAATAATAAAACAATCATTTTGTTTTTGATCAATACCATAAAAATATCAACAACAAACAAGCCCAATATTAAAATTTAAGTCATTGGATTATTATTGCATAAGAGATTTGGTTGTAGAGCTGCACAGTAGTGTAGCGGTTGACACGCTTGCCTAACTGTGACCACACCCTGGTTCAAATTCCAGAGTCAATGAACCATCTGCAATTTGGTTTTGAATAATAGACAAGATTACAATAGAACTTTTGTTTTGTCTACTGTAATCTTTAGCACAGACTGTTCTGCGTGTCTTTTTAGAAAATTATTTTCATGTTTTCACTCTCACAAAGACCTAGCTTTAATGACAGTCATCATAAACCCAGTTTGGAGTTTCATGATGAGTTGAAATAGGTATGAATAAGCAGGAAAACATTAAATGCATGCAGGACAGTAGGTGTCATTTCCAGGAAACAAATGTGAACGCAACATTTTTTCGGTTTGAGTTTACTTCTTTTATTTAAGTTTTCTCCAGTTACCTCAATGAATCGACATTCAGATTCAAAATCATACAATACAGGGTGTCAAAAGCATCAACATCAGTGAAAGTACCAGACAAAAAAGCGTGTGTTGACAAGACCACGCTTAACTATGAAACACGTCCTTTGGAAGTCTCTGCAGGCATGGCTGACATAGTTCATCTGTTAAACATTGAACCAAAAGTAGGACCGATACCTGGCCGGACCTGACGTGCATTGATCAGTAGTTGAGAGAGAGATGACATGAGAAAAGTACAAGTACAACATTGCTTTAATCTTTTTGTGTTTGACCACTCCAGAGCAAAGAGATTGCATACTTTTGGGGCCAGAGGTGGTGAAGAGGAGGCCTAGACTCCAAGCAACTAAATGTTTGTTAAAAGACCAGATTCAACACAAGAAAGGAAGGCCTTTGAGAGGCATACTTTACTTTTTTAAAAATGTTGTTTTATTGCTCCTTACTTTCCAACAAGACTTCCATTTTACTTCATGTTAGGGATCATACAGTTTTGGGAGAGGTGAACACTGACTCTGGTGCTATTTGTAATTTGTCTGTGAAGTTACATATTTTTTTTACATATTTTTTCTAAAATATGTAATTTCATAATTACATATTTTTTCTTAAAATAATCCTATGTACGCACAAATTGAAGATAATCCTGTGATTTCTGTGAGTATACTAAACTGTAAAGGAACGAATAGACAATTTCAAGTCTTTTTGGTTCCATACCATCAGAACTTCTATTTTCCTAAATACGGTAAGGTGTGCATTCTTGAACACGTTTAGCACATGGTAATTACACTGGACAACTAGGAAGGGGATTTTTCTTCTTTTCTTTTACTACTGTTTACTAGCGCATGTCCACCACCTGTTATTGGAAGAGGCTCAGTTTGAAATGTCGAAGCGGTGCAAATCTTTCTAATCTTTATCCAGACTTTGTCTTCCACAGCTCTGTTCCGATCATTTCTTCTCCATGATTAATATTTAAACGGTTGGCACTTTCGTGAATGAAAAGGGATGCCATTCAAATACCACTACCAAATCTAAGTCTCAGACTGGTCGTAGTTTGACCTTGTAACGTGCATTCAATGGCAGCACATTTTGTATGTAGAACCCGAAAAGAAACTTGAAGAAACTCGCATGGCTATGTGCGGATGTGAGATATTTGAATGCGGAAGCCTGAAACACACATTTACGCATGTTTACGTAGAGTTTTAATTGTAAGTGGCTACTGGAACGTGCGTTGCCAAGGGTGCTGTGATATTATCTTTAGGTAGACCACATAATGCTGGGCCCCCAATTTATTGGTCCCCTTTCCCATCTTGAAGATTGTTAACCCCAAAGGTTTTCTCGCTCTGCCAGTGGTGTGGTCTAATCTTGGGTTGGGAGAGTGTCGGTTCCGTAGAGTACTCCTGGGTTCCGCTCTGCTTTATCTTGAACCCCTCTCTTATTTCAGAGTTCTAGTTTCACCATCTTGATCTGCCTGGTGGACCATTTGCTCACAGTCTATCAAGCGTCCAGGTTGTGGTAGTGCAACTGCACGCTTCAATGGTTTTTATAAAAGTCCAGGTTTTAACCCCCTGTTGTTTCACCTTCGTTTTCTGTCCCTGGTCAAGCCTCTGCTTCTGGCCCTGAGTGCATTCATTAAATTTAACAGGCCTGAATCCCTGAAGAATCCTTCTCTTGAACCTTCCTGAAATTTTTAGTCAGCAGATTTCCCCTTTTTCTTCTTCTCTTCTTGTAATCACCACTATATATATTTTTTATTTTCAAAAGATTCATTATTAATTCTGACCTAAAAACTCTTCTTTACTCCCGATTCTGCTTCCTGGACTCTCCCTTTGCCACCGTCTGGAATCAGAAGGAGTAAGAGACATTATCACTGTGCAGTTTTTGCCTGCTTTAACACAGCATTAACCTTCCATTTACCTTCCAGTGTTGCTTGCCAGCAGCCACATGTCTCAATAGTGTCAGCCAAGTTTTATGTCAACCAAAAGTCAAGTAAGACAAATACTCCTGCAGTTCATCCCTCCTGTACTCACCAGAAAGAATTACCTTGTCTCCTTAATCCCCAGCCACAGGGAAACTTGCTTGTGGCTGCGTACCATCGGCTGCCACTGTGTTCCTCCATTCGATATCTTCGAGCTTTTAATTAAAACTTTGAATCTCAGACACCTGAATTTGAGTCTTGACATGTTTTCCAAGCTACACGTTTATTGCACAACCAAAATAAATAAATAAAGGCTGTTACACAAACTAACATATTCTTTGTTTAAAGTCGAATGTTAAGATGAAAAAAACATTTCACTGGATCTCATATTAAACTTTCGTTCCTTTGACTTTAGAACTTCATTCGTAAAGAGTAATCCATTTCATTTTCTAATAAAGGCTTATGCCTTCCCCCAATATTTCTGATCCCCATATTTCCCCTTAACTGCCATGGGAAAGTAGGACATATTTTCTCTTTGGCGCGCAGAGAATATAACACAAAAAGATGAACGGTGGGGTGTATGGCATTTGGCAGTGGGTGACAAATACATTATTGCTTTGGGCGCAGCAGCAAACAATCCAAGTGCTGCTTTAAAGAGTGAGCTGTCACCGTCCTCCCAGCAGGACAGCATCAAACAATAAATATCAATAAAAGAAAGAGATGTCCGCAGGGAAACTGCAGCAAGATACATGAATTACAAATGTCCGTGATACGTTTTGGAAAATGAGTGGAGCAGATCAGCTGCATGTTTTTATTCCTCCACAATCATTTTTCTTCTACGGTAGTTAGCATTATTGATTGTGAATGCCCGTTCAGCTTTACAATTGACTATGATGGAGATTAATATTTCTCTAAAAATATGTTTTTTTTCAATTGTTCTTTTATCATCTTTGGATCTGAATTACAAAAACAAATAAAACATAATGCAACTTCAACAACAATAACTATAATTACCATCCTCGTCTGTATTATGACATCAGTGTTAAATAAAAATCCAAGTTGGATTCTTTACAAAATTCTAATCATCAGTTTGAGCAACTTAATGTATCTTGGAAGCTTCTGGTCTAAAAAATACAGAGTAATACATCATCCTTGCATTAGCTGTCCAAGCAGTGATTAATTGGATGCTCTTGGCGCTTCCCGCTTTCCTAATGACAAAAATGCTCTTTTACACAGAAGCTCCAATGAGATGTGAAAGGTTCTTGAACTCAAATGACTTGTCTATTAACTGTGTTATTTTTTCCCAAGACTCTAGATTACAAAAAAAAAAAACCATACAGAGCCAAACTTTACTGGACATTATTCATTCATTCATTCATTCATTTTCCAATCCGCTTTATCCCTTTCGGGGTCACGGGGTTGCCGGAGCCTAACCCGGCTACTCATGGGCGAAGGCAGGGTACACCCCTGGACTGGTCACCAGTCTGTCGCAGGGGCTACTGGACATTAATATTATTCAATTTGTATCACAACAAGAAAGAAAAAAAACAGCCTGCACACATTTGTCTTGTCTAACATTAAATAACTTGAAGAGAAGTAATCAATGGGCTTTACTGGAGTTAGGATGGCTACTAATGTGCTCACCAGGGACTTTCTGAATAAAGCACTCCATATATATTTTAATCATTTGGCATAAGAAGCATTTGTTTTCATTACTTCATTTTGTGTTGAAAATTTAGGACTAAGAACTTGCCGAAAAGTGAAAAAACTGTATGTATATTTATATATATAAAAATATATAAAGTGTTGTTTTAATTGCTCAACAATATCATTGTTGTCACAATGGTAGAAATAGATCTCCTTGTTGTTTTTGCAGCTTCACTGTGACAGGCTTTCTTTTCTGTGAACAATTCCTTTGTTATTCTCTGTTCTTTCACCCAGTGGGAGAACACTGTAAGCACCTCTTGACCTGCGGCTCATTTTGGTTTGATTGGAAGGGCTACAGGAACAGCTTACAATGCATACAGTCACAAAATGTGAATGCACCTCTACAGTAGTTAACACGTACGAGTACTGCTATTATTTGGGTTGTCCGGGCCTGTGGAAAATCATGAAAAAGGAGTGGCCACATCTTAAGTGAAGTGCAAGTTTGTCTTGCTGTTCCTGTGAGGCTTGTACTGCCACCTTAAGGTACGTCATGAAATGGAAATGTACAATTGCCGTGCGTGTAGCAAGTATTTCATGAAGTATCAGTACGGCTAATATAACTTGTATTCTCTTATGACATAAGAGAATACTGTAGTCTGGCCATTAGGGTAGTCGTGACTAAGGGACACAAAGAAAACTTTTTGGCCAATTATTTCCTGCTGGGGTTAAGTTTATTTCAACCTATTAGGACCCGAGTTAACATTTGAGCTAGCCATCTAAACATGTAGTCACAGGGCCCCAGTTAAGCAGAATGAACCGAGGTGGACATTTAACCCAAAATGTGATGTCCAAGTATGTGGACGCCAGGTCATAAGAGGTCAATAATGCATTTTTCTTGCACTCAATAGTGCAAGAAAAATGTGGTTGACCACTTGGCATGGGTAGAGAGGAGTGACTTGTATTCCATAAAAGTTTTTTCCCAGGGTCAGTAATAATTACATGGTCAGGCTGCCAGATTCTTTGCAGAGGAGAGGATCAAATGCATTTGTGCTCTTTTACCGTGACCTCTACAACATATTCATTAAACAGAAAGGACACTTCTTTACCTCTTTGTAGACCATATGACTATCGTTGACCTCCTAGGTGTCACACTTGCTTCCAGCTATCCGTGCCACCCGTCTCATCCAAAAAGAGAGGCTCCAGAGAAATATACCGTTGAAGTTCTTGCTGCCAGTCATAATTGCCTTTCCACCTTTTCAATGGCCGCAGAGTTATTCTTTGGTTGTGGTCTGAACATCATCAGACAAATAACTTTTCTCTATTCTCACATTGGGCTGCACAGTGGAGGCCACGGTTCAAATCCCAGCTGGGACCTTTCTGTGTGGAGTTTTCATGTTCTCCTCGTCCACGTGCGGGTTTTCTCCAGGCACTCTGGGTTCCTCCCATAGTCCACAACATCTGTACAGGTCAACCCCAGTGCGGAGTCATGTGACTAAGGCTTTACATGGTTCAAAATTCTGACTTAATGAACACACCTCAACATTTTTTAACTCACTTCACTTAAAAAAATGTTTTGATGTTGGTTTTGACTTGTTGAGTTGCAACTTTAAAAAAATATATAATCCAAATCTTAAAATATTCAATAATTATTTTAAATAATTTTCTCATTCTATAAAAGAAAATTCATCAATGTCTACATTCAAACATTGTTCACTGAGATGAAGCAGTCTTAATAAACTACTTTAATGCTTCCTACAGTTGCCATTCTTTTTTTTACTAAAGTGAATAATTACCCGTCTTGATTGCCCTAGAGAGATTAATCAAGACAGTATCCGTACAAAGGATTTGGAAGCTTGAGAACTACATCTTTTTCTGGTGTAGGTACATGTCTTTTTATCCTCCTTATTTCTACATCCGCTCATTTTCTCCCTTCTTCTACTTTTGCATATCATGTATATGTCACGGTCACTTAGACACTGTCAGAAATTCAGAGCTCCGTATTTTTCACCTGTCAGTCAGATGGCCAGCTTGGCTACGTTTGCATGTACTGGCAAGTCACGCAATTACAGAACACCAGGGTCATTTTCAAATGACAGGATAATTTGTTTGTATCTTTACACTTCAGACCGCGGAAGCACATTAAAAAGCTCAGAAAAGATAACGTTCCATTCTTTTAGGTGTGTAGAACAACTTTTCATGAAAGTATCTGAAATTATTACTAAGACTGACATTTATTGCAAAGCATGTAGCTGCATTGTCTATACTGTTCAGCATACAGAACACCATTATTCTACCCAGATGACATATTTACTTTAAAATTCTCATAATAAAGTCTGTTTCATTGTTAACTATCCAATAAACTTTTGCATTCAGAAATTAAAAAAAAAAAGTTTTGATAGTGGATGGATGCTGTACTTCCTAGAGGCATTTGTACTGGTCAGTCATCTTCAGTTCAAAGTGACAGTTTATTATAGTCATCATCAGAGCCAGATGTGGTCCAACCCTAATGAATGTCTCAGTGGAAATTCATTTTAGCTCCAATTAGCAGTTTGAAGAAGCTTGCTGGGGCAGTTGCTTCTTCTGAATACAGACAGTCTTTCATCTCTCTCCTGGAATCACAGCAGAGCCCAGGGTAATTTTTGAATAAGAAACCAAAAGTTTATAAACTAATCGCTTTTACAAATTTAAGAGGGTAATGATTGTTGTTATAGGATTCATTGCACATTATTGAAATTGAAGGTAGATTGATAAAAAGTAAAAAAAAATATATTGTTATTAATGTCATGTGGTTTTTCAGATTTTTTGTGCTAAGCAAAAACTATTTTAAGGTAGGTATTTTAAAGATAGGCAGCCATGCATTGTTTAAAGCCTAAATAAAATGAAATAGAACCAAAAATACAACCAAAGTCCCTGTTTGTCAGTGGGCAAGTTTGATTTATAAATTGTGTTAGCACTTTTGTGTATGCAACCTTTACAGGACACGTAAAGCAGTTTTTTTTTCTAAAACAAAAGGGCGTTTTGATGTGTGGCCATGATCCAAGACAGCATGGGTGGTTTTGTCATACAAAAATGAGGGGCTGAAGACACAGCAGACAATGTTGCATTAAATGGACACCTGCTCCAAAAGCTGTCTGCCAGAATGGACTCAAAAAACTAGAAACTTTTTGTCAGATTGCTGTGTTTTCTGGGCAGCAGAGCTGACATACACTGGCCAAATGTTTCTAAAGCCTCTTGTCTTTGCTTCCAACCATGAACAGGAAACAAATAATTCCTTGACAGGAGGATCCAGATCTGTGGATGCAAGGGATTAGGAAACTTTGGAGATTCTCATTTTAGCATTAAAGCAGACTATCTAAACCATTTTTGAATGAAGAAGAAGAAAGAGAATATGTCAGTTACTTTTGACTTAAATTTTCTGACTAAATTATAGTCCAGAAAAAGACTTAAACTGTTTAAATAGAAAAAAGATACAACTAATATGTTATAAATTTATTCAAAATTCCTGCGCAAAATCTGACACTGAATGGGACTTTTGCAATAAAGTGTATTATGGCATGAAAACTCTTCAGGCTGAGTGTTCTGCACATTTATTAGACTGCATCGTTCTAGACATTTGAAATGTTCTTCAAATTTCCTTTTGGTACTGCGTTTGTTCACTTCTTTTTTTTAAATCTTCTTTACTGTTATTCTTTTAGGTCAACTTTCTTGGTGTGACGTTAGCCTCAGCAGTGCACCAACAACATGCGGTACAAAATAAGTGTTTTGAAAAACCATACACATATGAGCTGCAGCACTGACAGTGCAAGACTTAGAGTGTCCTTCCAGAACCTGCAGTGAAACAACCCTCTGATTACATGGGCAGCAGTTGTGCAAAAACTTTTATATGTAAATTTAAAATGGCCTTCCCTTAAATTTAGGGTTTGGTAAACAGCTTGCTTGTTACAGAAAAGTCCTAAAAACTGTTGCTCAAAGGCACATGGGAAAAGTGAAACAAACAGTTTTAAATGGGAGATTCAAAGCTTTTGTCAGGAACTGGTGACGTGAGAGCCAAAACCATAGACCTTAAATATAAAAAAATCAACATGAGAAACTCATCAACTAAGGGTGCAACAAAACAGTAACAAAGCAGATGATCAAACTATGAAGAATTGAAAACCAGAAATTTAAATAAACAGAGGATGATTAACTAAATGAAGACAGCGGTGGAAAGAGAAAAGCAAAAAACAAACAGAAAACCAGAACAAAGAACATGACAAAAAAAAGACTCAAAAACCAAACTAAAAGGACCCATACTTAAAGTTTTTCATAAAATATAATTTGACAAATTTAAATACTAGGCTATCACTAAAAAACTAAATTTCAAACATGAAATCTTTTTAGTTCCCTCCAAGTATTTTTTCCTTACTCTAAAATCTACCTTTGGAAAGTTTTGTTCCCAAAAACGTTTCAAAAACAGAACTTGATCAAAAATGAACATGTGGATACATGACATTAAGCTTCCTGATCTGGAACTGTGAGTTAGATAGAATCCATGTGGTTAAAAATTGAGCAAGATACACAATAAAAAAAATGCGAGATTACATCAGAAAAACTCTGCTTATCAATGACGGCAGGTGTGTCAACCTCAATAGTATTGGAGGATAAAACACACATTAGGTCACGTGCAAAAAACGATAAACATTTATTGAACATGCTAAAACGAAATTTCTAAAACTTTTAAGACTTAACTTTTTAAAATAAATGTGAATATGAACAGACAAGAATATTATTCTAACAATAATCCAACTTAAACTTTAATAACTAACTCTACATAAAAAATATATCCTGTCAAAATGATACAAGTTAAAAATAAAGTAAACGTTAAAAGAAAAAATACTCTGATTTCTTTACTTTTATGTCATTTCATATAAACTAATAAATATCCCAAAAGATTTGTCTCTCTATAACATATATGCTGTCAAAATGATACTAATATAAACAAACTGCGGAACAACACATACTAGTACCTGGCTATCAGGAGAAATTATGCCACTGATTTAAATACAAGAAAATGTAACTTAAAATTGAACTTTGTTCAAGCATCAAACCACTGTAACCTAAGTGGAAAGAACCAAAGCCAGACATTTGGTAGATTCAGTCATTTTTTTCAGAATAAACTGTTGCGGTTCAAGGAGAACTTGAGAAAGATGGCGTCCAGAAGTGAACAAACTGCTAAGTGAATGCCTAAAGCTGTAGAAACCCACGAAGCAAGGAAAAGGAGGAAGAGCCATCACTGAAAGACAAGCCCCTGTGTCCAATACCACTGGCAGATTGGAAGAGACAGTACAGCGGTACCAATCATGGCACAAAGGGAGCAGGTCCTGAATACTTGAGTAATTCAGGTCATGTTCGGCAACACTAGATGGGATGGAATGCACATCCATATGTAAATACGCCTCAAGAGAGTATAAAATGTTGAAGCAGGATGTAGGATTCACTCCAGTAGGATATAAATGGAGAAATACAACCACATTGTTGGAAAACTATCCAGGAGCATCTGTAGTGAGGTGGCAGTTACCATCAAAATTACATTTTAATTTTAGAGCACTTTTAACAAGGCTCGTCTCTGACTAAAGCTGTATTGACCACCATTTCTGCAACTGATGATTGATGATGGCTTCATGTGATTTTAGCCCTGGAAGCAGGCAATCCGTGACATCATGGAAAAATCTATACCAACATTTAACTGTTTTTTTACGGTTTGGCAAGCAGGTTGAAACAGGGATGTAGGAAGGACTCACAACATGGCCAAAATGGTTCCAAAACATTTAATTGAACCAACCGTGTATGAAATGTCAGAACAAAACAGAAGACGCTCTGACACAGAACACATGGGGGACAGCTCCTTAAATGATGAGGACAAATGAAATAACAGCTGCGGACATCTTCAGGAGGACCCAGGGGTGGGGCCTCCAGGAGAAGTCACAGCTGAGAGACTAAAGAAAACCCAGGAACCAAAAACACAAGAGGCAAACCATTATGTGGATGCCCACCTCTGGGTCATACTTTCAATCCATAATCCTTCTGTCTTTACTTTGGTTGTTTTCACTTCCTTATTTTTTTTACCTCTCTTCTTATGACTATTACAGTAAAATCTTTTCACAGTTCTGGTGCCAATACTGATATTTTAGATTGATGGACTTCCCTTCCAATCTGTTATCACTGCATAGAAGTTTCTGTTTCACTTATGTTGTTTTTTCCTTCTAACTCAATAATTTTGGTGGTGAGGTGAAAAAAGCATTCTATTCAGACGTAAGCAATCCTTGCTTTGCACTGCAATAGTTGAACCTTGCAGGGGGGAGTGAAGGAAGGTGAAATGCAGAGCATATCCTGCCAGGCAAAAACCAAAAATCAAAACCAACCGCGTGTTTGTGACCAGTACAATAATGCAAGGATCACAGATTGACATTTTATCTCTCCAGTATTCTGAAGAACAAACAATGTTCAGATCAAAGCTGCAAAGGAAAAAAAAACAAACCAGAAATTCTCTGGGATTTACAATAAAGCTGAATTGGTCACTGATCTAAAACAGCCAGAATAATAAAAGTTACTAAAATAACTATTTAATCTGGGTCAAAGACTCAGTTGAAGATACTAAAATGAAGAATGGCTTAAATTATGTGAATAGTTTTGATATAATTTGAACCTTATCTAATGAAATAATTATTACTTACCTTTTTTTTCTGCTTTTGCTGTTGGTCTTCCTTTCTTTTTGGAGGCACATCATCTGCCTCCTCACTTACATCTATCACCTCATGTCATCTGACATCATCCAAGAACCTCCTCTTTGATTTTGTATCTGGACTGCTGACTCTAAGACCCTAAAGTCCACTACTTTCTTCAGCTCTGTTCCCTATAACATCATCATTCCACTTGAGTTTCTCTCATTTGCACACACATGATCTGTCATGCATCGGTTGACCTTCATTCCTCTCCTTTCAGGGCAAGCCTTTGTAGATGTTCCTCCACATGTTTTAATCAGGTTCCTCCAACTGCTCCCTGCTCTCACTACAAATAACAATGTATTTTGTTACTAATGAAGAAAAAGAAAAAAAAAAGATCCTCAAGTTTCAAACTGTGAATTATATCGTTTTTTTCCCTTTAAGGAATATACCAACATAATTTGTGTTGTTTTCATAAGCCCTCATACAGGACAAACAGACCAATAGAAATGAGATCGAAATATATTTACATTAACAAAAACCAAGGTCGAACACTGCAACGGCTGGACTCCCAGGATTAATGAAGAACTAAAGGGCAGGAAACAATGAATCTAAAAACAGAACAAAGTCTTGTACAACTGACAAATGTTTGTGAACATAAACAAGAATCTGGCAACTAACAAACAAAAACCAAGATGACAAAAAAATACTAGGGGAAAGACAAAAATCCAACACATTGTACAAGGACAGAACAAAAAAAACAGTGAACCCAAAACCACAAACCTTAATACAAAGCAATAAAAAAAAGGAAAATAGCAAACATCAACAAAAAGGGTTGAAGAAATACAAAAACCATGAAATGGCATCAGACAGATGTGTCTGTGACACAGCAATAAGCTTTGCAGGTTGTCCAACACTGCTGCAATCTTAACTAAAACAAGCTAGTCCTAAAGTAATTGTACTGTGAAACAGAGACTGAAGTAAGTCTGTGTTTGTGACCAGACACAGATTTTATAGCAGTTTTTTTGTCAGCCTCTTCATCTGCTTCAATATTTTTCCTTTAAGTGAAGTTAAAACTGTGTCAATCAACCACACAGGGTACAAAATACACTTAGCGTAAGAAACTATACCCTGGCCCCAGAAGTGGGAGATGGAGAGCATCCTTTCAGAATGTTGGAGTCGAGCGAGCTACTTTTATTACATGAGCTGTACTTGCCAAAGGCCACAGAGCACTTCTAAATGTAAAGATAAAAATAGTCTTGGTTTAAAATTAGATTCTGGAGAAAGCTTGTATTCTGTCTGTTGCAGAACAGTCTTAAAATCTGTTGCTTTGGGCAATAAAAAAACAAAAGCAATCAAAAGGTTCATCTAAGGCAAGAGTGTCCACATTTTTTGCAAAGAAGCCCAGATTTGTTTTTGAAACCTTTTTAAAAACATTCAACACAATTGAACTATTTTATAAAAATTGCATACTTTTCAATTCTTTATATGGAACAGAACAACCAATCAACAAAACAAATGTAAATTTCATATTTATAGATCATGTACCATTCTGTCCCAGTTAGCTTGACGTAGTTAGTATGTCTGGTCTTGTAGTGTGTCTTGATATTGAACTCCTTGAAAACTCATTCTCTCGGCAGGCTAGGTAGATGTTTGTCTTTTTTATTTACAGCTGACATTTTAGAAATGAGCTAGTTTTCTCACTAGTAAAATAGTTAATAACATAATTTATCCAATCACAATCAAGAAATTGAACATAGTTTTTAGAAAGTGCTGAGGACCAAATGTTATTGATCTTAGGACAGTAGCCTACGCGCCAGTGGAAATTTGGTTCATGGGCCAGACTTTGGACATGCCTGATAGGTATCATATCTTGGATTCTTAAAATCTTTAACAAAATATTTAAAAGGTTGCACTTTTAATTTAACATCTGCTTCTATAAATTCAATTTGTGACTGTTTGTGATTGTCAACCTTAATTTGTTATTTATCTTTATCCTGCATGTCTATCCTGAATTGTCCAACCAAGTTCATTTCTCCTGACCGTGTGTCCTTTGCTTTGGTTTAAACTAATCTAAATGTTGCTTGCAAGAAAGTCTTCATTTCGATAGAGCTGATGTTCCACATATTTTTTGTTAGTCACTTTAATTACGGCACATTCTGCTCAAAATGTCATTTCATTAAAAAAGTTTAGTAAATACTGATGCTTTTTTTCTTTGTTTTTGTTCTATTTTTTTTCTGTGCAACATAAACAAGATACATCAAGTGAGTTATTTTTGTCATGGTTCATTTTAGTTCTTTTCCTTCTTACCTTCATCTCTCTAGACTGTTTGCACCATTCTTCTGCTGGTGCACCTCAGCAGCATGCAGAGCCATGACATATACACCATTTAAGCAGCATATCAGCTCGAACATTTGCTGGATGCTCCGCTCAGATCCAATGGTGCAAACATTTTGTGTTTCATTCAAATGAGACAAGGTTTTTGCTGTCATGCACCAGTGCAGCTGCAAACTGATAAATGAAACCAGAACCATTTTCTTCTTGCTTGTACTTCATCCAGCAAATTGTTGCATTTATTTTCTGACTGATTAATGTCACAATTATCCTTTGTCACTCTAACACATCACAGCTATTTTTAGGAGATGTTTTTTTTTGTCTTTCCCCTGGGTAGAAACTTGCCCTTTACAGCCTTTTATCACTTCCAGCAGATTCATGCATCAATGTGAGTAAAGTGAGAAGTTTAAATCTGGTCATAATGAGGACATACAGAAATTATTTGGTCGTCAAATTGTGCAAGTTGTGCTACTTAAATAGATGAGAGAGGTCGGTAATTTTCATCATACTTATATCACACCTCAACAAAGAGCCAAAATGTAAAAAAAAAAAAAAAAAAACATTCTAGGGAGTCTTTATGTATGATTTTTTAAGTCTTTAAAAGCATGCAATGTATAGTTGTGCAGGAAATACAAATTAAGCTCATAAAAACAAGCAAGAATTCTGTCTCTCACAGACCTGCTACTTTGCTTTAAGAAGCTTATTTATCCTCCACTCGTTACATATCGTAATGGCATCTGGTTGAATGAATTATCTGTATAAAAGACACCAGTCCACACCCTTAAACAGTAAGAATGAAACCTCTCCACCAAGACCACAGCGCTTTCCACAGGTACCAGGGACAAGACTAAACACCTGAACAAAACTAGGATGAACCAAGCAGATTGGTGAGAAGAGGGAGAAGGTCCCCTTGCTTAAGCCAGCACATGTTCATCTCTGTTTAAAGTTTGCAAACTCGATGATCCACAGGAGGACTGGGGGAATTTTATGTGATCAAATGAGGCCAGTATGCATCTCAATAACTCTATGCCAGTTATATGCAGTGGCCTAACAGGTTTCTGAACTTTAATCCAGTAGAGAATCTGTAGAGGGCATTGAAAGTCTCTGTTGTTCAGCAATAGCTCCTAAACATCAAAAGTCTTAAGAATATTTGCAGGGAAGAATGGACCAAAAAGTTGCTACAGTGTAAACCCACTAAAGACCTAAAGGGAAAGTTTCACCTCTGTCATTGCCAACCAGTGTTATTTTATTTTTTTCACCATTATACAAATACATTCTTCAAAAGCCAAATAATGTGATAGTCAAGAGTCAGAGGTCACCGGCGGGACCAGTCTCCAGAGTACTAAATTACTACACCTCCCAGCAGCCCCGGTGCACAGTCACCGCTCACTTGACTCCAATCTGACAATCACCCCCCTGTCTCTTAAGCAGCTCCCAAAGCCTCACTCAGTCCGAAGTATTGTTTGTGCCACCCCGCCTGAATTACCAAGCATTTCAGTCCTGACCTGATCCTCTGTTCTCTGACTCTGATGGTGTTCTGATTGCCTGCCGCCTACCATGATCCTTGCCCAAACTCTGACTACTCTAATCGCTTCTTGAATTATCCCATGCCTGTGATTGACCTCTGTCCATCGGACCCTGTTAGCTTTGTAAACTTTTAGCTGTGCTTGCTTGCTGTCTAAATAAATATACCTGCTGAAAGTGGAACCAGCTGTCTGCTCGTTTGTGACAGTGATATCCTGAATTCCTTTTTTCATACTCTCTCGCAGTTAAAGTGTAACTAAGATGACCATCACAGACCTCATCTTTTTAAGTGGAATAACTTGCAGATTTGGTGACTGACAAAAATGTTTTTGCCCTGCTGCATCTCCTACTCCCAATTTCAAAGAGCTATGATTTCTTGAAGCAGTTTCTACAGTCCATTAAAGTGCTCAAGAAGTGTAGTTTTATAATAAAAGACAGAAAAGTATTCTTCTTTCTTAAGGATGTTTCTTGGCTAGCACCGGTGGATGCAGTTTATTTTTTTTTTTTTAGATAGAAACGTGATTGTAGGTTTTTTATATACTACTTTGTGGGGAACAGTTTCATTGATAAAAATCAGAATGACATTGATTCAAATTCATCATCTTAAAATGTTTTCACACTTGTTGAGTAAAAAGGTAGTGCAGAGGGAAACGGGAAATGTTTGCATACAAATACATATATTTTTTTTAAACACAGACACTATTTAATATTTGCATTCCGGAATTATCTTTTGTCTAGAAAAGTATGTAACCATGAATATATAATGTATTGTAACTCAGTAATAGGTCTTGTAAAAATAAATAAAAATGGACAATCTAATTACTAGGCTATGCACATACACAGTCGGATCTACACAATTATAAAGTCAACACGGACAGCGCCTTCAACAACAGCAGCCTCCTTGAACTCCTCTCACAAACCTCCTGACTAAGTATTTCCAATAGAAGCCAAAGAAATTTACATAATCACAGGGACTTATCTGACATGTAGAAAAAAGCGTGTCAACATACTGTCAGCCAATGAGTTCCTCATGAAACACCAACATCAGGCAATGATGAGAACAAGTGGCAGATTGTTTAGATCCTTGCAACTAATTGTATAGAAAACATCGTTAAAGAATTGTTCCCACTGACTTATCAGGAATCAATTATAAAAATGCAAACATGAAAACTGCTTATAATGAAAAAAATGACAAATGTGTGTGTTTCACTTCTGTAAGGCTTCCAGAACTATTTTTACCATGATTAACAGTTGTTGACACTGGAAATTTCACTGGAAATGTTGCCGGTAAACTACAAAACAAGTAAAATAAGTGCTTTAAATAATAAATCTAATGCTGTTTTCACATAAATGCAATTCACATGTCAATTTGTGTCAGCCATTTCTATTTGCATTCACGGGGAATTCCCTGCTGGACGCCTGTCCTAAAATTCATAAACTTGTTGCCCCCGTTTTTGGGAAGCTAAATGTTATAGCCTCATCACTACATGGAAGCATTGACTGTCTATCTTATTTAAAACAAATTAAAGACATGGATGATGTTGAGAAATCCTTTTTTTTTTTTAAGAGCTCTATAAAGCACCAGTAGCATGTCACCATATCTGGGTTGATGAGATAATTTAAAAATTCTCCAGTAAGGCGAGCTTCACCCCTGCAATAGGACCTGCATATGAACAACAACCGATTTCAGCGGTATTTCCATGTCCCTGTGACCGAGTTTGACAACTTGCTATTTCGCGTCAGTCAGATGAAGGGAAAAAATAAAATAAGAATAAAATTAGAGAACCTTTTAATTATTGTCTTGATGCAAATATGAAAAATATCATAAAATTCAGGATAGAACAATCAGATTCAAACCCCGTGTTGGTTTTGGACTCCACTGCCTGAATGCACCATTAAATACGTCATAGGCCAAACCTGGTTCCCTGATTGGTTGATGAGACGCGTCTTACTTGAATTTTGGGCACACTGCGCAGCCCAAACTGCCCCCACAACCCTCAATTCATGCTGCTGTCAGACCGAAGCACCGTGCACAATGCTCAAATTGCACCACAGGACCTCAGATTGCATCTGTACATTGACTGAACACGAAAACCCGATGTCTCTGCCATGCCAATTGCCTTTGGTGTGAGTGCAGCTTAATATTATTGGTGTAAGCAATGAAATGAAAGAGCATCTCAGTACTGTGAGAATGAGACAGTGATCTGCAGTAATTATGCAGCTAAAAGTATCGGCATGCCATGACATTTTATGCTCCGAATCTTGAGAGTAAAACTTAACAAAGTTCCAACTTGTGTTGAGCTCTGTTAAATCTAGCTGTTATCTGCAGTGATTAAGCAGAACACTGTTGGCAATGACACTTGGCTCCTGAGGTTACTGAAGCTAATGATTCTGGTTCAAAAGAAGCAAGGCTTTCATGTCTCCTTTGATTATCCAGGTTAGCTGTGACTCAGAGCTGGAGAACACTTTGGAAACAGAGTGAAGTGTTGGTGTTGTGACCTGGATTTTAATGTCCTTTAAGTTTGTCAGCAGAACTGTCTGGAAAGGTTCCTCAAAGTCACAGCAGAGTGAGAAGATTCCTAACATTCAAGAAGCTCCTTGTCTTTTGGAAGTGTTAATTGTACTTTTTCTTTTTTTTCTTTTTTTCACATCTTAAAGACCCACTTCAATTTTTGAAAAATCTAATGTTTTGTGTTTTTACAATTTCTTGTGGCATTTTTGTGATGAAGGAGGACATATAATATAAAGAAAGTTAACATTAAAATTCAACTTTTAAGTATTTTTAAATTCAAATCATTGTGAATCGGGATTAGATGAAAACACGCTGTTTGAAAAAGCCTGTAGCTGGGACGTAGAAGCTACAATCGGCAGGCTACACGCTTACTACTCCACTCCATTCTGATTTATCCACTTGAGGACAAAAAGATTTTGTTTACCTTATCTGAACTGGCATCTTGCTCAAAACTGTATGGCTGGATAGGTTCAATATTGCTCGCCATTTTTGTTCCACAGCTAATGTTAGCTTGGAGTTGTGAGGGGCTGTAAACCAACAGGAGGGAGTTTAAACAAAGGGATGACAGAAAATGAAGGCAGGCTTCCTCCGCACCAACAGTGCCACACACAATTCAGTTTTATGCCGTTTTATATCACATTAAAAGACCACTGGGGGAACACGATTAAAATAGATCAAAAGACAATCACAGTGAGACTTTGAACCATTTCTATTTTAAATTCCACAAACTTTTGAGTGGGGTGGGAGGATATTTAATTGTTTCACAACATTAGACCATGTAGAAAAAGAAATGTGTGTTTCATGAAACCTGAGTTCCACTCCTAGAGTGGTTTCTCAAGGTCAGTGGCTTGTAGTACATCCTTGGAATTGAAAACGAGATGAAGACAATACTAAACATACACAGATACGTCTTCCTTTTAATGATTGTGCTTGATTGTGGTTTATAATGTGTTGCAGTAATCCATATCTGGATAATTAGTTTGCAAAAAAAGTTAGAGATGTAAAATGTGAGTTTGTGGGAATTAGTTACAAACACAAGAGTGACAAAAAAATTGAGTTGGAAAGATCTAGCTATAGATCTGAGTCGGATAAACTTTTATTATTTTCCTCTGTGTTCTGCTCAAGGACATTGTGCACTAGACACATGTGGAGAAAAGATTACAATGTGTTCTATCAGATTTAATTCCCCATCCCTGCTAGAAATTTGAACCTGCAGGTCTTTACTAATTCATGAACAACTTTTTTCCAAACAGCTTTGTAAAAAAATTCGTTCGAGAAATGTTTCTTAAGTGATGTAAAAATCACTCTTATGCATCTGCAGCACGTCCTACTTTTCCTTTGTGACACTTCTTTAAAAAGAAATAAGCTAATCCTATGTTTTCCTTACTGACATAATGTCAATGCTGCACTCCATTGATATATTATTTGAATTACATGAGCCTCATGGCTTGCTTGTGCAGTGTTGTTGACAAAAATTGATCGGAAAATGTTGCTCATTTATTGGCCTAAGGAAAATATTGATAGGCTGCCACAAAAAGCAGTGTTGAAAAACTCAGCCACTTGTGTCAAACACTTCATCATCCCACAGGAATCAGCTCTGCTCAGTCTGTAATTTAGATTAAAAGTGCCACATGGATTGTTATCCGAAGAGGGTAAAAGAAGCATAACTAAAGAAGCTCCTCTATGTATTTAAAAACAAATCTTTTGCCAGTGTTCATTCTAAAGTCAATATTTAAAAGATTTGGGAGGTTTGTTGGACAAATACATGTATGTAATGTATATAAATCTATATAAATGGTCCTCTACCAGAGGCCTGGGAACTGTAGATTAATGCCACAATGCCACAGCTGATTCCCCTAAAATGACTTACGAAAATAATAGTTTTGAAAGACACGCAAGAAAATAAAACTTTATTGATCCCACAATTGGAAAATTATCTACTGAGAATACATGTTTTTGAGTTAATACATGCACACTACAAAATGTTAACATCGAAAAGTCTTTAATGCATATAGAAGAATCCAAAAGGGTGTTACCGGTAGTAAAAATTCTAATTCTTTGACTTACACAATGGATTTTTACAGTTTCCTTTTTTTTAAAATAAAAATTCTTAATCTCGACGCAAGCATATGTTTAGGTGGAGTGATCTGTGCTGAGGAAAGTCATAGTTTTAGAGCTTCAAAAACATTCATTTGTGGAGGAAACCGTTAGAGCAATGAAACCAGTGACCTGGACCTTTTTAAATACCGTTTGGAGATGTTTGGAGTCCAAATAGTGTTTCCCTGACCTCTGTCCGCTTTCATTAGTTCTGTGTCTGGAATGATGTTCGTGACCTATTTTTTCATTTTATTTATACCCTGTCTGTTTTTTGTGCTCAGCCCAAATGGGTCTTAATTTTTCTTCTCTTTGCATAGAATTTGATTCAGTGCCTCGGAAGGCAATCCCAGTGCAGCTGTAAATCATAAAGCCCTTTCTTATTTCCCCATAGTCCTCTAGGAACCATAATACTTTATACATGCATGTGCGGGCTGCACGGTGGCGCAGTGGTTAGCGCTCCTGCCTCACAGCAAGAAGGTTCCCGGTTCAAGTCCTGGCTGGAGGACCTTTCTGTGTGGAGTTTGTATGTTCTCCCTGTGCATGCGTGGGTTTTCTCCAGGTACTCCGGCTTCCTCCCACCATCCAAAAACATGCTTCACAGGTTAATTGGTTACTCTAAATTGTCCTTAGGTGTGCATGGGTGTGTGATTGTGGCCCCTGCAGCAGACTGGCGACCAGTCCAGGGGTGTACCCTGCCTTCGCCCATGAGTAGCCGGGTTAGGCTCTGGCAACCCCGTGACCCCAAAAGGGATAAAGCAGATTGGAAAATGAATGAATGAACATGCATGTGCAGCACCTGAATGTTGACATATCAGAAACAAAATAAGCCCCATATAAAACTCGTTTTTACTGAAAATAAAAAGTAATTTGAATGGGATATCTAAACTTTGTAAGCTGTCGATGATAAACTGGGATTCTTTATTTTATATACAGTTGTTGAGGGAGTATTCTAGGAGCATCAACAATTTAGCACTTTCAAAACTGTTAAGGCAAAATGTAGGTTTAGGTGTCAAACACAATCAGCAGGTCATTGCTGTAGAAAAACACTTTAGCTTGTTTTTTTGTCCCAAATGTTCAGTTGAGCCACTGCTTGGCTACCTGTCATCTTGTTTAAAGTTTGTTCTAAAACTCTAGTCCTTGTTTAACTATATGGCTTATTCAAGTAACTAAAAGCGGGTGAGTAATGCACAAAAAGTGAACTAAAAATGTCTGTAAGGAGAAATAATCTGAAAAATGACAAACTTTCTCAAAGTGCAGCTTGTGTTCAGAAAATTTTAGGAAGATTGAGCAGGAAAAAATGTTGACTTTTCTAGAAAGAGAAAGATAAACCAAAAAAAACAAAGTTTGCAATGGTTGAAAAATCATTCTAGACTGTACTCTTACTAGTTGAGTGTCCAGACTTTGTAAAGCTCACTACATCAAAGAATTGACCTTTTTTTTTACTAAAATGTTTTTAACCCTTTGATGAATTTCACATAAAATTGCAATAATAATTTTAATGAGATATAGATAGTATCAATTGTGATTCGTTCAGTGATTTATGATCAGTTACATACTTTGGTGTGTATTGTCTGTTATCTGTGTGCCTACTTTAAAGCCTGAAATGACTGGAGGAAGGTGACTTTATTAATGACAATATGCAGTTGGTGTCAGGCCAATGAAAGACAAAGGTTACTGCCTGTGACATTTCAGGCTCCTGTGTGAATTTGTGTTATATAAAACACTCAAATATACACTCATATATATGCTACTCACTAAAAACTGTTATTAAGAAGATCACTTTGTGTATGTATTTTTTTTACAGAAGTATGATTATAAAGCATGTATCTGAGTTTTTGTTAAATTTACAAAGAATTAAAATACATATAGCTGATTAAAAGAAATCTAATACCCCACTAAAACTCAGACATCAACCCAAACCGTATATTACAAAGGTGAGCAAAATTTTGTTTGTAACAATCATACAATAGGTGAGCATCTTCCCAAAGATTTACGGATTTAAGATTTTAGGTTTTCAATTTAAAAAAATGTTACTGGTTGTAGACATTTTAACAGTTAAATTTCAATATATTTGCCCAAATAACATCACGCGATCGTTCTTTCGACATTTTTTGTCCGACTTCAAATTCTATTTCCATACTTCACTTTATTGATTCCTCTTTTGTTTCATTTGCAGGACTGAGGCTGTCATCAGTTTGAGATACTGGCTAATTTTTCTTTTGTAAGTTAAAGTTTTTTTTTTCTCTTTTTATCCAGAGAAAATCCAGTCACACCTGATTTTGAGGACTAGCATCAATCTTCATCAGCACTGATGCTGCGGACATTCAAGTATGAAATGATATGCTTTGGTATCCTTTAATTGCTCATGACTGGAAGTTTAATGCTCATTCAGGACTGCTCTAGTTTGATATATTATGCGATGCCCAAATGAGAGCAGCTCATAGATTATATTATTAGAGCTAAGGGAACACTTGATAGCGGGATTAGTGAAAAAAATGGACCATGATTTTAAAGATGCTGACTCAGCAGGAAACTTAATATTGGTGACTTCTACCCAGTCTGAACTAAAAGATAAATGCAAGCAGTAAAATAAGATGTTCTACGAAATAAAACAATTTGCTTTTGTCAACTTTAAGGATTTAAAATGCTAGTATGTCATTTTATAATTTTTTTTGTTTCAACCTAGCTGATGAGATTGTGGAATTTCTTACCTTGAGGGTGCCTGTTTTTAACCTGAGCATTACGTTCTTTATTCTTTAAGTTTCTAATCCTCCCAGTTTTCTTTTTCTGGGGGCAAGGTGGTCGAAGCCCAAAATGTATGATATAAGACAGAGGTCTGCAAACTGAGGCCTCGTGTGGCTCTTTTACCCCTAAGCGGGGCTCTCTAATTTACCCAAAAAAAAAATTTTATTTTAAAAAGTAACAGTAAAGTAGAAAGTAAAAAAAAAAAGACAAAAGTATTGTATTACTTTGCAAAGCTCTTGACTGCAGTAACCATTACACTCCTAGTGGTTCAGCTTTGTAGTTCAACAAAATCAGACTGAAACATTTTGACAGGTTTTTAAGTCCAATTTGCCACAGAAAATCAATTGGAAGTTAGTAAACACTACCAGAATTCTTAAGGCGTACTAGATATTGAGGCAGATTTTTCAATTTGTGAACGAATTGAAAAAAGATTTTAAGTCCACCCCGTGGTCACCTAATTAGCTTTGATTTAAATTAGTTGATTAAATTTACAAATTTCTGGCTGACAAACGCATCATAGAAAAATGGCGACTGAATTGACTTGATTTGGTTGAAACCTGAAGCAAGTCATTGTCTATGGGTGGCGTCACACTCGCTCTGTCCAGTTCTCTTAAACGGTCAATAGATGCACCCCAAACGGTAAATAAGTTGTTTTTTTAACACTACCACATTTGCGGCATTTAGATGATTCAATGTGACACAGTGTGTCTTTTATTTTGAAAGGAAGTCATGTGAACCTGTCAAAAGTTATAAACTGTATAATATTGGGGGGGGGATATTTTTGCTCATTATATCTGTGTTTTAATGGCAAAAAAATCTTTTTTAATATATATATCATGATAGTAATACTAAGTAATGCTAAATACAAATCAGTGTCATATATTTCCAAAAGGAGAAGTAAAACTGTGGCTCCTGCTGGGTTATGGTAAGTGAAAAATCCACTGGTTCCATGGCTCTTTAAGTGTTGAAGGGTGCAGACCCCTGATTTAAGTAAAGAGACTTCAAAAGTAAAAAGGTTAAATATATACAAAATTTAAAAATAGCGTATGCAGGAACTTAGCTTTCAAATAGCTGAGTTGTCAACTCGATCATAAATAACCAGACTTCCATCCCACAGTCTTTTTGTTTAAGGTAATTTACCTACAAATTATTTTCAAAAACCTTGTTTTCTACCACAGTGCATCAAGCAATTAGCAGCTGTCTTTTTGAGTATTTAAAAAAAGAACACAAATTGTGCAAACTTGATGTCATTCATGTGATAAAATAAGCTTTGACAGGGTTTATGTACTTACATTGTAATCTAATAAACAGGCTGTGACACTTTTTCTGGTGAGTAACTGCAAACAGATGCTTAAATGAACTGAGCCATAAATTAAATGCTTGAGTAAAAAATCGTTATTTAGAGAGTAGGAATGAGACAGAAATAGATTTTTTTTCTCAAGTGGCTCATAGTTTTCTTTAAGGAATATCATATAGAGAGAGTTGTTCCATCTGACCTAGTCCCCCTCGTTTTGGAAAGCAGATAATAAAAGTCTGTCTTCATACAGTCAATTAAAGACTGATAAAGAAATAAGGTAATCAGAACAGTTCATACTTTTTTAGTTAGTGCTCATTTGTTACATTTTCATGAACAACACTGGCCTTAAATTACACATATGTTTATTCCAAAACCTCAATGCAGACTTTAAAAGAGGCTTTTAGACTTTTTTACGAACATATCTTTAATGGCACGATCTGTATTTAAAAGGTTTTACAATTTAGTCCCATCTACATATGTTATGACTCATTATGGAGTCTCATTACAAATCTAAAAGAATATTGTTTGTAAAATCCACAGAGCACTTTAACACACCTTATTTTCAACATTGATGATTCGATGTTACCATGAACATCTGTTCTTTTTGACAGTCTGCAAGTAAAATAAATTATTTGGTTCGTATTTGTTTGCTGAAGCAGCAGCACAAACTGGACAGAGACAACAATAGTCTGTGAGGCACACCCACAACATATTAACCTCCACCGTTGTGTGTGCAGCTGGAGAGACACTGTGGGAGGAACCCTCTCGATCTCTGTGGGATGCTTGTCAGAGCAGAAAGTCAGCCTCAGTGGACTCAGATTAAGTGAAGTGAAATAAAGTGCTCAATGGACTCGGTCCGCTTCTCAGAAGCAGCTATTGATTTCTGATGAATGTATTCCCACAAGTGAAGTCACAAGTGTAGGTGTTTTATTTATATGGTGACTGAGACTCGTATGGTAAGCAAGAAAACAGATTTTATTTTGTTTTTGACTGGGAAAGGTTAAGGTGTCTTCAGGGGGTGTAATTCAGATCTAATACAGTCTTTCAAAAAAAAAACTATGCAGTAAGTGACATAATTGTGGATGGATGGATGCACACATCCCTCACCGAATTATAAGCATTCAAAAATTAAACATGTGAAAATGATGAAATATAACTCTTGCAAAAAGCTTAAAATAAAATGTTACATTTTTGCACTCATTTAAAAATAATCAACATTTAAACAAAAAAAAATGAATCTTTGCAGCCAGGTATGCGACTAGAGTAGTGGTGCCCAAATCTAGGCCCTGAGGGCCGGCCTCCTGCTGGTTTTCCAGAAACCCTATCTGCTGTTGATTACCTGGATCAGGTGTGTTTAGCCAATAAGGAGCTTGAATGGCAGGTTGGTTAGAAAACATGTAGAACTCCACCTCTTGAGGCCTGGTTTTGGACACAGCTGGATTAGAGGACTTGTGCTCTTTAATTAATATTGCTAAACCACACCATCCTACTCCTGCCTTTGAGAGTTGCACAACATGTTAGAAATAATAATATAAAGCATAGCTGAGATATAGAATAGCTGTAATAGAACACACAAAAAATGAAAATGTTTTGGGTTGAGATAAATAGCTTGGGGGAAAAAAACAATGCTAATACCATGAAAAACTAAGATAAAATAGAAGACAAAAAAATGCTCCTAAAAGCATGTGACCCCATGCTAGGTTAAAATAAAAACAGAAGATTGCCATCTATTCCTAATGTTGATATGTTCTGAAAAACAACATTTGCAAATGTCTTTGCACCTTAAATAATTTTCCAAAGAGGAGGTGTGATTTGGCTCCTTAATGTGCTGCGATGTGACTCACAGCAGTTGTTAAAAGTATTTTTGCCGTCTGTGTAATGCATCTGAAGTCATGGTGCAGTGCAATAGCTGGACATTGGACTGGCACTGACCCGAAATATGTGCATTGTGCTCATTTGGAACATTGTTTTTATGTTGGAAATGTATAAGCTTTAGATGTAAGAAACTCACTTTCTACCTTATTAATATTAGATCGTCAGCAAATCAGTCACTGTAATCGTAGAATTAGACAGATGTTAAAGCAGTCGACAAAAGCATACTGTCCATTTTTTGACATTGTCTCAGATTTTCCTTCTACTGTACTGTTACGTCTCTTTACATAAGTTTGAATCTTTGTATGCGTTCATTTTCAAAGGTTATTTTAAGATCTAGTGTTAGCTACTTTTACTCTGCACACAACCCCCACCCCCACCCACCACACACACACACACACCTCACCACATTTCTTTCATTTGATGGTAAAAGATGAAAATGAAAACTTTAATATTACCACTGTAAATTCATATGTACATCAACTGCATACATCTGTATGATATTTTAAAACTAAATGTCTTGAAAGTACTCTAAAGTAGATTAGATGCTGAATGTTACCTGACTTCAACCAATTTTCACACCTAAGCATCATTCTTTTGTGAAGGCAGGATTTTTAAGCATGCTAAATGACTAATTATGAATAATTCCCTATTTAGGTTCAACAGAAAAACTATAGAAACCACTACACATTAGAAAGTAAAAAGTGAGATCTATGATAGTACTCTTACAACATAAAAGAAAGTTTCTAATATGAGCTTAGGGGGACATAGAGGAGGGGGACATAATGAGGCTATTGAAAGTAAAACTTGGTCTGTAAAAAGATTTTTTAAGTCAATTGAGATACTTCAAAATTGACATATTTGTATTAATCTAAGCAGCAATGATGTATAAAAAGTTTGACTTTTTAAAAATTTATCACTAAATCAAATGCAAATATAAGGACCGACAGTTATGACACTGACAGAGCACAATGATTTTAAAGACTGTAATAAAAGTAATTTGAAAAGAAACTTTAGCCTGACTCTCTGTGTGGAACACAGAAGGCTACAAGTTTATGTTGACTTGTAATGTTATTGATGCCAATGAACCAAACAGCTAGTAAGAGATTTACAGTGAAATTCTTCAAGAAATTATTTGTTTATTCAGATCATAAAAAGCACAGAAAAACAACAATAAAATGCAGGGTGACACAGTGGTATGCAGTGTTGCAGCATGTTTGCATGCTCCCCACATGCATGTGTGGGTTCTGCCCTGGCTTTCCAGCTTCCTTCTACAGAGCATAAGCATGTTTTTCAAGTTGATTGTTGACTATTTTCACCAAACCTTTTCTGTCACAATGGTCATATTTGTGATTATGAAGGAAAAGTAGCACAGAAAAAAAGAGACAATTGTTTTCATTTAGAAAACAATTTAGAGGAAGAAAATAATACGTACGCAGCTTAAATGGACTCTTCCTACATGTCATGTATTAGCAGAAATATATTAAGCATTTATTTCTTCTTCATCCACATCAGAGACTCACTCTAGCAATTATTATAGTTAATACGTCCATCTCTAAAAGGCAGTGGATCATAAGGGTTTTTTATAGCATGTTTTCAAAGTAAGAAGAAAAAAAAAATTTAATGCTTCATGAAAGACTGACTAAAGGTTGGAGTGCAAAGCCAAGAGAGCCACTGAAAGGCACTAAGTCGATGGATTCTACCCAATGTTTCAGTGTTGCTGCTTTGATTTTACATAAGAAGTCAGCTTGGTGATAAATACAAGCAATTAACCACTGAGAAAAGCTTTGTTTATAGCTTTAATTAAATTTACTCTCATGACTTCAATAGGACTAATGTGGGAAGAATATGATCCTACCATCCTTGACTGAACAAAAGCAACAGATGTGAACAAGAACAGACAGTATTTCTGTACATGGAGAGCCTGTTCTGGTTGGCAATAGGTCTCTATTGTAGTGACCATCATTACATGCCAGTTTGAGGAACTGAAAATTAGGGAGATCTATTCCAGTTTTCCATCAAACACACCTCAAGTTAGTCTGCATAACACACAAAATCTAAAAAACAAACAAAAACTGTTAAACTGGCTTCTTTTTTTTCTTTTTTTTGCAGTGTCAAACCAACTATGATGCATCTCTAACGATGTCTTGCAAAAAAGTTCATCATTTTTACACTCAAAATTGCTGCATTTAGCATATTTTCTGTTCAACTACAGTACGGTTGTGCAATCCCATGCAATCATTAACCCAAAGAAATGTTTGTGTTTATGCAAAAATAATGAGTCTGAAATTGTAAACTTATAAAAATGGGGGAAAAAAGTGCTTGCTAATAAAGTTCAACAGTCAAAACAGAGTCTGTTATTTAAAGGTTAGACCAATGCTCAAATTCCGTTTGTACTTGTTGTTTATAAAAATGATGCTGAAATGAGATATGAAAGACAATCAGTAGTCGGCAAATTTATTGGGTTCATATGTTTGTAAATCATACTCTGAAAGAGTCCTCATCACTGTGCGCTGTTTGCTGACCCTGCTATGTCCAGCATGCTTTTTCCACCCCTTCGTTTAAATATAACTGCAATACCTGGCTGCTGAACCAGGTATTCCAGATGGGTAACATGGAAAGGGTGTAGGATAGTGTTCATAGACATCTAGGATTGGGAAACACTGAAATCGTAAAATTGGCTTCCTTTGTCATTTCTTATGTTCCCTGGATTATCTTTCTTTGGTCTGTAGGAAGATCAAAGGAGTCAGATTTGTAATGCTGAGAGATTTTAACCAAGTCTACTGACTGCAAAGCACAGTGACTGACCTAAATGGACACATCTACCACACAGAGCAGCTCATACAATTTACCACATTGATCAATTCCCTTTCTTCTACTTCACTTATAGTGCAATTTTTATGTTTTATGTGTTCAAGCTCTTCTGTAGGCAATTAAAGTCGAGCAGGTGGAATTTAAGTGAAAAAGAACAGCATGCATGGTTTTGTTTATGTCATTTTTTTTTTTTTTTTTTTTTGCCAGACTGCACCTAAACAGCTGGTAAAGAAAACCCAGAGCAAAAACTTTAATTTGCAACAGAATGAACCAATTGAAGTTTTTATTATTATTAGTAAAAGGCTATTTGAATTAGTGACAGTATCGATGGATAAATAGTTTAAAGGCTAGTTTTTATTAACTGTTCTGCAGTAAGCAGACACTAGTGAACCGCGTTATAGCGAGAGACCGCTTTTTTTGCATAGAAGGATGTGAGTGCATGGTTACATTCACAGATTTTTAAAGCTAATTTCTAAACTCTGTGTCTTTGTAGATTCCACCTGTTGAGGATTCTCCAAAGGCAGTATCTATCATTTAATGGAACATGGTAGCAACTCCTCCTAACAGTTTCCTAATGCTTTTCATAAAAGCTGATCAGGTGATATTTTTGCTGACATTGCAGGATTGGAGGTTGATGTGATCAATCAGTACGATTTTCAGCTGCAGCTGACGTCACACATCTTTTGCAACCTAGAATTACAGACGTTGCTTTCCTTCATTGTGCTCTGATGTTGATAGATGCCCTTTCTTTCCATTTACAAAAATAGCTTTATTTCCTACTGTGCACTGCTGCTGCCATAATTCCAAAATGATGTGACGGCAGCCCAAGAATAAGAAAGACATTTCAGTCAAAGTGTCTGAGGAAATGACTTTCTGTGGAGCAAGGTAAAAGAAAAACAGAATGCCTCAAAAGCCAAAGTCAGTGTTGTTTTTGGCTCACTTCCAATGTGTTACCTCCACAGTTAAAACGTCCTTATTAGATATGCAAATGCACTCCATATGCATGTGCAGTTTAACCCAAACATTTGCTTTTATGGCGTGTTCACTTTAGTCTCAAAAAACAAAAAGAGCTATTTTTTATGTTTAGATCGCTTACTCACAAAAGGGGGTCTATTTGATATGTAATTCGGCCCGTTGTCACGGTAACACAATACGTTACTGGGCTGGCAGACCTCGACTACAGCAGCAAAGGAAAGCTTTATATTTGCTGGTCGTCAAGATAGGTCAAATAAAGCATGCAAATGCACTGACCAAACAAGACAAGGCATGTGCAAACACAAATGTAACAGTTTTTCTTTAACAATGATTTATTTGTGTGTAGACATACCTTCAGCAGTACTAGTGTCAGTCTCTAACAGTTTTTAGGGAACACATCCATCATAATTTGTCTTTGTAACCTAAAAACTCAAGAAATTGAGGAAAATTTGCTTTTATATCAATTTTCTACTGTGTAAGCCATTATTAAACTCCACTGAACAGCCTACATAACAATGCCATTCATTATCATTTTCTCCAAATAGAATAATTACATAATGGCTGTTCCATTTTTCCCCTACTCTAGTGAAAAAAATGACTAAGGTCTTTAATTTATTCTTCTCAAGCTGCAGCTGCAAACTCACTTAAAATGACTGTCAGAATTATAGATAGCCCTGTCTATTACACACACTTGAACCCTGTTATGCTATTGAAGGCAGACTTCACGTATGCTTGTACCTGTCTGCTGCTGTATGTGTAATGATAAAACTACAACACTTACAATCCAATAATCAGCAAAGAAAGTACATTTTTCAACTTGAATTTAAATGCTGATTAGCTATCTGTATTGATGCTTTAATGCATTGTAGATAATATAAATTATCTCATAAATGTTTATCAAATTCTAATCTTAACTGAATTCAGCAAACTGACAACACTCTTCATCCTATGCCATTCATTTCACAGTTATGAAGAAGGATAAGAATTTAGCTAGATGGCTAATCTAACTCTTTTGAATTATATGTATAAAAGCAATTTTATTCAAAAACAGAAAAACAGACGAGGGGAAAAACAGAAGGAAAAAAGGAAACAAAATAAGCGGAGGAAAAATAAATCAGTCTCTAAATAAAAATTTCAATAATTCATTTTTTTCTGCTAGAAAATGAACCCATATAATGATTGAGGTGAAAAGGAGGAGCTCTCTCTGTTTCCTTGCAGTTCATTAGCATTATTCTACCACAGCCTGAAAACAGCGAAATGGAATTGGCAAGCCACTGTATGAGCCTCCCAGCAAGACGCACAGTACACCAACAGGGAAAGACTGCAATGCATAATAGTTTTTTTTTAATTTGAAACTATACAAGAGAAGGAAAAAGAATGTGTATTCTATAGGAATTTAGAAAATAGCACATTTTTCATGTTGTAAGAAAAATCTAACCAAACCAGGACTTCATCAATGAATATGGACGTGTGGGACAAAAAGAGAGAAAGTTGGGGAAGCCAATCCTGACGTTTTTTTTTTTCTTTTTTAAGCTCCTCTTTTTTTAACTGCCAATACAGTCGGCTGCTAGTTAACCTACTTAAGCTCTGAGTAAGCTCACGTGTTTTTCTTACTTTCCATTCATTTTTTTAAACCCGCTACATTCCAGGGTCACAGGGCTGCCAAAGCCTGTCCTGGCTTCTGTTGTGCGAAGGTGGGGTTGGGTGAACTCTGCCCCAGGAAGGCTGGATGGCGAGAGAACAGGATGGTGGCAGGGAGGCAGAAACCTTCCTGCATCTGCCGAGGCATTTTTTCTTTGTTTTAATCATTCTCTTATTTTCATCTCTTTTTTGATGAGCATTGACTTTTTCACACCTGGTAAGAGGCATGCCTGTTGCTCTTTTTTCCCACCACTTCCGGGTATGAAACGATTCGCTGGTGCAGCGTTTGCACGGTCGCTTTCGTCATCTGGCAAAAACAAAATGCAGTTAGTATTATCTTTATTTTTTATTCAACGGCTATGGTCACAAGATCATTTCATTATAAGGTTCATTCCTCATGAAAAAAACAGCTGTATTTTGCTCCATTCAAGCACCTCTCAGCATTCCTCTGAAACCCTGGACTCTGAGTACCAGCCCTTCAAAATCTACAATAACCAGTTAGCCTTCATGCAAACACGTCCGGAAGAACCAAAAAGCAAATCTTCAGGACCTGGTAGTACCTCCAGAAATAGGAGAGCTGAGAGCTTAAAGCAGGGAGCCTGTTTCCCACCCAGTGTGTTTTCTACTTCACAAATAAGCTCTTTTCAAACAGTATTGTTTAATTTGCTCCTTATTCACAACAATTTGAATAAAAAACATTTCAGTAATGCAATTTTAAGCTAAATTTTCTTTATATATGTTCTCCAACATATATAACAAGCAAAATATCACAAGAAAATGTTAAAAACACATCGGAATGGGTCCTTAAATGTGCAAATAGAGCTCCACCTTAACATTAAGATGATGTAGATTACAGGTTTGGAACACTTCAACTATGTTCACACTGGCATGTGTAGTGCATTCAAGAGCTCACTGAACACAAGAACACAGTTTTAGCATATACTGTTCACACTGGACTGTTGCTACCCTGAGGGACTTTGCGCGAAATGTCAAAATGGTGCAAATCTCGCAAATCTTGCCCCGTGTTTTTTCTTTCACAGCTCTGTTCTGATAAATGAAAGACTTGGTGTCATGTAATCCCAGTCGGGCACAAACCTCAATTAATAATGTTCCCTACATAATCGACTTTCAAATGTTTGGTACTTCCCTGGAATAAAAAAGACATTGCCCATACGTTACCAAATTCAAGTCCCTGATTGGTCAAAATTCAACCCGCTTTAATTTACAATGGGCATTCAAAGACTGCCTGCTTTTTACATAGAGCCCAAACACAGACTTAAAAACCTGCATGGTGATGTATGAATATGAGAGTTTTAAACATAGAAGCCTGAAATGCACACATACGTGTCTTTACATAAACTTTACATTGGAAGTGGATGCTTAAATTGCTGAGGCGGGTGTGAACGTAGCATTCCACAACTGGTCCTTTCTGATTATGTGTCCCTGTTATTGAGCTGACAGCCAAAGCTGGCCTGATTTAACTTCACAGCCATTACAGGGCTACTTTGACATAACCAACTGGAAAGTGTTGAATTTTCTTATCGTATCTTTGTTGTGCTGTCTTTGTAATATAATTTTTTACCAATCTGTATTTAAATAATATTTTCATGATGCTGTGTTCTTTTCATCTAGAAAACTCTGAGCTCCAAGCCAAGTAGTACATGCTCATTAAGGAAAACCAAGTGGAGCAGAAAACGATCTACATCAAGATGTAAGTAGGATTTGAGCGACCTTGTTTGAGCAACGTTGTCCCAGATAAAGGCAGGGCATATGTAAAGAATCCAACATCTTGATGCTGGTGGGGAAAGGCCATGAGATTCCAGGGGTGGGTGCACTTTCCAGGCTGATCAAGAAGCGGAGAAGATTCAGAGAGAAAGAAGAAGGATGCATAAAATATAGGTTGAATTACCAGGAGATAAAATTCCCACACAATCAAAAAAAAAAAAAAAACTTGTAAATAAAAAAACATGTAATCATTTGATACCACGAGAAATTAGAATTAACGGAAGAAACAGATCAGAAATAGCTCAACTGACGCAGGATGAAGGGGAACAAATCTACTTATTAAACTTGTGCTTAAACTTCATTCATTCATTTTCCAATCCGCTTTATCCCTTTCGGGGTTGCCGGAGCCTAACCCGGCTACTCATGGGCGAAGGCAGGGTACACCCCTGGACTGGTCGCCAGTCTGTCGCAGGGGCCACAATCACACACCCATGCACACTCACATTCACACCTACGGACAATTTAGAGTAACCAATTAACCTATGAAGCATGTTTTTGGACGGTGGGAGGAAGCCGGAGTACCCGGAGAAAACCCACACATGCACGGGGAGAACATGCAAACTCCACACAGAAAGGTCCCTCAGCCAGGACTTGAACCGGGAACCTTCTTGCTGTGAGGCAGGAGTGCTAACCACTGCGCCACCGTGCAGCCCTGTGCTTAAACTTAATTTGCTAAATGTGACTAAGCCGCTTTAATTAGGCACCCTAAAAAACACTCAGCTGGAGCCCTATACACACAGATATCATCCCTCCTTTGTAACATCCCTAATGCTACTGTTCAACTAATTAAACAATGTTTTTAATTAATTTATACTAATTCTGTCCTCTCTGCTGAAAGCATACTGCTGAATGTTCAAATGATCTCTCAGTCATCTGTTTTCATACTGTCCTCCAACCTTGTTTTTTTTTTTTGCTTTGAATGGTAAAAGGAGGGGGTGTCGTGTTGATACACGTTCCACAGTGACTGGAAAATTAGATTGGACCAAAAGTGCAAACACAAGTTAATTGCATTTTTTATGTGTTAAAATCTCATTTTGTTAATGTTCTTTTATTAAAGATGAAATTAAAAACCTTGTATGTGTAGCCAGATCTATGTTACTAGTGGACAAAAGCGGAGGGACAAGCCTCTTCATCAGTAGTTGTACAAAACTAAAGCACCAAGCAAATGCATCCTACATTCTCAAACATTTGTTAAAGACAGTTTGCTCTGTTTTTCCCCTGCTAGATATTCTACTCTCCATGAGGAGCAGGGTGCATGAAAGTCACCAATGCTCCACTGATTCCAAAGATGAAGAGTTCTGCACTTCCACTGGAATAACGAAGAACCATAACGGTCTGGAATGAGTCTCGTGATCAGACAGCTGCATCAAGTCTCACCTCACAAGTCCAAAGCCAAGCTTCAGACAGAGTGGTGTAAAAACACACTGTTACTGGACTGTAGAGCTGTGGGAATGTGTTCTGTGAGGTGACAAATCATTTTTCTCTGTTTGGCAGATAGCAGGAGACCGTTACATGCCTGGTTGCATTACTTCAACTCTGAAGTTTGGTGGGGAGATGACAGTATAGCAATGTTTTTACAGATCCAGGTAGACATTTTGCTTCAGTGGACCAGGGTGGTTTTTTTTTTAACAATATTGGGCTTTTCTTTAATTCCAGAAGACACTTTTAAAAAGAGAATAGATTGCATATCAAGACTTTTTTTTCCCAAAATGGCTCTTTCAAAACAGAATGAAAATGTAAAACGTTGAGAAGATACAGCCTATTTGTATATCCCAACATCCGATAAACCTGTGTTTGAACCATGGAATGCTCTTCCTGACAGTTACGTGTGCATGAAGAAATATGCATTTGGAGTAATATCCATCTTTGGACAAACATAGATGTGCGAGCAGATATTTTTAACGTGAACTCTATCAAGACCAAAAAGCCTACCACAGCCGCCTCACGGATGAGAGATTGCAGCCCTGTGTGAAGATGGAAGTTTCATTTCACATGTGGAAAAGCTGTCCAGAAAACAGAAGTCACATCACACCAGTGAGAGCAGAATCCCGTCAAAGGAACACATTTAATAACAAATTGCCTGTTTTTATAAAGAGATTTTTGTCAGGATTTGGAGACACTTAGGGATATTATTGAGTTTTATTGCTCAGGTCTGAGGACTTCTGCGCTTGTATTGTATGTGTCTGGTACTGGGGAAAGAGGAGAAAAGAGAGGAGGCTGTTGCTTTGTACACTTGCACTGAGTTACTTAGAATTTGCAGAGATCTAAAGAGGATGACACACAGAAATGCACTGAAATCCAAACTAAACTGGGTTCACCTTTCACCTTTTTCTCTTTATACAGCGCACTGTGTTTTGCATCATGATTGGCTGTTGACCTTGTCAATCAACCTCCTCATTGCCATGTCTCCTGTACAAAGAGTGTAGCTTTCCAAATCTACATAAATCTTTGATTGCGAGCAGAACTTTGTTTCTTTTCTTTAATACTGGATTTGGCGTTTAAGCAAGAGAGAAAAGTGAGAAAATGTTCATGTCTGTCTGAAAAAAAGTCTATAGTAGTGAAGGGTTTTGATGCCTTCAAACATCAATAATAATTGTAAAAAAATAAAGATAACTACTTCTTTTTTTATTTTTAGAACGTAACTCTCACAACAAAGGAAGTTTGTGCATTATATTGTAATGGAAGTTCAACTTAAGCAGCAAATACATCAGTACAAATGCATCATCACTCTGTACATCAGAGTAGTCATGTGGTGTGTCATTCTTTCCAGGATGTGCTGCAGGAATAATAAACATTTTAATATATAAATGCTAATAATAAATGCTCATTCTGTATTTGGAGCCTGCTTAGTCTTTTTGACAGCAGGCTAATATAGATGCCCTTACAGTCTGTGCTGCTTTGATATAAGCTTTTGAGCATTTGTGGCTGAAACAAAATGTGTTCAAGTCCAGGTACAATTTTATTTGTCAGCCCACACTGCTTGGTTGGATGTCTTTCCTTTGGACACTCTATACACACACACAACAAACAAATGCTGGTTTTACACTCATGTGATCAAAGATCTGACTGCTCCTCTGACTCTTAGTCTGCATAAACTTCCACCAGGTTAAAACATAGTATTTGGTTGTTCACAAGCAGAACGGCCGCCCTTTTTTTGTATGAAATAAATCTATGAAAAAAAAGTGATGGCATCAGGGCTTTTAATCAGTGACCGTCAATTTCCCTTTTGATTCGCTACAGATTCCTAATTTTTGCAATTACATACAAACACACACATATATATATATGCAGACATGATATAATTTCATGCAGTTGGGCAATGCAAGAACACGGCGCCACGTAAAATAATACAGTAGGACTTTCAGGAAGCAGTGATGTAGCATCCAAAATGCAGGAGAACAGGATTGGTGGCAGAAACATGGACATACTAAGCACAACAAAAGAGTGACGAAACAGATTACCTCACTGTAAACTAAAAGCACCACACCAAACAAATCCTGTATGCTGCCCCCTACATTCAGCTCCATGTAATGCTGCAGCCAGCTGCCGTTTAATTAATTTCTCTTCAGTGTTTGCTATAATGACTGTTTGATAGTCTTCTTGCCAGATCTCCTATTCCCTCTTTGC
The DNA here is from genome assembly GCA_036245035.1 of Adrianichthys oophorus. Taxonomy (NCBI): domain Eukaryota; kingdom Metazoa; phylum Chordata; class Actinopteri; order Beloniformes; family Adrianichthyidae; genus Adrianichthys; species Adrianichthys oophorus. The sequence continues at coordinate 18,785,578 of BSAI01000201.1, read as the reverse complement.
TGCATGCTTATTTTCTCTTCCTGCAATATGAACACCCACAATGCACTGTTGGTGGGAATTATTCACATTTATTTTAAAAAAATAATTTAAAAAAAACACTAAAAGAAAAGCAAACAAACAACAATTAGCTTCCCGCTGACACAATGAATGGTAGAATAATTTATAGCAAATTACCCCACACATTACCCCTCATGAGCAGCTGAGATTTTCTAAACACATGAAAACAACATCCAATATAATTAAAGAGAGCAATCCGTTTAAAAAAAACGTTTAATTTAAGATTTGTTTAGCAACACAAACCGGTAAAGATTAAAAACATATCTTATTAATGAAAACATTCATCCACATTACTTAAAATATCTTCAGATGATATTTAATAAAACAGAAGTGCTATTTAGAGCAAAGTAAACTATATCATTTTGCCTCAAGCAAGATCTTTTTTTCCAGCAATGAAGGTACATTGTGGGAACATTTTGTAAATTACAGAGTCTAACTTTAAACAGAGACCTTGGTGTTTCAGAAAAAAAAAAAAAATCTGTTCCACTTTTTGGCATGAACATCATCTGGCTTCTGCATATTTCATGTTTTTCATGTTCATCTGTTTAACTTTCCCCATATCTACTGACGTCTTTCCTTCATCCTCATTGGTGTGAGCCGTTCTGTGCTGTATCTAATTGCAATTATGTGTCAGATAAAAGTCGGACTTTGATCCGTCTTTGACTTGGAGCACAGTTCTGTGGCCCACTTCTCATCTAACATTGGTCTTCAGACAGACCAATATCAAAACAGCTCAGAGCTTCCAATGGAGTTAATCAACTTCCTCATTTAACAGAACCAAGTGGCATCACAGAGTGGCAATTGATTATACAATGGCACTGGCTGTAGTTTTATTTTTGGTCGCTCTTATTGTGGCAAAGTGGTTGATACAACGATTTGGAAGAGGTGTCACGCTGGGTGCCCTTCTTGACAGAAGCAGACTGTGATTAATCCTGGCTTTGGAACTGCCGATTAAAGGTCCAGTGCAATGCCCACAGCCCAGAGAGCACTGATAACTTTAATCTTAGAAAACATTGTTTAGGTTTTGGCAGCATTTCAGTTGTTCTTTACTGAAAAAAGTAGATTTTTCATTGTCGAAAAGGAGAATAATGTGTTCTTTATACTTTACATAGATGTGTTTGTGTTTCCATTTTAAGAATTATTCCCAGTGTCATTATTATGCAGTGTTTAGGAAATAGGCTACCTGTTACTGAAAGTAATTTGAATTGTGTAGATTGAATCACATTTTATAAAGAAAAATTAGCTTAACATACAATCTTTGCTGAATTAATGACATATAAATAATACTTTGTGCAAGGGAACTGATTTACTGGAAGCTGCATTTATTTACACGAGCTCTATGAATAACAAGTGATGCAAATAGAAATTCTTGCACAAATTGGAGCAATGGGAACCTAACATTGCAATGATTTTTGCAAAGGGGCCTCCTAAAATTAGAAGTCAAGCATCCCTTATTTGAACGTTTGGGAAAAAAATTATCCAAGGAGAAAAACAGTAAAACTGATCAACCTCTTTTTTCATTACATTTTTCATTTCATTAGTTTGCAAACTTTGCCAGTTGAGCCAATAAAGAAAACAACCCTTTCAGATAGTCATTGCTTAAAGAGAGTTTATGTTTAAACAAAGCAGCAAACTAAATATAGATTCAAGATAGGGCTACCATAATAGCATAGGTTTCAAATAAAACTTTAAGTTTGCAAACATGTGCAAAAAGATGGCAACACACAACTTTACCAACAGGTCAAAAAGCACTTCCTCTTTTGAACCAGAGGTTTTCTTTGCTTGTGTGATTATCATTTAGGAGGAATCAATGCTCTCTTGATCTTGGAACAAGAAAACTCACATCTAAAGCATCAAGCGGATAGTTAAAATCCACAGTAGAGATAGTAAATGTTGACTAAAAAACCTAAAATTATCTCGAGAAATAACAGAAGCTTATAAAGGATCAACAATGCAATCAAATGACCATGAAATGCTTTGTTGCCTGCTGCTTTTTCCCATAGAGTTTGAGTGGCTGGCTAGTGTTACACAGAGTGTGCCACATGGAAAGACTGTCATGGACTTTCAAGTATAATTAATTACTGTCATATTGCTTGAGGGATAAAAAAAAATGAATTCTGTTGTGCTTCATCCGAAGAATGCTGAGCAACATTTTTCATAAGCTCAGAGTACACCCCAAGAGACATTTTGTATTGACCAGCGGCTTCATTCAGAGAAAATGTTGCCAACTGGAGTGGCTACCTTTAAAAATAGAATTGTGATGAGCAGCTGCACTCCTAGCAGCATTTTATGTGTCAAGGCCCATGTTAACATGAGGACTCATGCCTCATATAATACACTAAAACATGGTCATGAATATTAATACACTCACATTTATGTTTCGTTGTGCAGTCAAGATGTGAGTGATGCAAAAGTGTGAATCAGTCTAAATTGGTTCTTTTGAGCAGCCAAGTACAGCATGTACTGAACAGTCAATACTTCAACATTGATTTTCCTTTTATTTGCACAAATTCCAACGTTAAATGTATTTCATTAGCAACATTTGCAATGCGCCAAACCTCTTTTAAAGGCAAATCTTTATGGGGAATTCAAATTGTTCTTCAAAGAACTGTTGTTTTCCAGGAGAAATCAAAAGTATCAAATGTACACAATGTTCTGCCTGGAGCTGATCTTCAAGGCCTTCTTTTCCAATAAGCAGGAATCCTGTGCTGCTGTCTTGTGGCTAATGGAACAAATAAATAATGCATTAAAGAGTTTGTTGGCAGAAAAGAGAAAGAGATTGAGGGAGAGACAAAGACAGACAGTGGTTGAATGTAGTCTCCAGCATACCTGATCAGCGTGGGTCAAAAATCAGGGCGGTGTGGGAGAAAATGGCATGAAGAGGGGCCGATCGATTGTGGCTTTATCTCGAGGAATAAGAGAGAGAAGTCCTCGGAACAAAAGTGCAAGCGTTAGGACTCCAGAGTGCAGATCTGAACTGCAATACACAGTCTCTCAAAGAAAAAAAAGAAGAAACATTCATTTAAGGAAGCCAAGGCGCCCTGGATTTTTCACCTAAACTTATAGAAGTTCTTTTTACCAACCTAAGCAGTACACAGTGTGTAAAAGAGATTGCTGCAATGTTTTATTTTGTTATTTGATATTTTTTGTCCAGCGAGTCCACCATGGCAAGACCCCAGAAGCAGATGTCAGTTCTCATTCTTTATTATTTTTTCTGCTATCTTTAACGGCTGGTTTCACGTGCAGCAGGTTTTATTGACTCAGACTGGCAGATAGTTGCAAAGCTCAGCTAAAAGTCCACAAAGCTAAATCCGGGTCAGAATCCAGGCAAAGTTTCAGTTCAGGCGACAAAGAAGCCTTGCTTACTTCGTGATATTGTTTGTGCCACCCTGCCTGCATTACCAAGCATTTCAGTCCTGACCCGATCTGCTGTTCTCTGACTCTGCTTGTGTTGTGATTGCCTACCGCCTGCCCTGACCCTTGCCCGGACTCTAACTACTCTGATCGCTTCTTGGATTATCCCATGCCCGTGATTGACCACTGCCTGTCTGACCCTGAGTTGGCTTTGTGGACTTTGAGCTGCGCTTGATTCCTTTCTCAATAAATATACCTGCTGCAAGTGGACAGCTGTCTGCCCGTTTGTGACACTGTCCATGAAATCCTTTCCTTTTAGAGCAAATTAAAATACATGTTTATTTAACGTTCTTTGTAACACTAAGATAAAAACAACTATAAATACTAATTCTTTGTTAAAATACATTTTAAGGTAACAACTATTATAGACGGTGCAATAAAGAACTTTGCAGCAAATTGGATGCCTGCACGGTTAATACCGTTCAGTTCGGAAACAAATTGATCAAGTGGAACTGGTTTCATACCAAAGGATGCCAGTTTTGGTACCATGCAATGGACAGTGCAGAGGGCTTCAGACTCATAAGAATCCAGTAACTTCAGTCCAAAGAGATATGATTGCCCTGTCTGAGCTGTGTAGATAAAAATATTTTTGACAGCATCGTTGATGTGATGTCTGGCAATAACCCTTTCACTCATGGTGCAACAACACCAACAGAATCAAACTTAACTCCCACAATGCACTCCTGCTATGGGCAGGATCACTACAGTAGTTTTCGGATTTGAAAAATCCGTGGGATCATGGGATAATTCACACAGCACTAATACTGTGACCCCGCCCACCGCTTTTTTCAACAAAACTTTAGTTTCACATAATGTACATTACCTTCCGCGTCAGCTTTCATGAACAGGGGGTTTTAAATTAATGTGCATTGTAGGAAAGAACAAAAACCAAGTTTGCTGTGAAACTGAAACGTAATAATTTCACTGCGTATTAGCGCGTGTCTTTGGATAGAACGTGAGCGCGTGCATGAGACGGAAAAGCGCAAAGCTTTTGGGCACATTTATGACCGCACAGCTGGATATTTGGTCATGATTTTGGTGTCGTTGACATTTATGAAGTCATGTTTCCATTGGGGGATTTTTTGTACTGGGACCTGCCAGCTTTGTCAGAGTTTACATTGTTGCGGTGCTCCTCCTTGCTGGAGCGGCTGGATTCTAACATTGCAGCCTCACGTTTGTAGAGTGGACCCTGTTACTGTGTTACGGTGAGCTCAGTGTATTGTTTCCTCAGAGCAGAGCCTTATGTCTCTTCTAGTTATTTATTTGTGCCTGTATATGTGCATGTGTGAATGGAGGGGGGCAAAAGGATGGGTTGGTTTTAGTTTTTTCTCTTTTTTGTATTTTAATGTTTGTTTTTATTTGTAAAGCTGCAACACATGAAAAGTGCTTTCTGTAAATGAAGCTTGATTGATTGATTAGTTCAGTTTGTCGACGAGTGTGAATTCCTGTACAGACAGCAACTTTATGATCTTGTGTATATGTATATATTTTTTAGTAAAACTGTTTGTTTGTTTGTTTGTTTTGGGAGGGGACTATATAGTATAAAATATGCTAAAAATCGAAGTTGTGGTTCATTTTCTCAATGATTTTGCATGCATTTCAGTACAAAAGAGGACCAAAACATCTGCATAGCCCCCAATAGACTCCAAGGATTTTTGTTTACCATCCGGCACCTTGAAGGTTAATTAGCAACTCTTCTGATTAGATTTTTGACATTATATTAAGGTAAAAATTGTTGTTGTGTCTCTAAGTTTGAAGTGTCCCTGATTGGCAGATTTGCTTTGTCTGTGACCATACTCCACGTCCAGCTTTAATGTTATAAAACGCGCTTAAATACAGTTCAGCAGATGAACCAATACACCCTTAAAGAAGAGATAGAGATTAGGCTGCTATGACAAAAGACTTCTTTCAGTCAAAGAAGGTATCATTGTATTTTTTTGTTGTTGTTCTGTCCAGCTGTGTTAAACTGAGAGCCTTCTATGGTGGGTTTAGTTGAAACAAAAGATATTTTAAAAAAGTAATTTTCAAAGTAATTTTATTGTTTTTGTTTTGAAATAAAGGGCATGCCGCACCGTATTAATAAAGTCTTGACTTGACCTTTATGCATTTTAAAAACCATTTGTGTTGTGTACAAATACAGACATAGATAAATATGCAAGCAGGTTATCATCATAAATGAATAAATAAAAATAAATAAAACTAAGTGCCTTGGTGAATTGTACTCTGAAGAGAAGAGAAAGGGCGAACTCCTGACTCATGCATCACAGCAGACATTGGTTAATGTGCCCACTGGAGCAAATGAGGTCCTGAATCAAACACACTGAGGAAAAAAGAAATAGGAAGATTTTAAAAAGCCTTACTACCTACTGCATGGCAGTTTGAAGCAGTTACAATTTGTAAATGTGTTTTTTTTTTACTAAATTACTAAACAAATTTCAGTTTTGTTTCAATTAGAATTTCAGAAGATCGCCAATTTTAACTGCACCTGCACAACCTTTAAACCTCAACAAACACACCCCAAAACACACACACACACACACGAATACATTAAACAAGGAGGGTGGGACAACTGATCTTCTGTTCCCCAACCCATCTCTGGCAGAGGGAAGGATACAAACATAATTATTATAAATAAAGTTTTGTTTAAATATACAAAAGGGGTTTATACGAATATATACCTTGTGTGTCCGATGATTTACAACCCCCGATTGTAACAGTAAAATCTGTCTAACACAAGAGGCTCAGTTCATGTCTGTTTGCTCAGCTGTTGGACAGGACAAGTTAAGAAAAACAAGAAAGAATTTGAAAAGATCACACATCTAGAAAACACCATCAGATTCAGTTTTCAATGCTATGACTGTGGGTTTCTGAATATTTAATAAAGTTTTGGTTTACCTAATATGTTACTCCTGACAATCGAACACAAATGTATGTATTTTTTGGCCTTAATCAAAAGTTAATCTACATAACTAATTTAATAAACAGCATACATAAATAGGACCTTACATGATCCAAATAGCATGTAAATACTCTTATTAGCCATGTTTTTTTGTCAATTTGCTGGTGCTCTAATCAATAGCAAGCAGAACAAAATCCAAATGACACATCCCAAAGATTTCTTTCAATGTTGAGCATGGAGACTTTAGAAAAGAGGGAATAGTTTGATATTCTCATATTTAAGCTCTGCAAAACTGGAGGTTTTCACAGTGGGTTAGTTTTCTTATGTCAATAGCTAAATATCTCTTTTTAGAAAATTAGGCATTAAGTGGGCTTCACGGTGCTCTTGCGCTCTTGCCTCAGGCCCTGATTCAAATCCCAGCTGGAACCTTTCTGTGTGGAGTTTGCATGTTCTTCCCATGAATGTGTGGGATTTTTTTCCAGGAACTCTGGCTTCTTCCCAGAGTCCAAAAGCCTACTTCACAGGTTAACTGAAGATTCAAATTTGCATCTAGGTGTCCATATGAGTGTGTGACCCTGTCACAGACTGGTTACCCTTTCATGGTGTACCCCGCCTTTGCCCAACAGTAGCTGGGTTAGTAACACCATGACTTTGAAAGGGATTCTGCAGGTTCTGAAGATAAGACAGGAATTGTGCTGAAGTATAACAGAAACATCGGGAAGACAAAAAACAGTATGGAACGTTGCTGACCAGAAAGATGCATTTCAGTCAGTTAAGTATCAAAATTCAATGTTTGTTCCAAAACAAATATGAACTAATTCCTGTGTGGGTCCCTACAGGCAAGACACTTCACACTACCACCTAACTATTTGGCCACAGTGCCTGTCCCCAGCCTGGAAAGAATTCAGGGCTGTGTCAGGAAGGGCATCCGGCATCAAAATCTCTGCCAAACCAAACAGTGGATAAGTGAAAGCTGATTCGCTGTGGTGACCCTTGATGGGATATGCCCAAAGCTGAACAGCAACGACCTCAAGAAAAATACAGAAGTCTTCTGGGCCAAATTAGATTTACTGTTTTTGTTTTTTTTTTTTTTTTTTACAAGTCCAATACCAAAAAAGCCCCCAAACTGTTATTTAAGCACAAATTTAAAAACAAATTGTGTTCAACATGTTGAAAGAACATGGTGCGCAGAAAATCAAAGAGGAGATTGTTTTCCCAAAACTTTCATCGATTTTCAAAAAGAATTCAAGGTGAAAAACCATGTAGCGTACCAGCTTTGTAAACATTTGAATAGCACAATAAAAATTAGACACATTCTTTTACCAGTAGCTCATGTAACCCTGCATTGAAACCATTTCAAATCTGTGGCCAGTAGAGAAAACAGCTCACTGCTGCAATGGCTCCTCTGAGGGTTGAGACTAAAATGATACTACAGGTGTATTGACTTGACATGAATTCTTGAAAATTATTCTTTAAGACCCAGACACGAGCCTTGTTCAAGCAGCTTTAAAAAAATGTTATGCATCATTTTACTTATTTTTTATAGAATATACATAAAGATTTTTGAGTTTTCAGAGCACTGACACCAATAATATGCACTTTTCTAAACAAAAAAAGTCAGTAAGTGTATATTATTTATTACAGTTTTTGCTGACTTTTACTAAAGAATTTCAGGTTCAGCACAGTGGTTACAACTTGTGCTTTTGACAGCTGAGTGTTCTGTAGAATCCCCAAAGGACTGCACTCTTTCCCATCTGACTGACCAAGTGTTTCCACTCTGAAACTAGCCTGTCCTCCCTTGTGCTGACACTGGCATTGCTCAAGAGGCTCGGGCTGCAACTAATGGTTTGAATTATTACAGGTGGTCCCACACCTCACTAATGTCCACTTCAGGGGCTACTGGAGGGGAAAAGTCATTCAGACTGAAAATGTGCTCTGCAGCCGCTGTCTAGTTCTGCCAGGTCTTGCGGCTGCAGGCTGATCAGCTATGCTTTATAAGGAGTGGAGCATGCAGTTCACACTTCTTTTTTTCACTCTACAAAGTTGGTGTGGTATCACCAAATCTGGTCGCTTATAGTTAATTCCTAATCCTACAGACAATTTCTCCTTATGGTATGTTCTAAAATGTATTATAATATTGTTTAGGTGCACCAACCTTATAATATTGTGGCACAAATTTTCCATTTGAGATCCACTCCACTGAAAATGATGCTTTTGGTGTTTTTATCATGTCCTTGTAACATTTTTCTCATAACTGAGGCCATAAAGAAAACAAGTTAAGATTAAAGCTGCGGTTTTTTGGGATTTCTTTAGTCAAACTGTGTTGGATCTGGAGCAGATAAAAACCTACCATTTGAAAAAGCTCATATTTGTGATCCAACAACTGGAATGGGCGAGCCAGTCTTCCAGCTCAACCCACATGTTTTGCATTTACAGTTTTGCAAAGGCATTCGGTTCATCAAGCCCTACAGAGAACAGCCATTACAGGCGTATTTAAACACTATAAAGCATGCAGGTTGAAACCCTGCTTAAATTCAGTTACATTTTCTTAACTATATTATCTCAATATTTAAAATAATTGTTTACTATTCTTTAAAGTTATTTAAAGAGCCAAAAGACACATTTTTTTCTTGTCTTATGTACTTGTCTGGTGTTGTATGTGTTGTTTGTTGTGCATTCAAAGAAAAATGTTTTTGGACAGACATTTTATAGCTTTGCTCCTTGTGGTGTTGTTGACACCATAATGGATACCTTTCCTAGGGTCAGTAATAATTTTTTGAGAGTTTCAGTGAAAGTCCACCTATTCAAACATGAACAAACATGATTTGAAAACTCCAAAAAAGGGAATGTATGTGTCAAACTTTAAAATAAGAAAATAAAACACAATTCTTCCTAAATGTGACTTCAGGAAAACCAAATATGGGTAAACCTCAACCACTCCGTCCTGGCGGTTCCCAACAAAGTGCATGGATTACTATGCTCTTGAAAGAATGGAAGATATCAGATGGACTGGAAACTGGGACAAGATTACAGAGGATAGATGAAGAACTGCTCATTATCCATTCACCCCAAATTTTTCTGATTGATCAAAAGAACCAGAAAAGGGGGAAAAAATGATTTTCTTCTATCATTCTTCAACTAGGAAAATATGTAAGGCCAAAAAATACCTTGCTGCATATCAGTTTACACAGCTGAAATGATGAGAATATTGATGAGTTTACTTATGAAAGGTATTACTGAATTATTTCTCAAATTTGTTGTTAATGCAGTCAATGTCAACAAACAGCAGAACAGTTGTTTCACATTTATGAAACTATGCAGATTGCTTCATTCAAACACTGACGTCAAACTACTTTGGGTTCTAGCTCACAGGAGTATAGAGGGAAATGAGGTGACAGGTCATCATGCAGAATAATCCTTAAAATGAAGTATAATAATGGAAGTTTCATACGGTCAGACTGGAATTGAAACCATTATGAAATGAGAAATCATTGAGGAAATGGCAGATTGAGTGACAGAAGGAAAGATGAAAAGCGGTAGAAAAGCGCTACACAAGTTTATGCCATTTACCATTTGTATCAGATTCAAGAAAAAGTGAGAAAAAAAAACATGGTTAAAATTAAATACCAGGAAACACAAAACTGGAAAAGTTCGTTGGTCCAGAGCGAGTCCACTTAATTTGGTCCGGATCGAGTCCTGAGCCTTGTGTTTGGTCTGTATTCAGACTGCTGTCTACTTGTCAAATTGGTCATGGATTATCGGAGGAAACGAACTCTGGTTCACTTTAAGCAAACCAAACATGTCCTATCTTAATACACTCTTAGCCATCCATGAGAAGAGGCATAGGCCTACATATGCAAACAATGTAATGTATTACATTTGAAAATATTCATTGATTTGGCGAAAACACTCATTGTGGTGTGTTTGTGATTTGTCGTAGTCAAAACCAATCAGAATGCAGGAAAGAAAACAGAGAAAAGTTTAGGAATTGTGTTGAAAATACATATTAAATGGAGAGAACAATCATTTTAAAAATGTGTTGGAATTTTTTAACCAAAGATGCTAAATAAAGAGAAGTTAGGTTTAAACTTTTACTCTTTTTAATCTTATGTTACTTTATTTTAATTTTGTCTCTGTTTGTGACCTATAGTAGGCATAGAAATCAAAGAAGAGAAACAAATCCAATGGAAAGAGGTTCAAGCAGAGGTCAGGCTACTACATGGACCTGCTGGGGAAGGATGATTAACAAACAGGAAGCAGCTGAACTGACTGATAACTTAATCCAGGTGTGAACATAGCATAGCAAACCAGAAAGCAAACCGGAATACAATATGTAACATACGAAATATCAACAAAATGTTAACCTTTTTTTTTTAATAATTGATTCTCAATTTTTAAAGGCCCAAGGGAAGATGCCAAATTCTTTAATGTTGTAGTTGTAGACAATATTTGCATACAATTTCAACTTCACAACTTTTACAAAGTGTTAAGTGTTTTTGAAAACCAACCTTACAAAGTTTCCCTTAAAAATATGGAATGCAACTAATGCAAAACTGAACAAAATTTAAAAGAATCTTGAGAAGATCTCTAACTTGTGAAAGCAAAATCCCCTAAAGACACAGTATATAAATGAAAAATTCTGAGAGGTTGTTAATCTTCCTTTCTCCGATCCACCTTCACTGTATTTACAGCAGGATTTTGTGACACAGACTGACAGTTTACAATCTGTCTGACTCAAAGCTTAGCTAATTGTTATGCAGCTTTACTCCGGGATGAAATTTGATGTTGAGTTTTAGCAATTACTTTCAAGTAGTATAATAAAGTCACTTTAAAGATATAAATATTGATGTTTTAAATAAAAATACCAAGCAAGACTGTTTTGTAACCCTTTTTTTCCCTTTGGGAAATATGACTGTACAGGACCTTTTATTTATTTTTACTGCCACTATCTATAAAAAGTTCATGTCCAGAAGTAAAACAATCTGAAGCTCAGAATTGCTCTCATTTCATGGCTCAATAGATTTAGTTTCTCTGTTATCAAACTGTTGTTTGCACACCGACATGCTCAGGTAGCCCTTAAAATTAAATCAATTTCAAAGTGAATTTTAAAAAGGGGAATAAACAAAAAAATAAATTAAACTTAAATAGGCTGTAATGTCCTTTTCAGGTACTTTACCAGCAAACCGTTAGCTCCAGTGCCAATATTTTTTGACTTACACTAACTTTTCCAAGTTAATGTAATCAACATGATTCCGGCAGATTCTGAATTTGCTGGAATTAAATTGATCGTGTTAACGGTTGAAGAGGTATGGTGTGTTATTTAAGCACCGCCAGCAACATCTTAGGTCTTAAAGGGTTCATTCTCATCATCTCACTGCAATGCAAGATGTACACAATAGCTGTCATGGAAGACAGATTGGCACACATGGTTCTTGTTATGGGGGGATATGGGAAAATATAAAGAAAAAAATATTTTGTAAAACTGTTATGTTCGTACTGTCATGAAAAACCTGGAAAAGTTTTGGAAATTGAAAATACTATTTCTAGGTCCTTGAAAAGTTTGTGGAAAATAAAAAAAATCCATAAAGTTTTGGAAAAGCCATGAAATTTAAATATTTTGGATGCAAAAACATAAAAAAAAAAAAAAAAGTTGAACATGATATTAGAATTTCACTTGTTACAGGAGTGCAACACCGTGCTATCGGGGATAGAAGTTTACGTTGCCATAAAGCAGGTTGAGTTGTCATCAGTTCAGCGCATAGCGCTTTTGAAATGGCTATTGGACATGGATTGTAAAGTGCAACGAATTGCCATGAAAATGTAGTTTTAACAACACGTGGCTTTTCAGGGAGAACTAACTGTGGCTACTGAAAGGTTAAGATCAGAAACACGCAGAATGCAGACTATGCTCCAAGTAAGTGGCGTCGTTAGGCCACTGACTAAATAATAGTTTAAGTTTTTTTTATATTCTTTAAAGGGATCCTATTTTTGTATGAATAATTGCAGAAAGATTCAATATAATATGCTGAAATGTTAATTTAAATAAATAATACAAACTTTTACAGTGTTAAGGTAGCGTCAGTGCTTCGTTATCCAATCCTTTCCAGTTTTTCACAGGGAACACCCACATTTCTGAAAATCCAGTCTACGTTTTCACTGTGACTTTACACAACGCTGCAACAACGCCTTTTTCTATGTCTATAATGTACACCTGCGGACACACAGCAAGACAAGTTACACAACATGGATCTATGCAAGTTTATGCAAGAACTTGATCCTTGATCCCTGCCCGTCCCAGTCCCATGATTAATGGCAGAGATTACTCCCGTCCCACAGGAATCCCACGGGAATGCCGTGAACTGCGGGAATCCTGAAAAAATGTCATCTTCTAGTCTGTAAAGATCAATTTTGTCAAGTTTATCTATTTGTGTCTTGGTGAGAGTTGTGCAACAGCCGAACTGTCAATAAAGTACTGGCTCCACTTTTGTGAAACTGCAGTTCCACATTGATTCAGATGCTCAAAGGTCTCTGGAGATTGTGGTGTAAAAAGCACAGAAAACGTGTTCCTGTGATGGAATCACTTTGATGAGAAAAAGGTCAGAAGAAGCAGACAGAAGAAACACCAAATCTCTGCTCATAAATGTAGCTGCTGAACTGGTGTCCTCACTTCCTCCCTGGTGTCTAGGCTTCTGAATACTGCCTGCTTGTCCCTGTTCCGATTTCTATGCCTTTAACCGATTTATAGTTAGTTGTCTGATAATGTGCTGATATTTGTCTGTCCATTTGTATTAGCAGGTTAAGTGCTTGTTGTGTTCTTGGTTTTCCTTAGATTTTTTTCTCAATTACAGCCCTCTTTTGTGTTGTCAACCTACGTTACTCAGCCAAGCTCTGATGGCTTTTAGTTCTTCCAAGGTTTACTTGAGAGCTCTTTGACTGAAAAAGTCTCACTCCTAGTTGAACTAGAAATTGTTTCGTTGTCACTCTAGAGTCTCTTTTAAGCCAAACTCAACTGTAAATTATTCTTTTCTAACTACCTGTTAAGCTACAGTTGAATTCAATTTCCTAGAGACCTACTCCAAAGAAAATTGTTTTTGGAGTTTTTTAACATGTTCTTGTGGAATTTTACTGATGATGGAGGACATACAATATAAAGAAAGTTAAGCCTCCAATTGGATTTCTGAGTATTTCTTTATTCAATTTGTGGTGAATCAGGAGCAGATGATAAAATGCCATTGACAAAGAACGTATTTGTTATGTTCATTCTAATGCAACCACTTGTAGACAAATAGATCCATGTATATCTTCGTTTTCCTTGTCAAAGCTGGCATCTGGCTTAAAACTGTTCAGCAGGCCACTTCTAATTGCTTGCCATTTTTTGTGGCATCGGTAATGTTAGGTTGAGGAGTTCTAAGCTAGCAGGACAGTGTGTAAACAGAGTGCTCTTAGCAACTGGGAGGGAAAAGGAGGGCGGGGTTGCTCCATGTCAATGGTCCCGCCCACAACTCAAAGGAAACTATGTACTAAAGAAACTCAGGTTTTGGCTAAAAACTGCATTATCACAATCAAAAGACCACTAGGAACACTGTTAAAAGAGATCAAAAGATGATCAGAGTGGGTCATATTGGAGCTAATTTTAGTATTTCCAACTTTACTAAAATAACCCAATTTGAAAATGTTTGGCATGTTTTTGAATCGTTCATTTTGCCAATTTCTTTTCTGAGTCATTAAAATTCAATTTTCTTCCTAAAACTCCTTTGTTCTCTTTATTCTCACCACCAGCTGACTCTTTAACATCTTGCTTTATACTATTCTATCTCTGCTTGAGGCCCGAGATCCAACAACACCAGAGCTTACCTCCTTCTCACTCTGTACATCTGCCAAGATGGTTTGGACTCCAGGGGTTCCTGTCCCTCTCTTTTCTTTTAATGCTTTTCTGTCCCACTATAGTAATCCATTAAGCCTAATCCCCACACTTAAATGCTTGCACATACAGTTTTACTCTCTGGTGTGGTATCCTTCTATTGAACTACTACAGACAAAAGAAATGGAATTAAGCAGCAGACCCAGTCGACAGAAAGCGAAATTGAGCCCTAAGGGTTAAAAACTTTATTGACATTGAATATTGGACAATTTCCAGCAACAAAAAATGATTAATTTTGTGTCATTTATGTTTTTACTTACACTTAATCTCTCCATTTGTGCTAAAAAGGACTATGATTTTTTCAAATCCAAAGACAATGTCATAATTTATTTTACGTTCAATTAATCTTGATGGGTAATTTCAGGTGTCCTATTGCCTCTAAAAAAGGTCACATGAAAAAAGGCTTTTGAAAGGTCCTGCATGGCATTACTATTCTGTACACTGGCACAGATTTGTGTGTGCATGATTTATTGCCTCAGTTGCAGATTGTTGATTACTGTACATCTCGGGGGTATGTGGTTACACCACACATCTGGATAAAAATGCTGGCCTTATTCTATCTAGAAAGGTCAGGAGTGCTTAGAAGGAGTTGCGGGTGATAGCTGGGAGGTTTAGCACATTGCCAAAACAATGCAAAGCAGGGTCAATGCTTTCTGTGATGAGGGCTTAAAGCTTGATCTCCCCGATGGTCTCTAATCACTACACCATCACTACCCCGCCCCTAAACTTTAGGAACTGTCACACCATGTGCAGCTACAGCTTTGTTACAGTTTTAACCAACAGTTAAAATTGGAAGCCATAAGCAACAGTGAATACTATTTTTATGTTTAGAGATTAAGGTAAAGAAAGAGAAAAGAAAATCAACGAAAGACTAACAGTCCTCAGATCTACAATTTGGCCTAATGGACTCGACCTAGCAAATTTCTCTGTACTATTCCTGATATTGCCGCACGTATTTAAAATGATGCTTAAAGTTAAAGTCCCATTAGCTGTCATGCACCTAGGTATGTGTTCCCCGTATTTGATCGGTGAACACTTTTTATTTTGTCTTTAATAGATTGCCACTAATTAAAGTATTACATTGTAGGACAATAAACAACATATAAAGCAATATGCATGTTTGTGTGTGTGTGTGTTTGTGTGTACAAGCTCATTTCTTGTGGCAAATGATAAAGCAAAAAGATGAATAATATCCTTGTTCCTACATTTATGCTTGGAGAAGGCCCCCAGAAAAATAAATCCAGTCTGGCTGCAGTGAATTTATTGGCCTTGATCAAAATTTTCAAACAGTTTTTGACAAAAGCCTTTTATTCCTTTAGGATATTGAACAGTTTCCATCAATTTATCTTAGTATTTAGACTTGTTAGGTGCTTTGTCATCTTTTGTGAGGGAGTTTTGTCTCTCCCTCAAACATGCAGAGAGATGAGCTGCTTTTCTGCCTCTCGTCTGCAGATATTAAACAAATCCAGTTCATGAAATCATAGGATTAGACTGGTAGGATTGGAACAGGTTGATGTGATTCCCTGAAGCTAATCGCTAAGTAAAAAAGTGAAGGATTTGAACATCCATTCATACATCTTCTAAACCCGCCGTATTCCCATTCAAGATTACTGGAGCAGACTTAGCTACGGATAGAGGAAGGCGGGGAACACCCTGGACAGTTCGCCACTTCATTGCAGGACAACTCAATATGAAGTTAGATTTGTTGCTTAAGGATTGTCTGTTTGTAAAAAAGTTTGTACTTGTAATACTAAATTTGTGCATCTGTAAAAATGTTTTGGAACTGTAGAAAAAAATGTCTGTCTGTAAAAAAGTTTTGTGTTTGTTGAAAAAAAAATTGTCTGTCTGTAAAAAGATTTTGTTCTTTTGTAAATGTCTGTAACATGACGTCTTAAACAGACAAAGCATTTTTATGGATGGGCAATTTCTTTTGACAAGTACAAAACGTTTTTACAGACAGACAATACTTTAGCACCACTTCGGGGTAACAGGACTGCTGGATCCAACTTGAAGGGGGATGGAGGGGTACACCCTGGACAAGTCATTGCAGGGCAATACAGAGACAAACAACCGTACACACTCACATTCACACCCAAGGGACAATTAGAGTCACTTGTTATGTTGTTATGTTTTTGGACTATGGGAGGAAGCTGGAGTGCCTGGAGAAAACTCATCAAAACTCATGCACAGAGAGAACATCCAAACGCCCCACAGAAAGGCCCCAGCTGGGATTTAAACCACGGCCTTCTCGCACTGAGCAGCCTAAGAATGAAACTTACAAACTGTCACAGAGGCCATGATATGTTCATTTTGCTTTATCTTTTTGTGAAATTATCTGTAAACAGGATGATGTGATGATTGACTACAGCTGTTTGAGCTGTAATGAATAGTGGGCAGAAACTGCTGAGTAAATTTAATTTAGTTAAGTCGCTTATTTTCACATTGTTATGCTTCTACTCTTAACAGTGGAAACTGATTTCAGTGTTAATTCTTCCACTTTTTAACACTTCCTTCGACTTAAAATAATGTGATATAACCAGGGCACTTTTGGATCTGTATGTACCGGTATATGAGTGATTGCCTTTGTGAATTTCAGTTTTCAGAATTCAAACTAACTTACAATTGATTACTTTTACTTTTCTGCTAAATACATAACTGTAAATTAATTATCACCAACCCAATATAGTGCATTTGCAAAAATATCAACTAAACCAATCCTTGAAAGCACCAAAACAGGAGCAAGGAGCACGTTTTAAATATTTTTATTGGAGTTAAATTCCAGAAGAATGAGTGTAAAAAATGTCATGCCACATGCAAAACGTGTCATTTAAACACATAAAGCTGAGACAGGCAAAAATATTTGGCAAAATTTCATAACTGATCTGAAGGAAATTGTTACTTTAGGTTTAAAGGATCAACTTTAAGGAACAGCTTTGTTCTGTTTAAAGCATGATCTTTAAAGAAGCAAAAAAAAAAGGATTTCACAAAAATGCTGGAAATAAGCAAAACTTCTTTAAAAGGCACACCTTAGAGCAGATACACGAATACGACCATCTTTAAAGATAAACAAAGCTTAACTAAAGCAAATCATAAGCTGTTAAGGGAAACGAAATGCTTTAGAATTGTTTTCATTTACCTACTTTTAAAGCTCACTGTAAGTATTTTGTCTTGAATATTTTGCATTTGATAAAACAAGAAGAAAACCCTTGTGACCCATTTCTGACTGACAGCATGTCATTTTAGCACAACGGTACGTTCCACTGCCAAGTAAATTAGTTCAGCTTGTTTGGTGATGTTTGCAGAAAACCCAGCATGCTGGCTGTAGCTTGAGGGTGTGTGTGGTTTTTGTCAGATTTCTGTCTGCCTCAGCTTTTGCTTGCAGATTTACAATACTTTTTCACTCACTTTACTTCTTCATTCTTGTTCATTAGTTATTTATTTATTTCTACATTTAACACATTCAAAATAATTACATCGCACAAAAATATTTATCAAAAGCATGCTTAAGTAAATGAAATAAATTAGGTAATTTCATGTTAACTCCTGTTATTGCTGAACAAACGCAGTGATGCTGTTTGCACATTTGGGTGGAGCACAGCTCAACCATCATCTCCTGCCTGAAGCTCAAACTATTTATAAACCGGTCATGCTTCTCTTATTTCTATTTCTCAATGACTACGTTTTTACCAATCTCAGCCTCCCCATCTTTAAGTCCTTTTACCCATAAAAAGGATTTTAAAGGCATCAATTACACTGATAGAGCACATCATTTTCATATGCTTCTCTCTGGTGAATAGACAAAGGAGATAAGGACAGGGCAGCTGTCAGAGTGGATACAATGAACCTCATAATGTTGTATAATTTTAATTAAAAAGATAAGTCAGGACCATTTTTTATCTGGAAGGAAGGTGCAGATGCAAAATTACGGGAAAACAAAAAAGATGATTATGTGTCTGTGCTATCTCCAGCCACGTTCACTGCACACAGTAATTGTATTTCACAATTTTGAGTGTGTCGCATTGTATCAATCCCCATTACCAAAGATGGCTTATGTGTCCTAACAGTGATTTGAGACATCCCACCAAGAGCATTTTGGATTAGAGCTATATTGCTCCTGAGACACTTCTGACAACCCAACCGGTCACACACACTCACTCGCAGTTACACACTCAATCACTCCCTCTGCCAGACATGGGTTCACGCCAAATAGGGCTATTTACTGGAGCAGGACTGGCACTTCTCCAGACCATGGGGGTAGCAGGCTTGGCATCGCAGATCACTTATGGACTCATTGAAGCGATTCGCCAGCATGGACAGCTTGCTACCATGACATAAGGAGCAGGGAGCACAGCCTGAACCGCCACAATGCTGGCAGCTGTCCACCTCCTGCAGACAAAAGAAACAGGTGGAAGACAGGTACTGTGATGCTAGAACAGCTTGAATGAAGAGACACATTGTAAAGGAAGAGTTAAAGGGATAATGTTACACCTATAGACAATTGCGATATTCAGTTCTGACACATGGATTAAGGTTTCTGTCCTGCAGTATCTTTTGGAAAAAAATCTCCAAATTTATAAAAGCGTCTTAAAAACTTTGCAAAGACATCCCACTTAAAACTATGGAAAACTTTTTTCACTTTGAGCTTATAGTGGCCTATGTGTTTTCCACCTTCTAAATATCAAAAAGGATTTTAAAAACAGTTAATCAGCACTTTAATTTGGAGATCTTATACTAAAGTGAAATGCATCAATAAATATGTTTTCATGTTAGAATTTGATCATTTTTTCCAGTCTTCAAGGACAGTGAGCCTACGCCCCAAAATGATACTTGTCAATAAAAATAAGCATGTTTAAAACGTCTTTTATATTGCACTCCAATGAAAAATTCGTTTTTGTTTATTTAACTATATTCTCGTGGCATTTTTCTGATGGTGGAGCTTAGAATTGCATTTCTTATTATTTTGTTATTTACATTGTTGTGAATCAGGAGCAGACAAAAAAAAAATGAAGTTGAAAATGAGCGTATTTGTTTTGTAGTGAATCACAGGGCGGACCACAAGTTTCCCACTCCATACTTATAGAGAAATAGATCAATGTACGCCTTCCTTTGCCTCATGTGAGCTGACATCTGGCTCAAAACTGTAGCTCCAACTACAGTAGCTCCAATATTGCTCAGCATTTCTGTTGCACTGGTAATGTTATGTTGGTGGTGTGGGTAGCGGAAGAGCGTGTAAACAGTGCGCTCTTATAATTGGGGAGGGGAAAAGGGGGCGGGATTGCTCCAAGCCAACTGTACTGTCCACAACTCAGAGGTATATTTCTAAAGAACCACTGCCACTCTGCAGAAACTGTCCTAAAAAATGACACCTTTTTTATTTTGGTTTTAAGAATGGCATAATCCTATTTAAGAAACCGGGAAACACTTCTAAAATAGATCAAAAGATGATCAGAGTAGGTCTTTAACTAAGGATTGACCAATGTTTGAACTTTGTAGACATCTAAGTCTAATATTGGTCTTGTCAAAAGTATTACATCTAGGCAAAATGTTGGAATGAGTGCAAAAATTGTATTCTTGAATTTAGTAAAAGAAAACTAAAAAGGATAAATAACCTAAAGTACAAAAAAATCAATAATCCTACAAAGAACTCAGCAAAATGAGAAGGAAATTAGAAAATAACACAAGAGATGAGAAGAGGCTGAATGGACTTGGTGTTTGTAGGAACAATAACCAGCTCAGGAGCAAAGGGATAGAAACAATATCAAAACTAGTATTCTCGCTGGATTTCTAGTGGCAGGGAGGTGCTGCAAGGGCAGAAAAAAATGGGGACTCATCAGTATCTGTTCACAGTTGGCAGATAACACCAGGACAATGGATTACTGACTGTAGCAAAACAAGAAAAGAATGGAGTACAAATAATGTGCATGTTACAAGGAGCAACTGTGGGAGGAGATATCAACAACTGATCTTGTTATTCTTTACTAAACAAACTTTAGGTGAATAAATTATTATCAAGAGGCGAGAAGAAAGGGATGGTGAATGGCATGGCACAACAGTATATTTCCTAAATAGGGTTCATAAAACCTGACCACACCAAGAGAATGATTAGGCCACGGATCATTACCTTAGTCTCTGTGTCACCAATCTTGTTCTCCTCCTTATCCACCCCCTCCAGTGAGGGAAGAGCTTTAGTCTTCCTCTTGCTGGCTCTTTCCCTGGCCTTTGGATATGCCTCCAAGTCCACTGAAGACAAAGACTGCTGACGCAACATTTCAGGCCTCTTTGGTGGAGCTTTTATAATGCGTAGATTGCTGGTGTAGATGATTATCTTGCCAAAATCCAACACAGGGGCCTATTAGAGATCAACACGTTAGTTCATCTGTATGTTTTGGATCCACATAATGATGTATGGCATTTCTCTGAGTCAACACTGTGGAGAGAACACATCCACATGATAATGCTGGCTTTACTGTTTGTGCGGATGACCAGAGGACTTCAACATGAATGCAGTTGAAGCATCAAAGCTTTGTAAATGAAGCACTGTAGAGTTTAAGTTAGATTTTTGGAAGTTTATAGTTCCAAGATCCACTTTTTTCTCAATGTCCAAAATACTTTAATCTCTAGAAAGAGCCAGAATTTCTGTAAAACTGATCATGGAAGATCCTTCATTATATTTAACATTTGTTTTCTACTTTTATCTTTGTATATATTAATGCTCTCTTAAAAAAAGTATCCAAACTCAGAGTATTATTGTTTAATACTGTATCAATAGGAACACAGTTGTATACATTTGAAATAAAGTAATCCTTAAGTTAAACACCCATTCCGAAGTAATGGAAATTGAACTTAAAATTGCACTTTTGAGTGTTTCTTTGTCCAAATTGTTGTGAATCAGAAGCAGATGAAAATACGCCATTCAAACGTGTATTTGAAACTGTATTTGTGATGTAGAAAATTCAATGGGCAGGCCACAAGCGCCCTGCTCCGCCTCCACAAACTATGTCCTAGAAAACAACACAGGATTTTTTGATTTTGGTTAAAAACTGCATAATCATAAATAGAAAATCACTGGGAATGCCTTTAATATAGATCAAAAGATGATCAGAATGAGTTTTTAAATTAAACTAACTGTTTATTCTCCTTTTCATAATTTCTCTATGCAAAAGTTATATATTTCAAGTGTACAAAATAAAAAATACGTAATTTTTTGACACTGTATGATCACCGTACAAAACAGATTTTTCTTTTTTTTTGGTCAAGCTAATCCAGTAACAAGAAAAACGTTTTGACATCATGTAGCCATAAAGTCTTTATGTGTGGCATCCTTTCAATTATCCTTTGACCATGAAAAAACATGAACAAACTCTACACAGTTGTCCTTAACTGATAAATACGATAAATACTGACTTGGTCAGCAGGGCTAAGCGTCCTTGTTTAGAGGATAAAAGAAGAAAAAATCAACATGAGTCCAACAGACGAGGCGCTGAGCAGAATCTCCCTCAAGCGTGCTGCTTTAATGAATCTACTGCCACAGCTGCTCACTAACACTGTCATTTCACTGTCAGATTAAAAATATGCTGTTATCGATGGTGCTCCACAATTTTGCAAGCGTGGAATGCAGTTGACATTATGTCTGTTCTTATGCAAAGATGGCTTATTATGCTTATGAAACATGCAGATGAGTTGTTACATGACATTATATTGGATGAGTTTTTAATTTTTAAGCTTTATTCAAGTAATAATTAAGCCATTTTTTGTGTTTCTATGAAGTGTGACTGACACTTAAAGACTAAAAACTTTCATGAAGTCATTTTTTAAAAAAATCCCTGTCTTTTATATCTGAAAACTCATAACAGACTTCTGCTACTTATTTATAGTCTTGCGTTTGTTAGTCAGTTACTAAAAACAGATTTTAGTGTCAATAAAAAGCTGTATTTTTGACAAATTCAAAGAATGTACTTGAATTAATAGCCAAAAAAGCAACTTTTTTTTTTTTTTACAAAATGCAAAAGTTGAATGACATACCTTGTTGTCTTCTTCTGATTGATCTCTTCTATCAGAAGCCGGCTTGTAGCCTCCTATTCCTCTGTAAACATTAATTCTTTGAGCAATGAGTCCTGTCGCTGGATAAACACCTGAGTTCAGAGGAGAAATCTGTTTACAATGAGATCTGAATGAGACACAGTTTGTTTCAAACATAAGGCTGAGCAGATCAGGCCTGCTCCACCCGAATGAGCCCAGATAAAGTCCCACACCAATCATCTTTTTTAACTAGTGTAAAAGCATTCCGAGTTTTCTTTTAATTATGATTATATTGTTTTCAGGCAAAATTAAAAACAACATTTTCATTTTCTTGGACATAGTGTCTGCAGAGCGGCAGTTATTTGTCATAAATTCGACTCAGAATTGTGGGCGGGACCATTCCTTTGTTAATTGTTAGAGGCAGATTCCAGCTCAGTTGAGGAAAACAAAGACTCACATGGATCAGTTTGTCTGCAAGTGGATGTAATAGAATAGAGCAGATCAGGGAGCTTGTGGCCTGCCGAATGTACATTGTGGATGTTACATAACAACTGCAAGCTTTTTCAAACCATATTTTTTGTCTGCTCCTGATTCACCACAATTTTTAAAAATCAAATTATGCATTAAAAGATAGAATTCTTGACAAAAAAGATAGTTCTCAGTGGATGGAACTCATTTTTTTTTCTCTACAAGATAAAAAGTAATACAAATGTTTTTCCAGTTTAAGATAAAGATAGTATGGGTAAAAATTAATCTCAGATGTTGATGGTTGCATGGGACAAGCTGCATGCTACTTTATGCTTTTTAAATCCAAAATGGACTGAAAAACACAAAAAAAAAACAACCGTATTTTTACAGATCTGTGCGATTTAATGTTTACTCAGAAACTTTAAACATCATACCACTGACTCCAACAAAACTTTTCTCCCTACAGGTTTGGTGCTTTAAGTGTCAAGAACTGCTAGTTTTTTGTTTGGCCCCATATGACAGCATTGATTTGATACACATCAGATCGGTGAGCCACAGCTCAGAGCATTCTGCAGCTGCGTACCTCGTAAAGCTTGGATCTCAAGCTCATTTGTCATGCTCTAGGTAAACATCACAGCAAAAGCTCTTAGCAAAATGTTTAGACAAAATGTTATCATTTTTTTTATCACGTGTATCATGCATCTTTTTATATGAATTTCAGTGTGAGCAATTGTTTGAAAGATTTATTTACACACTTAGATCAAGGCTAGTTTTTCTCTAAATTTTTGTCACCGCTCAAAATGTTAGCTGTCCAGTAAATTGGGAATCTTATAACAATGCATTATAACAAAGATCAGGCATTTATGGGTTTCAACAAATTTCAAAAAAGCAACACAGCAGATCGGTCATACCGCATCTCAGTTTAGTAATAGACATTCAGCACACATATTGACACAAATGTGCAAGTTTTCTTTGCCTGCACAGTTGTGACTGTTCCAGGCTTGGTATATGCACATATATTTACACCAATATATATTTTTTATATCCTTCGAGTGCTTTGAGGACAAATCTGTTTCATTAAGATTTTTAGTAAAAAAAAACGATTTTTTTCCATTACAATTGTTCAGAACAATAACAGTAAAACAATAAAATACAAAATTTCAAAAAAAAGCCAAAATCCTATAGACTTCTTTTGTGAAATAAGCTTCTATTACTCAGTCATTATATTTGTCAGAAAAGCCATTCTTGCTCTAGCTGTGTTTACATAGACAAAAGTCATTTCATTAAGAGCCTGATTAGAATAAAAATGCTTTATATAATCACGCCATTTAGAATACTCTGATCCGATCAGACTCATTTTCTTCTGATCGAGCTGGTTGGGTTATGCCAATTGTTCATCTGATCCTGGTGCATGTACACAATTTATTCTGATTGTGGGTTATTACTGTGCTGGCTTTTACGTCATGGGTCAATGGTGTGTGCTCTGGAGGAGGCTTCAGAGCGCAAACAGTACCAGCCGGCTGCTCTGCCCAAGCAACCTTCCAGACTCCAGAGAACAGTGTCTCAGATCAGAGCAACTGGACTCTGTAGCTTTGTGTCTGCGAGCAGGGGAGGATGCTTTGTTGCGGTGTGAGGAGGCTTCAGAACATAGCACGGCTGGCTATTTTGTGCGAGCGAGTGAGCTGCCAGACTCAGCAGAACTGTGTCTGCTAGCAGAGGAGTGGCGTAAATGCTGCTTTCCGCTCCTAGCAGTTTTGTGAAACCATGTAAACAATCATGTGAATTTGTGTTACCAATCAGAAAAAGTAAAGGCTGGTATATTATTATAAAGTATTCACATGCAGCCAAAATGCACATTGCTGCATTGTTTGCACATATTTTAAGTGGGCAAAATGCTAACTGTAACCCTAACCCTTCCTCCGGGCCCATGCGGCCAAGAAAAAGGTTCAGCACTAGCTGCACATACTTAGAAAATTACGTGCAAAAAAAAAAAATCACTTTAAAATAAATAAAAGCACACTCGGAAAATCGCCTCGTTACATGCTAACCGCAGCCATGTTTTTTACAATAGAACTCTGCAGTTTCTTTAGATAGTTATGAACATGTCTAAATGATTTATTCCGATCAAACGTGTCACGGATGTAAATGATTGTTCAGAAAACGGATGCTTGAAAAAGCTCAGGCTAGTGACGCAGTTACTGAAACGGGCTGATCAAGGTCTCTCTTCTTCACTCTGCTCCGCCGCTCCCTTCTTCCTTCATTTTTTTTTCGTCTGAGCTGACCTCTGGCTTAAAACTGTACGGCTGGATTGATCCAATATTGGTCGCCATTATTTTTGCCCCACTAATGCTAGCTTGAGAGTATAGGCTTGCACGTGAGAGCGTGCTAACAGAGTGGGGGAAGAAGATTCTCCTGAGCCGCTTTCCGTGGAAGGGGTGTGGACTTCAAACTAGCTTACTCGTGAATGGCGACAGTGGTTGCTCTAGAAACGTGACTTAGACCAACTCGGACCAATCACTGTCATCTTGCTACAAATAGCAGCGCCTGTCTCGCAGAAAAATTACAACTGAATTGGATTAATTTCACTGGAGCCAGAGGTAAGGCATTTTCTTAAGGTGACATCACAGCCGTTCTGTCCAGTTCTTTATACAGTCAATGGTAGCAGCTCCCCCACATCCCCTCCTCGTAAGTGACAGCTTGGAGCAGTGAGCTCGTAGCCTAAGTTAGTGTATTTTCTTCGTCACAAGCAAGTTCTTCTTATCTAGATTTTTATATCTGCCTTGGATTGAGGATTTGAATATTTACAAATGTAATTTTGAGCTTGATTTTCTTTATATACAGTATTATCTCCATCATAATGCCTCACAAATTTGTTAAAAACACCAAAAAAACAATGTTCAGTCTGTAACAGAAGATATAAATGAACAAGATTTCAATATTGGATGCACCTTGTAACTCAACACAATCTTCATCACAATCAAACAAAACAGGAGAATTCACAAACATGCATGTCACTCAAACCTTGTTTCTCCATGTTAGGATCCTCAAATTCACAAAGCTGCTCCATCTCAAGGTGGCTGGGAGGAATTTTATGGTGGAGGAAGCTATGCGGATATTGCTCTTCTGGACTGTCCAGCTCCTGACCGTCCTCATACACGTGCTTCAACACCCGGCCGCTGTAGGAAGATGCCAGCTTGAACCTCACCTGCAGCAGCGAGTGGGAAGTGTTATGTTTTCCTGTCTCTGATTGGTAAATTTTTCATATTAAGGATGTATCAGCAGTGACAGTACATCCCTTTGTAATGTGGAACTGGAGGTTTTAAAATAGAGCGAGGACTGTGAGTTATAAAAAGAGCTGCTTTATCTGACGTAACAGGCTCATGCAGACTTTGGTTTGATCTCAATACAAAAGTTAACTTCTTGCCTGCTTCTCCCCTTGCAGTTTTACAACATAAGACACAAATAAAACAACAATATTACACTAAAAAATATAATTTTTGAGAAAAAAAATGCAATTTAAACCTCATTCATCAGCAATTGAGGTCATTCTTTTTTGTCCTTTGAAAAAAATGGACACTTTTACCTTTCTTGGCTTGGTGTCTTCATAGTGCTGGTTCAGTTTTTGCTGAAGTTCCTCCATGTTAGCCAAATAAAGAGTCGGTGCATGAAAAACCCTTAGTCCGTAAATGTAGCTCCCCACTCTAAGGGAAATGACATCATCTTAAACAGACATCCTTTCTCCAGGAAGGAAAGATTACGTTGGGATGTACAGATTTGGACGGAGATACAACGCAACCGAGAGTCTGGCTGAAGAGCTGCATGGAATCGGCGGAAGTCAAAAGGAGGATAAAAACTATTTTTTTGGGGGGGGGTTGTCCTGCCTCCAGAGGTCTATACCTGCTGTTTTAAGGAACCCACTTCTCCAGCTTACTCTGCTCAATTATTAACAAGAAGATCATGTGTACAAAAGGGTGGCAGAGAAACCAGAGGCTCCATCATCAAATAATTATGATCACCAAAATAGATGGTATTTGGAGGCAGAGTGCAGTTCCAAGCTGTTGTGAGTATTAGGGTGAGAAATAGAAAGTGAGGTTGTGTGCGTGCATGTGTGTTTGTGTGTCTTGACAAATCTATGTGTGGGAGTTGTTAGTTGTTGGACAGCTTGTCCTTGGACTACAGCCAAGTGCATCCACACTAAAAAGGTAGATTTGATGTGTGTTCCTGCATTCAGAAAAACCCTCTTATTTTGATAAGAGGGTTTTTCATCATAAAGCTAAATCATAAAGCTATGATTATAGGAAGATTAACATCTTCTGAGAATAACACTTCAGTCTCTGTGAAGGGCTTTTTTGATGTGTATGTGTCGTTCTTAAGTGAGCAGTGTTAAGTTGCTGGTGTGGCAGCCGAAAGAATTCACACCTGTGTATTATTATGTGTATTATTACTGGACTTTCTTTGCAACATGAACACGCTGCATCAGGCAACAGGTTACAGCAACACACTTCTTCTCACACATGCTCACGTCTCTCTCTCACTCACTACTTCGCCTAGTGGCACCTAGTGGCATAACAATAGCTGAATACAAGAAGCAGTCAAATGTTTACATGTCAAGCTTAGATTGCATTCTAAAGAATAGTATTTTAACCACGTCTACCTAGAAAGTGTAGCTTGCTGTCTTTGTCTTTTTTTTGCAGTTGAGAAAATCTGAACATTTTCAATTTGTAATTCATGCAAACTAGTTTCTCTTCACATTCTCAAGCAGGGGTGGGCAAGCTAAGTGACTTTTGGGCAACGAGTGGTACTAAAAATTGACAGAAGGGCCGGACCAGGAGCAACCTGGGGTGCTTTGGTAATCCGCCTCAAAAAATAACTCAAAATCTGGAGAGAAACATGCTTTTATTTGGTCTGAAAATTAACATGTATATTTTGATGTTGAACATTTTGGACTTCTTTTTATTGTGACCTTTTTTCATCATTTTAGTGCAAAATGCACCGATAGTTTGATGACCCTGAGGGAAAATTGCAAACTTAGAAAAATGCTGCATTCATGTGGTGTTGGAATAATCGGAAAAATGATGCCCGACTCAAAAAACGTGCATGAACACCAGAAAAACAACAAAATCTTCAAAAAATTACATGAATTGGTGGCCATTTCCTTTTGGTGATTTTTTTAAGCCTACTAGTTGTTATCCTAAAACAAAAATGAACCATTTTTTATATAATTCTTTCCAAACATTAATGCTCAAATCACGGCTCCTCTGGTCATAGTAGTCAATACCAAAACTGGTGATGTATCAGTATCTATATTTCAATATCTTGGTACTGATACTCCTATCAATAGCACTTCAACTTTGGTTTCAAATGGGATCTTCAAACAGGTCATGCGTTCGAAGAATCGTCCAAAACGTGGGGAAGTATTGGAGAAAAATAATTAAATTTAAAATTGCAATCTAGATTAACTGATTTGTACAAAAGATACAAGATCTACTTCATGCACATCACTAAAAACCTTTCTACAAAAGGTCATACTTTACAAGTGTTACATTAAACTCGGAAAAACACAACTTTTTTTGTAAGTTGTACCATTACTTTGAGCATAAATGCTTTTATTTCAAGCATTTAAACTGAAAGCTGAAAACAAAACCGTCATACCAGAAAGTTTTTTATACAAATTCCCAAAGCAAGTTTTGTCAATTTTAAAACAGAAGTGTTTACCAGATGGAACTTTCCTACACAGCTTGTCGGTAGATCAGACCAGCGTTTAGCTCCGATTGGGCAGGGTAAAGCCTTTTGAAGTGCCAGAAGACAGGCACTAAAAATGACTGTTTCCCCAGAGGAGATGTGTTGCAGAAAAGGTTTAGATTGCAGATTTGCCTTGGTTTAATGTGTGAGGATGTGTACCTGGTAGTCAATTGTAAGTTCATTCTTTTCTATGAGAAGGGCAATTATCTGCAACAAATGTGTTTTTCTTGTGTTTCTGTTTAAAATGTAGATTTTGTTTGAGATTATGGAAATATAGTGGCCAAGAAAATGGAAAACAATACAAAATATGAATTTGCTAGAATTATTTTCAGTCAACCAATCTGTAAAACTTGACATATATAACATCAAATTTTTCATGTTTAAAAACAAGATCTAACTAAAATACTTTTACTTTTATAACATGAGTTCATTTGTAGCTGGGTAGGGGTCATTGGATTTTGAACAAAAAACACTTTTGTAAGATGCAGCATTGATTTCTTTAACTTTAATTAATTTGCTCAAGGACAGCTGTAACCCCCACAACCCCTATTAAAGCACGTACAGCAAAAGTATGTTTAAACAGTATTAATCTACAGAAAAGACTAAATTAAAATTGTATCAAAATTAGCCATAAGGAAACTCTCTTAAGGGGGAACCTTTCATTATTTTATATTACCCAAAGGATAGATATTTAAGTACATTTTTAATAACTTCAAATTTCAAATAGAGCTTAAAGAAACAAAGATAATCTTACGATTCAAAAGCATACCAAATAATTGATGACATTTATTAATGTTTTACATTATGCAGATGTGTTTTTAAAACTAACATTTAATTTTCACAGAAAACTTCAGATTTGATTTGTAAAACGTCAAGCCTCAGCTCTGTTATAGAAAACGGTGTACTTTGTAAAATGAGTCATAAAGTTGTGTTTACCTTTTTTTTTCTTTTTAGCTCTTTTAATCCATGTTATGGGATATTTCTATATCTGTTTTTCCCCAAATAGCTAAAATGTAAGCAATACTTACTGGAATTGTTTTACTACTGCTAAACTGTTAATTTGAAAATATCAGTACATTAGATAATATTCATTAGAACATAAGAGTCAATGATCTCATCACACAAACATGGACATTTTCAGGTTCTATTAATGGCTTGCATGGCTCTTGTGAGGTCAAATTGGGTTTGCTCAGTACTGACATTCTTTTTTAGCATTAATTAACTGTTTATGGATTCATCGAAACTGCAGTCCCATCTTTAGGTTAAAACACTGAATCTCTGTCTGCTGATGTAAAAAAAAATTATGGCAGGATAAGCAGATGTTTTGCTTTTGTGGAGGGACATTTTGTACAACAAACACTTACAAATGGCCATCATTAACTGAAAGCATGTTAGAGTTTATCTTACAGTTATTGGAACAAATTAGTGTTATTAAATCGAATCTAAAATAATAATTTAAGAAGTGTGTGCCAGAGAGTGAGAGGACTATGAGCTGGCCCCTCCAAAAGTCAGCTTTATCAGATTGTGAAACAAGCGTGTATGGTTACTCAAGCAGGAAATTGTTTTGGGTTCATAGAAAAGAATGAAGTATTTCATATACTAGAGGTTCTGCTGCTTTCAGTTCAAATGATTGCCACTCAATCGGGCTCGTTGTGTCTCTAAATTAGCAGTTGAAGTATACTGGTTATCCCAGTTATATATGTCTTTTTTTTTTTTTTTTTTAACTTGTCCTGTCCAACAGCTGAGCAAACAGATATGAGCTGAGAGCCTCTTGTATTAGACAGATTTTACTCTTACAATCGGGGGTTATAAATCATCGAACACAAAATGTATGTTGGTATAAGCCCCTTTTGTAATTTAAACCAAACTTTATTAATATAGATTTTTTTTTGTGTGTGTCTTTTTTGTTGGACCGGACGGAAAAGGAAAGGGGGAAAAGGAGAGAGTTGGGGGGGGGGGGGGGGGGGGGGGGGGATGGTGGATTATATAAATTAGAGAAGGACTACTGTGAAGGGAAGGTAGAGTTGTTAATCTACAGGCAACAAAATGTTGGAGCGTATACCCATTGCAATAGTGAGTGTTGGTCTAAAATGGGCAGGGCCTGTCCACACACTCAGCTGTTACATACCTGCCGGCTCCAAGAGTGTTCACAAACTTGACCACATCCAGATCACACGCACACTTGTGCATACCAACCAACACATGTAAAGCATTACATTCTGTCACGCACACTATTCGAAGGTGTAAAGGTGAGCCGACGCCTGTGCTCAGGTGAATGTTATGTTAAGCTGAAGTGGATGATGGAATGCACAAAAAAGGAGGGAGAACCCCCAGCCATCCCCACACCAAGACACCCGCCGAGGCGGCAGTGCCGACCAGGGCCCGCCCCCGCACCCATACTGTGGGGTCAATGGAAGAGATCCACCCGCCAGGCAGCCCGGTCAAGCACCCAGACCAGGGCCCGCAGGAGAGCCACACGGGCCCCCAACACCCGAGCGCAGTGAGGTACGGAAGCGCAGAGCGCAAGGCCCAGCCCAGTCAGGAGAGCAGCCCTCCCACCGCGCCAGGTGGCCCAGCGCGGGGCCCCACCCCCGAGAGCCCCACCACCCCAGACAAGCCGCCCACCACCACCCAGGAGTTCTGGGCATCCCCCCACCCCAGCCCCGGGTACGAGCCCGGGCCCCCCACGGGAGACCCGCTCCAAAGCTCCAGGCAGCTGCGGATATCCAGAAGAGAGCACGATGGGGGTCAGCTACCCCCATCTAGAAAAGGGATGACCAAGAGAAGTGGGGGTCCCCGAAGGTGTACATTGCCTGACCAGGCTCTCCTAATGTTGTGACCCAGAAGGGGCTCGGCACCCGAGGGTAAGGGCCAGAACCCGCACCACAAGGACACAGACACCCTCCAGGCTCAGATGGAATATGATCCCCCGCTCATGGACTTGCCAGAGGACAAAGGGATCCCTCTCCCTGCGTGGGGAGGGGGCCGCCGGGCCCAGGAGGCCGACCCCCAGGAGACAAGGCCACCGCTGCTGAAGGCCCTGTTCCCTCCACCAGGGATGGGGTAGGGGACAGAAGATCAGTAGTCCCACCTTCCTTGTGTAATGTATTTGTGTGTGTGTTGAGGTGTGTTTCTTGTGGTTGATGGGTGTGTGTAATAAAGGGTGCAGTTAAAATTGGCGAGCAGGGCACTGAGGACATCTCCTGATTGCTTACAGGGATGTCCAATCGCCCTCTCACCAAGGAGCCCTAAATGTCTTCGGTGCAGTTAAAATTGGAGGGTAGAGCACTGAGAGGACATCTCCTGCTTGCTGGCAGTGATGTCCTAGCACCCCCCACCAAGGATCCTACGTGTCTAAGGTGCATTTAAAAACAAGAGAAGGGGGCGAAACTGTGCGGAGACCATGGGAGGGGTGGACCACTGCCAAGTGGCTCGGCCCCTCGAGGTATTCCGCAAGCACGCCCCCCCTTCCAACCTAATAAGTGGTCGTATGAGGAAGGAGGGAAGGTCAGGGACAGTTACCAAACTGACCCCCGATGATGAAACAACCGTCCCCCCGCCCCCCCAGCATTGGGCCCAAGTCTCCCCAGGGCAGAGGCCCCACCGCCTGAAAGCCAACCCCCCAGGCCCCACACCCCCCACCCCACACAAAGAGAGAGGAGCCCAGAGGGGGCCAGCCCCTCCCCCCCAAGCACCGCCCCTGTAGCTACCTGGTCAGGTACCAGCGGGCCCGAGGAAGCCCCTAGGGTCCCGTACTGGACCCCCCCTCTTGTCCACAGACATCCCCTCCCCTGGCCCGCTCCCCCCAGACCCCGCAATGGTAGGCTTTACCTGGAGCAATCGCAGGCCCCAAGAGGGTTGCCCCACCCCGTCCCAGGGCCGGAGAAGTTGTGACCCCAGCCCCCAGGTGCAGCCGGGCCGCCCATCCAGCGCAGGCAGACCTCCCAGGGCCAGGGCCCCGCGCAAGCCCCCCCAGCACACGCAAAAAGACCACCCCCCCAGCCAAGCCAGACCCCCACCCAATGCACCATCCACACACCCCCACGCCCAGGCCTGGGAGACCATGCGGCCCCTGCGCTTGCCCCACCCAGGCGCCGGACCAGACCCCCTGACCAACAGCGCCCCCCTGCCCCCACCAGGCACCAGGTAGGCCCCGACCCCGGCAGACAGTCAAGGCGCGGCGACACCCAGGAATCCCGCCCCCTAAGTTATGGAGTTAGCTATGGGAGACCAGAGAGCCCGAATTCCTTTTAAGTTATTTGAGCTCTTAGTTGACATTTTTTCCAAGCTGATATGATCCAATAGCAGATTCATGTAATGACTTATACTAATATTTTTCTTGTTTTTCCAGTTTAATAAAATTGTCTGTTTTGCTATACAGAGTTATGAAGATTATAGATGCTAAACTTCCCTCTGTGTCGATGGCACTCATGTCACCCAGCACACAAAGTGAAGGTGAGGCTTTGATTGAAACCTTAAGCCAGACTGATAAATCAGCACATACCTGTTTCCAGAGAGCCTGGACAGGTGTAAAGAACCACAGAGCATGCATGTAATTGTCAGGTAAATTACTATCACAATGCTCACAAATGTCTGAGTTTTTGAGACCCATCTTGAACATCCTCTGTCCAGTATAGTAAATTCTGTGAAGAGTTTTGAATTGTATTAGTTGAAGGTTTGGACTTTTGGTTAATTTAAAGGTATTTAGACAAATTTCTGACCAGAAGCTTGTGTCTGTACTTCTGCCTAAGTCTGCATCCCATTTTGTTGTTGGGATTGAGACTTCGTTATCTAAGTTGCATAAGAGTTTGTATATTTTGGAGAGAGTTTTATTCAATGAAAAATTAATCATAGAGGTAACTAGTTCTGGTAATTTTAAGTCATTGTCACTGGATTTAAATGTTTTAGTAATTACAGATTTAAGTTGCTGATATTCCAAGAATTTATTTATTCCATGTTTTTCTTGTAGTTCTTGGTGTGTTATGAATCTTCCGTCTGTAATTAAGTGCTCGAGTAGTCTTATGCCCCCTGCTTGCCAAGCAGGGAAGTGCAACATTTTTTTATTTATCAGGATGTCTGGGTTGTTCCAGATGGGTGTCATTTTGCATGGTAGTAGTGAAGAGTTTGACATTTTAAGAAAATCCCACCAGGCTATTAAAGTAGTACTTATATTACTACTTTGGTAGCAGTCATGTTTTTTTATTGTTGGGCTTATAAATAGTAGATCTGACAAGTTAATCTTTCCACAGAATGCCTGTTCCAGATCCATCCATGGGTTGGTTTCTGGATTGTTTTTTATCCATCTTAAGAGGTACTGCAGTCTGTTGGCAAGAAAGTAGTTATGGAAGTTGGGTAATTCTAAGCCTCCACAGCTTTTTCTAGATTTTAAAGTTTTTAGACTAATTCTTGCAGGTTTATTGTTCCATAAGAAGCTGGATATGGCAGAGTCTAATGTTTTGAACCATTTTAGTGGTGGTTGTGTGGGGATCATTGAGAACAGATAATTAACTTTGGGTAAAATGTTCATTTTTACTGTGGCTATCTTACCCATGAGTGACAGAGGCAGGTTGACCCAGCGGGTTAGATCATCCTGTATACTTTTCAGTAATGGGGTGTAGTTTAGTTGCACCAGTTCTGATAGTTTCGGGGAGAAATAAATACCTAGATATTTGATATTGCCTGATTTGACTGGGATTGAGGTCTTTTGCACAGCATTACCATTCAGTGACAATAAAACTGATTTGTTCCAGTTAATTGAGTAGTCTGAGATAGAGGAAAATTCATTAATAATTGTTGTTGTTTCACTAATGGAATGTGAATTGTTTAGAAAAAGTAATATGTCATCAGCATAAAGACAAATTTTATGATTACTGTATTTTGTTGTAATTCCTTTAATGCTCTCGCGCTGTCTTATTGTTGCAGCCAAAGGTTCAATAAATATAGCAAAAAGAGAGGGGGACAGTGGACAACCCTGTCTGGTCCCTCTCCCAAGAAAAAACCTGTCAGAAGTCTGTTTGTTGGTTCTGACTGATGCATTTGGGTTGTGATATAATATTTTAATCCAATCAATGAAGGATTCCCCAAACCCAAACTTATGGAGGGCAGCAATGAGGTACTTCCAGTTTACTCTGTCAAATGCTTTTTCAGCATCCAATGAGAGTATGGTTGTTTCCTGGTTTTTAATAGTGGCAAAATCTATTATGTTAACAAGTCTGTGGACGTTATCACTTGAGTGTCTACCTTTGATGAATCCAGTTTGATCATGATGAATTATATGAGGAGTGATTTTTTCCATCTTTAGGTTAAAACACTGAATCTCTGTCTGCTGATGTAAAAAAAATTATGGCAGGATAAGCAGATGTTTTGCTTTTGTGGAGGGACATTTTGTACAACAAACACTCTTACAAATGACCATCATTAACTGAAAGCATGTTAGAGTTTATCTTACAGTTATTGGAACAAATGAGTGTTATTAAATCGAATCTAAAATAAAAATTTAAGAAGTGTGTGCCAGAGAGTGAGAGGACTATGAGCTGGCCCCTCCAAAAGTCAGCTTTATCAGATTGTGAAACAAGCGTGTATGGTTACTCAAGCAGGAAATTGTTTTGGGTTCATAGAAAAGAATGAAGTTTTTCATATGCTAGAGGTTCTGCTGCTTTCAGTTCAAATGATTGCCACTCAATCGGGCTCTTTGTGTCTCTAAATTAGCAGTTGAAGTATACTGGTTATCCCAGTTATATATCTCCTAACAGAATATTCAATATGAGCTTCATCGTTCGACTGCAGAGGTCTGTTATGAGTGTAACTCAAAAACAGTGTGCTTGTATTGATGAAAAGGATTTTGGATGAAAGTTCACATCACATTGAGGTCCAAATGTCTGTGTTCTTGTAGTTTTGATTTAAACTACTAATAGTCATGAACAAAAGATGGATATGTTTGGTTTTAATACACGTGGTCTGAATTCGAATTCCTCCCCTACCCCTCCGGCTTCTCCCTTACCCCTTCATTGGGCCCTCCAAATTGAGCGATATGGAAAACAGATCATGTGTCCCTACTTTGAACGTCTGTGTGCTCCTCATTTCTTATCCCTTTTTGAATACAAGTTTTCTTTTTTTCCTATTTTATATACAAGTTGGCACATACTCGTGAAAGACCCCAATTATACCAACAGGAATGGGGATCACTTAGAAAGCTTTCTGGTTACATTTTCTTCACCATGCACAGAGCAAATGGTTTTGGTGATTCATGCAATCACAAGATTTTTTTTTAACCAAACACACAAAGAAGTTTGAAACTCATTTTTAGCCTCTTTCATTCCACACCCTGTCTCTTTCTATTATTTCAGCTCCACTGGATGAGCTGTTGAACTTTCTGAAACAACTTAAATGATGACAAAGCAGCAATCTTTAGAAACTTAATTAGACTCCCATTATTTCTAAAGAAATCTGCTCAACAGCAGCAGTCTTTTAAATAGAACTGCTAATGCATTTAAACATCATTATCTTAATTGCAGTGTCTATCAAATGATGGAAGCTGCAAGTCCTAGTCAAGTTAATTTTTAATATTTCGCTGGGACTTGTTTTCCATCTTGTTTTAATTAGCCAAGTGCTAGAGATGATGACCCTCAGCTCCTGAGAAACCTGAAGCTTCATGTCGAAATTCATGTTTGGCTCCTCGTGTGACTTGCCCTCTTCACTTTATTTCATCTCCAGAAAAACACAGCCCACAAAAAAATGACGCACGCCATGTGCAGTTCCACACAAAATTAAATTCAGAGAAGAAGTAAGGAAAATCAGGTCATGGAATCAGTATTCTCCCATGATGCATATGCAAAGTCTATATGAAAGTGACTGCAGATGCACGGACTGAAATGACTTGAAGTGCTGCTAACAAGAAGAATATTCTAGCTGAATTATTTAATAGAAAGATATTTTAGTTTCCTAACAAGACACTTGAACATCACATTTCTGCGTTATTATGGTTTGTGGATTTCCTTAGCATCAAATCACAGTGACGGTTCTGAACTGATGCAGCCTTCTGGGAGAACAAAAGTTGAAATAACTCACATTCACTCACAGGGAGAAATGTCAATCTACCTTAAATTCAGCCTGAAATTAAGATCCTCCTTAATTGTATAAGGATATAGTTTTAACTTAGTTTAGGATGTATATTTCATTCATTGAATATTTGCACTCACAAGTTTAAGAAAGTAATATCAGATTATGGCTTCACTTAAACTGAAACAATAAAGTAATATTGCTTCTTGGAGCATGGTCTGAAGCCAGAGAGGAGGTTTATGGATGCACTGAATGAAGACATGAAGGTAGCTGGTGTCAGAGTAGAGAATGCAGAAGACAGGGTTAGATGGAGGAAGCTGATTTGCTGTGGCAACCCCTGAAGGGCACAACCGAAAGGAAAAGAAAAAGAGCATTTCTAAAACAATAGATAGGAGCAGATTTTGAAAGCCACAAAGTTTGACCTGGATTTGGATGTGGGACTAACAAACCTGAAATGCAGGAAACCTGAGTCAGGCAATTCACAGCAAGCCCCCATTTTTTTCCTCCTAACCTTTAACTTTGGCTGTTTATTGAGGTGATGGCAAGACAAAAATATCACCTGTGGGGAATACAACAACAGCAGAATAATGATGACTCCGGAGACTTAAATAATTATATTAAACCCTCTATAAATGCCAAAGCTCCAGGATCACCGTAAAAAGAAAAGTTTTAAAAAGCAGTAGTTTTTTTTGGTTATCCAATTGTGACAAAAGCTCCTTTTTACATCTTTTTTTTTGCAACTGTAGTTTTTTCAAGATGTCAAAAGCACATGCAAAACTCAACCAAGTTCAACCAAGTTATTTAAAGTCCCACTCAGATCTACTGCATTTTAAAAGCATTCCCAGTGGTCTTTTAGTTATGATTATGTGGTTTTTTTTTTTTTTGCCAAAATCAGAAAACTTGTCATTTTCTAGGACATATATTTCTGCAGAGCAGCAGGAAATCATGAGAAATTTGTCTTCGAACTGGTCGGTGTGGAGCAAACCCCGTCCCCCTTCCCATCACCCACACTGAGCTATGTGTTTTCAGGCTCTCTTGCTATCTCACACCCCTTTGAACCTCCAACCAAACTTTACCAGTGCATCAAAAATGGCGAGCAATTTTGGTCCAATTCACTTGTACAATTTTGAGCCAGATGCCAGCTCAGACGAGGAAAACAAGGACAAACATAGATTAGATGGGATGCATCAGAATGGAGCTGAGCATTGAGCTTGGTGGCCCCCCCAGCATATTTTCTACATCACAACTCTTTTTCAAACTGCATTATTTTTGTCTGCTGCTGATTCACAACAATTTGAACAAAGACATACTCAAAAATTAAATTTTGAGCTTAATTATCTTCATATTTGTTCTCCATCATCAGAAAAATGTCACAACAACAACATGTTAAAAGCACCAAAAATACAATTTTCATGAGAGCGGTTCCTTAAACGGCCGTATGCATCTTAGTTTAAAAAAACCCTTTTTTTTTTTTAATATTGTAAGGGTACCTTTAAATGGAATCGTCATATTTATTAAGTTAAAAAAAGGCTGTTTGAATGTGAGTTTGTTCATTTTAATTGTTCTTTTAAATCTGTTCAATGCACAAACAGTTTGCTTAGTTTCCAAAAATAGCAGTAAAGGGAAAAAAACAAACAAGTGAGGCATGCTTTGGTTCTTCGGTCTCCATCTGATAGTATTTGGAGCCTTAGAGGAGCAATTTATTTTCAAGAGGATCTGGCTGCATAGGAAAGAAGGGTTGACAGATGTCACTTGAGTAGAACTAATTTACTCTTGAGTGGAATCAAGTACACAGAGAAGCCTTAATCCAATAGAAACACAGTGGTGGTGCAGAGAGAGAAACGGATAAGTGGGATTTTTTTTTATGCCACCAAAACGAAATGTTTAAAAGGTAAAATCTGGGGAGATGTATGGACTTTTTAAAAATATTTTCATACTGATTCAAGCACAAGCAGAATAGCATATGCACATTTGGTCAAATTATAATGATTTCCTAAAAAGCTTTTGGCATGCTCCCTCTGCTAAAGTGGATACATTTTGCAGAAGCTCTTTCTGCTGTAAAAGCTGATGATAAAGTGATCTGCTTTGGCTACACAGTGAAAAAGGCAATTCAATGTCAGAAATTGATTAACTTCAAGAAAAACCCTCCATACTTGTCTGCAGTTTTCCACCTCTACTGCCACATTCTGCATTAAACCACAACACTAACTCAAAAAATGTGTCATCATGCAGAATTTTTTGAAGGATTTTCTGTGGTACAATATGTGCTGCTCGTCCAAGCTGTCTTTCCTGGTTTTTTTTTTCCAATCACTCCCAACCATTTTATAACATTTGGGCTAATTATGAGGAAGACACCCTGTAGCTGAGACTTTGCGCTCAGCATATAAACTTAGAAACTCAGTGTTTTAACTTGTCAGAAGATTCTGGATTTACTTGGAGGAGCTTCTGCTGTTCAAACCCAGTCGTGTCATTTTTATGTGAAAGGATTTTAAAGAAAAAAGGGGACGCTTTGATCATGCAGAATGTGTACATTGCTGAGGCCAACAAAGATGAAAATGTAATATTCTTCATAAGAGTTTATTCTTGTTGGCGAAAAAACAAATCTACTTGTGACCTTCAGAGGAATATCAATGTGCATGGATAATAATATGACCACTCACAGGAGGATTGTGTTTGGGAAATAACAAACAAAAACAAAAAAAAAACATGATCTCATCTTTCTTATTGCACAGATTTATGAAAGCTATGCCGCTGGTTTTTAGTTTCATCCATTTTCAACCTCAATAATTCCCAAATAAATATAAAGTCCCATGCACCACATCGTTTAGATGGATTAAAACCATCTCAAAATGCTTTTTTTTTAAAAAGCAAAATTGAAAAGGCAAGCAGCAGGGAAAATAAACAAAAATAAACAGCAAGAGTAATTGATGGAAAATGCTTCTCTGAACAATTATGCAAAGAAATAAATAGGCTAGTGATTTGATGCACTCTGCCTTTTCCCAAATCATTCTGTGTGCACGTTTGCATCTGTTAATTTTTTTTTATTTTTCTGCCAATTAATGTTTTTTTTTTTTCTCTTCTGCACAACAAAGAGTAGCTTAACACATATTTTTGGCTGCTTGTTGCCTGCATTGTGTGCTCGCTTAGCTTGTCCATTTCCTCCTGTACAATATTTGATAAGCTTCAACAGACATGCACAGAAAATTGAACAAAAGGGAAAATAGATGCCTTTGTATCAAAAAATAATGCTTTTGACTAAATGCATGTAAGTAAAAAAGGAAGACAAAATGCATCACAGGCAACTCCTCAAGACACCTTACATGTTTTTGTTGGTTCATAAATTATTTTCTTTTCAAAAGTACATACAGATTAACAAAAACTATTGTACAACGTTAAACTTGTCAAACACAAGAAAACAATTGCATTCAAAGCAGGTATTTTAAAGTTACATCATAATCTGCAAAACTGCTTTTGCAGACTTCTGTGCTTTTTTTTTTTTTATTCATTTACTTCTGCAAATGCTGAGTCAGCGGTTTGATGATGAGCGCTCAGCAAAAGCTGGCCAGTGTGGCCACGTCTTACAGAAGAGCCTTTGTAGCATAAATCGTATAAAACCTGTTTGGATAGCAGATTGCTTGCTGTGCAGATGCTGACAGGTTTGGGTGCCCACTGTGCCCCCTTCTCTGCTGCTGCACTGTGAAGCAGTAAAGAGGACTTCTAAAGCACATTTTCAGTAATATGATATTGACAGCCGGAGGCATGTTCATTATAAACATGCAGAGAAGATGAAAGGATCCACTATGGGGAAAAAAAAGCAAATCCCTGGAGGTAGAGGTATTTATGTATGCTTTTTTGACCCATCTCACCAACCATAAATAATGTTACAGACCACAAACACCCCCCTGATGGCAGCAGCTCTATTCATGACGAAACAGCAGACTTTCAAAAATCGTTTTTTTTTTTAGAAAATAATTTACTTTAAAGTTGCCGCTAATTACTTTATTTTTTTTTTTTTTGCCAACATCTATTTTGGGATTCAAAACTTAAAGACCCATGCTCATCCAAACAGTTGCAAGGATTCTGGAAAACCGATGTCTTTTCAGTTTTCTCCTTGTATTCTGTGAATTTATGTATCATCCAAAATCATTTTGGAATACTAATGAGTGTCTCATCCACGAAAGGATCTGTTACTGGTTTTTATTTATAAAAAGCTTTATTGTTCTTTTAATGCCATAGCAAACAATAAATTGGTCATTAGATTGCTTGATCAGTGAATCAATAGACAGGGACACAGAAAAGCTAAATTTACTAGATCTTAATTTTATAATTCAGACTTACTTTTGAGAGATTGCTTTGGTTTATTTTTGCCACCACGTCACTTTTTAAAGTTAAAAGCTTTAAATCAGGTGTGGGCAACTCCATTCCTGTGGGGTCAGTGTGTCTGCATATTTTCCAGATTCCAGTTCTTACTTAGCTGATTACCTAAACCAGGTGTATCTAACTGAATGAGAACATGCCAGAGTAGCGTATGTTAGAAAAGAAGCAGGAATGTGGCCCTCAGTCCCCACCCCTGCTTTAAAATTTTCTCAGATTGTCAGAAGAAAAGCCTTTCTAGAGCTTCAAGAGACTTCCTCTGCTCATTGGTATTTTTTATTATAATTTTAGCTTAAAGTGCTGTCTGTCACTGTAGATGTCATGTTGACTTGTCTCACTTTTTTAAGCAGCATCTGTTCTGCCTCTGTCTCACCTCTGAGACCACCTGCGGAGGCAGATCAGTGACAGAACAAGGTATTTTGCCCTTGCTGATCGGGTCGTTTCATGAAGCACAGCGAGGCACAACGGAGACTCCCCAGAGGCAGAACTGAACAGCATGAAAGGGGCCTTTGTTCCCCGCAATATTTATTTTCTTCTTTTATCCTATAGTGCATGGCACAAAAAACAAGAATGTATACATGTGTGTTGTTGACAGAATTGTCAATGGATTGATTCAGTTTGTTGACACAGCCAACATTTTTCCAAGTTAATTAATGTTAGGAGATTCAGCTTGAAGACCCACTCCAATGAAAACTGGGTTTCTAGCATTTTTCTGATGATGGAGGACATGAACAAAGAAAGTTAAAATTAAAACTGTTTTTCTGAGTATTTCTTTATTCACATAGAGGTGAATCAGGAGCAAAACGAACACCATTTAAAACAGCTTGTAGTTGGTATGTACAAACTACATTTGGTGGACCACAAGCTCCCTCCGTTCCATTCTGATGCATCCACTTGCAGACGATTAGATCCATGTTTGTCTTCATTTCCTCATTCGAGCTGGCATCTGCCTAAAAACTCTACGGCTGGATAGCTGTAATATTGTCCACTTTGCAGAATCATGTTAGTTTGGTGTTGAGATGGGCTGTAAGCTAGCCGGAGAGCGGGAAAACAAAGGAATGAAGGGCAATGAAAGCATGCTCACTCCAGCCAACGGTCACACCCACAACTCAAAGGCAATTT
Source organism: Adrianichthys oophorus (assembly GCA_036245035.1). NCBI lineage: Eukaryota > Metazoa > Chordata > Actinopteri > Beloniformes > Adrianichthyidae > Adrianichthys > Adrianichthys oophorus. Next base: position 18,743,504 of record BSAI01000201.1, on the reverse strand, counting down.
TTTTGATGGACTACTGCCACTCTGCAGAAACCATGTCCTCTCTGCTTTAGCTTTCCATCGAAAAATTTAAAGTTTTAGTTTTCAGGAATCCATGCCATTTAGAATTGATTTACTTCCTCAATTACTGTATCTGGAAAAACATTCCTTTGACCTTTAAAAGGATAAACAATATTAATTAAAGAGTTTCCAGCTTTCAGTTTCTGCAAAAAAAAGAATAAGGAAAAATGTGCATTGCAGTAAACATCTGCTCTCATTTTTCAAAAACACTTGAAATATACTTTAAAAGGAGCTGCTGCTTGTCATCTTTGCTGTTGACTGATACCTTCTGACAGTCCTGAGCTGAACAGGCCCATGGAACATCATGAAGGAAGTATGAATGTACCAGACTAGTATTCAGGGATCACTCCCCCCCCCCCAGACCTCCTATTCCTCCCTTACAGGGGCCATCCCATAAAAAACCAACTTTTTGAGCTTGAAAGTGTATCTGTTGATTCCTCACAATAAACAACCTCAAAAAACAAAAATTTGTTTTTAAGTGTTCCAAAGGTAATATATGAATATAGTTTACTCTGAAAGGCTTAAGAAAATCACGGTATGGCCTCTAAGCCTGTTCTTACATCACAGATCCTTTTCTTCTCTACCCCTCTTCTGATTCACCTGTCAAGCTGTTTTATTGTACGAGTCATCCTTTCTTCCTTCTTCATCACACAATGTTTAATTTTTATTTACCTTTTTTTCTCTTCAGTAACAAACAGCAACCCAGTTTGAGTCTCATTTTCGAGAACATGGGCTTCCCTGAAATTACTGTGTCCATCACTCTGGTTCACACGTCTCTATGATTACACTTACTCACCACAATAATTACAAAAGAAAGTGATGCTAAAAAAAGGAAAAAATAAACAGACAATGCAATAAAGAAGATTGCATTGTCCTTTAGGTCTCCTAGATTTCAAGAAGAAATCCTTTCCACTTTGCATTCCTGTTTCTTTACAAACTCTAGCAGCCGAGCAACAAACTATAGGATCAACAGAAGTATATTGTTTTAAAGTCCTGGAAGAAATGTGGAAGGGGATTTATATTTTTATGCAAAGAGCTATAAGACGTACACTATGAGGCTATATCAGAATACTGTTCAGAAAAATATAAATTTACAAAATAAAAGTCTGAAAAATGAGGTTGGCAATTAAACTGTTAATAGAGATAATAATAGTTGATCTGCTAATTAAATAGAATTTCAGTTGGTGTTTTAAAAACATCATATTTACAAATCAAAGAAGACAAATAACAATAATACTTCAAATAATAATGAATATTTTGAGTCAAATAAAAGCACCAGACAAAAAATTCCAAGACCAAACCTCAGCTTTAGTCAGTTTAGTCCATACAAGTAAAAATATTGGCACAAAACATACACAAAAAAAATAAAGAAAACAAGGGAGAAAACCAGCGAAAAAGCGAACATGTGGCTTCCTTAAAATACACTGCTCGAAAGAAAAAAGGAAGCACTACAAGAATACATCCTATAGAGGAACGAATGTAATATTTTTTTCAAAATGCTTTTTTCTTTACATAGTTGCATGTGCTGACAACACAATCACACAAAAAATACTAATGAAAAATAAGTTTATTAACCTATGGAGGTCTTATGTGGAATCGTACTCAAAATTAAAGTTGCCTATAAAGAAAAAGACTTTCTGATGACATTTAAAATCTAGAGAATTATCCTGATGTTTTTGATTAATATTTATAGTAATGTGTCTTGATTAATTTAGCGAAAAAAAGAAAAAAGATTCAATGAACTACCAAAATTGAATTACGAAACTTGCATGCATGCAACTAACCACAGTCACCACAAGAGCACCTGATAAGGAAGTATTTTTTACTTAATAAAGCCAGCCACCCGCAAAATGCTGAGTGTTGGGTTTTCTCAGATTATCATGAAAATATGTGTTTATCCATGGATTTTTCAACATGGACAGGATCTGGATGGATTCGGTGTTATTGGTTGTTAAACCAGGAGACAAAAACCTTCACAGCATTAATCAAAAACAAAAAAAAAAATTAAATGAAATTGAAGAAAATATTTTGGTGGCATTTCAGTGGCTAAAAGTAATCCTTGGCTGTTTTAAGTCTTGCGCATATGCTTCAGAGATCACAGATCAAGAATTTCCTGCTTTGATCATTGAGGAGGATTCATGAGAGTTTTCAAGGACAAATGATTTAGTGAGATAAGAGTCAAGGATTTTCTGGCTCAGTTGACGACCTTCCAGCAGTGTCTCCTTCCAAAAAGAATGGCTTCCAGAATTCCTGTAATTTACGTTTTCAATTGTTCACTTAAGTAATTTACCTGTCAGACTGTCCATCTGTTAACAGCACATTTTTCTGTGTGAGCATAGCGCTTCTGCATGACTTTATAAAGGAAGTTAAAGGTGTTCAGCCAGTATGACAGTGCAGAAGTTTCTCTGCCTTTTTTATTTGAATTCTATGATCTGTGATGCCCTGTTTTTTAAATATTTTGTATTTAAAGAATAAAAAGTAGTTTGCAATCTTTTTTGTGCTCAAAAATAAAAGCATATAGAACGTTTTTGTAGCAACGCATTCTTATGACTTCATTTTGCACAGGTAGAGAGGTCCATTGGTGAAACAAGATTCACGACAGTGGAGACAAAACTGATTTGGGGATAAAAAAAGGAAGATGTAGGATTTGAATTTGGGTGCAACGTTAAGAAGAAGATGACATACTACTGATTCAGTTCATTTGATCTCACAGTCTAAGTGGAGCAGAACCCCAGAGGGCAGAGGGTTGCCCTTTGTCTGCCACTTTTAAAAGGTTGAAAAATGCTAAATAGTTGTTGTGCCTTTAGCTGCTAGACCCAGGTTTTTGTATCTTTGTGAAAATTGTTCTTCATGGTTTGTTTGTGATTGTCTATATCTAAGGTGTGTAAAAACCATTACAATGAGTCAGAAATATTTGTATTTAAAAAAAAACTTCAGAGCTTCAGTTCAGGTGTTCCAACTTCAGATAAATGCATCTAGTATTAAGACAAAAATGTTTCCACTGATGTTCAACATATGAAGACTAAAACTTACTTAAGAGCCTCAGACCATAATAAATAAATCGTAAATGGCGTACACTTATATAGTGTTTTATTACCTGTTTAGAAGGTAGCAGTCACAGTCCCATTCACCCATGCGGACACATATTCACACAATGATGGAGGCTCCGCTGCCAAACACTAGCGACAACCTATAACCACCAGTAGCAATCTGGGGTTCAGTGTCTTCCCCAAGGACACTTAAACACATAGGCGGGCAAGGGGAACCATGGGCAAACCTGCAATCTTCCAATCAAAAGTCAAACGCCCTACCTCTGTCCCACAGCCGCCACTTGGCAGAGCTGAAAAAAATTAGTTCAAGAAGAGTTACCTTTCATATTTATTAGCTTAACCTTTCAAGAAAATTACTTACTTCCAGCTACAACCAACTGAATTTAGTCGCTATTTTTCCACCATACAGCCTGTTGGAGCTAGACAACGTCAGAGTGCAATGATTGGTCTAAATTGGTCTGAGTCAGTGTTTCTATGGAAACCACTCTTGCCAATTAGTGGTGAGCTTGTTGGAAGTCCACACCCCTAAAACTTAAAAACGGGGCTATAGGAAATCTGTCAATTACTTCAAATGTTACTGATGCATCTGATTTGTCACTGTATAACTTGAATAACTTGCAATAGAGGGAAAAAATAGCCTGAAAAAAAATGGGATTAGAAAAAACATGTAAAAAAAAAAAAAAAAAAGGTATTAGACAGAATTACTGAGTAATTGCCGTTTATTTCTCAATAAAAGTATATGGAATTTTGTCTTTTTCCTATTTGGTAAAGGGGGTAGGGGTCACCCAGTGCAGTTCTCTGTATACAGTCAATGGTTCCAGCCCATTTTTTTAATCCACCTAAAATGTGTTTGTCGTGTTTATGGAACAGATTTGCATGATTTAAAAAAATAATAATAACATGTCCATCATGTTTTACAATTTGTTGCAGCCTCAGAACAGACCTGGAGTTGCAGGTAAATTGTAGTGTTTACTCAGAAAAGTGGATAATGGTTCATGTGTTCACGGCTGTCAAATAATTTTGCCCGATTTGAAATGTATTTGGTACAACTGTGATATTTTCTAAACAAATGGAACTGTCCTTTAAAAGCACGTCTTCTGACGGCAGTGGATTCTACTCTGCTGACCCCTCACACTCAGTTTAAGTTCATCCCAGCAACAAAAAAATGCCCCTTCCTAATGTGTTATGAGAAAACAGAAACTTGGGACAGAGAACATTGTCTCACCAGAAAGTACTTTTATAAGTTCCTGTTTTTACAGAGGTCGAGGCAAATGTATCTCCTTACAAATAGTCGGGAATTAGAGATGAAAAACTCCATATTCTTTGGCAGTCATTTCTCTTTTTCCAGCATTTGGTGTCATGCCGCCACTTTCATTGTTAAAGTGTCGCACAGATTTCCCCAAACAATGACTGTTCATAATGACTGAGTGCTTCTTTTTTTTTTTTTTCAAATTCATTCTTTTCTTGTGTTCTCACGCTTTAATTTTCCTCTGGGGAACAGAAAAGTATCATTGAATTTGAACTGAATTGTCTTCTTTCTTTGTCATCACCAGCCATTCTTGCCTTTTGAAACATGAACTTTTTTATCTCTGTTGGCAGTCACTGACAGAGGAGCAGAGATACTTTGATGGAGCGAATATATTTTTTTCTCTTTTTCATTACATGCTAGAAATAAATAAAGCTATATTATTTTAAAGGATTCTTCAATCACAATTATGATGATTTGACACAAATTTTCCTCTTGAAACTCTCTGTGAGTTAAATATTTGAATTTCTGTCCATACTTTTTTTGCAGTCTCCTCTGTCATTCTTTCAAACTGTTCTCTCAATTCTGGCATAATTTAGGGCATCATTAATTAAAGCTGATGTAGGTGTTCACTGTGAGCTGCAGCCTGTCAGGGTTTTTTTCTGTTTCTACAGGGCTTGCCTTGGGCCAGGCTCACCTGAAGCACACATAGCATTAACACAGGAGATTACATCCCATGATGAGATTCTACACACCTACAGTGCTGCCTCCATCCATATGCACACAAATGGAACTCCCACTGTGCTGTTGCCACTGACAGTCTGATATTTTTTTTCTGCTGTCTTGGGGAGTGGGAGTCAGAACAAATGTCTGTAATTGAATCCCTGTTGTCAGCATGTACCTGTCTCTGACTTCCTCGCAGTGGAAACAGCGTCTTACTGCCAATCTGTCGCGAGGAAAGTGTTTGCTTCCTTGCCATCTTTCATTGTTTCTCGTGCACCCTCTTCTTCATCTTTCTTCCAATTCAGACAGTTGTTTCTTTGAAAAAGTGTGAAAAATACTTCCCAGCCTCCTGTTTAAGTTCTTCTACAAATATAAATTTGCATGTTACCATATGTGCATGTATGCATTTATTGTTCAGCTGCATCTGACATCTCAACTGTGCGTCACTGCTCTGCATTGTATTGCAGTTTCTTTGAGGGGCATGTCAACGTCAAAAGATGTTTCCATCATGCAGAAGCTCTAAATACAGGCATGCTTGTATGATTTCAGCTTTGGCATCGTTTGAAGACATAATTTCAGGATTTGGTTTATTTATAGCCTCTCTTGATGTTCACACTCTACTGACTATGTTTTGAACAAGCACCACACACAAGCATGTGACGGTCAGAGTGGTTCTATTGGCATCTTTGAGATTTGTTAAGATCTTGTTAAAGAATGTCAAGACAATCAAATCTTTTTTTCATTTTTACATTGTCTTTGCGATTCTTCTATCTTGCTGTGCCCTGGTGAAAAACGTAACCCACGCCACTCAAAAACTCATCAAAATTTGCATGCACATAATAAAAATTAATTATGGGTATAATGCCTGAGTTCCCCCCAAATGATGACATTGGGAGAAACCGTTCAAGAAATGAATATGGTCAAGATCTCTTACAGGGGTCCAAATATTTCAAAATCCACTAACTTAACCAAAACACACGAGTAGGGGATATCAGAGGGAAATTCTAAAATCATTATGGGATGGCCACAAAATTTACGGGTTGGCGGCCATTTTGCGGCAAATTGTACAATTCAAGGATTTTCACATTTTTGGACAATATGGGAAAAGAAAACTTGTTCGAGTGATCTTCACAAGATTGCACACCTGCAGTCAGTCTGCAACCAAAGTTTTGCTGACCTTTGATCCTGGGGACGCCATCTTGAACTTTCCAAAAAAGAAAAAAAAAAAAAAAAAAAAAAATCCCCTTTAGTACTTTCTCTAAACTTAAAATTCCTCTTAGGCATTTCAGTCTGCTGCCTCCTAACTCCTCGAGCATCACTGAGAAGTTACTTGGGAAAAAATGTTTTAGAAGTTTTAGAAGTTGTAGATTTTTAACAGCATTAACATGCAGAGCTTGCAAAAGTTGTGTTTCCCTGTTGCTTGCACCTTTTTTACCAGAACATTGTGAAATTTTATACATGAATCCTTAGCTCAAGCTGAACGAAACAATATGTCATATCATATGAGCATATTAGGAATTAGGAATGAAATCCAAAAGTTTACATTTGTCAGTTCTTCTATACAAATTACATAGACCTGTTTGTCACCCTAAAGCAACAAAAAAAAAAAAGGTTGCTATGGAGGAAAAAAAAAAAACTATTTGTCACCTGCATCTCTGACCGGAGTGGTTGGGGAAGAGGGAGAGAAAAAGCTCTGTGTAGCAGCCGCCCAGTAAGTGAGGGTGGGTCAAAGGGGATGGGAAGCACCTCTGGGCCATACAATGACCAAAAATCGCCAATAAAAAAGATTTCAAAATACACAAGCGAAACCAAAACACGTGTCGGGGATATCCAGGAGAACTTTTGAAATTATCATGGGATAGCCACACATCCTATCGTTTAGTGGCCATTTTGTGGCAAAGTATGAGATTTGGCAAATGCCACGTTTTCACACAGTATGGAAAAAGAAAACAGTTGTTTGTCAGATTTTCACAAAATTTCACACACATGCCACCAGCTTATGTCTACAATCAAAACAGAAGTGTTGTTAACCTTTGACCATAAAAAAAAAAATGTTGGAATTAGGAGTTGTAGATTTTGAATCTCGAGATCGCAACTGTTGCGATCTTGGCTAGCTTGCACATGTTTTATTGGAATGTTGTAAAAATGGCATGCATGAGTTTGATGGCCCAAGCTGAATGAAACAAAATAACATAGGAAAGAACAATGTTATGAAAAATTATGAGCGTGGTAAACAATAAAAATCTGCTGACTCAGCAAAAAAAAAGTTGGAATCCACTAATGAAACCAATATACATGTGTCAATGGTATCCAAAGGAAAATTGAAATTTTTATGAAATGGCAAATGGACCTACAGATTGGCGGCCATTTTGTGTCAAAATATGCAATTTGATGATTTTTACATTTTTTAAAAAGAACCTCTTGTTTGAACAATTTACACAAAATTTCACACGCATTCCGCCAGCTTAAGTCTACAACAATCCCTTAAATTTTGATGACCTCGGGAAAATGCTGTCATCTTGAATTAAAAAAAAAAAAAAAGAATGCTGTTAGTACCAGCTACAAAGGAAAACTTGTCCTAGGGATTTTTATCAATCGTTTAACTTCATTTAACCTAACTTCTCGGGCATCATGGGGAAAGCAATTGGGAAAAAACATGTTGGAATTAGAAGTTGTCGTTTTTTAAAGGCGTGCACGTAGCGAGCTCACAAAAGTGGGGTTTCTCCTATTACTCCCACACTTTTTAACAGAATATCATGAAAATGTAATCTGTTGATCCCTGACCAGAGGTGAGCAAATTTACAGAACACAGGATATGGACATATTAGGAATGTGGGCGTGGTTAGCAAATAACCTCCGTTGCTAAGGATTTCCAAAAGTTTACTTTTGCAGATTCTCCTGAAACTTACATAGATTTGTTTGGTATCCCCAGGCAACCAAAACATAAAATGGTTGCTATGGAGATAAAACCAAAAAGCTGCCATTTTAAAAATAAAATACTTTTTTCATCAATTTCTCACATACAGTCGTGCTTAGATCAGCCTTACCAAAGGGGGTGGGGTCAGGTGAGCGTTGTCCCTGCTTCGAAAATGGGGTCAGGTCAAAGGTGAGGGAAGGGCAGCTGTGGCACATAGAGGCAGGCGACAAGGGCGGCAGTGGCTCATAGAAGCAGGTAGCGCCTGTGGGCCATCCAACGCCACTCGCGGCTTTAATTTTTTTGTAATTTCAAATAGAGCAAGTAAGCAGAGACAAATCCAAGTTAGTGTACAAGGTGTACATATACATAAGCAAAATGTAGAACAAAATATTACTTTCTTACCATATAAAAATAACCATACATCTCAAAAATTGGATTTTGTGTCAATAATGTCATAAGAAATAGAACTTATCATATATACCGGTAAGTTTAACTTGACTGGATGTGTTATTTGGTTGGGATATGAGGCTGAGAAAAAGTGATTAACTTAATTCTTGCAACTAGAAATTGCAGCCCTTTATCTTATACATTTGTAAGGTAATAGATCTTTCACCATCGAGCAAATACTGCTCTTGTAATTTCACTGAGCACGATTCTGTCTTTTTCTTCTGGACAGTTTATGAGAGTAATTTTTCTCCGACATAATATCATAAAACCTCAACTCTATAACTTAGAAGAGATGTAGACTTTGCTTGGAAAATGGATCAGAGGGATAATTTATAATGATCTTTGTGCACAAAAAGTTAAGTAAAGAAAGTGGAAAGGTGAGTATCCAAAACTAAACTTCCAATATTAAAAAAGAAAAATACTTTGAAGAAGATGCACTCATTTATACACATTGTCAAAATTGCTGTAAACTCTGAGTGAGACAAGGTATCGAAGACAAAAGGTTCAGTCAAAGATTGAGTGAGGTTCCAATGCAAGAGACTGACCCTACAATACCATGTTCTTGTGCTCAGAATAGCACTATACAGCATAGATGTATTATTCACTCTATGCATATTTATATTTTATGTAGCAGTTTAAGGCTTAGTTATGTGGGAATGAACAGCTGTGAGGTGAAGACCTTTTGAATGTCACTACAAGAAGAGAATGATAATTTAAGGGCCAAAACATGGGAGCTGTACCATGAGGGAGTCCAGATGCAAATGTGTGCTTGGATTTAAAAAAAAAAAAGTTGTTCTGGCAGAAATATATCTAACTAAACCCAGTTTACTGAACCTAAGCAACTATTTTAAACAAGTAGTTATGACACCAGCTTCCTCAAGAAAGTTGTTTGTACCAGGGGTCTCCTTCCTTAAAAAGTTATAAAATCAGATGGAAATATGTGTACACAAACTTTGACTCAAAGGTCTGACTTCATGAAGAATAAAAACTCGTGGAGGACAATGCATTTATTTGCATACATTTTCAGATCAAAATGGAGTTTCACGTGAGATACAGCAGGGTTTTCACAGAGTAAAACCTTTAGAATTAATCTTTAAAGACGTTTGAGGGTAAAAAGTAAAAAAACGACACATGACGTGGCTCAAATTTACAGTTCTGACAAGTCATTAATGATATATTAATTTTTGTCAGTACTAAGTTGGTTATACATTTTTATTAATGAACGGTAATGTTAAAAAGCAATGCTGACAGCTGATTGGCAAGTTTAAAGAAATGCCTAAACATGCTCTTTGACACATGATAAATCAACATGAATCAGCTTTTATCTACGACAGAATCTGCAGATTTATGTGGATTACATAAGCACTTAACATCTGTGAAGTGTTTCATACAAGCCCAAAGCTGCTTTTCTTTGCTTCAGAATCCGCTGGACTTGTGTTAATTGCATCAATAACGGCTGTCGAAAGAATAAAACCCTGGAGCTAAAGTATCGTGATAAAGATAGAGCATGGTTTTGATGAAGGCATCTTTGTTGTTGGTTGTGTTGCTTCAGTGCTGGTCATTTTCTACTTTCCTTTTCCTCCCCAGGATGTCCTAAAACTGCTGGGTTTTGTTGTTGTAGTTTGAGGTTGGGCCTTGGTTGTCAAGATTTGCTGGCTTTGATTGTTCATTTGGTTAAATTCCATTAGTTTGGGTTGGTCCTGCAACAGACTAATGACCCTGTTTAGTGTGTAACGCACCTTCACTTAACAGTAGCCAGGACAGGCTCCAAAAGGGATACAGTCGGATGGATGGATGGATGCCAAGTCAAATTCTGAAAGCAAAGACGATTTCTCATCCAAAACGATTCACTCCTAATCAAATCCTAAGAAAGTATCCAAACATTTACAATAACTCTAGCATAAAAGAATATTTGAAAACGGCATGGAAAGAATATACTCTCGAAACAAAACTGTTTTTGGCCAAATCAGATTTTTTTTTTTTCTTCTCCTGTCCAGAGGCAGAGCAAACAGTTAAGAGCTCAAGGCCTTTTGTGTTGGACAGATTTTACTGTTACAATTGGGAGATGAATCTTTGGGGCAGCCTTTACCAGGGAGCAGCTGACTCCAACAGTGTTGTTTGACCAGAGTAGCTGTTCGTTTTGTTTTCAAATTTTGACAAATGACATTGCTTCATTATTGTGGTTTATTTGTTTCGCTTTACACTTTAATTTATATTTTCCCATTCTTCAGACAGAGAATTCTTAACATACAAATATTTCATGGAATGTGTCTTAGTTCCCTTGTTTGGGCCACTTCAGTCCCAAGACTGAAATGGGAGTGTCTGCCTGCAATGATGTTAACTTATTAATTAACTCCAGCTATGTTATTATGCATTACAATCAAGATACGTTTTTGTCATTTCTGAGTTAAGATATTTTTTTAGTTCTTGTCCTATTCTAGTCCTTATAGATTACTTAAGTTTATGACTTTGCTTTATCCAGAATTATGTCCAAACTACAAGACAATCTTAAGCTAAGCTGAAGAAGCCTCTTTTCCAAAGCAACACTATCTTTCATTCTGTTATCAGTCTTAAGTCATAGAGACATATTGCACTTGACAAGAAGGCTTGTCTCTTTGTTTGTTAAAATACAGTGTGGGGAGAAATCCTTAAGACTTACAGACTAGTGTAATTCAACAAAGCATCTCCCTCTTAAGCACAAACAGCTGCATGAATCGATGTTTGTTGCTGATGAAGCTGGGTAAAGCCCCCAGGCCTTCCTTGTTTGAGCTGATTTACTTTTTGGAGGTAATCTTGTTTACATTTTCTTTTACAACCTTAGAATCCTTTGTCCTGGATTTATAGCAGATTAGTTCGTTGCCAGAAAAAAAGCCCCATAAATGTAAATATGTTTGGTGATGGTTACATCCATTTATGGCTGAGAAAATCAGCCCTGTATATGTAAATGCATTCTCACAATTTTATAAACGAGCCTCGAAATATTCAAATCTAGATGTGCAGAGTTTGAATTTGGTTTAGTGGATCTGAATTCTGATCTGACAGGTGGGAGGGGGTTGTTTTTCTTAAAACACCAACCTATAAGGAAGGTAATTAAGCAGATCTCTGTTTGACAAACTATGGAAAGCAAATACGCGTAGTCATCCACGTGTCTGAGATAAGGTAATCCAGTCACTGGTCATGAATAGTACCTCGCCATCATTACACTAGGTGATAGAAACAGCTCTCATCCTTCAAGCACCCATCTGTCCCTAACAGTACGACACATGTTTCTTATCTTTTCAGGGATTAATCATCCTGAACAATTTTGTAGGCGGCAAGAAGAAAACTTGAGATCCTCTTGATCAACAGAGAACAGTTTGGGCTTGAGCCACTTATAAAAAAAAAAGTCAAGAATGTTCTTGTAAACTGTTTTGATTTAAGTTATACTGTTCACATCGCCCTCGGCAAAACGCGTTAAACTGACCACTTCCAATTAAAAGTCTATGTTAACGGACACAAATGCACACTTGGGCTTCTGTATTCAAAACTTGTGTTTATGTGTAACTGCCCAAGTTTCTATGACCATTTTGGAAGTGCCAACTGTTTGAAAATAGATCATGAAGGAAAAATAAATAAATTCAGCTTGTCCCCAACCGGATTATACAACGCCAAGTGTTTCATATGTCAGCATAGAGCTGTGAAAGAAAAAACCTGGAGCGAGACTGGTGAGATTTTCGACCTTTAGCACCAAGTCTCTTCCAACTTTAGGTGGCGAACATGCGCTGGTAAACTGTAGAAAAAGCATAAGAAAGCTTGACTAGTGTCAACACTGTGGGCTAAACTCACCTTCAAGAATTTGAATTCAGCACATTCTTGAATTAGTGTCATATGTCTGGTGTGTCTACAGCTTTAGAAATTATTTCTTGTCCAATTCTTTGAGATGAGGGTTCTGTTAACATGTATGGAGGTGGACAGTTACGCACAAAATGTATGTCATGAAGACTTGAGTGGAGCAGAAAACACGTGTGGAAAGAACAGCTGTAGACAGAGACAAAAATACATGTGTGGTACTGCAGTATAGTACACATACCCACTGTGTGGTACATGTGCATCTGTCACAAAAAATAAACCTCACTTTTTTTTTTTTGTTTATTAAAAAGTGTTTGAATTGTGCATGTATTGTGTGTGTGTGGCCATAGACTAATGAGCTCCACTGAGCAGCTTGTTTTGATGTTTTATTCGGTTGTTCTTTTGAAATCTAGTGCATTTGGGAGCATTCACAGAGTTTCCCATTTTTGCTTTGTATCTATGCGAAAGTAAAAATGCACTAAACCACGTTCATTGCTACTATGATTATGACTGTCATTACTATTTAGAATTAAGGTTTAGAGACTAAACCTGATTGAACCATGTCCAAGTTTTATTTTAACCTCAAAGGGACTTTTAAATTGTTTCCATCCTTCAAAAAGAAGGAAATTTGGAGGATTTGCAGTTAATGAAAATGTGATTCAAAATGTCCATGAAAAAACACAAGGAAGTGGCAAATGAACTGGTTAAATACTGTCATCACGGACGATGAACCAAACAAAAACATGACGTGGATCTGGCTTAAGTAATATTTAATGAGTACTTTTGGTTTTGACCGGTACCTTCATTAGAATTAGAACCAAAGTTTGCAAAATAGAACCAAACTTTTAAATTAAAACCATATGGTTGCCTCTGTATAATTACTGGAAATAATTCTTCCTGATTTTCCATTTGAAGGAATTTTTCTCTCTACTGGTGTTTTTTTGTTTGCTAAGGTTATGGTCAAAAATTCCAAAATGTCAGCGCACTTCAACCTAAATGTAAGTTTTTTAGCAAATTTGCCAGGTGATCGTGCAGCGGCATTTCTAACTGGGAGGCAGCAGTTGTATTTTTACACAAGAAGTATTTTTCATTTTTCACAAGAAAAAGTTTAAATTTTACGGCAACCGGACGATTTTTCTCTAAAAGTTGAGATCGGTCAGTGGCCACCCGGGCAAATTTCTTGGTTGCGCGATGGCAGACCAGTGCCAGGCAGGGATGACACCATTATGAAATAGGGCAACAGCTGGGAGACCACAGGTCGGCAGTTGCTGGATTCATTGCCCAGCAGAAGTTCTGACTGGACGATGTGTAAATGTCCAGCGGCCCAGGGTATATAAAAAGTGGGCCATTCTGCACGCCTGACGGCCGCCTGACAGCCACCTGACTGCCACTATCTATATTCGTAACCATGCCAGCGATTAAAAAAATTTTTTTTTTTAATTTATGCCTTTCCATCACACAGTGGCAGTAGTATGTGTGACCGTAGCATTGGAACAGGGAATATTGAAAATCTTGTCATGTGAGACATTTCTTAGCATAAAGTTAAAGACTTAATTAGGTTGTATGTCTAATCATTGAAGCTCTGACACTCTTGATTTTTGTGTTGTGCTTTGAGAGAGTCTTGGTTGTGAACTAGTGCTTTACAAATAGGATGAACTGCATTTTTGGTCCAATATGAAATTTAAAGTTTAATTTTGCATAAACTATTTGTTAAATATATAATTTCTGATGGACAGGGTTGTCAAAATGCATTTTTTGAAGTTTATAATGTTGATTTCCTTTCAGTTTGATGGATTTTGGTACTTCAGACAGAATGATCATAAAGTTGCAGATGATGGCCTTTCTTTTCTATCACTAGTGTCCTGCACCCATTTATGGTGATATGGTCATATTGTCTGGAATGTATGGAACGATGGCAGACAGAAAAGATAAGAGGGTAAAGATTAGAAAGATTTGAAGAGATGAAAAGCAAAGGCCTCAGTTCATTCACACTCCTTTCCTCTCTGCATGATTACAACTGTCTTTGCAGTGCACGCCCACACATTTCTCTGTGCTGCAGCCTTTTGGCATCTTGTAATACCACGTGTACGCACATGCAGACTTTTGAGATGCTATCAGATGAAGGAACACCTACATCAAAGCCAGGACTGCAGAAGCATGTGCGCCGTCAAGATGAAAACCTTATGTAACGCATACCAGCTTGTAACATCGCTTCAGGTTATGTCAGTGGTGACACATACTGTCTCCAATGCGCACAAATGGGTCACATGGTCACAGGTCACATTAGGCTTTTCAGGACCGATAAACATTGAGTATTTCAAGTGAAAAAAAATGGACACAGAACTGAAAAAATACATTCAGGACATTTTGCAGCAGTAGTTTTGATCTTTTATGTATACCAAAAAATGAAAATTATATCTTCACAGGACAAAACCATGATTGGATCATAGTGAGTGACAGTAAACGTATAAATATATTTATACATATGCCAAGTTCCTTCATCCTATGTAGAATTTTCAGACATCCATCCACATTATTTAGAAAAATCATGTTTTTTATTGCTCGATTTTGCCAAAAGTAGCATAATAAAACTTTCAAAAGGGGAATGCTTGAATAAAATGGATGGTGATATCCATGCGAAGCAGGGTTTTACCTTTACCATTAAAAACATTTAGAGGCTACCAATAAATGTGTCCACTTGACCTAAAAATGTCCCTGAATTCCCGTATGCCTCTATGCTGATTACACAGCTGAATACAAAATTGCTGTAAATAGTACTATGAGGAAATTGACTTTCTTTTGGAGCTGAATTTTCCAGTGAGATATCTCATTCCCACGACTGCCTAAAATTTACAGATGCAGTGGGACTCATTATGAAAAAAAACATATTACCTGTAGGCCTATTGGTTGATTTATTTTTATAGAGTTTAATTTTAGAAAAATGCCAGAAAGCACAAAGAAAGTTGAAATTAAAAAAAAAAAAAAAACCAGTCTGCATTGGTTTATAAGAAAACTGGTCTCCTGGGTGAACACTCACTACTTGTGTAACTGAAGTTTGTTTGCTTTTTTTTTTTTTTTTTCCAAACAGATTTAAATTGTTAATTCCTTTGGTGTTAGTTGTGTGGAGTGCTTTGATAATACATTTAGGAAAAATTAAAATGAAAACGATTCCCATCAGCTATCTTTGAGTCTTTAGAAAACAGGGATTTAGGGTGAGAAGTGGGATCAGACCAAAAAAAAAAAAAAAACCCAAAATGTCACCATACAAACAAAGCGATGAGCTATCTTGATTGTTTTTACCTTTATTAGTGCAGTAGTTCTCAAAAGGCTTCAAACCAGACATTTGAATTGACAAAATGTGGTTACGTATTTACAAATGGCACTAAGGAAGCAGCACAACAAAAAGCAAGCTAATTTACCAATCGATTCAAAGTTGAAACAACTGATGAATCGATTTGCTAACCTTGGAAAAGCACAAAGATTCTACACCAGACACAAAGCAGTAACTTGAAACAAACATGTTTTATATTGAAAAGTATCAGAACTTTAAAAAAAAAAAACAAAAAACATAATTTCCAAGAATAGAACTATAATAAATAATGTATTTAATAATAGTTCAGAAATATCGCATTGAATGTTAACTCCATTAAATTAGTTTTGCTTTTCAATAACAATCACTAAAGCAATTGATATATCACTTTTGATCAACACTACAATGACATTTGCTGCCAACAAAAAAATAGCAGTAAACATGTACTTTAGCATCCTCTACTGCTTTAAACCACGTACAAAAGCCAATCCTAATATTTCAATGAACAAAAAGACATTTATTTAATACATTATATTTTAAAAATGCTACATTTAGCTAAACATTAAACATGTTTTATTAGGGAAAAAAAGAAGATGATTGGGGACTTTATGTTCCAGACTAGTTAAAGTTGCAAAGCAACATTTAGACATCTTTTAAACAACAATAAGGTGTCAGTCTGGCAGCTCCAGAATACTGCTGTTTTAAGACATTTGTGTTGGAAATTCATTAGATGATAAATGAGAAATCAGTTTGTGTATTGATGTGGTAACTCTTTTCACCCATTTAGATGTGATTTAAAAACAAAACAAACAGAAAAAAATTTTAAAATAGACTTCCACACTTCATGGGTGTCATTCAGAGGAAACAGCCAGATGTATCAGGCTCAAACCTGGTTCTGCAGCTCAATGATGAATCCCCCCCCCCCCAGTACAGATGTCCTGGAAAATGGTTGTACATATTCTTATGGCAGAGAAAGGACAGAGTTTTTCCTTTCAGCTCATCACAGAGGAAAAGTCCTCATCACAATTTTAAGAAATGAATATTTCTAGAGGTTTTCTGATGAACAATAAATACTAATCGTCTGTACTGGAATTCCTCAAAAAAGTAGTTCATTTGCAGCAGAAAAATGACTAATGAAGCTTGGGACCCATGTTGTGCCACTTTAAAAAAAATGAATTGCACAAAGAACACTTTAAGACCAGATTATTGAATAGAAGTGGTGGAAAACAATGCAGAAGTCAAGATAAACATCGACGATTGTGTTGTTTAAGGACAGGATTTTACTGCTGACACATTCTTTCTTTTATGAACATTTTTTTTCTTAAAAAAAAAAAAACACTCCAGGTGCACGTATATGAGAAGAAAAGACTAACCATACTTCCAAGGACAATGCTACAGATAAAAGGATTGTGCTAAACGAAAGTGTAGAAACCACCATGTCTGCTAGGCTAAATAGCTGAAAAGAATACAACTACAACAACAATACAAATAATTATTTGGAGTTTGAGGAAGAGAGTGAGGGCAAGGAAGTGTGTGGTTCTGTGAGTTGTATAAACCCCATGTGGTAGTTGCAAAGAATTCACCAGGGAGAATGACTGCTGCCACTTAGCAGGCCTCTCCACACTTCTTTTATTTATTTCCTTTCCCTCACAATATGGCACCACCAGGAGCCAGAAAGGGAAGATGATGATGAGCACAGGCAGGTTACAAAAAGTGATGAACGACTACACTGACACTGGACTTGTGGGAAGTGGAAGAGAGCAATGAAGAATTGGAAATGCAAATAATATCTTAATGAGGCATAGAGAATTGGCTGAGATAATACATGGTGAAGGAGTTTGAATGGATTTCAGATTCTGCTTGGGTTATGTTTGTAATAAGCCCAATTATGATAGAAGTAGTTTTACAAAAGTCTACATATTAGCACACACTCAAATATACCTCACTGAAGGGCTGTTGTCCGCTTGTACTCTCCATCTGATGTCTGTGTGAGGGTTTTCATCTTCATGCTGAAGCTGCAAAAAAAAAAAAAAAAAAAAAAAAAAAAAAAAGAGTAACAACAGAAAATAAAATGAATGCTGTATGTCTGACTGCTGACGGGCGTCTCTCTTCCAGATCTTGACCTCTACTACTGCTGTGGAAATCCCAACTCTAAAACCACATCAGCACTTACAGCTGATGTCACCCCAGCCAGCAATTTTGAAACGGGGAAAGCAAAAAAAAAACAAAAAAAAAAAAAAGAAAAAAAAAAAGAAGATTTTGGGACAACACTGCCCCCTAACGGTTGAGTTTTGAATGTATATCTGGCGTAGATGACGTAAGGGAAGACTGCCAGTTCAGTATAGCCTTAAAAGTACTATGACTACTTAATCTTGATTTTTAACACAAAAAAAAAAAAAAAAAAAAAAAAAAAAAAAAAAACCTGAAAAATATGTACATACATACATATATGTATATATAAATAATTTGGTTATAACTAAAAGCTATTAATGTAGTCATAACTTGTCAATAAGTAAAACCATACATTTTCATCTTCAAAAACAGCATCTCATGTGATGCTGAAAAAACAAATTGTTTTTAAGAAATTTAAAAATAAAATGTCCTCATAACATAATTACAGTCAAACCACAACAGTTATTATCAAAGTTATTTAAGAATGAATGAAAATGTATCATTATTTGCTAAATCAAATAATTCACTTAATTGTTGAAAACTCCTGCGAGAATTACTTTGCATAAAAGTACAGTTAGAAAGCCCATGCTAATGACTTGCTATTTATTCAGGGTAGCTGACAAAGAAAAAGCTGCAACCTCAAAATCAACCAATAAAGCAATTATCATTGCAAACACAGAAACATGTTAGATGCATTGCTTACATAGTGCAAATACAAAACATAATTTTAAACAAACATGTTTTAGATCCCAACATAGTAATACAATTACTAAATATAATGAATGCATTCACAGCAAGTAAAGTTGATGAATAAAGCATCACTTACTTCAGCAGAACAGCCACAAAATGAGCATTTTTAAAATGTATTTATAAAAGCAAGTTTTTGTTTAAGAAAGCAACATTGAAATCTGAGCCAAACCTTAAAATGAAGTGACAACAGAGTAAACCCATGTCATAAACATTAGAGAGCTCATTTCAATTTTGCTGACAGCTACAAAAGCTACAGCTACAACAATGACAGTAACAGGAAGGACAAGTTTATGTAAAAAGAACCGTTGAGATCATTTTTCTCTTATCTAGAAATATTACCTGAACAAACAGAGAAGCATCAATGCTTTTCTAACCACATTACCTGAAAGTTAACATCTGCCAGAAGCTCTGTGAGCAGAATGATTGCAGGATTGGAAACAGATGTCGGCGCCACCAGCTGCAGCCAGTTAGGAGTTCAGACTGCACCAGTCTACTTCCTAGGTTATTGTCGCTGATAAGACTGAGGATGCTTTAAGACACATTCAGAGCATTGCTTCTATTATTTTATTTTGCATTTAGGGACATTTGCTTGCTTTTAAGCACCGTAACCCATGTAGTTCTGACTGCTTCCTGATCTTTAAAAAGAGAAGCTTTGATGTAATTTCAATAAGGACGGTCCACCTCATTTTCCGGTAGGCTGTGTTGCTGATTCTTCACTCCACACGTCACTCATCAATTAGTCCTCACTTTGTACCAATAGCAAAAGTGCTCACATTCTTTCCAGCCAATCACGATCAAATGTCTGCCTTTAAATTCATAGAAGTGACATTTTGCCGGCCCACCTCCACGTTCTCCTGGCTCTTCACTTTGGCACAGTCTGGCTAGCTGGCCTTAACCACCATCAGCGTCTATAGGCACTAGGGTCTCTTCCCATGGTCCGGGGTCATTCCAAGAATGCAAGATGCCAAAGACTACAGATTGTTCATGCTCAATTCCTGTTTCACAATTAAATCTTTCAATCACGCTTTCAAGATCTCTCCTTATTGAAATCCCAGTTAGCATCCTGTTCCATTTTGTGCTGCTTTCTATAACAATTTTTTTTCTGAGGAAATTCCAAACTATCACTGTGTACCCCGTAAAATTCCTACCACAAGTCTGGAGCAATTCTCCAGCCTTTGTCTGTTTAGGTAAAGCACACTTAACTCAGCTTCATCAGTCAGCTATGTTAAGAAACGACCTTCCTGTAATGACACTCGCCCTGAAATGGGAAGCTCATTCCAAGTTATTTGGTCAGATTTTATTAATCACTTTGCTCTTCATTTTGATTTCAAACCAAATTTTACCTGTCTCTGATTTCTTTTTTTTGACAACTGCCAGGTGGGAAAGCACATCTGTAAGAGTTAACAAATTACATGTTTGCCTTTTGAGGATCCATCTCCTTTTGCGAATAAATAATCATTTTCATATCCGCTCAGCTCGGTTGGCATTTCAAGTTCAAGGAACTGTGGCAATCAGAACAGAATTAATGATATGAATGCCTCAAGGATAACTGAGAAAAATGGCAGAAAGAATAACTGGTGCACTGAAATCCGATTTATATTGCCCTGACTCTAAATAATGAGAAGCCAGGTTTTGGCCTGTTTCCTGGTGAACTGGGCAGGTGGTTTTGCCTAATGAACTTTCACAGTTTGAGCCCTTGTGATAGCCCTTTTTTTGGAAGCCAAACTAGTTCTTACATCAATCTAAAGTGGCATGCAGCTTTTTGTGCTTCCTTTGCTAGATTTGCACCAGTCTAAAATGTGACATTTAAATGTGATCTGGACCTGATTTGTAGATCTGTAATGCTCTGATGGAATTGCTCCAATATCTCACATGCATTTATGTGGTAACATTTAGCATGATTATACGCAAAAGAACAGCATCAATTCTGGACGAATAATTTACAAACTCCTGGACTTCCTTTGGTGCACCTTCTATCAATAAGCCTCTCTGTCGGGACAGAAAAAAGCAAAGTGAATCTGGAAGATACACTCACTGGCCACTTTATTAGTCACACCTGTCCAGCTGCTCGTTAACTCACATTTCTGATCAGCCAATCACATGGCAGACATGGTCAAGACGCTCTGCTGCAGGTCAAACCGAGCATCAGGACGAGGAAGAAAGGTGATTGAAGTGACTCTGAACCTGGCATGGTTTTTGGTGTCAGACAGCTGGTCTGAGTATTTCAGAAACTGCTGATCTATACAGATTTTCACACACAGACATCTCTAGGATTTACAGAGAATGGTCAGAAAAGGAGAAAGTATCCAGTGAGCGGCAGTTCTGTGGGCGGAAATGCCTTTTTGATGCCAGAGGTCAAAGGAGAATGGCCATACTGGTTCCAGCTGATGGAAACAGTAACTCAAATAACCACTGGTTACAACTGAGTTCTGTAGCATATTTGAATGCACAACACAACCAACCTTGAGGCTGATGGGCTATAGCAGCACAGTTCACACGGACTCAAAATTGGATAACAGAAGATGAAAAAAAAAATGTTGTCTGGTCTTTACTTCTGCTGCGACATTCAGATGGTAGGGTCAGAATTTGGCATAAAAAACATGAAAGCGTGGATCCATCCTGCCTTATATGAAGGGTTCAGGCTGGTGGTGGCGGTGTAATGGTGTGGGGGATATTTTCTTGGGACGCCTTGGTCCCCTTAGTACCAATTGGTTACAACGCCACAGCCTAACTGAAGATTGTTACTGACCACGTTCATCGCTTTATGACCACATCTTCTGATGACTGCTTCAGGCAGGACAACACGCCATATCATAAAGCTGGAATCAAAACTCTCTGAGAAATGTTTCCAGAACCTTGTTGAATCTATTTCACCAAGGATTAGGGCAGTTCTGAAGGTTAAAGGGGGTCCAACCCAGTATTAGGAAGGTGTACCTAATAAAGTGGCCAGTGAGTGTACATCTTTTATTCTGTTTTTTCTTTTTTAAATAGCACCATTACCCCAGTCAACCTGCACTGGTCCCAGAAGATAGCTGAAGCTGACAGTAAATGAGCTGCTAACAAGCAGCAACATTTAAGGGGGATTTAATCCCGGCGCACTGGTTTACACTGTTTAAAGCTGTGATTTACTTGTACATTTCATTAATCAAAGTTCTAAGTCTCTTTGAATGACAAGCAATAGACTTAATTTATTTCCCAAAAGATCCTTGGAGGCATTTTAAAATGCTTGTTCAACTTGCATTGCTTGAACAAGCAAGTTCAAGCGTTACAGTATTGATTCCTGAGGTTAATCTCTATTTCAGTGTTAAAGGAAAGGTCTTCAGGAGCATTCCAGAGCCGTGGACACATGATATGTCTGGGTCTTCATCCTCTGCCTCATCTCTCTTATCATCTGACACACAGCCAGAGGGTAGCAGCAGTACACAGCAGTCCAGTCCTCACACACACTTCCCTGTAGACAAGAAAAATGTAAATCACACATGTTCATGAAAGCATATGAGCATTCAGAGAAATTATTCATGCCAGATTAATGTGCACATGCCTTATAAATTCAAAAATACTGGTTGCCTTCATTTTTCTATTGCAAAAAAAAAAACAAAAACTGTCAAATAAAAATTCTGTCTTTCAGTGTGTTCAAGGACAGCCAGCACAAATCTTTGCCCCCCACTGTGATATATTTATTTCCATACAGATGCATGCTCACCTGTATCTTGTAACGCTCCCTGATCCCTACCCGAATAGCAAAAGTGGATCCCGGGAGGAGAGGCAAGCACAGGCACTCTCCATACTGATGAGCCAAACTGATGTCCAAGCAGCATGGTACCAGAGCCCCGAGAAGACCTGCAAGCACAGCCAGTGAGAAGGCCACATGAAAAGAGGCTCGTTCTTATTTTCTCATCAGATCCACATATTCTTGCAGCAAAACAAATTGGTTTTAAAAGGGTTTGTCTTTTCCCAGAAACTACAAAACTCAGGCAAAGAATGTCAAGTCATAGAATGGCATCAGGCTCTGTGTGATGAAAAGTCATTGGTATGAAAAAGTTTTTTTTTTCTGAGTCATTAACTGCATTTTTAAAAGTGATTCAGTTTTGCATCCATTAAATTTTAATAAAACACAAACGCCGCGCCTGTTGAGCATAAAAATACAATAGATTGATGCCTAGTTGTTTCCACAAAACAAATTAATGGTGTCAAAATTGCAGCAATTGCAGTAAGCGTGTGATGAAGGGATATATAAAATGGCAGCTGTCTCTAGAGCCTGCCGCTTCACAATGAGGCATTTTGCATCAAGCCTTGACGCACATGAACGCCAATTCTCACGCTGTTTAATTCATAGAAGAATGGCGTGCTGGACTGAGAATGTTCGACTTCTGGTTGGTGAATAAGACTGCAACATCATGTGAGAGGTGCTCTGGGCAAAAATATTGAGAAATAAAGAAGCATGACCCTCTATAATCACTCAGGGTGTCAGCATGACCTCTGCAAGGCATGTCAGGTTAAAAAAATGAACATTCAAGCCATGGCAAAACAAATTATTATCATGCGATCAAGGTACCACTTCATCCACAACACCAAGTCCTTGGCTGTCAAGGGAAGTAATTTGTGAGGTCACTGTCCAAGCCTCATTATTGATCGAGAGCTTTAAATTTCACATTGGTGCTGATCAGATGGGTTCCAACTGTGTGCATGTGATGCAGCGTGTTCAGGTTACATGTCGTCTTGTCTCCACAAACGTTGAACAGGCCGGTGCTCCAGTGTCCTCCTGTCTGTGTGATGGTGGTGATGGTGGTCGTGGTGACACCAAGGCCGGGCTGCGTGAGCACGACGTCCTCTACTGCAGGGAGTTTGCTGAATTTGCAGCCATCTTCACTTCCTGTGGTGGAACTCTTCACTTCCTCGTCTTCACCGGCTGAGGTTTTCCTAATGGACGCCTCTGGTCTGAAATAGGTTCATAAAAAAGGCAAGTAGTCAGTGTGTACATTTCTGCTTTGATACAAATCTTTGCTTTCCTATTAATGCTGTGCATTCATTTCCATTATTCGTTTTCAAACCTATGAAGTTTAATAACAACTGAATGTAAGAGATTTACTGCAGGAGTTTTCCATTTACAAAGGTCATCTCTTGTTTTCCAATTATAATTTATCACAGAGGCACAGCAGAATAAAGTAGCTGTGAGGACAAAGCCGAGCTGCACACACAAAAAAAGCTGTTTGCTGTAATTTGACTGTGTTCTGTGCTGACAACTGTGTTGGTAGGGACAAAAACACTTACTGGTCTGTAACTGTTGTCTCCTCCATGACTAGGAGCCACTGGCATCCGAAGACGAGTGAGACAAGGAGGCGAGAGGAGAGTGAGCAACGGAGTCAGCAGCAGTGAGGAGGAGGTGGAGGGGGTGGAGTGACACTCTCCCCGTGTGAGGGTGTGTGTCGGCGCAGATAAACCAGCAGTCAGATGGCTCGGCCAGAAGCTGCGTGGCCGAGATAAGTCTCGTAGTTGTCTTGTGTTTGAGACCTTCTTTCACTCCCTGCTAAAACAGCAAATGAAGAAAGGGCAGATGCACATCAGGGTGCAAAAGCACGCATGTCTGAGATGAAATAAGGTGGCTGCTGACTTAAAACACACACACATGCCACAGCAGGTCAGAAAATCTGATGTGAAATGATTGAAAATTACTGGAAATCAAAAAAATAAATGCATAAAACTTTTTGTTTTGATTAAATAAACTAAAATAGGTTTGTCTGAGAACAGTGGAAAGGGGAAATAATTTGAAAAAGAACGAAAGACGTGTGGTTTCTTTTCCGAGGGGCTCATTTCTTGTCTCTGCTGTGAACTTTTTGCACAAACCTGTGAAAGACAGGAAAAGGGAAGGGTGGTTGCTTAATGCATGCTGCAAGGACACGTAATGAAACCATCACAGGTCTGAAAGTTTAACTTAAACCCTTGTTTGCTAACTATCAAATGGAGTCTGCAGAAATATGTGACACATTCCACCTTAGCAGGACAATGACATGGATTCATGGTTTTTCACCAATAATAAATATTATCTGGTTATTATTCCCTGATTTTGCTAAATGTATGTCCCAACACTTCATGGTGTCTTGATTGCGCTTAGCTGAATTACATTATATGTCATTGTAAACCTGTGGTAACAACATTTGGCCTAAAGCACCAGATGAAAAGAAAAGATTTTTTTTGTTTTCAAAACCACGACTCGTTATGAACTTCAGAATAAGACAACTATTTGTCTTATTTTCCTGTTCACATGATTTGAATTCAGAAGTTCACAACAAGCCTTTAATAGTGACTAATACAGTGAGGCAAATAAGTATTTGAACACCCTGCAAATACTTATTTGCAGCAGTAGTGTACAAATAAATTGTTTTTAAAAAATCACACAATGTGATTACCAGATTTTTTTTAGATTATGTGTCTGACAGTGGACATGCATCTAAAATGAACATCTCAGACCCCTCTATGATTTCTAAGTGGGAGAACTTGCAAAATCACAGGGTGTTCTGCCTCACTGATGTAACTTTTTCATGTGAACCCATACAAAGGCTTTTTCTTTATTTTAATTCTGGTTTTCAAGTGTGAAACTCACAGTAATTTTGATAAAAATGTACTGTATTTCTGTTTAATATGAAGAACTGAAAAGTTGCCATAAAAGTTTTGCATTTAATGTTGTTTTTTTGAGTGTTTTTAAGAGTTTTTTTTAAGTGTTCAAGGAAAGCAGGCATACTGGTCACACATCTTCACCACACCAAATCCAGCCCTCTTTGCAAAAAGGTTGAACACCCCTGCAATAGGATCTCCTGGGTCTTGCATCTTGCTTTGACTGACTAAAGTTCCCAAAATATTGTTTCCCCACTTCAGCATCAAGCCAGATGTTTACTTTGCATTTTCTTCATTTATACTGCTGGAAGGGGCAAATCTAGTTTATCATTTATTTTTTCTATCTTAATATGATTTGTAAGTTTTTCCATTAATGGTTTTTCTCTGTACTGTGGGTTACTTTTACAATTTTTTGAATTGGCATTTTCAGTTCAATTCATAGGTCCAAATTGGATGTGAGCGTGCATGGCTGATTGTGTCATTAGTCTCAGTGAAGCTTTGTCCAGAGTGCAAGCCTTCTCTGCCTCTGGCTAATCCCATGTGGGAAAAGCTCCAGCACCACAGGGAATCTAGCATGTTGTAAAAATGTCATAGCTTATTTTACTGGTAAAAGGTTAAGCTGGAATAAATCACCTTTAAATCTCCACAGCCCTTGATATGAGAATTGTTTACATAAATATGTATTTGATTATGAATGCCTTCGCTTGTGATCCTGAAAATCATGATACGAGTTAAAAGAGGTTTTAGATAAGGCAGAAATGTCTGGCTGCCTGCAGTCAGGATGAATAAATACACATATTTGCTATCAGTTCTGTTTCTTCCAGGTCTGAAAAACCAATGGGAGCAAAATTTTTAGATTGACAAGTGATTACTTCATTGGGGAACAAAAAAAAACCAACAACTTTGAAATAAAACCTTCAAAACTCTGTTTTTCTTGCAGAGAAACTCCCTGGGTATTAGAGAAGAAAATGCTTGGCCTGGTTACCAGGCAACCAGTATCTTTTATTCTTAACACCAAGACCTGAAAGAGCACTAATGGTGTGTCTTTATCTGTGATTTTTGTTAGTGTTGTCAAACAGCACAAAAAGCTGCAAAGTTAAATGTGTGGTTACTTCCAGCTTATCTTGTGAAGACGGATTTTGTTTCGGCTGACAGATGGAGCAGCTACAAAATGAGCAGCGACACACAGCTGACTTGAGAACATGATATTGCAGCCAATAACCGAGGAGGAAGACATCTCTGTGAGCCCGCATACATGATAACCCTCTTTATTGACAGCAAAAGCAGCTGAATTGATTTATCGAAGTAGCAGTTGGGATTTTTTGGGGGGCATAAACTCATCCATTGTGTTAGGATAGGTTGAGAGTACAGTCTACTTTAAAAGGAATGAATCAATCCATTCAAAAAGTAGCATTAGTATTGAGACAACATGGGGCTACACTGCAAAAAAAGGTACCCTAAAAATAGGAAAAGAACACTAATCATAAGAGAAAAGTCACAAGAATGCAAGTAAAATTCTGTCCATGCAGCATGTACATTATTACATAACAAGAAATCATATATGAAATCAGAAACAAAATAGAAACAATTTCACACAAGCATTAAAAAAGGACATTAAAAAAGTAAAAAAGCGGTTGGAATTACTTAAAATTGGATGCTATGCAGTCCAAAATACATATTTTTTGCTAGTTCTAAGAAAAGGGTTTGATTTTTTTCAGAGTTTTTTGATGAGTTTTTATGTATCAAATTTTGATAAAAGTTAAAAAAATTAGTCCAGAATAGTGGAGATTACAAATTGTAGACCAAAATAAGAAAACAATGTTTGCACAAGTTTTTAGATTTAATAAATCCTCAAATTCAACTAGCACCTATTCTTAGAACATGCATTAAAACTTTTGTTTCAAAAATAATGACAATGAATGCTAATTAATAAATTTGTCGACATTTGAACTTTAAAATATCCTTCAAAATGAACCAAAAATTACTCATTACAATGAGTTCTCTTTTTGTCTTAAATCAAGTTTTTCTCTAATTATAAAATTGGTGCAAAAACATTTTGACTCTTGATAAAAAATGTCCTAATTTCTAGACTTCAGCTCTTTATGAGACAAAAAAATCTCAACTGTGCTGATTTCAGAAAAAAAGCTTAGAAAGGTGTGCAAAGAGAAGTTACAACAACTTAAAACATGGTTAACTAGCTTGAATGTCTAAAAGCACTGTTTTAAATCTTTGCAGGTATCGAATAGTTTGCAGTGTAAAGGAGTTAAGGAGAGTATGTCAAGACCAAACATACTACATTTGCATTGGCAAAGACTACTGGACAAACTCAAATTAGTATTTTGTTTTGTCTTGTATCAGAGTGAGATTTTCTACAGTTATTCTTTGATAATTAACTAAACATTACATATTCTCTTTACTAAAATGTATCACATAACAGGAGTATTTTCACTGACAACATGAGGAGCTTCAAAATCCTCCCAGGCATTTTTGCCACAATTCCCACGACAGCAACATGTCTTTTTTAACTATGCTTTAAAGGGGGATAAAAGAAAAAAAATATCTGCATTTTTTAAAACATTTTATTCTTTTACAAAAGCCAGACAACTGAGATTGACAGCTGGAAAATAGGAACGCTTGCTGGCTGACAGGCTGACAAGCCATAAGGGAACAATACTCCACATCTTTGATGTGTAAAAGAATACAACAGACACATTACCATCTACATGGAAAAACAGACATTTAGGATGGTGCAGGAGTAGATTTGCAATGCAAAAAAATAATATGAGTGTTTTTTTTAGTAAAAGATGCAAGACATTGGCTGAATTTCTCCTCTAAAGAACAAAGTACTTTGAAATTTCATTAGGCAGATTTCTTTATTTTTTGTGCATAATGTCGGGCAGGACTACAAAGAAAAATTACAAGCTGAACTTTCAAGAGATTTTTTTCAAGAGGAAACAAGCCACAGATTCTGGTGTTCTCCTTGCTTTCAGAGCTGAAGAATCAATTTTAAAAAAGATTATCTGCAGCAGAAAACCTCATCAACTATGTTTTCTCATATTTGATTAACACTATATATTCAGGTTCCTCCTAGTGTCAGCAAAATGCTACTTCCAAAAAAAGAGATTAAAAAATGCATATTTGTTACATGACCTAATTTTAGTTTTAATATGACCTGAATGATGTTTCCAGAATGATCACTGCAACATGCTCCTGTGTGCCTGCACAAAAGCAAATGATTCCCTAATGGATCAGATAAACCAGAGTGTCCCCGATGTCTACTGTGAGACCGTTGTCAGCTAGAGTTACCCTCTTCTCCTCCAGGTTTATGTAGAAGACAGATTTTTCAGAAATGGGCAGTTTGTCTTTTTCTTCCTGTCCCAGGACAGGCACCCGACGAGGCCCCAAAACAGGGTCCTCGTACCTCATGAGCTTCACCCGCGACAAATCTGGGGGGGGGGGAGAGGTATACACAAGGCATTAATGAAGAAAAGTGCACCTTGGATGGGAAAATGAAAACAAAAACTGTTAAGAATGAGCAAGCAGAAGAAGATATATATATATATATATATATTTTTTTTTAACTTACTCAGCTCTCATTGGAGTTGAGGGCTCTTATTTTGTAAGTTGGTCCCAAAAAACCACACATACTTGTGTTTTCCTGTCATGGCCTTTTAAAAAGCTTAACTAGGAGCTTCTAGCAGCTTCTAGCCCACTTCTCATGGACAACACTCAGAAATATTCTTTGAGTGGATACATCGGAATGGAGCAGAGAATAGATCTTGTGGCACACTGAATATAGCAACTACGTCACCGCTACGGGCTTTTTCCAACAACATATTTAATATGCTCCTGATTCACAATTATTTGAATAGAGAAATACTTAAAAATGCCTTCTTAATTTTGATTCAAATTTTTCTTATCCATGTCATCTATCATGAAAAAAGGGCCGCAAGAACATTAAAAACACCAAAAACACAATTTTCATTGGACTGAGTCTTTCAAGTCTTTTAGGTTTTCTTCTGAAAAGCAGAATTGCTGGGTTTCCATCACTATAATGTTAAAAGGTCCAATCGTCACCACACTTAAACTTCTTCACATTTAACTTTTTCCTCAAACTAAAACATATCCCACGGTAAAATAAAAACAAGTAGACCCAAAAATATAAGTGTATTTTTAGAAATAATAATAGTTTTCCAAAAGGGATGAAAAAATAATTCCTCCGTTGTTGTACAATGATGTCTTTTCTCTTTCTGCATATTCTCATTACAGTCCTCAATTCTCCAACATTTTTAGATGACAAATAGTGAGGAACAGCAAAGTGGGGCGAAATGGGGAGTTAAAATGGACAAATGACCAATGTGTACATCTCACAAGGCTGAACCTCGGAGATGCGTGATGCAACGTTTGGAACAAAAAATATTAGCTAGAAAGATTTCAGCTTACATCATTAAAAGAAAAAAAAAAAACTTTTGATCCACTGAGCTGATCTTTTTTCTTGTTTTAGTCTTTTACTAACCTTTAATGAGTCTGTTGATTTTGGCTAGTCGACGGATGACACTGTCTTTGCTATCTCCCTGTCGGATGTCAACCTTTGTTGAGAATAAGCCATTTGATGGTTGAGGGTTTACAAGGGACATGCAAACTCCGGGCTATGAAAAAGAAAAATGTACAAAATAAAAACCATGAAATAGATTTTATCCTTTGATCATCGCTAACGAGGATCACTGCTAAATAAGGTAGATATACGGTACATATAAAAACAAGCATTTGAAGGGGTAAATTGTAAAAAAAACTCACAAAAACATTTAAAGACCAGAAGAAAAAAAATGAACACACACAGTCTTTAAGTGCAGCAAACAGATCCAGAAACATTTACCTCTGATCTGAAAACACTAAACGGTTTCCCGGGGCAACAGTCTTCCTTCACTTTGTCATCAGCCTCAGTTGCAAATAAGACATCGATCTGCTCCAGCTGTCATGGAAGAATTATGGGAAACATATTAGTGCTCTGTTAGCTGCATAATCCACGGTGAGAGGTGTGTTTGGTATGCACACCGGCCCATGCAGGTGGCATTAACCAGGCTGAAGGATTGATCTGAATCTCTGTGCCTGCTTTGCACCAGCCTGTGAATGTGGAGCAAGAACATGATGGGAGAGTACTAGAGGGAACAATCCCGGTCGAAGGGATTCTTTTTGAAGAAATAAAGCTGATATATTTACATACTTTAGTGGCTTTCGTGTTTTATTCAAGAAAAAAAAAATGCTGTAGTCAACTAACCAAATAACAATTGCTCAAATCACTGTTTTGGACTAAAGAGACATTTTCAGGATTTTATTTTGAAGAAAGTAAAGCAATACCCTTTGATGAGGATTTGACAGAACAGCATTGCTTCCCTTTCATGAGCTCTTTTTCTGTTCTAAACTTGTCTTTTCCTAAGATTTATCAAAAACCAAGGAATTAGATTCAGGCTTTGCCTTTGATGTGCTTTCTGTCAAGCCTTCCATTCTGAGCATGTTTCCCAAAAGTATTTTCTGGACTTTGGGTTTTATCTTTAGACAAGTCTGAGCTTTTGTGCAGACAAAAGTATTAAGGGATTTCCTAAATGACAGTTCAGCTCAGACTGGGATGAAGCTCCGAAACAGAATTCTGTCATAGTTTTACATTTATGTATAAATGAACAGAGGATGGTCAAGGTTTGAGCGTTACAATGTGTTACATTAAGAATGAAATAACCACTGTTCAACTCTAAGCCTCCTAAAGCTCTTCAAAGGATGAATGGCTGAAACCCTTCTGCTGTGAGTTACATCTGTCGACCACTGGTTAACAACAAACCTCCAGAGAATTTGTTAGGTAGACCAGGTTCTCCATGAGAACAGTTCTCTCATCAAACTCCAGCTCCAGATCCAAAACCCTGGGTCCATTCTTCTCCAAGTTCTCCTAATGAATAAACAACAGTAAGATCAAAGATAACGGATTGAGACTAAGTGATGTCAATATTTAAAATAAAGAGGTTAACTGAGACATCAAAACAGAATTAAGCAAATCAGGTTTACTTTTAACTCAATTACTCAGCATTAAATTGTCAGTTGGAGTTTATTTTGTCTCTTAAAGATGTATAGTATAAAAAAAAAATTGTCTGAGAAATAATAACAGCAAACCAAACTTCCATTCTGAAAAAAAATCCCTTTTTCCAGGAAACTACACAAATGTTTCAAATATTCTTTTCAATATGGATAGGAGGTTTTTGTTTTGGTTTTTGTTATGTAAATAAGTATGATTTTCTTGGAGATTCTCCTTAAAATGTGGAATTGTCCTTGTTCTCACTATTTAATGTAAAAACTCCAAATCAAAAAATTTGCAGATAGGAGGTTTGGCATTTATTAGGCTGAGAGTTTTTTTAAAAAGTATTTTTTTTAAACAATCATACAGTTTCAGGCTGAATTGACAATACTATTATTTGACAAAAAGGGATGCAGTGTCTCATTTAACACCATAACTGCAAGTGTGGAATGCAGCCATAGGTGTCAAAACAAACGCAAAGAAAACATAAATCTGCACCTAAGGTCACACAAAAACAAAACCTACAAAAAACGCATTTCAATGACAAAGAAAAAAGGTCTTTCAGACCAATAAACACACTAAACTCTGGGAGAAAGAAACATGTTTCACCTTGAAAAATATTTTACTGTAATTACTCCAAAACATGAAAATTATAAGATAGAGTTTACGCAAATAATCTAATTTTTGTGTATGTTGGTTTTTAGTCACAGAGATACATCCTTTAGGATAGAACTGGCTGTAGCTTAAACTGTGGAAGGTTACCTTGATCATGGCTACAAAAGGCATGACTCTCTTCATGTACTTCTTCAGCTCAGGCAGGGCTCCCAACTCGCCTGCTATCACTTTGTTGTCTGGAAGGACTCCATTATTGCTCTGACAAGACGAAAAAAAAAAGTGAGAAACAGGGGAAAATACTCCAGAAAAATTCACTGAAAAGTAATAGCATTCCATCTGTTTCTTTATTGGTTTGTGTTTCAATTAGCAAACGACGTTCTGTGTATATGTCAGATTGTGGAATTTGCCCCCCACCCTGTAGTGCTTGCCAAGCAGGGATAAGGCGCTGTGCTGCCAGGGAGGATAACTCTTGGCCACGTAGATGCTGCAGTGGGAGGGCTTGACTGGGGGCTTTGTGTCACCTTTCTGTTGGAGAAACAGGATTGAGAAAATATGAAGCATTTTAGATTTAAACTGCTCTTTTATAACAACAATAGAAAGCGGTTAATTAAAGATGAAAGTTGTTTCTGTGCAAAAAAGGTAAAGATCTCTAAACTTAAAGATCCACCCCAATAAAACTTGTGTTTTTGGCATTATTAACATGTTATTCTTGTAGTATTTTTCTCATGATGGAGGACATATTTAAAGAAAATTAAGATTTCAACTGTGTTTCTGAGTATTTCTCTATTCAACTTGTGATGAATCAACAGCAAACAAAAAATGTCGTTGGAAAAATCCTATGATGTGGTTCCTACAGTCCATGGGACACAAGCTCCCTGCTGGGCTCCATGGTGATGTTTCCACAAATACATCAGTTTACGTCTTCATTTTCCTCGTCTGAGCTAGCATCTGGCTTAAAACTATTTGGCTAGAGAGCTCCAATGTTGCACGCCATTACTGCTGCACCAGCAATGTTAGGTTTGGATTGTGAGGGGCTTTAAGCTAACAGGAGAGATTATAAATAAAGGGATCATGGGAAGTCAGCAAAGGCTTAAATCTGCACACGTCCTGCTTACAACTCAGAAGTGAATTTCTAATGAACCCCTGCTGCTCTGCAGAAACAAGTTTTTGGATTTTCCCCAAAAACAGTAGGAACACTTTCAAAATAGATCAAAAGATGATTGGAGTGGAACTTTGCATGACAGCTATTAAAATGCCTAAAAAAAAATTTTTTTTAATGTATTCTTGTGGAAGGAAAAAAATACAGAAATATCACTAAAAATATAAATAAAAGGATGGGATTGAGAAAAGACTTGTTTGTAGTTTCTTCAGTTATGTCTACACAGCAAAAGAGCAGCGAAAAACATGAAAAAATCCATACCTGCATGCTGAAAGCCTAACATATCACCTGACTATGAGCTTGTCAATAATGTGTTTTGCCTTCCTCTCTCTGCTGCCTTCAGCCATGTATTGAACTACACGAACTGTCAGCAAACAATAGACTGGATTCCTGCTGTGAACACAACCCTCCCCTTCCAGTCTTTATGTGAATATTACAGAATAGAGAATACTGTGAGAGAATCACAGGGTTTAACATCAATAGATCCACGATGAGGGTTTACATGTTTGGGCTACAAAGGAAGAGAAAAATACACAGTCTTAAAAAAGGAATGATCAATTCCAAAGTCTTTATGGTTTTTTTGTTCTTTTGTGTGCGTTTCCAAGAAACATTGCAATGTCAGGTTAACCGTGCAGCACTACAGAGCTGTTATTTTACCTTGTTTCTAGGAGGTAGCATGTACGCTTTCAACCGCAAACGGAGGTCATGTGCAGTTTCCATTAGATACTGGGAGGAGCGGATCAGAATCTCATCAACTGGACCTGCTGCAGGCCACGACGCCGTCATCAGGGAACTCGTCTGTCATGAGGAAAGGATAAGGAGGGAGGTGTAAAAAAGAAAAAAGGCCAAAAAAATATAGGGCCGATCAAAGCTTTACAATCATATTCACCACACAGCAAGAGGCGCATTACTTTTATATTGAGAGAAAAAAAATGGGGAGTGTCTTTGCCATTTGGCAATTATGACAATTTTACAAAACACAGAAATGCTTTGAAAAAAGATTGTGGGGCTTTGTTGTTGCTAAGCGACAAGTGAGGAGGCCATCACCAGCACAGCATCACTCTTTTATATTCATAAATTTGAGTGTAAAAATATTCGTGACTGTCACTGTTGGAAGTGTGTAACAGCGTGTGCATTTGCTTCATGCTGCAGAGACAACAGCTCAGTTTGAAGAAGGGCTCCAGCAGACTTGAGAAAAGTGTTAACCGTTTTACACAGGTTAAGCAGCAGCGGGACCAGCACTACTACAGGCCCCTCATGAATCTCGAGGTAAAGAATCCATCCCAAGACAAGAAAAATTTGGGACTCATCCTAGCCCATTTATGACTCAATACATAACACAATCTGGCTGTAAGCATGATCACCACTTACTTTGCCCAGTAGCCCCCATGTGTATTCACAGAGGTGTGGGCAGATGGGGACCAGCAGCAGAGTTTGTCTCTCTATGAACTGGAAAACCAGGTCTCGGTGCATGCCTTCAATGGCCAGCTCACGGTACTTGTCCTTGGCAGCCTGAAAACAGACATATTTGTGCATTTTTACAATTCGCTCACAGAAGTCATTGTATGTGCCATTTCTCAGCTAATTATTATTTCTAGACAAAAAGCAGTGATGCCATATTTAACACTTTTGAGCTTTGAAAAAATATCGTACTTCTGAGTCACAGCAAATGTTCAGATTTCCTTTTTCAGACCACTTTGTGTAGACATGAGACTCCTGAATTCTTTGAGTTGTTTACCTTTTTGTAATCTAAATGATTTATGATTCTGTGTTAAAAAGTTAAAGACATAAATCAGAAATGTTCAAAGACTTAAAAAGAAAAAAAAAGACACCAATGTCTAAAAGCAAAACTTTCAAAGAACTTTATAACTGTAACTACAGGACAAGACCAAATATACAGCTAAAATATCATATTGCAGTCTAGCTTTTTCAAAACACAGAATGATGACAGATGGAAGAATTATGCATAATTTATGCTTAATTTATTTTGTAAAAATAACATCTTGCCTTGATAAAAATTATAATATTTTATCACCCATTTAGTTTTGAAACAAATTAACTGATAATTCTAAACGTGTCAGTTACTATCATCAATTTGTATATCGCAAACATTGTGTCCCCAAAACTTTATGCAGTTGTTGTTTTGGATCAGCACTGCTTACCTTTAGGACAAAATTTAAGATTAAATTTACAGAATTTGAAATAATTTTTGAGATTTGTCAATTTTTCCAGCTACCCAGGTTTAAAAATATCTCTTAGAGGTTAAGCTAGCTCTTGTTAATACCTGAAACTCAAAAAAGCCGCTCTTCAGAGCCTCCTTGTACATCATTCTTTCATAGTGCTGCTCCGTCTTTATGATCCCTGCGTTCATTTCACTAAAGAAGAAAGGAAAACCATCAACAAAGGAGACCATGCAAAGAAACAAAGTACTATATGAGGCTGAAGCTCAGGAAATAGCAACTTTTAATACATTTTACGGCTTGTTTCAGCAAAAATGAATACTTCTGTAGAATTGATCACACAAGCATGGCTAGCAAAGACATTTAACACAACAGCCCCCTTCTTTATAGATTTTTGTGATCGTGAAAAACAAACAGAAAAATAATTTGAACAATCAAATTACAAAACCTGATTTCTCCGATCCATTTCCCGTTTCGTAAATATAACTACCTGGCAAAGACCCGATCATTGAAGGTATCCGCAGGTCCAGTTCTAAGGTTGTTCTGGTTGGCAATCATCTCCTTTACCCACTCCACCCAGGTGTAGAGGCGAAGGATCCCGGCATCGGCCATGGTCTCTACAAAGTTTGCATCCTCCACTGTGTCCCCAGCATCAGCCAGAGCCAAGCGCATACCTGTGACAAGGAATAAACATCAGACACACCACAAAACTCCTGATTGATTGCATTTTTTATGTGTAGTTTCATTCATCTACATGTCAAAAGCAGATTTGCTTCAGAGACTTTAGACAAAATACAAAAACAGAATGCAATGTTTTCCTGACAGTTTAATGAAAACAAGGTAAATTAAAGTTTTTGACCCTAAATAAAATATCTTAACATTAACAAAGGAAATAAATAATATTGAATTTTGAATATTGAAAAAAAACATGCAAAAGTCAGAAAAGTAGAGGGTAAACAAAAAGAATAAATCAAGAATAAAGTGACGGCACCATCTGCTGAAAACTTTTCAATGGCTTGGCTGAGAGTAAGGAAGTTTCCTGTTGATTTGGACATCTGGTAGGAAAAAGGAAAAGAGAAGAAACAGAAGTTACATGGTGGAATGCTATTCGAAGGAGAAAAAATATACGTATTTCAAAATAATTCGTATTAAAATTGTCAGAGAAAGTAAACTTTGAATGCTTTGCATTTGATTGGATTACATCCCTCCAAATGTACTTGACATCCATTGCGTACCTTCTCAGAGTTGAGGAGCAGATGTCCATTGGCTCGAACTGCCTGAGGCCACTTCCCACTACAAACAACAACAATGCTATGTTACAATACCAAAACGTTACAATAACCATAGCATCTTTGCTTAAAATGTTTAACAGCCTGGCACTCAATATTGGTGACAAACCCTGAAATATCGATTCAGAAACTGCAGATTTTGAGTCACTCTGACATCATTCTGGGCTCTTTGCTCTGACCTTATGAGAGTCAGCTGCAGTTGGAAAAACTGAAAAATGTTCCTCCATTGCAAATTTGGATTTCAGTGGTAGAGAGAGCTGTCAAACAAATCTCCCTGTTCTGACAAACAATTTGTCAAATGATGAGTGCAAAGGCCTCGATGATTTTCCAAATTTGAAACCTTTCAGGAATCTCATGTTTCTTCTTGATAACAATTTCATGTTTCTCAAAGAGAGATCTCCCACCAGGATAGCTCTCTTTCAGCACCGGAAATAACGTTTTCAAAGGACAGCTTTGGATTGATTTGCAGTGACCCCTTTCCCTAAATAAAAAAAAAAAATGGTCTCCACAGCCAAATGACTACCTGTAGGTAAGATGTGTCAGAGAAATAGTCCATTTAGAGACATTATTGCGTCTGTCAATGGTAGTTGTGTGTTGATTTTATAGAAGCAGAGGAAGGTTTGGATCTTAAAATATTTTTGTTAAAAAAAAGATGTAAATACTGAACTAAATGTAAATCAAACTAAATCAACACTCAAATGTTGACTTGCAAACAAAAAAAAATAGCCTCTGCATAGGTGAAATACATGTAGATTATTATTCTTGAAATCTTGCTTTAAAGCATTTTATTGTTTATTGAACTATGTCAGAAGATGTCAGAAATTTAAAAACTAGAGCATAAACATCTGCTTTAGGATTGACTTTAAGGACCCCAAGATCTTCCGGCAATTGTTCCCACTGTGAAAACAAAAACCTAGAGAAGCCTCTTTTCAGCATTTTGGAACAGTCTGCCAGAGGACCACAGAGAGCGTAGATTTTATCAGAAAAGGCTTAAGACCCAACTTTATACCCATTTTGGTTCATTAAAATATCTTGTGATATACAACTATAAATAATAATTCATTTGAAATTTTCTTATTTTTAATGTTTCGATGTAAATGTTTAACTGTTTTTAATGGATATCTTTTAGTTTTAATGATCTTTTTTTTTTTTATCTCCAGAGCTTCCTCAGTTGGATCCTCTCCCTCTGAGTCGACTGCTGATCAGCTCCTGTAATTCTAGCTGGGGACCTGCATCACCGCCTTGCTGTGATGAGGCTGGGTTTCCTCCCCTGGGATCCTGCACTTGACTTGCTATGCATCCCCCCAGTGGAGAAGCTGTCAACTACTGGTGTTTCCACCAACCAACTTTTTCCAGCCTGATGCCCTATGTTTACCTCCATGGGTTAAAGGGGTGAGAGATGTGAGTGTGGGGTGTTGAGGTTTATTTATTTTTTTGGTGTAGAGCCCTTTGCGTTACCAAGCATGAAAAGTGCTACATAAATATTCTTGATTTGATTTGTTTATTCTGTAATTGTTAGTCAAACTCACTTGTCTTTGGGCCACACAGCCACATGGTTGTACAGAAAGTAGGACAGGTGGTTGGGCACCAAATCTTTCCCGGACACACGGACATCCACAGGGTACCAGTACTCAAACTCCCTCCTCAGCCTCTGTAGGTGCTCTCTAGGAATGTCCGTCTTTGGGAAGGGAGCTGTCTTAAAGAAGATGAAGTCCCACACCTCTCTGGTCATCTGCTCTGGCCTGGGTAAAGAGAGAAGAAAAACAAGAAAATATGGGGATGATTACAATTAGGAAAGAGCGCTGCATTGAGTTTATGAACAAACCATATCTTTTGACCAAATTTATGTTGAATCACTTAACTCCTAATTTAGCAGCAAATTTCCTTGACAGAACTGTTTATACAACAATAGGTTCAAGAAGATCTTTGTGTACTGTTTGGGAAAAACACTTGTTATGTGTGCATATGTGTGTTCATACTTAATGCCCAGCGGCGAGTCTCCCCGTCCATTGAGCACTCCTCCCTGAAGGAGGTGGGCTACTGTGTAGTAAGCCATGTAGATTGTGGAGTCCGATAGAGACTCAATCAGCCACTGTTCGTCCCAAGGCAGTCGTGTTCCTATGGTAACCAAAGGACAGGCAACCAGAGACATATACACATTCAGCAAAAGACACACACACAGCAAATCATTAAACATCTGCCACATCAGTAAAACATGTCAATAGTCATTCTTCTGAAAAACTTGGTTTGCCTTTTGTGCGAACATGTTAAATAATACCAAATTACACTGAGAACTAACAAGCTTTAAAGATTATTAACTGTAATTTGTGTCTATGCCTGTGAAACCAGTCTGGTTTAAAACCTTAAAGACCCACTCTAGTAAAAATTGTGTTTTTAACATGTTCTTGTGGCATTTTTTTTCATGATGGAGGACATTTATACACAATTAAGCTCAGAACTGCATTTCTGAGTATCTCTTCATTCAAATTGTTGTGAATCAGGAGCAGATGAAAAAAATTCAGCTTAAAAAGATCGTATTTGTGGCATAGGTCACGAATTTCTTGCTCCACTCCCTTCCACAAAGGAAAGAGGATGTAGGGTGGGGTTGCGCCAAGCCGACAGTCCTGCCTACAGCTCAGAGGGAAAAATGTAATCAACTACTGGCGGTCTATAGAAACTATGTCCTGGAAAACAACACAGGTTTTGTTTTTGGGCTAAAAATGGCATAAGTATAATTAAAAGATGCTTTTACATAAACACATTTGACTAATGACTGTCATTGTAAGGTCTCTGCAAGATTGATGATGACCTGTACCAGGTGTGTTTGAGCAGAGTAGCATTGAAAACATGCAGAACAGAGATAGAAGACAAGGTTTGAAATATTCAATGCATCTTTTGACCACTAGAGGGACGTTTTCAGTAT
The DNA here is from genome assembly GCA_036245035.1 of Adrianichthys oophorus. Lineage (NCBI taxonomy): Eukaryota > Metazoa > Chordata > Actinopteri > Beloniformes > Adrianichthyidae > Adrianichthys > Adrianichthys oophorus. Next base: position 18,704,165 of record BSAI01000201.1, on the reverse strand, counting down.
TTCAAAAAGATAACTAACTGGTTTCCATTCGTTTTATGTAATAATTTAATTATTCAAATGGGAGAAATGATTTCAGTTCCCATACAGATCAGAGTGGTATTTTTTCTTTATGACCTATTACTTTTATTGGTTCAAACAGTGTCCATTAGTTTTGGCATCTTGCTCAAAACTGTCCTGCTGGATCTATCCGATATTGCTCGCCATTTTTGTTGCACAGGTAATGTTAAGTTGGATGTGTGAGAGGCTTTAAGCTACCAGGAAAGACTGTAAACAGATGGATGATGGGAAATGGAGGCGGCATACCCCGCACCAACAGACCTGCCCACAACTCAAATGTAAATTTCAAATGAACTACTGGCACTCTGCAGAAACTATGTCCTCAAAAATTGCATTTTTTTTTTTGGCAAAAAATTACAATAAGAATGAAAAGACCACAGGGAACATTTTTATAATAGATCAAAAAATGATCTGAGAGGGTCTTTAATCATTCCTTTGTAGCAGCTCATGAAAATACTTTTTCTATTTTTAGATCAAAAACACTTTGGCTAAGAGTCAGAAAAAACAAACTGCAGTTATAAACTTAAAACCACAGGAAATCAATCATCACCAAAAAAATATGCCCATTAACAGATCTTTATGACAGTTGCCATATTTTTAAACACTAAATTGCCTTAATGGATAAAATAAAGTTAAAATAAATAGAAAATGAAAATACTGTCTATTCATATTAGGTGATGAATATTAAACTAGTTTGGTTCCAACTGAACAAAATGTTCTACAAAACAAGAATCAGACACATTAGTCTGAAGTTTCTGATGGAAGCTGCTTTAAATTCTACAAATATGTGAACAGATTTAAACAGTAAAACTTAACAAGTTTGGTTTGTCACTGAACAGGCCTTAATCCTGTATCTATTTATATATGAACACAGGCAGACTGCTGCTATAGGAGCAGCATCATCAGTCCTCTGTCTCCACCTATAGGCCAGCAAACATATTCCACATGCTCTAACAATCCAGAATTGCTGAGGCGGAAAAAAAAAAGTTTGCATGAAAGAATCAACTCCACCTGCAAAGAAGACTTACCGAGACCGTAGGTACGAGAGCAAGCATGTTCCTGCAGCCAGGCTAAAGTGGCCTCAAAGTTTCTCCTCGTCTCCTCACAAAATCTGAAATTTTGCAAGATTGCAAAATAAATACTACAGTAAGGGAACGACGTTTCACAGTCAACAAAACTTCTGAGAAGTTCTCTTACGTCTCCAAAGACTTGAGGGCCTCAGTGGCCTGCTGCTTCCATTCAGCGTCTCCATAGTCCAAATACCTGTCAGATACAAACACAAGGCTTAAACTTAAAAATGCCCCCAAACATTTTTTACATGATTCTTGACAAAATGTAAATTAAAATCCACTTGGGCTCAGTAGAAATAACTCATCACTACTACTTTAGTAATATTGCTGTATAAGAAACATTCAAACATAGATTTTTGAGACGCTCACCACTGGTCACAGAGAGCCACCACGCATTCATCAGCAGAACGAGACATGACCTGTTTTTCTGGCTCCATGTAGATCATGGCCTCACCCTTTGACAGAAATCATTCTTATTCATCACCCATTTTTAATATTTTATTAGAGCTGCACAATGACAACTCATTAAATAATGCATGGCTTTGAGAACAAAAGCAAACATAAATAAGAACAGAGTTGAAATATTTGTAAGCATATTTGAATTTTACCTTCTCAACCATCATCTTCTGGATGGGCTTCTTCACATCCTGGACTTTCTGGCCTTTGTAACCATCAACCAGCATAATCTGAGACAGATATTTATTTATAGATGAAAATTCAAGTTCATTCATTTCTTTCACTAGTTGACACTTCAGGTCAGCACTACTCCAATCCCACATGAGACAAAGGCCCAAAGGTTAAAAAAACATTTTTTAAGAAACAAAAACGACATTTTCTCCAGAAATTCTACTAAACTTTCATTGTATGAACATGAAGACTAAAATTTGCTCAATCTTCACATATGTGCTGTACCAGACTTTTCTCGTCTCTAATCAGTCACAACTTCGTTCCACAGATCAGTTTCTCACATTTCTCGTGTTTCTTGATCACTCAAATTTAACTGAGAACAGTCTGGACAAGGTTTAAAGATTGTTAAGACAGCCGTAACAGCTCTGTTACTATTTCGAGTTCTGCACATTTTGACTGTGCTCAAATGGCAGTGTCCTGAGAATGAGCTAATGCGACTGACAGAAAATAAGGAGCTTCAGTGTTATAGGACATCCTGGAAATTGTCTAGGAAATAGTATATAATAAATAAAAACCTGATTAGGTGGATTTTTCTGGGGAAAAAAATAGTGTCTCAAAATAAAAAGTAAATCAGTTACAGATATTTGAATCCTACAACCAAGAAGTAGGGGGTATTGAGTATAAATTCAGTTTGTTTATGTGTTTTTCAGTGGCAGACTGGATTTAATAACCTGAGAGAAAGACATGGCAAGTGGTTGAATATTTAAATGGTTTGACTTGTACCAGTATCAACCTCTAATCCAAAATCCAATTCCGCAGTGGGTTTACAAAGAAGCAGTGTTGTGCTAGACCTATGAAGCGGTTTTCACTCACCCCCTCATAAAAGCCCTTCAGGTAAACCTTCTCTTTGGCTTCAACCAGCTTTTCTTTGTCATTCTGGCTCTGGATCTTCAGCTCATCACAAACCAGAGGAGCAGACAGGTTCCCGTAGCCTGGAATCTCAATGATTGGGATCTGACGTGCATACATAAAAACCAGACACTCAGCAAATTCAAATCTGTGAATTTAAATAGAATATTGCTGTGTTTTTTTTTTAAATAAGATGTCCTTACTGGCTCAAAGGGCAACACCATCTTGTCCTCAATTCCATACTTTTCCCTTAAAGCCTAAAGGAAATGCAAAAGAAGTTCTGGTGTTACTGATAAATTGGAAAATGCTGAATAATCCTTCAAGTCTTAAAAAAGGGGGATTTTGCTGACCTCAAAGCAGAACAAACAATTAAAGTTAGTTTATAAAAACAAATTCCTTCACATGTTAATAAAAACAACTTTATAAAAATATGCATTGCTACAAATTTGACAAAAATTCTTTTTTTTTTTTAAGTTTTGAAATATTACCTGTTTTTTCTTGATGTCCCGGAGAGCAGCAATATCATCAGGAGCGTCGGACGGCACACTGGTAACAACTCCCGTACCTGGGTAAAGTAAACACCACATAAAATCCAGAAAGCAGGCCTCTAAAAATCTCCCTCTGACTGCAAACAGAACAACTGTGAGCAGAGGCCCTCAAAGACCTATTATGTGCATTACTGTAATTACTGCACTTTAGAACTATTAGATGTAGTGACACACCAAGCATTGGAGATTCATTCTTATTAAAATTATCAAAAAAAGTTCAGCTTAATGATTTAGAAATTCCTATTACATAGTTTGGCAGTTATTCATCAACAAAACAAAGGAATTCTGGGATAAATAACCCCTCTAAAGCCTGGTTAAGCAGAAGAATAAACAAAGTTTGGAGCAGAAAAATATGTTTTTGCTAATTTGTCCAATTCCATAAGAAAATCCTTCATTACTTCTTCAGGCAATTGTGCAAAACCCTTCAACTCTCAACATCCTTAAGTAAAAGACGTATTTTAAAATGCCAGAAATGTATCAAGACTGTGAGAAAAAAACAAACATGATAAAATCTAAGTTGAATCCCAAAAACAAAGAAAAAGGCCTAATCTGAAATTGTGTGCACCTTTGTCCTCCTTGATGGTAAGCATGGGAAGAGCGTAGATTATTTTGTAGGAAGTCAGAGGAGCACTCAGGGCACAACCAAGGAGATCCTACAAAATAAAAAAGATGAAGAAAAGCCTAATTTCTTTTTCCACAACTGGACAAACATCGTCTTCTTTGTTCTGTCCGGAAAAATGTTTCACTGTTATCTTTGCTTTTTAGAGATAAGAAAACCTAAAACTGTTACAGAAAACAAGTTGCTTTAAAATTTAAAAACGTTTTAAAGCAAATCAACTAAAATTACCACAAACTGCAAAATAAAAAAAATTTAAAAAGTGTTCTTTTTAAGCACCTGCCCCAGGATTTCCATGATCACCGGCACCACTCCGTTCTCCTTGGTGAAGCCCTGAAAGGACATGTTCCTGGCAGACCTGCTGGTGGAGATGAAGACATCTCCACTGGCTGTTTCAAACGCCACGTACTTCATGTCAGGCCTCACCCAGCAGTTCGTCTGACCAAACATAGTTTCTGGTCTAAGAGTGGCGGCCACGAGAAAGAGGCTTTTTCCCTTCATGCCACTGTGGGAAAAATGATATTCATATAATGCTAAATAGCAGCAAATGTAAACTCAATGCCTTTAGAAATAAATATATGCACTAAGCAAGTCGTTTTTAATGGTAACAATACGATTAGTCAGAACTGCAACAAATTTGGACTTGTTACCTGCTGTAAAATACTTTAGATTTGAATTTTGCCGTGTATGGTTCAACTATCTTCATCTTGATAAGTGTGTATTCTTGAGGTCCGACACCCTGCAAGGAAGGAAAAAAGTTATAAATACAAAACAACTACCTAAAAGCTTTTCATCACTTCTGAGTAAAAAACATAACAGAAATTAACATGAATGAAAAATGGTTCATGAAAAAATATGTGTATTTTTCACTTAATCAATTCACATTGATAGAGAATTGCTTATCTTTTTTTGCAGTGGCATGTTAGAGGTTTACTGAGATAAATTATATTTTTCTAAAGTATAACTTCTGTTGAGTAGGAGGTCTACCTCTCCAGTCTGCCTGTCATGATCCATGCATGGCTGTCCGTCCTTAGGAGAGTAGATGGTATACCTACAAAAATTGCAGAGAAAACATATTTCCATTACAAAAACCTGTAAAAATGTAAATCAGCTAAACATATCATTTACTATCTAATTTGTCTATAATACAAAATATATTCTTTCTTCAAGTGAAAACTTTAAAAAATTATACATTTACAATATGTAAATGAATAGAATTTTAGGAAAATTATTAGAGCAATTACTGTAACAATTTATTGATTAATCATTTAATTGATTTTATATTCCTACTATCCAACTAGATCAATCTCTCTGAGGCAATTTCATCAGATCGAACTATAAGATTAAAAAAATTGTTTCAAAATTAGATGAACTGATAATCGATTTTGGAAGATATCATTTGGCTTGAGACATGGTAGGCTTCTTTTATGATAACGTAAAAACAACCAAGTGCTACTGCAGCAGATAACACACGTGTGATGGCAGCAAAAATGATCAACCACCATTACAGTCCAGTAACACTTTGAATTTTACAAAGACATGACCATACAATGTGGTAGAATGTTCTACAAATGTTCTGTTTGTATTATTTGATATGGAAAAACATCAGTGGGGTGAACTAAAAGGTGAATAGATTTGCCATTCATTCTTGTTTACTTGTTTGTTTGTACACATTTTAAATTTACACTTCATTTTCTTGCAAGAAATACAAGGAATCTAGAAAACATCACCTGCACTGTTCAGTACCAGGTATTTATCTCTGAGTCACACTGGCTGAATGTTTGGCTAAAGATGACCTGGATCGATTTCAGGTCAGTGAATCAGGTTAAATCAGATCGTTCAAAATGAACCGGTATTGACCATGAGTCCAATCGGCAACCACTAATTATGATATGAATCGAAGCGTTGTTAAAACAAATTGTTACACCCCTTTGCAATAATGTTAAAAGCTCACCTTTTGCCAAACTTGATCTTCTTTCTCTCCTTCAGTGTGACAAACTGCCACCTAACAAAAGAGTCATAGAAGGGGTTCACATCTGTGGTGATGAAAGAACGCCTCCAGTCCACCTTTAAAGTGACAGAATGAAAGAAGCATTAGTCAAGGTCCAGTAAATTAGGAAGAATAAAAATAATGATGCTTGTTGGATCCAGATCCAGTCTAATATGTATTTATGTTCAATTTATAATGTTAAGACCACGTTTTCTAATAAAAAATTGCTTTTAATAGCATTGTTTTATTAATATGAGATTGGATGAGGATTTGTTGGTTCATGACTCCCCTCTCGCAATCTGTGCTCACCTGCAGCCTCAAGTGTAGCTCTTAAGCCTTTTGGAGTCAGTGAGAGGGAGAAGGTAAAGGTTTTTGAAACTGCAAATCTCTATAACTTGTGTTGTTTGAATTTTTTTTTTCTATAAAGTTAAAGTCACTGAGTATTTTTGCCAAGTTGGAACCCGCCCTCGTCCCACAAGGGCGATTGTGGCCGCAACAATGTTTTCAATTGCATTTTGGAGTGTTTATTTTGTTTTGTTTTGCGTTATGCTACATTTAATTTTGGTAACTTCTGGTGTGAGCTTAGGAGAAAAACAAAAATATGACAATCACAAAAATTACTAATACCTTGACTCCCATTTTTTTAAGGTCTTGAATTGCCAATGGAGGGAAGTACTCCAGCCAGTGTTCAGCATTTGCAAACCTAACTATGTCCTTGTCATTAAGGCCCAAAGACCTCATGATGTCCCACTGGAAACTGGAGGATCCAGCCTTAGCCACTGCTTTACTCTGACAAAGTAATACGAAAACATAAACATTTTAATAAAGTACTCAATATTGGTGCTACAAAACAATTCCTGCAGGAAAATAGATTATTAGTTTACAATATAAATATCAGATTCTAACCTTCTTGCCCTTTGCTTTGTCTTTGATGATAATTTCATCAGATACTTTAGGATTTTCCTTCTCGTCTTCCTCATCATCTGGAAACTGTGGAGGGGTCCCGTACAGCTCCATCTCTCTTTTCAGTTTGTCTGCACAAGCCTGGTAGAAAAAATGTGGAGTTAAAGATTTGCTTTTTGCATTGAAAAAAGAAAGCTTGTTTCAGAAATGGAAAAAAAAAAATTATTGACATTATTTTTGCAGCTCTAACTTTTTTAGGGCATATTTGGCAACATCCTGAATACTATTTCTACCATCCACATCAAGTAGGAACGGCTTCATCCAAGTTTCTCAGTTAGCTTCCCCATAATAATCATTTTGACATTATTGTCACAGTGAAACTGTCTTCGTTGAGACATGGCTATTAGACAGTAAAAATCTTAAAAACTCGAGTTCCTTTTATCTTGCAAGTCATAAAATGAAGTATTTCAAGCCTGGAAAACAAAATTAAATATTATTTATAAAACACAGAAACAAACTGACCTTGATTGGCATTCCTGTGCAGTGCAGCCCAAATGGGAAAAGGCATTTTTTCCCCTTAAGAGACTGATAACCAACACCAAACTACAAAACCAAAGAGCAGAGAGCTAAAATATAACTATCAAACTTAATAGATCAGTGAAATCACTATACACAGAGATGGATCAGTTTTCCAAAGAAAGAATGCCCTGTTCATCCTGTCAGTCGACATTACAATGCATTTTGTGTGTGAAAGTATTTACATTTTTTCTCAAATATGGCCATAAACAAGAATAGTAGGATCATCAACTCTATAAATGTCACTTAAAATAGTTATGACCTTTCAGTTCAAGATACATTATTGGTTTATGAATGTGCATCTTTCAGTAGTAGGAACACTGTCTCAGTAAGCTTTTAAGTTTTGCTTGTCTGTGTAAAATACATAAATCAATACCATTTACTAAATAAAAACTCACCTCACACTTGGACAAGCTGAATGTATGACCAAGATGTAAACGGCCATTCATATAAGGATAGGGAAAGGTGACGAAGTACTTGTTTTTGCTATTAAAAAAAAAAAGAATAATATAAGAATAGCAGAACAAAATTTTAAAAAGGGCAAGCATGTAACCTATGATATAGTAAATGTTTTATTCTTATTACTGTGCTGACAAACAATGAAATGACAAACAGATGACAAATATTCTTAATAAAAGTGAAATTGAATTTAAAATTATATATATTTCACAATAATGTGATCATATTATCGCATTTTTATTCCACTACATTCATAGATCTGAGTATGAAATGCAAAAGTCTTGAGTACAGTAATGGGACTGAGCACATTTAAAGTTGTATATTTATATTCAGACTGACACCAGAAGGCATGTACTCACTTTGAGCTTTCTCCAACTGTTGTTGGTGCGTCCCTCTCAAATGTTTTCTCCTTCTCCCATTTCTCTTGAATTTCTAATTCAATCTTTCTGAGGTAGTCCAACTTTGCTGTTCCTTTTCGCTCCTTGAACAAAAATGTGAAACAAAATTTGTAAGTCTGTTAGCCTAAAACGGTAGTGGCATAAAAGCTATTGGATTAAACATAAATTGTCTTTATAAAAGGGGGGGAATTGTGATGTACGTTATATTGCCGGTTATATTTCCATTCCTGCAGCTGGTTCGACAGCTCATGTTAGCTAACTTAGCTAACAGCCGAATAAGTTGATGTACTTAGTTGGCCTCTTCAAACATAACCAACCACAAGGAATTTCAGACAATTTATCGATTTAAACTTACCGTCATTTTCAGCAAATGTATCCGCGTTTCGTTATGCTCCTGTAGAAAAAAAGATAAGACAGAAGTACTTAACAATTTTGACAAGAAAAAACCCACGCCACCGGTGTCTGAATGATGACACCCACAATCACCTTTTCGCAGGGTTTCTTGGGAAATGCAGTCATTTATTGGAAAATTCTTATTATCATTTTCAAACTTTAAATCTCAGTGATTTTCTATTAATACACATTTTGTATCGTGTCTTTGAATCTTTGGATCCGCTGTTGATTTTACTGCGAAAAAGAAAACATAAACTCGCCCTGCCATGCAATCCGTTACGACAGATCTGTTGGTGTCGCTAAAGCCGTAAACCGTTTTGTCCGACCTGGCAGAGAAGAGAGACATAAGGCCTTAAGGCTTATAAATATATAGACGATGAAAATAGAGTTGATAAAAGGCGCTTTCTTTATATAGACAGTATTCCAGTCTTCCTCAAGATGATCATTGAAAATGTGGATGCCTTGAAGTCGTGGCTGGCAAAACTCCTGGAGCCTATGTGAGTTCTGAAATGAAATGACATTTAGCTTGTATGTTACGTTAGCCGGGTTAGCTCGGCATCAATGGGTCCGTGCTGGGGAGTCGGATGGCAAATATATGCACGAGTTAGCAAGCCACGAGCTGGCCTTTTGTAGAGTAAAAATACTGTTTACTGTAGTTCGGTAAAAACAGTATTATTACTAGTAGTTATTAGAACAGCTCCCCATTTATTTGGCGCACAACTTTGTCGCGCCTCATTATCAAATCATTGAACGTTAATCTTAACTTTAAATAATCAGAATGTTATGTTGAACGGCACTATGCTAGCTAGTTCCATTAGTTACGCATCCTCGTTGACACATTTAAAATGTCACTTTTATAATACACATTAAGTCATTTCATTAAGCGAGTTCTTCAGTCATCAGATTGTTGGGGTGATTATGAAAACGGCATAATCGGATTTATAATAAGTATGTGTTAAATAAAGAGGAGAAATTTTGTAAAATACATTAGGAATATTAGATTTTTATTTGAAACTGATAAAAAAAAAAACACCTGGAGATTAAAAACTCTGCTAAATCATTTATTGTCTTTCACTTTTTTTTTCTTGTTTTAGCCAAAAAGCGATCAGAAAAATGTGAAGTTTCAATCTAAGAGTTTAAGTTCAAGTTAATATTAAATTTTTCATATAATCCTTAAAATTAATGATTTCTTTAGAGGTTACACATCAGTTGATGAAGTAAAACTTTTAGTGCAAAGGAAATTATTTTCACTTTCTGTTATTTATTTGCAACTGCTGTAAAAACTGCCCCTTGATGAGCAAGATAAGTGTGTTTTTAGCTTAATGCTATTTATTAGTAAGTACAAACTGTAAATGCTGTGTTTTAAAATGTATCTTTTCTTGTTTATATTTGTTGTAAAGCTGCCTGGTATTGCAGGATTTTCAGTGACATTTTTAAAGAATGAAGTTGAATATGTGATGTTTACCAAAATATATTTAAAAAGAAATTATAAAATTGTACTCCTCTTCCTCCCCATAATTGGAACCAGTGAATTCATGATCTTAACAGTAGTGAGGGGGAAAAAAAAAATTAAAAGTTATTTACATCTCTAAGCAAAATAATAATGTATTTTTTAGCATGTTGACATGGTGCATCTAATATAACTAATACAAACGTAGTTTAAATGTTTGCTGCGTTTAAATTTCACAATGTCTTTATTTTGGAACAATTAAAAGCACCACAGCAGTACACACCCAAAAGAAACAGAAAAGAGAAGGGAAAGAAACTATATGAAGCTTTCCAGTTGTGACATTAACAGCTTCCTCGTAGTCTTTCTGTGACATGTTACATTTTGCAGCTATAAATATTTAAATAACATTTATTTTGATATTTTTTGTGGTCTACCTTTGATCTTAATAAGAGATGCTCTTCTGCTGTTGTTTTTTATCACTTTATCTGCTTCCCTTTTTACTATTTACTACTATTTTAATGAGGCACCAAAAGTTGTCTTTGACAATAGTACTAAATCTAATGTAACCCTTTTGTCTGACTTTCATAATAGTTATTACAATGAATATTAGGGTCTCCTTAAAAAAATATATGCATACATTTATTAGAATAAAGCTGTAAAATTATGAGACAAAAAGTTGTACTTTAACACGAAAAAAGTCATAAATTTATGAGGAAAATGTTGTGATTTTACAGGAATAAACTTGCAAAATTATCAGTAAAATAGTCAATTTTTTACAATAATAAAGTTATAAGTTGATAATTTACACGATTAAAGTCTTAGATTTATAAATGTAAGTTTACTTACATCTGTTTACTAAGAAAATTGAAAATAATTTTCACGACAGTGGACCTCTTTGGAAGAAGCTTCTTGACCCACAAGAAGTAGATTTCTGGGTGGGTGAGCTGTTTACACTGTCTGCAGTACAGTTGCAGAGGTTCAAAGTCATTATAGCACATAGATTTCTATGATTAAGAAAAAAAACAAATGGCTGCATTGATGCATTTAGTCAGCATGTAATGTAGATGGAAGCTTAAACAGCCAACTATATTGTTGAAAAAGCATGGCTTTTTCCCTGTAAAATTATGTAAATTTTCTTATAAATTTATGACTTTATTCTCAAACTTTTTTGCATAAATTTCTTACTTTATTCTTATACATTCATTGCATTTTCATTTTTATATTTGCCCTAATGCTACGTCATAATTTCTTCTAGTCTATTAAACAAATCTATTAAAAAATGTTTTATTTTTTTACTAGCCTAGAAAGCCTACATTGTTTTTTTTTGCTTACACTCTTCTAACACATACTTGTCTTTAGAGTTCAGATTTGCCTGTTTTTTTTTAAGTTTTGCCCCCCCAATATTTCTCCAAAAAATATTTTGGGTTTTATTTTGTAATTTCATGTCAAATTTTCCTACATACGCTGCAACAACCGCCATTTTATTATTCCCTGCAGATGTGACGCTGATCCATCTGCCTTGGCGAATTACGTGGTGGCTCTCGTGAAGAAGGACAAACCTGAGAAGGAGCTGAAGGCCCTTTGTGCCGATCAACTCGATGTCTTTTTACAAAAGGGTACGTAGTTCACATAAAATAATCATAAAAACTTTAAGGAATGTTTTAGGAAAGCAGTCTCGTCCAGAAAGGCATCACAGCCATACGAAGGAAAGAAGCGGAGAACCGGGGTATTCTTTCACCAAAAGCAGTTAAAGTTTTAGAGTTGAGTGGTTTAAACGTAGTAAAGCAGTGTTTTATTCATTTTGAACATAGAAGCTTGCCACTCTCTGCCACAGGTATTGTGTTACTTTGTGGATAGTCATGCTCTTGAAACGAGTAGGAGGGCCCGATTAGACTTTTATACAGCAAGTCATAGTAGATTATTGACATTTTTAAGGGGATTAAGCAAAACAAACATTATCCTTATCTTTGCAGTATGAGGGAAACTTAGTGGACCCTAAATGTGGGACTGAGACTGATTTTAAACAATAGACAGAGCAGATACTGAGATCCTTCAATGTTTCCAGTGAGATATCTTTTCATAGTCTGTGGTGGGGAGTGTTCTTATTTTATTTTTTTACAGTAATCTTAATTGGAAGCATCACAGCCAGGAAGCCCTGAGCAATAATTGAAGAATTAGAATTTTGCACAAACTTTGTCACATGATAGAAGGGGTTGGACATTCTTCATGGTGCAACTCCCTTCACAGTAATAAAACATCTTCATCTCTTAAACTCAACTGATTTTAATGACTGTCATTGTAAGGTCTCTGCCTAGTTAATGATGACCTCTACCAGGGGCGTTTGAACATTGAGTAACATTGAAAACATGTAGGATAAGAAAAAAAAAGATAAGGTATGCAAACTTCAATGCCTCTTTTGACCACTAGAGGGAGGTTTTCAGTATGTCAAAAAGATAAGTGGTTTCCAGTAGCCTTAGGTAATATTTTAATTATTCAAATGGGTGAAATAATTTTAGTTCCCATACAAGTCAGGGTGTTTTTTTTCTTTATGACCTTATTACTTTTACTAATTTAAACTGTGTTTATTGGCAGATGTTTTTATTATTATTATTCCTATCATTTTTTTTGTAAAATTTGAAATATTTAACACACACTCCAATGAAAATTGTGCTTTTGGTGTTTTTAACATGTTCTTGTAGCATTTTTGTCATGATGGAGGATGTATATAAAAGAAAATTAAACCCCATAATGCATTTCCGAGTACTACTTTAATTAATTTGTTGTGGATCAGGAGCAGATGAAAAAGCATGTAGCTTATAGATGCTACAAACAGCAGGCTACAAGCTCCCAGCTCCACTTCATTCTCATGCATCTACTTGTAGACAAACCAACAATCCTGCCCACAATTTAAAAATCCATTTCTACCGAACTACTAGCGCTCTGCAGAAACGATGTATTTTTTTTTATTATTATTTAGCTAAAAATGACATAATCAGAATTATAAGATGACTAGGAAAACTTTTAAATAGATCAAAAGATGATCGGAATGGGACTTTGAATCTCATTTTGTACCAAAATTCTTTTTGTTGTTGTTGTTCTTGCAGAGACGGTAGGATTTGTTGATAAACTCTTTGAATGCCTGACAACCAAAATCTACCTGGGAAATACTGCACCCAAAGAGGCTCCCAAAGAGGAAGTCAAAGCTCCTGTTGCAAAGACTGAAGGAGAGGAGGTAGTAGTGGTACGTGCCCTTATTCAAACTATGACAATAAAAATACATTTAAAAGGCATTTACTGTGCAAATCACCTCTAGACTGACACTTTAGAAAATATCTTTACTTTTAATGCTTTAATCCAGAGCATTTGCTTTAAGAAGTATTGCAAGTATTTTCTGTCTAGTTGACTATGATGCATGTTTTCTTTCAGACTGAAGCTCCAGAGGAGGAGAGAGAAAACCGGCGCAGAAGGAGTCCTTTGAGAAACCGCACAGAATTCAACGACTCCAGGTATGGGTGTGACTTCAGTAGCATGTTGTCAGCCATCTTGGTGTAGCTATTCTACTCTGTTTTGTTGGGGCGGGGGTCTTAATGTGGATAAAATGTTTAAATTTTATGAGTACTTTTCAAATGTATAGTTTAAAAGTGGCTTGATCAAACATTTCTACAGTCTTTACACATTGATTGTGTGTTAACCAAAAACCTGTTGAAAGTGCCAGCCTGACTCTTCCATTTGAAACACAGGAGCCGGGACGACCGGAGGCGAGATGAACGCAAACGCCGCGACTTTGAGCGGCAAGGTAAAGGTGGTGACTCCCACCGTGATCGAGAGCGGCACGATCGCCGCAGAGGCAGCCCCCGCGGGAGGAGCTACAGCCGAAGCAGGAGCAGGAGCGGCAGCCGAGGAAAAAGCAGGGACAGGGAGCACAGAGGAGGCAGAGGTAAAGTAGTTCTCCCTGCAGCCAATAAGAACGGCACAGGGGATTAGACCCAGGTGTATGAGCTGCTGAAGCTGCTGTCTGCTCTGGTGAGCTGCTGCATTAGTGATGCACAAGAGCTGCTAGAGACAACCTGCTACTTTTTGTTCGAAGTAGAGAACTTTTTTGTATAATTATCTGTATCAATCTTAGTCAGTATTGATCAGTTTTTTTGTTTTTGTTTTTTTTAAATAAGAAACGATGTGGACAGCTTTGCCACAGCATCATTGGGAATTTAACAACCAGGGTTGGCATTGGCCTTTCTATTCACAAGGTTAATCAACATCGCGTAAAAAAGAAAATCTTGTTACAAAGAATGCTTCCTGCATGAGACAATTGTAAACTTTCTTTTTAAAACTCGGTTGTCTTCTCTTGAACAGACTTCAAGTCGAAGTTTGAGGTGGAACGGAAAGACCCAGATGGGTACAACTCTTCGGCCACATCTGGATCCCAGCAGCAGCAGCACGCCTCGCCTCTCCTGCCACTTCCTACGCCTCCACACCTTTTCCCTTCCTCATCCTCAGCCGGAGCCACTGGAGCTGGAGGTGTTCCTGTGGCAACGTCTGCTCACATCCCTGACAATACCATAGACAGCTGGTCAGGCTTCTATGCCGCTCAGAGGAAAGATGGGGTCAGCAAGCCGTTTAGCAACAAGGGGGTCTCACTTAAGCAGCGCTGCAGGGATTATGATGGTAGGAGCTCACCTGCAGTTTTCACTTTTTCTGATTTTTGAGTAAATTACTTCAAGTTAGTAAAATGTAAAGGGCTGTGCATGGATTTTTATTTGATAATATGGTCATTATAAGGTTTTCTCTGCTTTATTTGTTTTGTTCCCACAAAGTTTTTACTGCCTTGTTTAGTGTCTTCACTAATGACCACTGTTTAGTATTCAGTCTCATATCCCCAGTGGAAGGCAGCAAAGCAAGCAGACCTGTAGAGCAGACACACAAGAGAGTTTAAATGTAACTACCCCATCCCTAAAGCCTTCTGCTTCACTGGAGGCTCTGTGTCTTAATGAGGCTGTTGGGTAAATGCAGAATCAGAGTTTTTTATTTTTTAAAACGTTTATTTTATACATCTTATCCCAGCCCCTTTTTACCTTTTTTTCTTGTTTTTCTTTATACAAAAAATGCAAATGTAATAAATCAATAATCAGAGAAAGTTTTTTTAGTAATTTAATGTCTTATTTATCTTTTTTTTTTGTTCCTCAAACAGAAAAAGGATTTTGTGTCCGCGGTGACCTCTGTCTCTTTGACCACGGCAACGACCCCCTTATTGTCGACGATGTAAATTTACCCAATATGATTCCGTTCCCACCACCACCAGTCATGCCTCCTCCGGGACTACCCATGCCGCCACTCCCAGAGCCTCCCCCCTCCCTCAGAATGCCATCAATGCCACCCTATGGCCCTCCGCCACCTGGCATTTTCCCAATGACCAGTAAGTAGAAATGTTACTTGGAATAATAATGGGGATGCTCATCACTTCTGAAATATTGAATCGATGCAAAATTCTTTTACGTGTTAATCATTCTAGTTTAATTTTAAACCCCTTTGATTATATATGGGTTCTTCTTTTTTAAATCTCATTTCAAAAACAAAATTTTGGTCATAAAAAGCTGTTTTTCTACAGCTAGGGTCTTAAATAGTTTAAATGCAGATCTTTCAATATCATAATTAGGAATTCTTACATTTGCCGTTTTATTTCCTAAAACTGTTTCTAAAAAAAATTGTTTAATAGAGCAGAAATCTTAAGTTAATTGTTTTCTCATGGATACGTTAGGAATTTGCTATTTCTCTTAAATTATTTGAGAACCCAAAGAAATAATCATAAAAATATTGTTAACAAGTGTTGAAAGAAGTGTTGTTTTCTTTTTTAGTGCAGATTGTTTAAAAAAAAAAAGTGTCCTCATATAGTGTATGTTCTTTGAATAAAATCCTGCTCACAGTTGTAATAATCGTAGTTGAGAAGTTACATTGAGGTTTGGTCTCCATCAGGACCCCCACTAATACCCACCAGTGGGATCGACACCCCTAATCACCAGTCTGCAGTCACGTCTTCTCCTCTCATTGGACCACCGTTGGTTGGGCTTCGACCTACTCTTCCTCCTCATCCTCCTCCTCAGCCTCCGTCTTCACCCTCAACCGTGTCTCTTCGTCCACAATATGTTCAGTCTGAACGTAAGCAGAGGATTTTGCTGTTCAGAATGAGCCTGTTTTTAGACTACATTTAATGTGTTTGTGGGTGTTTTGTTTTTAGCTGCTTCATTAAAATATGTTTTTCCCTTTGTAAGAATCCTTGTTGTTTTGTGTGTGTGTGTATGTGTTTTGTAAGCAATGTTTGTGAAAATTTCAGGATGCAGTACCAGTTGTGAACCAGCAGGTGGTGCTATTCGTTAAACTAAAATACAAGAACATCTGAAGTCATCCTGTGGCTTAATGTACTAGTCCCTAATATTTAACCTCTTTTTTTATTTGAGAAAGCAATCTAGTGTATACAACCTTTTTATTTAAAAAAAACTTTATTTTGATGACCCTATGTAAATTTTTGCTTCTAAATTTTTCAATTTGTGCTTCTGTTTTTAGATAATTACGATCCTGAAGGTTACAACCCTGAATCTCCAGGCCTGACTGCTCCTGGTCCCAACTCTTATCGGCAGTTTATTCCCCGAGTGCAGAGCCAGCGCTCCAACCTTATTGGCTTGACATCGAACGAAGGGCAGGTCTCCAGAGGTAACAACTGCAGTCATTTGAGCTGAAAGCTTTTTAGAGAATCACTCTTTTCAGACAGGCTTTTGTCTAGCTTCATGAAGGAGTTCACAATTATCTTTTTTTGTGTTACATGGACTGCTTAGCCGCCAACATAGTGATCCAGACGGAGCCGGCAACCGGAATTGGTGCTCCTGGGGCTAACACGTCGCGTTTCAACACAGAACAGGATAGCAGGAAGAGGTCCATGGGGGCCGTTACAGCTGAAGGACCAGTGACTAAAAAACCTTGGATGGAAAAGTAAGCAGTGAAGAGACAGAAGTGGAGACCTTTATGAACTTCTTTTAAGGGAAATGTTATAAACTGCATCTCACTTTGCTTATTGATCAGTATTTAAAGGTAGCCTAAGCCTAGAGACACATCAAAGGGTCATACTTTCATGCATTTGTCATAACAAGCGCAAACACAAAGGTTGTTTATTTTTTTTATAATTATGTCTGCATAATATTTTGTAAGAAAATCTTTTGTAAGAATTTCTTTTTGAGAGAGAATGTATTATTAAAACCATAGACGTCCCAATCGTTTGTTGTTTCAGGACAAACTTTAATAATCGACACAAGGGGGGTTTTCCTAAGAGAAATTACTACGTAAACACAAAGCTGGAGGTGCGGCGGATCCCCCCGGAGCTCAACAACATCACCAAGCTCAACGAGCACTTCAGCAAGTTTGGAACCATTGTCAACATTCAGGTAGAGCCTGTGCGCATTTACAAAGTCATGTACACGTGTGAAGGTCCGAAAAAGGAAGTGACCTGTGATTGGAACCATTGACAGTCTATGAGAACTGGGCACGTTATCCCCTCCTGCCTCTTGTTTCAAAAAGAAATGCCCGCTGGTCCCAGAAAGCCAAAATCCCATAGACTTCTATAGAGAAATAAACGGCAATAACTGTCATTAAATTTGGCAGAATAACCATTCCACCTCTGGTACCTCTTTTTAACATGTTCTTGCTAAACCAATTTTTGTTTTCAAGACTTATTTTTCTTATCGCAAGTTATTTAAGTTAGAAAGTGGTCAATCAGATGCCTCAGTAAAAGCACATGGTGCCCACTGGCCCCCACCTCAAACATTTGATTGACAGATTCTCCCAAGCCTGCTTTCAGTGGAAGGGATGTGGCTTTCCAACAAGTTCATGGCATTTTCTATGGCTGACGTCACAGGTGCTCTGTCCATCTCTCTATACTGTCAATGGTTAGACCTTTACCATAAATTCAGCTTAAAAAAAATGTTCTTTTGTAATGAACAATCTAGCATCTGCACTTAAGGAATTTATTTCACCACAATAAAGCATTTGACTTCTGTGTTTTTTTTTTTTTTATCAAGGTCGTGTTTGGTGGAGATCCAAGAGCCGCACTGATCCAGTACACAAAGAACGAAGAAGCCAGGCGGGCCATATCCAGCATCGAGGCGGTCCTGAACAATCGCTTTATTTGTGTGTTTTGGCACAGAGAGCCAGACACCAACCCCACAGGCCTCCAGCAGCAGGAGCAGAATTTAGGAAGCCAGGGACCTGGTTCCATCACTGGCCAAGGGCTCCAGCACATTAACATGCATAAGGTAAGCATCAGTCGCTCAAAAACACAGAAAACATGTTGTTGTTTTTTTTTTTGCACTTTATGCAGTTATTCTTTTCATATTTATGTTACTGCAGGGGATCAAGCAGCACAATCCAGCTACTTACGTATTGAACAAGATCCCACCCAAACATCAGCAGAACGCCGCAACTGGACCCACTAACCCTCCAAAGACAGACACCCTGACTCCGACCTCTGACACCGCCAATGTATGTGTCATTTTTATACCAACAGACACTCATGGCATAATCAGAATACATTTTTTCAGCCTTACTTAAGTTATAAACCTATTGGCAAACAGGAAAACATTTTTTTAGGGCTGTTTGTTGTAGTTAAGAGTGTAGTTTAGTTCTAACTAAAGTTTACTGCCACCTCCACTGGTTTTGGGGATCTACATATTTTTTTCACTTCCTTTTTATTACCCTTAGGTGGCGCCTGTACTCACAAACACCCAAAAGGGGCCCTACACTTCCACACCTCTGAAGCTGTCCTCAAAGAGCCTTGGGAAAACAGGAAAAGCTCTGGAAGCACAAGAAGCTCTTAAGAAGAAGCAGGTACGTTTCTTTACTGACTTCAGTGTTTTGGTTCCTTTAGAGAGGGTTAAAATAAAAACATTTTTAAAAAAGGATTTTATGTTTTGAAATACATGTTGAATGATTGAAATAGCTTGACTGGCTTTTCTTGTCTTTTTTTAGGAGGCTATGAAACTCCAGCAGGACATGAGAAAGAAGAAACAAGAGATGTTAAAAACACAAATTGAGTGTCAGAAAGTAAGGCTGTTTTTTTTTCTTCTGGGACTTTCTTATGTTTGATTTGTTTCCTACCCATGTCATACCCCTGATTTCTTTGTACATTTTTTTTTGCTTTTGTTTCTATTAGGTTCTGATAAACCGACTAGAGAAGAACCGAAGCATGAAGCCCGAAGAGAGAGCCAACATAATGAAAACCCTGAAGGAGCTAACGGAGAAGATCACCCAGCTGCAGAATGAAATGACCCCGGCATCCCAGGTCTCAAGTGTTAAGACCAGCCCCAACCAGCCCAAAACCAAAACTGATGTGAGTTTACTAATGATAGTCTATGAGTTTAGGGAAACCTTAAGTTCTTAAATAAATACATACATTTTTTCTTACTCTGTAAAGACTTTTTATTTATTTATTTCTGTTCTGATGCAGACCCACAAGGAATTGCTGGATGCTGAGCTGGAAATTCACAAGAAGATGAGCTCCGGAGAAGATACAACAGACCTTAAGAGGAAACTGGGGCAGCTGCAGGTGGAGGTAAAACACACACACTTTAACTATGCACACCACCCACCCAATCACCCACCTTCACAGAAATGCCAGTAAATGCCACTCTCACAGCAGCTGCTTTGCAGCCAAAATTCTTATCAATGACGTGTGATCTAAAGAGATACCCTGCACTTCAACCACGTCTCTAAAAAGTGCCACAGGATTAGTCTGACAGCATCTTGCATCTTCAGCTCTTTTCTTGAGAGCCAAATTGAAGGACATAATACGAAAAAAAGCCTGAGTTGTTTACAGATCAGATTGTTGCCATTTTTTTTCTGATGTGAGGGAAGATGCTTGAAACTGCTCTTGTGGAAGCAATTGTAAACAATAATAACGCAGCAATCACTTTTCTTCTTTGAGGAATGAAAAGAAACAAAAAAAGGTTTATTGGTTGAAATCTGGTTAGCAAAGTTAGGTTTCTTATAGCTGTACATTTGTGTTCTTTGGTATCACTGTTTGAAATTAGCCTGTAAGATGAAAAGCTTCCCTTTTTGCCCATTTAATATACATTTCAGTCTGATTTTAAAACCCTGTTCTTTTAAAGGTTTTGATTGGGCAGCTCTTATTAATGCTACTTAGAAAACATGATGTACATAACAGTCAGTCACCACACCAGGTTTTGTTATATTTGTAGAAAACTGTTTGGGGCTAAACTGTAAGGCTGTTTTTTTTGTTTCTTTTCTTTTTTCGAAGTTTAGTTTAGAATGAATTTTAGAACTTTTTAGGATTTGCTAAACAAGCCCCCTAGTGGTTTACAGATGATCCACACCTGACTTTAGTCACTTTCGTTTTAAAAGGCACCCAAAACAAAAAGAGACTGTCATACCTCACTTAATATAACATGGTGCCTCATTCATTAATGCTTACGTTGTAGTTTTGCAGTGTTGGCATGACGTTACTGCAGTGAGACTGAAAACATGCTGTGCATCAGAAATAGCCACAGCTGAGTTAAAAAATTTCATTATTTTTCTTGGTGAACTGGCACTGTGCTGTTTAATACAGGTACCCACATAGGTATTTTTATCAAAGGAATGACAGAATGGGGGAAAATGGTGTCATCAAAAATCTATTTGAGTAAAACAGTGGTTAACTCTGCCTTTAAATTATTGTGCTTTTACACTCAAACACCAGGAGGCTGGGGGTGGGGGTCCAGCTTTATGAATGAACTATAAACTCGCGCATGGGAGCAAATTTTGTAAATTTGTGCTGACAGGAAGTTCCCTGATGGGCAAAGATCGTCCATTTTCAGTTGAATTTTGAAATAAAAAATGCTAGAGATTTTAAGTTGCTTTAAAATCAATTCAAAGGAAACAATAAACTTAGTTGTCATTTTTTTAAATGTTGAACTGTAATTTCCAAAACAAATTTTTATTTAAATTCAGGTACCACCAACCTATGATGATTTAAAATGCAAATAATTTTGCTTTTAAAATTTTTATTTAAAAGGAAAAAAAAGCAAGACTGAATTTAATTTTTCATACTGCATGGAATTTGGGCAAAAAATGTATATATTCATGAATCACTTTTCTTAGTTTACAAGCAGAAAATTAATATTTTCTTCAAAAGCATGATGACCACAGTGAATCATCAGTAAGCAATGCTGTTATTTTAAATTTTCTTCGCTTTTAGCCCTAGGGTCCTTAATCAGCTTGTTGTAAAAAATTAAAGGCCCAGTGCTTCTTCCACTTCTCCATCCATCACAACACCCACTCTCCTTCTGCACATTAAACTGCAACCACTTACGCAAGCCCAGAGGAGCGGCCGCTGAGGAAGCCGAATCAGAGACATCAGTCGTGGTGCTGATGAAACCCCCTTCTCATTAAAGTTTGAGCCGCCGCTCTGCGTATGTGAGTCACAGAATGACAATTAAAGAGCGAGGCGACTGATGGACAAATGGAGGAGAGAGCGGCTGGGAGGGTGTCGAGTCGTTAAGAGGTGTGATGTCGCTTTAAAATATGAAGGAGTGACAACTAAAGAGACTGACAGATCAAAATATAGGACCTGAACATGTAGAGGTTTTAACTCCTCACAGAAGTTTTCGGTAAAAAAAAACAAAAAACATCCAAACCAGATTAAAAAGAAGTTGTTTTAGGACCAACAGGTGTTTCCATCTGTACATTGCACTTTATAAGACTCAAAATCCACGTCTGTCTTTTTTTAGGCGACACGGTTGGGTCTAATTCGGCCCCCAGCAGGTCGGGGTCGGGGTCGAGGAAAAATGCTGTCGGGGCCTGGTGCGATACATGGCGGCCGAGGCAGAAGGGACATGGCGGCTCGAGGCGGGTTGGTAAACCGCATGGTGATCGACCACAGACCCAGAGCTTTGGTCATTTTGGGCGTCACACAGGAAGAGAAGGAAGAGCTCAAGCTGCATTTTGTGGTGAGAACCCTACTGTTTTTCTTCAAAAAGGCCTTTGCTAAAATATATTTTTTAACACCGAAGCTTTGTCCACCAGCACCTAAATTGAATTGAATTTAACTGACACAGACTCTTTGATATAATGTAACTTCTTGACTCTGTTCACACTGAATCTGGAGTGGAGAAAAGTGTCTTTTCCGATCTGCTTTGAGCCGATATGCAACCGATTATTTGTGTAAAGTGTTGCATAATGCTTCAAAACTGCTTTTCTGTGGGAAAGAATCCGTTGATTTACATTGATTGTGTAAGGACTTTGCTACTGTGAAGTTCTGCATATCAGCACAACGCTGCCTTTCTTAGCTTCAGAATTCCCTGGAATTGCGTTAATTGTGTAAACGGTTTAAAAGTTAGTACTTGTAAAGTGTCAACACCAGGGCGAAAGCTCCGGTGTAAAAGGATTAACTTGCGGACATTTTAAGGATGTGCATCAAACAGATGATCTTTGTCCTTCTGTTTCAAGAAATTTGGGGAAGTTGAAGAACTCGGAGATCAAGATGGCAACAGCGTCATCCTGACTTTTAGGACAAGAAGCGAAGCCGAAAACGTAAATGGAAACTGATCCTTCCACTTCGGCATTTTTCTTTTTAGTCGAGGGAAGTTGTTAGTTATATTTCTTGTTTTCCAGGCGGCTAATCAAGGAGCAAAGTTCAAAGGTCGCATGCTACAAATATCCTGGTACAAACCCAAGACGCCCTCAGTTACAGCAGAGCCAGAAGAGGAAGAAGCTAAAGACGAGGACCGCACGGTACGAGAGGTCACACAACTGCTAGACATCTCCACTCATTTAGCAACACTGAGGGCAGGATATGGTAAAAGCAGAATATTTAACCAGTGAGAGTTTTAATAGAATTTGCTTTTTTTTTTTTTTTTTTTTTTTTTTTACTGGTGCACTTCTTCTTAGCTCTGCTAAATCTTTTAGTGTGGCTCCCCATGGAAAATCAAGCAGACCCTCTAAGAACTAAGAGCTTCTTAGCCCCATGAGTGAAGCAGTATTGCAGTTAGGTGAAGTCCTCAAACTAGTCTGTAGACTTTTTAAAGCTACTTTAATCACATCTTTAATTTTTTGGTGGGCTACAATGTTGTGTTTTCTTATAAATAAAGCAGAAACTTTGGTTTTAACCATTCAGTAATAACAAAAACTGTTTCGTTTTAACAGAAGGACGTGAGCTCATACTTGCCAGGTGAGAACAGAGATGAAGAGGAAGAGGAGGAAGACGACGATGAAGACGATGAGAACGAGAGCCGATCTTGGAGACGATAAAAACTACAACTTTGATTCTCCCTATTGCTCAGCAGAGAAGATAGGATGAACAAAGGAACTAAAAATTTCCTTTTTGCAGTAAATTTCCAGACAAATCCAAGGAAAAACGCTTTATTTTATGGTTCCTCGCAAAAAAAAGAGCTTGGAGGTCAATACCCCTTCATCAAAACAATAGTTAAAAGCATCTCACTTTTGATGAGAAAAATAAATGTTAAGTTCTTATAGATGGAAAAATTTATGTAAGTTTTAGTGTGCTTACCAGATGATTAATATCAGTAATGCACAACATTTGTGTCTACTGTGAATAGGTATTTTTATACATACTGTATTGAAGCTCTTTTCTCACAAGTTTTTGTAAAAAGGTAAAAAAAAAATCTTGTCCTCCATCCAGGGACAGCCATTCCATCACCAGTAAATCATCTCTTTTGCTTCAAGAGAGATTTATTTTTCCACTGCATTAAGGTGCTGGATCTATATTGGCAGAGTTTGGCACACTCTTTCTCTTCATTCACATTTCATTTTTGGGCTCTAAATTGTTAAAAGATACACTTATTTTTCCTTCTAGCAGCTTTGAGGGCCAGTTTTTGTTGGATCCACCCATCATTACCGAACAGTGTATCGTTAAAGCCAATACTGGCACGGAAGAATACAGCGCAATAGGTTGACTAACAAAGTTTACGGATATCCATTTGCATCCAGTTCAGTCGTGCGTCGCTCTGAATAAACACCCAAACATGTGGGACAGTGTTCTAGGAATTTCCGACACTTTTGATCTGTTGTGTTGTTCTGCAAAGGTCCCGGCAGAACAAAGATCAGAGCTTCTAAAGAAAAAAAATAAAGGCATCCATAGACAGGTGTTTGAATGTAATACTGGACAGTGGATTTTAATATAAAACTTAATATGTATAAACATTTCTTTGCCTTACTCAGTCAGCAAATTGCTGAGTTTTTACAGGATTTTTGTGATTTACTTTTGTAAATTTTGTAAATGCTTGAAAGAGAAATTGCTGTTATTCTTTTTCTCCCTTAACGTTGTGTTTCTGTCATTTCTCAGAAATGGTTGCATCAGGTCGATGAGGTCAAGCATGAATGCTTAACTACTTTTCTTTTTTGCAAGTGTGTAATATTTATGCTAAACAGTCCTTTTTTTTATTACCCTAACTTTATTTTGATTTGTTTTAAAGACTGCTGCTCCAAGTTGTAGAGAATACTGTTAAAAAAAACACCCTGAGATTTATGAACCAATTTATTTAACACTGGTGCAGCTTTTTGTCACTTTGAATGTTATTAAACTGTGTTTATATACCACTTAATTAGTACAATTACATGTCAACTAAAAAGAAAGAAAGATCACCTTTTTTTCCTCTTTATTTAAAGGTAATAAGTCCCTAATTCAATTAGAGCTTTACAAAACACGACATTGTACAGACTTTTTTTTTTCCTCCTTTTTCAACAACTGTTTGTTTAGTGAGTTTGGTTTTAAAAGAAACCAATAGATTTTCACAGTTAAGTCTGTAGCAGTCTTTACTTGTCTTGATGAGAAGATATAAGTGATGTACACAACATAAACCCATGCTTCTTTTTGGTCTATTTTTACTTCTGAGCACATTTGTAGATATTAACAATTATTTTTTCCAAACAAACTGATCCTCCATTTTTTTTAAAGGGTTGATCAACTTACCTATAAGACTTAGAACTTGGTTTTTAAATAAAGTCATAGGCAGGTTTAAGTGGCAAACCTAAGATGTGTTTTTTTTTCTTGCAAGTCAGAACTTAGTGTCTAATTTCCACTTTTTTGTACTGTCATCTGTATGCTATTATGACACAATAGTTCCAAATGTATAAAATGTTTATTGGATAATAGTTTTTGGATTTGTTACTGTTTATATTTGCAGGATGTGGATGTATTTTCTTGATGTAATTTTGTTTGTAAAAATGGATTTCTAATTTACTAGCATGTTTGCTTTTGCCAATAAAGACAGGAATGGGGTGCTTGTAAGATGATAAAAAAAAAATTCAAATTGGATTATCGAAAGAGAAAAAAAAAACAAATTTAAAGAAAAAAAATGTTAAAAGATTACAAATGAGGAAAAAAATTTGAGCAAAAGCATTCCACAAACTATTGTTTAAAATGATGTGTGGTCTCCTTCATTTTTCATGATTCATTTTGCATAAGCTGTTTTGAGAAGTACCTGTAGAGTCATTTTAGAAACATTGCAGACACATCTTCGCATATGGTAATTTTTTTTACAATTAGAATAGAAAAGCTTGTTATATTTAAATGTATTACTTATTTTTAATTTTTTTTCTACATGTAAATGACAAAAGTGAAATTAAAAAGATCGTTCACAGCAGATCTTAAACAACAAAAGTAATTTCCAGCAAAGTAGTTTAGGCATCTTCGTATTTAAGCCCACCACTTATGCCTTTCATACACTTATAATACACTCATAATTATTAGGTAAACAATGAAACAAAACATTTTTGTCCAGTTACCATCGCTATCTTGCTCACATAGTCACCATTCCCATAATCCCACATTCGTATCAAATGCATATGTCCCCACTGCACTGTGGCCAAACCAGGTTTTAATTTCCACACAAATCCTACATTCAAATCAAATTTCAGTTTACAAAAGTATAAATATGTGTGAATGGAACCAAAATAAGTAGTTGACAAAGTTCTGTAAGGCTTTTAATTTTCAGGTTTAAAACCCAAGTTTACACACCAAGCATTTTAATATAAAAGCAAAAATAGGTTGTTTTTCTTTACACCATTACTTGTTCCTGTCATTTCTACTCCTTTACACGTAATATTTTACCGCTTTACGGTTTATTGACACCCACTCTTCTCACGGGCAAAAGGCTTATGAAAAAAAAATCTACTTTCATTATATCTGCTCTATAATAAAGTAAACTTCATTCATGAACATGAAGTGCTTAAAACATCCAAGTGTGATCTTTATTGTAGGTCGCCACAAGCAGAAGTCTTTTTCAGACATTTTGTGAGAAAAGATTCAAATATTGTGAACTTTACTTTTATTTACAGTGGTAAAGTACAAAATGAGAAAAAAAAACGTAAAGATTGTAAAGATATCAAATTCACATTTAAAAGCAGTACAACCACACATCCATCCTGTTTCCAATAAACAGCTTCAGAGGAGCAACTGAGATTAACACTTGCTCAATGGCATCCCAGTAGGGATTACATTTGTGTCTTGAAACTGGTGGGATTTTGTTATACTTCAACATAAATTCATCCAGTTTCTTAACCCGATATATGCCTTTTGGGGCCACAGAGTTGCTGGAGCCTGCCCTATCTACTGTTGGGTGAAGGGAACACCCTGGGCAGGTTGCCAGTCTGTCACACGCATCCATCCATCCATCCATTTTCTTCCGCTTATCCGGGACCGGGTCGCGGGGGCAGCAGTCTCAGTAAAGATGCCCAGACTTCCCGCTCCCCGGCCACTTCCTCCAGCTCCTCTGGGGGGACCCCGAGTCGTTCCCAGGCCAGCCGAGAGACGTAGTCTCTCCAGCGTGTCCTGGGTCTTCCCCGGGGCCTCCTCCCAGTGGGACATGCCTGGAACACCTCCCTAGGGAGGCGTCCAGGGGGCATCCGAACTAAATGCCCGAGGCACCTCAACTGGCTCCTCTCGATGTGGAGGAGAAGCGGCTCTACTCCGAGCTCCTCCCGGGTAACCGAGCTTCTCACCCTATCTCTAAGTGAGCACCCAGCCACCCTACGGAGGAAGCTCATTTCAGCCGCCTGGATCCGGGACCTCGTTCTTTCGGTCATGACCCAGAGCTCATGACCATAGGTGAGTATTGGGGCGTAGATCGACCGGTAAATTGAGAGCCTTGCTTTCTGGCTTAGCTCTCTCTTCACCACGACGGACCGGTACAGCGACCGACAGCGACTGTCACACGCAATCACTCCCAACATGCACACTTTTGGAGTTGCCCAATCAACCTATGAAGCATGTTTTTGCAGAGTGCACAAAGAAAACCCATGACCAAGGAGAACATGCAAACTCCACACAGAAAGGTCCCAGCCAGGATTCAAACCAGGACCTTCTTGCTGTGAGGCGAGAGTACTAACTTTATTTCATGTGTGAATGCTGACTGCATAAAAAGTTCACTTAAGGTGCTTAAGTGTACCAATAGACATTATCTGAAATTGGGAATTTTAAAAGTCTGAAATAATGGACAGAACTTTTAAGTTGTGAGATAATTATTAATAAATAAATAAATTCAAGAATGCAAAAGCTGACAGGTTAAATTCAAGTAAAAACTAACTTCTAAAGTTCAAAATTTACATGAAAAAAAAACAATCTTGTTAAAAGGTATGAAACAACAATTTTTCCATCTGTCAGGTAAGATAAAGATTCATGGATGATCCTATTTTGGAGTGCAAGTAACAGATCCAAATTTCTGCTGAATGTCTGGCCTTTGAAGTTTAAAAAAACCCTTCATTCTGAGTAACTTGATATTTCTGGAGAAAAAGATGTTCCTTTTAAGGTCCGATCATTTTGCTGTTTGTTTTATATTAAAATAAAACAACGTACACACAAAAAACTGTAAAAGTGATCCAAACCATAATGTACAAGCCTCCATATCTTGAAGAGAGGAACATTTTGATACCAGGATAGTGGAAACAGCATAACCTTTTGATGCCTACAGATGCAAATATACATCAAACCACTTTACTTTTATTTAGCATAAACATGAAAGCAAAAGTATAGGTAACCTTTTTCATAGCTGGTAATAAATTCAGGCATAAGGTTTAAAGTATGAGATTAAAAAAAACATGTAGAAGAAGAATAGAGGATACCACTGTGTTTTACACATTAGGAAGGAAACAGTTTAATGGTAAACACAACTATTTTAAACAGTACTGTAAACATTTCAAACTTTTTTTAAAATTGAAATAAAAAAAATTTCAGTCAGATTTGTTTTTGTGAGAGAATTAAATTGGTGTTTCATTATTACTCTTCAGGAAGTGAAAAGCCTAAAAGTGTTTTGAAACATGAATTGAGCTTTCTGATAATTCCACTTGAGACATCCCATAATAAGATGAAAAAATGTCTATTGAAAAAAAAGATGCCAGGTTTTTTATGATTTTTTTCTTAACAGACGTTTTTATTGCTGTTTTTATTATCATGTTTAAAAATAGAAACAATAGGTATTGACTTCTGCAGAACATTTCTAAAGGCATTATTCATCAGAAAAGCCCAAAATCAGGAAAAATTCCCACTACCATATCTGCATGCAACCTACCAGACAATGCATCACTCAGAGTTTGCCTGCAACAGGTTTGCATGGTGAGAAAAGGTCTCGGCTGTTTTAATTTGTGTAATGAACAGAAGCATGCCTCTGTGGTAATGGATGCCTGCCACCCTGCTGATGAATTATTCAACGCCTGGGGAACCAGAGAGGTGGACGGCGGGATCGAATGGACCCGCTGTGTCATCAGCCAGCTTTGGTCCGCACGGCTCCTCTTTCGGGTCCCGTCCACCCAAGGTTCACGAGATTCGACCAGGCAGCCACATGAGAAGTCTGGCGAAGAGAGCAGAGAGCAGGGGCCTTCAAATGGAGGGAGCCCGGGCCCAGGCTGCACTGCGCTGTCCGTGGTGCTGAAACCACTCTGTAGCTGCAGGCAGGGAAAATCGACTTCAAGTGACAAACAAATGGGCTAAAAGTTTGTTCATGTGCGGCAAAACGTTTCTACATATAAAAGTAACATCTCATTTAAAATGTGTGAAGTTTTAATGAGGGATTATCCCTCTGGGAATAGAATCAATTAAAAGGATTGTGTTTGAGTGAGCCAATCAACACACATTTGATTGAATTTGTGATATTGATTCTAGAAAAGATTTTTTACACGCTTGCACACACAGGCCACACATTCTTAACCTGTAAGTTGAGCAGAGGTGCTGTTGGGAGGGGAGGAGGAAGAAGAGGACTGAAAGAAGAGGAGGAGTAGGGGGGGCAGTGGGAAGCCGGGAGGCGCATCCGACGTGAGGAGCTCAGTCTGGTGGTGAGGAGCTGCAGGGAACCCTGTGGCTGTCTATCCGCCTCCCTCGGCTTTCATGTCAGGGGCCACGTTGCTTGCGGGAAGGATGATGATGACCATGAACAGCAAGCAGCATTTCTCCATGCACCCGGCCCTGCACGAGCCCAAGTACCCCGGCCTGCACTCAGGCACGGAGGGCATGCGCAGAGTCTGTCTGCCCGCCCCACAGGTACGTTTCAGGTCAGGGGGAGAAGGGCTGGGAAGCGGAGGGTGAGATGAAGGGGGGGAAATATATAACTGTGGAAAATGTCTGTAAAGTTGATGTGACAGGACTTTGTTCTACCCCGCTGTCTCCCCCTCCCGCTGCTCTCTAACCCCCCCCCCATCCACATGTCTGTTCAAGCAATGCTCTAGCTTTCATATTAATTTTTATGACCTGCGCTTTGAGGAGGGTTCTCGCCTCTCCTCGGCGCTGCTTGCTTTTGGAAAATGTTTTTTAGATCCTGAGAGCTGCCTGACAGAATTCCCCACTGACTCCAGTATGCGCACTCTTGCTTGCAGCTGCAGGGCAATATATTCGGAGGCTTTGATGAGAGCCTGCTGGCGCGGGCAGAGGCTCTGGCGGCTGCTGACAGCATCGTCTCTCACGGCAAGAGCCACCCGTTCAAACCAGACGTGACTTACCATACCATGAGCAGTGCCCCCTGCACCTCAGCCGCCTCTTCTTCTTCCTCCACCACCGTGCCCATCTCCCACGTCCCCTCTACCATCGGCTCCCACCACCACCACCACCTCGGACAAACCCTGGAGGCCGGAGACCTCCTGGACCACCTCTCCACCAGCCTTGCTGTAACAGGGATGGGTGCTCCAGAGCCTCCAGGGATGACCACCTCGGCGCACCAGCACCCGCACCACCACCTGCAGACCATGGGGCAACTGCACCAGGCGATGGCTACCATGGCCCACCCTCATTCCCTGTCGGTGCACGGCGGCATGGCGTGCGCTAACGACGTGGAGTCGGATCCGAGGGAACTGGAAGCATTTGCCGAGCGCTTCAAGCAGAGGAGAATCAAACTCGGCGTGACCCAGGCGGACGTCGGCTCTGCGCTGGCAAACCTCAAAATCCCCGGAGTGGGGTCCTTGAGCCAGAGCACCATCTGCAGGTTCGAGTCGCTCACCTTGTCCCACAACAACATGATCGCGCTCAAGCCTGTACTTCATGCATGGCTGGAGGAAGCCGAGGCTGCATACCGGGAGAAAAGCAGCAAGCCGGACCTTTTCAACGGGAACGAGAGGAAACGAAAGCGCACGTCCATCGCCGCGCCGGAGAAGCGCTCTTTAGAGGCGTACTTTGCCATCCAGCCCCGGCCCTCCTCAGAAAAAATCGCAGCTATAGCCGAGAAGCTGGACCTGAAAAAGAACGTGGTTCGAGTGTGGTTTTGCAACCAGAGGCAAAAACAGAAACGGATGAAGTACTCCGCCGTGCACTGAGTTTGTCACATCATGAATAAAATAGCCTGCTACATTTTTGATCGAGTGATTAATAATAGCCTGAGTAGCCTAACAGGGATTTATCAACATCTCTTCATCTGGGATCGTTTCCAAACAGACTTCCTCTCGTTTTCCATGTGGTGTTACTCACTTCATTGTTGCACTTTTTACATTGTTGATCTGGGAATTTACAAGTGTTACTGATTCGTGGGAAAGTTGTTGATGGATGGATCTATTGCACACATTTTCCTAAAATTCACCAGGACAGTTTGTCACATTCAGGGATCTTTTTTTTTTTTTGTAAATCGTAGTTTAGAAATAACATCTATTGGCTGCTTCAATGCGTATAAAGCATATATGTAAAGATAGTTTTTCTTCTTTTTTGTTGTTGTAAAACTGGTGGAGATCAGACCACGTGCCCCACCTCCTATATGCAAAAATAGACACCCTAGTATCACTGTTTATGTGAAACCTTTACTGAAATGTGAGCTTTAGGAATGAAAATGTTTTTAAAGAGGTCACTCATTTCTATCACTGCTTTTGCAAACGAATCCGTCCTCTTTGTAAACCGTGTGTTCTTGATTTCTGCACACAAAAGTGACTATTTAAACAGTAAATCTCTCACATTTGACACTGCTTATCTTGAATTATTTAGAAACATGACCGTCTTTTTATGGGACACGTCCATTTGGCTGTGGCTGCTGCA
Organism: Adrianichthys oophorus; assembly: GCA_036245035.1. Taxonomy (NCBI): domain Eukaryota; kingdom Metazoa; phylum Chordata; class Actinopteri; order Beloniformes; family Adrianichthyidae; genus Adrianichthys; species Adrianichthys oophorus. The sequence goes on along the minus strand of BSAI01000201.1, from coordinate 18,672,676 downwards.
ATATTTTATTATTTTGATGTGACGATTTAGAGAAATGCTGGTAATATGTGAGTCTAAATATTTATCATAGCGCAGTTATATATGGTAAGTAGATTCAGATCACAACATTTTACGTTTTTTTCTGCACTTCTGAATTCACTTGGAAAAAAGTGTGATTTAAATCGAATAAATTATTGGTTATTTTCTAAAAAAAAAAAAAAAACCAAACAATCTCCTGAGGCGACTTTTATTTTTGTGTTTTACCAGAGTGTGTTCATTGTTTGAGGTGAGGCGCGCGCGGGGCCTAAATACCTGCAACAGTTTAAACCAGCATATTACTGTGTTTTGGGACACTGTAAACACGCTGTTTTTGTGAACTATATTATTAATAGATCCTGGGATCTCCTCCGTAATGAAAAATTTAGTTTTGGTATATGATACAGGGGGAAAAAAAGAAAGAAAAGAAAAGGTGGATGGTACTATTTTCAGGAGTTTTCACCCCGCGGAAGGAGCGACCTGCGCGGATGGCCTCTTTCTGTGTAATTAGCAGACCTGCGCTTAAATTATGGATGCCGTCGTGTTATCTGGTTGTCGTGCACGAGGCTTGAAATTATTAAGTACGTACGATGTATTATTGATTATATATTGGTATAAAACCACGTGAAGCGGAGGAGCTGGGAGCAGAAGTCTGGCAGGACACCGACGTGACTCGGGATGAACACATTCAACAGGAAGTAGCTATCTTTTATCATTTTGTCAATTCTGCCTTTTTGTTTCTTTATTTTTTGTGTGTGTGTGTTTGTTAAATTTGTCCGCATTTTAAAAGATAATTTATGTAATTATGGTTTTATTTTTAATGTTTGCGCACTCGGATATATGCTTGGAAAAGGCCGACACTTTTCTTCACTTCTTTTTTCAGGAGTTAACCGACGCACGAAGTATCTGGTATTAATGTTAAATATGAATTTTATTATGCTCAGTACGAGCTTAAAGAAAAATAACAGCATGTTGTCATATTAAAGTCTAATATTTCTAAACTTTTTTTTGTTTTTTGCTAATGAAAACGTACCAGCACAATAAGACGGGAAACCTCTTCGTCATTTCGGTGGGCGCTCGTGTAATCCCGTGAGACTTCGGCTCAGTAGTTTCAGGGCATCAATACTTTTCATGCAACGCAGAAACGTTTGTGGCTCCTAATGCATATTCTCTTTGATGATTAGAGGCGCTTAACTCCCGTCAATAATTCATAGTGTTAGCTAAATTAATTCTTTTTTTATTTTTGTTTTTATGAAGAGACACTAGAGCGATGGTGGTTTCTCTAAAGTCTCCCATTCTGCCAATTTTTTTTAGATCAACTGAGTCAACATGAGAGAAGTTTAAGCGATTTTAAAATAGCCGCCTGTTTCTCAGCGGTTTCTAAATGCCAGGTTTTGGAGCTGTGAATAATTGATCTTTGTAATACCAGGGTAGCTATCATAACGTCCTCGCTCCACGGTAAGCTGAGCTGAAGGCCCGTGAACCTTAGCGGCGCGTGACGACTGAGGGTACTTTAATTATTCAGCAGCAGCTGAAAGGTATATTGCTGTTTCTAGTGAAGTAATCGAGGTGTGTTCAGAGGCCAGTCTGGCCTTTTTTTTCCTTCCATATCTGCAAACTCATTTTGTGTCAAACTTTCTTACATTTAAAGATAATTTGTGATGGAACCAAATGCAATACAATTCGAAAAGTACCAGAAGAGGAAGAGGCATAAAAAAGTTGTTTTTTTTTCTTGATGCCTCTTCATGCAGGAAGACAATTTTTGACAGAATGAGGATAGAAGCGCTGTTTAATTACAGAAAAATGCATGCACTTTTTTTTTTTTTTACTTTACAGGGCAGGCCTGCACACATTAGATTTAACACATACACACCGGGGTGGATGTCATCCAGTGAGCAGAAGGGGGGAAATGTGAGGGAAAGAGTGGGAGCCAAGACACCCCAACTCAATAATTCATTCAACGCCAGTAGCAACAAATGGGAATGTGACCAAAGTGAAAGAAGACAGCTACCTCTCTATTAGTCACCTTCAGTTATCATCAGAAGCCAAACCAGCGCAGAAACAGCCTAGATCCTGCTGGATTCTGCACACATACCTGTGCTCAGCACACATGCGTGCACGCACACACAGGAAGATTGGATTTCCGAGTAGAAACTTGAGGCCAATGGGATGAAGTTCCTGTTTGTCCTTAGCCGTTGTTCATTCGGCACAGACCACTTTTTTTCCAAACTTTCCAAACAGCCATTTTGAACTTTACAAATCAAAACAATAAAACTCTCCAAAAAGCACACAAAGCCAAAATGCAAAATACAAGCAGAATGACTTTTCACAACAACAAACTGTAAACCCTGTAGAGTTACAAACACCGGAAGACTGAGACAGATGACATTTACAGATCAACTTTGAGAAAAGCTGACTGTTAATATTTAGATTATGTAAAAATATCAGCTTTGATAATTAGCTAAACATTCCAGTAGAAATATAAAGAATAAAAAGGAAAGATGTTACAGATGTTATTATTTATTACATATTTGTTTCTCAGTTTTTTAATCAGAGGTTATTTTTGTCAGTTAATAGTAGTCAAATTAACATTTTTATTGTTTAAATATAGCTAGACTGCTTATTTTTATGAAGGACAAGTCATAATTTTAAAAATTTCCGTTGAATTATCTTTGTATACCCTGTTAATACAGTTAGCAACATCTGAAATAAATGTTTAACCATAAAAATTGAGGGTTGAGTCAACAATTTGGACGATTATAGCTTTAATCTTCAGATCAAAATTCTTGTAAAATGGTTATCAGAAGAATTTTTGTTATCCTCCTGATGTCTATTGATGCAAATATACATCAAACCACTTCGGCTCCCAAATTACCTTAATTTAGAATTTTCATACGTGAAAGCAAAAACATGCGTGATTTTTTTTTCATTGCTGGATATAATAGCTGTGTACTGAAAAGTGCAGGTGAAGTTTTCCAGATTGCTTGTATTTCTTGCAAGATAATCAAGAAAATTAAATATGTGTACAAACAAGCAAGTAAACAAGAATTATGACAAATCCATTCACATTTTAGTGTCATGAAGTTCAGCCTACTGTTGTTTTTCCACATCAAAATAATACAAACAGAACATTATTAGAACATTATACCACTACATGGCCACACGTCTTTTCAAAACTCCAAGGATCTCCACCTATTGGACTGTAATGATGATTGATCAGTTTTTGGTGCCATCACGTGTGTTTTCCGCTGTGATGGCACTTAGTGGTTTTTACATTATAGTAAAATGAACTTACCATGCCTCAATCCAAATTATATTTTCCAATATTCATACAATTTATTTCATTTTGAAATAATTTTATTATGGTTTTGTTTTTTTATTAATATTTGCCTCGGATGAATCTGGTTGGATCGTAGGGAAATAAATTGATCAAGTGATTAAGTCGATTAATTGTTACACCCCTATGATTAATATATTTATATATATAAAGATGTCCTGGATTGGTTTTAGGTGAGTGAATCAGATCGAATCAAATCGTTCAAAATAAAACCAATATCGATTATCAATCTGACCGTCAATCACAAATTATGATATTGATCACCCCTAATTGTTGCATCCCTAATAAATAATTTAAAGTCCACTAACTTGTTTTCATATGATCATTTATCCTTTGGGGTGAATTCAGATTTGGAGTTTGCGGTTATTTTGTTTTTTAATGAACAGGAGAAAGAAAAAAATGTGCTACACTTGAGATGCAAACATGAAAACAGCTTCATCTTTAATAGAAACCCCTTAAAATGTTGCAGGAAACTAACTTCATATAGTTTATTCATGTGGTTATCAAATATTTCAGTTTCCAAAAATTCTAAACTAAAATCACGAAACTAAAAAGACAAAGTTGGGTCATGCTGTCTATTGGAGACACTCACAGCAAATTCACTTATGTGCACTTGCCTAATTCATTCTGTAGGTCTGAAGAACAGTATTATACACCCTATTCATTATTCAAGTCCTCTCCATTATCAAAGCGCCCAGAGAAATAAGGCTAACCCAGCCAGAAATAACTCACTGTGGCGTGATTTTTTTTTTTCATTCCTATAAAGCACTTAGCTGGTCAAGTGCAGGTCTGCACACAATCTCAGATTTGAATATGTGGAACATACAATGTCTGAACCACCTACCCAACATAATCAGATCTGATAAAATGGGGGAGGAGCAACAAATGGGAAATGAGGGGGTTTGCTTTTTGTTTTTAATGAAAAAAAAATTGGTGAAATTGAGAAAGGCTGTTTTAGGAAAGAGGAGAATATAATATGACAAAATATTACAGGAAGAATTAAAGGAAAAAATGGAAAAGCAAAAATAAACAAAAAATAGTGTCAGCGCAAAAAAGAGACAACGTTTTTCTTTTCTTTAAACAAATTAAGTAATTATTTGGGAATAACAAACCACTTTTTTTGTAATGAAGACAAATACACTAAAATGTAAAATTTCTGTTGACACCAAAACAGCAGGGTTCATGGGATGGTGAATAACAACATTCCTGAAAGGGTATGATATTTGTTGCAGAAGTAAAGAAGTTCATGCAACCTTTGAAAAAATGCAAATTTAATGAAAAAAGGATAACAAAACACAGTAAGTTCACTCTTTTGGTTTTTGGGTCAATTTAGGATTTTTTTAAAAATAATGTTTGAAGCTTGAAACGTTTTCAAATTATTCAGAATAATGTTATTAAATCAGGAAGTGAATTTAGTTACATATTCAGATGTGGCTGTAATGAGCACAGACTTCCATCAATTCCTGTGTTTTGGACGTTTTTTGGTTAACGACAAATAAAGTTTTGCGATTATTTTGTGAACGTCTAAACTAAAACTCAAACAAAGAAACAAAACAAAAAAAAGGAACTGACAAGTGGATAAGGAAAAAGGAAGCCAAAGCCAAGAGGGAGCAGGATGAGGAGAATGCAGTTGTGAATCTCTAATGACTGGCCTGTCTGTCCTCCTGACTATCTGCGTTCAGTTCCTTTCATTTTCATGTTGAACTCGTCAAGGTGAGTGCATCCCCGCTGGCTCGGATAGTCTGACACTAAACCCCTGTGACAGCAGGAGCACCCAGAGGACCCGCTACAGAGTACGCTGCAAAATCCTGCAGAGCAAAAGCTTCATCCCTTTAAACTTCTGTCCATGTATTTTCAGGATAGTTCCATCATCAAGTGGGGTACAGAAGAACATAAAAAAGTACATTTAAATAAGGTATAAAAAGTTACTAAAATAAAAACATTCAATCAAACAAAAAATAACGAGTTGCCTTGAATTTGAGTTTACACTAAACAACTCATTTTGTTGAACTTGCCCAATAATTTGAATCTTTTTACAAACTGTTCCAAGTTGTATTGCCTTATATGCTTGTTCGGAGAAAAGAGACCGTTCTTGAAAACTTTTGCTAGACTTGTGAAAGATCGTCTTCAAAATGTATCCCACTGACACAAACTTCAACATTTAACATGCCAACTGAGGCATGCAGAACTTGAGAGGCAGACCAATCCTTTTTTAAAACATCTTTTTGCAGTTTCCTTCAGCACTGCACAGTCTGACCTTGATTTAAACTCACAGGGACATCTTTTAAGTGTGTGAATAATCTTTCTCATTATAGAATGGTGACTGGAAACTAGAAAAAGCTGTAAGAACTCTTGAAGTGCAGCAAATGTTCTCCAAGGTCACCACTCAAGTTTTTTCCTCATTTGCATCAAAACATTTACAAAAAATGTTATACAATTCAAAAGAAAACCACATAGTAATTTTGATTTAAAGTCTATATTTAAAAAAAAAATAAAAAAACAATGCAATAAATGAAAAATTGATAGGACTTTGGAAGACAAAGAAATTGGAGACAAAATTAAAAAAAGAGGTTAAAAGTGCCATTCCAATAATCTTTTTTGCTACTTTTAAAGCATTCCAAAGTCTTTTAATTACGATTTTGCTGTTTTCACCCAAAAAACAGTGTTGCTTTTTAGGACATAGGTTCTGCAGGGCTGCAGGACTTTATAAGAAATTTCCTTCTGAGTTGTAGGCGGAACTGTTGGCACAGAGTTAGCCCCACCCATTTACCCGTCTGTTTACACGCTCTCTAGCTAGCTAGCTTATAGCTTCTTACAACCCCAACCTATAACAATAGCAGGGCAACAAAAATGGCAAGCAATATCAGAGCTATCCAGCTGTACCGATTTGAGCCACATGCTAGTTCGGACGAGGAAGACAAAGACGTACATAGATCTATTTGTCTGCAAGTGGATGCATTGGAATGAAGCAGGGCAGGTGGTTTGTGGCCAGCCGATTAAAGCTTCTAAATCGCTACAAGTTTTTTCAAATGACCTTTTTTGTCTGCTCCTAACTTAACAACAATTTGAATAAAGAAATACTCAGAAATGTAATTTAAACCTAATTTTCCTTATTAATTTTCCTCCATCATGAGAAAAAAATGCTACAGGAATGGGTTAAGAACATCAAAAATAAGATTTTCATTATTGGGTCTTTAAATATCAGAACTGACAACCTCTATCAACACTATATGAAGAAGTTAAAATCCCATATGTCTATACTGTTATTTGATCTATGAGATTAATATTACACAAAAACAAAATAATAATTTCAGCACAAATAAATGGCACGAATATTTACAGCATAGTGAATCTATTATCAACAAGTATATAGATACACACAATTAAATACAATTTTCACCATTGTAATCGTCATAATAACTACATATTTTACTAATACCACCTAATTTTCAGTTTTGATGAACATTAATTTGTTAACAGATTTCTTTCTAACTTTTTGTTTTTGTGAATTTAGCTCAATTAAAATGTTAAGAGAAGAACTTGTTTTTAAGAAATGATCGATTACATGTCAAATTTGACATATCATGAGTGTTTCTCTTTCTGAGAATCACAAATTAATTTTCCATATTTATTTTTGTTACTTTGGTCTTTCCATACCTCTAGGGTAAAAGCAGCACAGGGTCATCATGACCATTACCCAGGTTATTGTGTACCAGTCAGGGCCATGTGGGGAAATAACGGCAGTGCAGCTCTTTAAGGACAGTCTTTCCGTGTTCCGCCCTCCACAGGGCTGAGTCTTTGAAGATAGACATAAAACTGAGCCAGGCCACAGAGGGACCCCTGAAGGAGGTCCCCAAGCAGATGCAGTCACCCGCTCTCCCCCTTGTCTGCTCCCATAAGCTCCAGGCCCTGAAGACAGCCCTGAGGCTAATCAACCAGGAACACATTACAGAGGCAGCTAGCACTAAGCAGGGACATGTGTGTACAGATCAAGGGAAGAACACAAAAAAAACAATGCTGGTAAAACCAGAAGCAATTCCCACCATTCAGCTTGTAAAAACTTTTTAGACATAATGAGATGTTTACTTTGAGTTTGATCACTGCTCTTGATGTGAGACAGTACAAGAAAGCGCGTTAAATGGTATAAAAACTGCTAAATCACACACCTATATAAATATACACTGATCTAAATTACATCTGAACAAAAACATGAACAAAGAAAAATGTGATTGCTTTACACAAAATGTTTGATTTAATTAAAAACCATAAATCCCCACAAAGTAAAGACTAATCTTTTTTGCAGGCATGAAAAATACATAAGGCTTAATTATTAATATTGACTTTCTGTCATTATATCCACTGAAAATGACATGCACTGAAACATCTAAGAAAATGACTGAATCTATGATAATATCTATTCAAAATTTGCAGTTCACAAATTATAATTCTGCTAAATAAAAATGAAACTTAGCAGACAGCACGTGAAACTTCTACAGTTGGAAAGCTGAAAACAATGGAAAAAACATGAACAAGTGGTCAAAAAATCTGTAACAAATAACAAACAAATTTGTGTAAACATATCTGCACTTACCACTTAAAAAAAAAGAAAACAAAAAAAAAACATTTTTATCACTTGTTTTAAAAATGGAGAAGACTACCAAGACCAATATTTATCTAAGACATTATTGGAATTCATTTAATGAAATAAACCACAGTATTGACAGTAGTTTGTCATAGCTTTTATTAATATTAATGTTGTTTTTTATTATTATTACATATTTAGTTTGCACAATTTCGAATTTTTACCCATAACCCAACATGGAATCCCGTCAGAAGTGCAGGCAAACTCGGGCGCTGTGCTTGTCTTTAGCTGTGAGCCTGTCAGGCTGAAGTCATGCCTGAGGGGAGAGCAGGAGACATATTTCAAATCAAGGACTGCTATCTCCATTGGACTTTTGCCTCACCTACAATTCTAATTAATTTATCACTGAATGCAGATTTTTGCTTGGGTGTCATGTGACCTGGCCATCATTTCAAGGGTTTATTTTTATAAACAATTTCTCTCTGACATCTACAGTACATATTCACTTTGTCATGCTCTTCTCAGATCTTAATTTTGGTCAGTAGGTTCTAGGTGCTCCATAACCCTAAACAAGGATAACTAAGGTCAGAAAAAGGATAGATGGTCCTAGCTGGAGGGTTTTTGTAAAGAATGGCAAGAGAGTGGTAAACCTCTGATTGGGAGATCGCAGGTTCAGTTCCCTTGCCCACCCATGTGATAAAGTATTCCTGGGCAAGGCACTGGACCTCACATTGATCTTATTGGTTATAGGTTGGCGCCGGTGTCATCAGTGTTTGAATGTGTATCTGCATGGTTGAAAGGGATTGCGACTGGGAAATGACGTGGGCCTTAATGCTATGGTCACAAATACAGCTGCCACAGTGCAATGGGGAAGCATCAGCAGAATCTTCAAGACTTCATGCTGCCGCCCGATTTTTAAAAAAATCATTGGCGTGGTCATGAATGTAGACGGCGGCAGTCAGGTGTCAAGGATGACACTATTACAAAATTGGCAGCTGGGCAGCTATAAGGCGGTCGCAGCCGGATCATCGGCTGGCAGCAGTCTTAAATCGACCGATCATCAGATGATTTTGGGGACCCTGGAGACCCTCCTATCATTCAATTGTGACACTGCTGCCTTCCTGCCACACACCAGTTACTGGACTGCCCCCGCACGACCTCCAAATGTCACTGAGCAGCCAATGACTGATTGTCTGATCGCCATTAAATTAAAAAATTTTTCTTAAAACCTTTGTGGCCACTGTGCAGCATGTAAAAAAGAAAATGCCACCTCCCAGTTACAAATGCCGCCGTGGGACCAACTGTCAAATTTGCTGAAAAACTTGCATTTAGGTCACCGTGCTGTGGCACTGGGATATGGGATCATAGTCTAAAACAAGGTAGAAAAGCACTATATAAATATAAACCATTACGTTTTTCCTGTTAGAGGTTTTGTCCAGCTAGCATGGCTAGATTCCCTTTCTCAGTCAAAAAGCAACATGTCAGTGACCAGCCCAGTGTAATAAATAATGTTGCTTTACAGTCTGAGTATGTAGACTTATTTTAATCTGTGTGACCTTTTTGCAGACCTTTTTTGTCTACCACGTCAGCACAGCTGGGATAGGCTCCAGCCCAAAAAGGCAGCATTATTAATATAGTAATACAAAATATACTTGAATTTGTTGCACGAGGTTATAATTTTATTATTGATGTTGTAAACGCACGACTCTATAACAGGACATGATGAACATGAAACAAAAAACACGGGTCTAGATCGACCTGCTGCAGATGGAGAAGACTGTCCTCTCCCTAAATGTTGTCAAACTTTTCAGTTTGTTTGTCCTCTGAAGTCCTTAAAGAAAATACACTGGAGAAGATTGTAGAAAGTATCAGGAATATTTCAGCAGTTCTATAAAAAGCACTTCAGAAGGAGAGAGTGATTGGCTTTATTAAGTAATGAGGGAGCCACGGTTCAGTAGCACAAATACACAGCTGTATGCCACATGGAGATCCAGCCACCACCTAGAGCAACCCTCCTCAGCTCTCACATTGCATCAAATCACTGAGTGATGGGTACATTGTCCAAGGCAAGAGGGAAAAGAGTGGTGAAACATGTTTCTCTCAGAGCGGAAACCAGCTCACTAGAGCCGAGTGGAGCATTTACACGTTTGGATTTCTGGGTCACACCGATTAGCTTAGTGCTCTGCACGAAAACAGGGTTCTCAGGAAGTTCGCTGGGGGCTAAATGATTTACAGCATCATTAATCTTTGAGTGATAATTGAACTTTTAAATGTTTTTGCACTATTATTTTAGGACCCACTACGACCTCAGACCAGACTTAGACCACTAAGACCTTTTTAATATGAGAAAAATATGCATCACTGTCACGTCGCGATTTTATATGGGTTTTGTGAGATTGTCTTAAAGAGATTCATTCCCCAGATTAATTTTCAATGTATAGGCTCGGACAAAACATTGAAAATGTCCAAATTTAGGTTCAAAACAGAATAATCCATGTAATTTAATACGGTAAGCAAATCAATATGAGACAAATATTTGCAACAAAAATAGTAAAATACAAGTAATAAACTGAGCTTCACCAAATAATAAAGAATGACAGGGTTATCTTCTCACTATGTTTTTAAAAGCGCATAGTAGTAAATATTATAATCAAGAGAAAACTAAACATCCAAGCAGCAGAAAAGTGGTGCCATAAATCTTTACATATCTTAAAAAGAAAACTAACCAAGCATTTATCATCAAATGAAAAACATCCACGCAATCTTTATTCAAATCAACAACATTTATTGTTTTGAGGAGTCAAACTCCACATAAATATGTACGCACACGTTAGCATGTACATGTATATAAATATCAAAACTCACTGACTTCTGTTGAAATAAGTTAAATAAATAAGTAAGCGTTACATGTAAACAACAGATAAAGAAGTTACAAACATAAAAGTGCCTAATAAATACATTGATTTGGCCACACCAAAACAAATCTGTGGGATCCGAAAGAAAAATGACAGAGGAAAACACTTTTTAGCTGCATTTACTCACCACACTACACACACATTGTCTGCACACCAGAAGAGGTAAAATTTAAATGAAATAATAAATAATGATATAAATATTCCATATTTTAACAAACTTTTCTATGGCAACATCTAAAGATTTGCAAATGTGAATATCTGAGAAGCAGACAGCAGCCACCAATTGTCTCAAGCTCTTGTTTTCCAGAATGAGATTCTTCTCTTACTGCAGTCTTGGAGGAATCCCAGCAGAGTTGAGAGGGTTTTTTAACCGCATTTCCCGTTGTCTTTGTGTTCTTTTCACATTCCATCTAAAGAAACACAAATGCACAAGATTTATAAGGCTTTCATCACATTTCACCTATGTTCCTTGTCTTTCTGTTTAGGTACAGAATAGTTGTAGAAACTAAAAGCCTTCTACTTTGTCACACACAGTTAGGATCTTAACTTTAATTCTTACCTTTTGCATATTTGTGAATACTGCGAGGTTCCTTAAAATGTTTTCCTCCTGCTCGTTTTTTTTATGTTTAGGGTTAGTGTTGTTTTTTAGAATGCATAGAACAGTGCAGAAGAAGTCATCCTGTGTGGATAAGTAACCATGAGTTAATAAAAGTATTCATCCATTTATATTTTTTAAAGCTTTAATTTAGTTGGAATTCTCCTTACCTTACATCCAGCCTCAGCCAAGTCCTGCACATCATCTACAAAATGGTTCTGTCAGACAAAACAAGTAAATGAGATGTCAAAGGTTTCATTTAAATGACAAAAATATTTAATAATTTATTAAAGATTGCTAAAATTAAAGGAGCTCTTACTGTAGTGTAATTGTATTTGTCAATTTCTGAAATGATGTCCTTGAGGTTTATCTCATGATGCTCCCGTGGAGCACAAGCCGCCAACTTACACAGGTGAAGCACAGCAGAAACCAGCAGAAGTGCAGAAATCCCCATACTTTTGACTCAATGACAACTGAAGGAACCGTTAAATGGAGGCTTTGTAATCTAGATTTTTGAAACGTTTGCAGAGAGTAGGGGATTTATACTCCGTTTACCCACGTGTTTTGCCTTTTCAGATGTGGTCGAGGAGGAAATTTGCACCTCAGTTTTCTTTGAAAAGTATGACTTTGCTGTTTAACTGTGTTCCAAATGAAGCCAAGAGTGAAGTGTTGCATAGCATTTCTCACAGGACAGGTGCTTTGATGTTTAAGAGGAAATTTGATAGTGCTTAATTTTGAAAGCTCACATCAGGAAAATTTAAACCTCAAACATCAAATTTGGTTACTGGTCATCTGATAACTTCCAGTGACTTTGTAAATCTCACGTACAGAATTGTGTCCTCATCACATCAAAAACAGATGATGAGTTGTTAAAGTTTCATTAAGTACACTAATAGACTGATAGATTTTTGGAGTCAGAACAAGCAAACAAAGAAATAAATAATAAAAAAAAGCAGAATATCTACACCAGTCAGTCGGTCTCTAAAATTTAATGGGCACAAATTCAATTCAAACTAAAGGTTGTTCGATTTATTTGTTTATTTATTTTTGGCCTTTTAAAAAAAAAATCTTTTCAAAGTCATTTTTTCATTTTATTGTTTAATATATTGAAGATGTTTTCTTCTATCTTAGATCAGAAAAAAAGCTTTTTCTGATCTAGACATGAAGAGATTAATTAGTAGATGGGCTTTTACTTTCTGGACCTATTTCAGTTTGAAAAATCTTAATGATTGAGCCAGTACAGCATGTCTCGTAGAAATGCGGGTTAAAAAAACAGAAAAGTGCAGGAAACCTGTGGATGAAGATGAAGACTGGGATTTTCCTTTTCTTTAACGATGTGTTTAACGTCACTTTTCAGTGGTTTGTTTCCATCTAGCTCAACCTAACAGGAAGCGACTGTATTTGTGGGTGAAGTGTTTTAACAGTTTCTTACCTGAGTCAAACCACCACAAACCTCAGATTCTGAAGTGACGTTCTAGTTTGACAAGAGCATAAAAATGGATACATACAGTAATGAAGAAAAACTTTGTTTTTTCCTGAATTCTAAGAAGTTTGTTGATTTTATCTTGTGGTTTTAAGTGGAAAACTGGCAATAGTGACATAAATGTGATCTCATCTGCTTTACTGAAGCTTGTCAGTGTTTTATCACGCTAAACATTTTTTAGATAAAACTAATTGGAATATTTGTGAATAATAAAAAGGAACCTTTTAAAATATGAAAATAAATATTTATCAAATTATCAAGTGACACTTACTTGATTAGATGTTAACTGAATACATCTAAGACAGGTCTTTTTTATTATAAAACAAAATATCAATCTCAGTGATAGGAAGAAATAGATGCACCATTGTGTAAATAGTGTTTACACAATGGTGGGTTTATAACTGGGTTAAACCCAAAGAATGCCAACCACTACACCTCCAGTGTGGCCAGGAACAAGCAGAAAACTGGACTTGGTGGCAGAATTTAATAATTAAACAAATAAACTTAAACATGACCAAATGACCAAATCAATGTGATGAAGCAGATGTGGAGGAGCAGCGGCTCTACTCCGAGCTCTCTCCGAGTGACTGAAATTCCCACCCTATCTCTAAAGGAGCACCCAGCCACCCTACAGAGGAAACAGCAATAAAGACAATTAAATGATGTATTTCTTTGAGGTCACCACACACATTAAAAAACATCACTTTTACTGCACTGAAATCATTGTTTGACTTGTTCTCTTGAAGGTATGGGTTCGATGGGGAACACACTCAACCAGGCTGTACAGATGCACTGTAGTAGAAATCAGAGGTGGAACAGATCTCCAATACTGTGTTTTTTTGGCCATTCAGGGTGCTTTTACATGAAGACCTCAAAGGGTTAAAGAAAAGCTGCTTGTTTGTTCCAAAACCTTCTCAGAGAAGAGAAGCTTCTGTATCCTTAAGATAAAGCGTATGGATAAGGTTAAAATAGGTTAAAAATATATTTTTTTGATTTTGGCATGTGCATAACAGAGTTAAAAACTGATTTAAAAAAAATATATTTAATATAGCTATTTAAAAAAAAGGCAATACATACTTCAAACATGAGTCCAAATATTTCCTTTTGATTTCCGCTACTCCTTATCTTTTACCAGCAAGTGATTTTGTGCATCGTACAAACACTTTGTTTCCTTTTTACAACTAAAAACAATAAAAACATTGAGGGGTTTTGTGAGTTTTAGGACAGTACATGAAGTAGTTGGTTAGCACTCCACAGTTCAGTGGAATTACACAATACCTGCATTTTCAGGGGATTTTAAGTTATGCTCACATTACATAACAAAAATCTGGGAGCATTTTCCTGGTTCTTTCCATTAATGTTTTTTCTGTGTTTTTTTAAATGGATTCCTTTGATGCATGTTTATAATGTTAAGTTTACTTATAGTTTGATGTTAGTCAAAGTTTGTGGGGTGTTGTTTATGATGCCAAAAATTCATTTTAAATTTTTAATAGGTGTGTGCGAAGTTTGGTGACTTTTCGGACGTCAGCCTTCAAATTTTGGTTCGTGCAGTCAGGGACTGCTGCTGCTGCGAGCCATAATAATAATAATAATCCCCCCACCGATGCAGATAAGCATTGGGAAAAATGGCTGAGCATGGAAAAAGTATTTGGTTGGTGGAAACACTAATATTTGAAGACGCAAGACCATTGAGACAAATGAAAACGGGAAAGGAGCGTTAAACGGTTGAAGAGCAGGTTGCACAGTGAAGTGGGACTCCATGAACAAGAGATTGGGTATAAATTCTTGTTTAATGCTAAGAAATCTCTTCCTATTCTCCTATTCTTTGTGTGAATCTCCTCATGCCTGCACAATCCACTCCTCTTCCAAATACCAGATTCAACTCTCTTAATCTATCACGCAAAACAAAATCCCTGTAACACAAAAAAACCCCCCAGAAAGTTTAGGTCAGACTCATCTAATTAAAAGAGCATGTAAAAGTCACAAACTAGATCCAGAAATTTGAGATCAAACTTAGACTGGGAACAAGCACAAGCCAGTGGCAGCTTCTAAAAGTGATGATCTACAATAGATTAACAAAATTGAGGAGTGAAACTGCAAGAGTTATTCTGTGTGCAGCGGATGAAAAGGAAAAAAGAATGACCTATACTGAAAGCTATTTTCACTAAAAATAACATTGGTGACATTTGGTGTCTCTCTACCCTCTTGAAATGAATTGTAAGTATACAGTAAGTAGTATTATGCAAAGCTGGGTTTACATGGGGCAGAAGGACAACTCAAGACAACAATGATCCAAATGTACTGCCACAATGGGTTTTTTCACCTTTACTGTTTTTAGATGCATAGCATCACTTCTTTTCTAAGGACATTATTGTGAACCCCCAGTGTTCTTGATAGCCAATATGAAACAGTTCAAATCTACAATATTGAAGCTTTTTATTCCAGTTAATGTCCTGAGAAATGTGACCATCAAAACTTTTCTAAGCATGTTTTAAATAAAAATCTAGGAAATTAAAATGGCTAAATAAATC
Source organism: Adrianichthys oophorus (assembly GCA_036245035.1). Lineage (NCBI taxonomy): Eukaryota > Metazoa > Chordata > Actinopteri > Beloniformes > Adrianichthyidae > Adrianichthys > Adrianichthys oophorus. Next base: position 18,657,218 of record BSAI01000201.1, on the reverse strand, counting down.
ATTATTTATGTCTCAAAAAATAAGGAGAAAAACTAAAAACTGCATAGATTTTTTAAAAGTTTTAAATTTTGCTGATATTTGCAGGGCATTGCACTAGTAGTTGGTGCCAAAATGCACTAAGATGACCTTGTTCAACTAGAGGGGTGCAGAACTGAGACAGGTTCAAAAGACAAACAAACTGCACAGGTTTTGAACCAAATGTTTTCACATAATCTTGATTTATGAGTGAAACAGTTTATTAAAAACTCCCACTTTTTGTGCACAAACTCTAATAAATATGTTTTCGATGCAGATTAAACTAACATCAGTTTAAATAGAATACATATGCAAGTTTAACTGGTCACAATGTTACATTGAAAAAGATGTACAGTTAAAACATGTCGATTCAGAAAAATTAAAGTAATCGAGTAATGCAGAAAAAAAGTATTACAAAGAAAAATGTTAAAAACTAACCTTTAAATAAAACCATAAACTCATAAAAAAATATTCCCTAATTTGAGCCAAATGAGTTTCTTCTTTGACTGCATTGTTTGAGGAATTCCAGCAGAGCTGTGATTGGCGTCTTGAATGTATCTTCCATCATCTTTGGTTTCTCCTCACACTTCATCTGAAAAAAATAAACATATAAAGTGCTCAATGGTTACTTACGGTTTACAGTTTACTCGTTACATCATCTCTCAAAACCCAGAAATGTCAGAAGCAAAAGTTTAATTTCACAGTTAGCAAGAAATCATGAAGACAACATTCTGAAAGTTGTTGAAAACAATTCCCACCTCTGCAGTGAATACCTTCAGGTTTTTCAATATAATCTGCTCCTGGTTATTCGTCTTACGGTGTGTAGAATGAGCATGGGTGTTCAGGATATCCAAGACTTTGCAGAAGAATTCGTCCTGTATGGATAATAAACCACATTTTTCCTTTCTAAAAAGACTTTTTAAGCACTTTTAAAAACTGCCTCACAGAAACACAAAAGCCATTTGAACTACAAAGATAAATAAAAACAAATAAAAAAACAGAGAAAAACTGAACAAGAAACAGAAAAAAATAAAATTTATTTGCCTTTCTTCAGGCAGAAGACAGAATGTGGAGCAAAGGCACCAGAAGAAACATTTTTAGTTTTTTTTTTTTTTTTCTAGTATTCTTCTGTTTGTACAGCTACCAAAAGATTTGGCTTAACATCAGTAAAGTTGAGTCTAAGTCTAGATTTTCAAAAGTGTATGAAGTTGGTGCCTGATTAAACTCATTATTAAACAATATTTCAACAAATTAAAAACATAGATAAAAGCAACTTCACCCTGTTTAGTTTACTTTTTTTAATGCAAGAATTCTGCAGCTACCTTACATCCAGTATCAGCCAAGTCCTGCACATCTTCTACAAAAAAGTCCTGTAAAAAAAAAAAAAAAAAAATAGGATTATTAAACGTCACATTTTTTTGTATTGTAACAAAGAGAGAGAAAAAAAAAAGAGTTGCAAAATGCAATTTCCTACCTTAGCCAGAGATTCATTGTATTTGTTAACTTCTTTAATAATGTCATTGAGGTTTGGATGAAGTTTGAGAGAAGCACAAGCAGCTGGGCTGATCAGCTGGGAAACAACAGAAACCAGCAGAAATGCAATCATCTCCATCCTCTTCGTTTGTTGCTGACTGAAGAAATGGTCAGAGTTTTTGAAGTCGTCATCACCACCTGGAACCTTTGCTCAAAGCATTTATACTCTGCTTCCCCACGCAACCTCTTTGACATCAGATGTGGTTGAGAAGGAACTTGATGTAAATTAGCTGACTTTGCTCTGAGAACTAGGAGTTAGCTGATTGGCAACATTTAAGACAGAATTCAAAGAAGTGTTGCATTGTAGCTGTGTGTAAACGCAGATAAACATGGGTCTTGACAGAACTTTAGGAAAATTCAGTTTTTTAAGTTCATGAAGATTGTTTTCTGATTCAGAACCACATCACAAAACCCCATTTGACTTCTGGTAATTCAACAGTGATGTGTAAGATAAAGACAATTTTATATGACCAATCTGTGACACTGAATACCGCTGTCCTAGAAACTGAACTGAAGCATGGTGGTAATATCATGCAGTTTTGAAAGTTTCTGTTAGAAGCCAAAAATACCTGACTTACAACAATAATTTAAACATCTTACCAAATGCGCTCTAATGAAACTCATTCTTAATTTAAATAATAAAAAAAAAAAACATCTAAAAGGCTTGCTTTGGTTAGCTCTAGTTATCTTTCACCTTTTTGAAAATGTGTAAATCGCTTAAACATGGATTTATTTCTGATTTTAAAAAAGCACACATTTTTATTTCTGCGCTTTCTGTTTCTGGAGAAAACTTGTGGGAAATGTGTCAAATGTGCCACAAAACAAACCTAAACAGACAGGAAGTCAAACCCTCTGTGTGTGACTGCGTTGCATCAAACCAAAGATAAATATTTAACAGGGCTCACTCATTCCGCTGCGTCACAACTTCTCTACTGACGTGTGTCACCATCTTCTTAAGAGCTGAGATATTCTTTATGCAGATATATTTTGTCTTCCAGTTACACCTTAACTAATCTAAACATCAAAAACAATGTTTTTACATCCCACCATTTACTTTGTCAGATTTTCCCTTCAAAGGAAGCCACAGCGCAGTAGCCTTCACTGATTAGCAAAGTGGTTTTGGGAGAGATTTTTCTGCTGGATTCTCTTTCTGGCACAACCCTGTATTTTATCCGGGTAGGAGACTGGCACAAGGAGACCCGGACTTGGCCCCCTTTTGTGGCTATATTGCCAGCCAGTAGTGCAAAGGGGCTAACACAAGGACCCGCACTGGATGAAGCTCATTGCACACACTGAGAATCAAACCGTTACCCATTCACCAGTCCTGCATTTAACCAACTGAGTCATCCACCCGCTACTTCAACTAATGTCTCCTAAGCCAAACATTCTCTCCAGACTTTATGCATGCTGAATTGCCCCAGAACACTGAAACAGATTATAGTTGATGCTCAGAAAGCAGAAGTCTATAAGAAGATAGCAAAGCTTTTTCAGATGCCAATATCCTCTGTTTGGAATGTAATGCTGACTGCTACTTAAGAAATGGCAGTCAATAGAAACACTGGAAGTTAAAGCAAGGTCTGGAAGACCTAGAAAAATCTCAGACGGAGCAGCTTGCAGGATTGTGGGAAAAGCAAGTCAAAACCCATGTTTGACTGCACTATCCCTCCAGAAAGACCTGGCTTACTCTGGAGTTGTCTCTGCTCTACTGTCAAGAAACCTGCACAAATATGATCTCTAAGGAAGAGTCAACAGAAAAAAACATCTTCTATGTCCTCACCAAAAAATTCAACATATAAACAAGCCTGATGCATTTTGGAAACAAGTTCTGTGGACAGAAGAGGTTAAAATTGAACTTTTTTGCTGGAATGAGGGAAAACTGTTTAGAGAAGAGCTGCAAGAGCCGGAGGTAAGGCGGTTTCTATGGGTGACTTCACATCCCGCTTTGTCCAGTGATAATAATACATGTTTATGGTCCAGATGCTATGACTCAACTTCACGAATATTTTCTGATGCTGCGTTCACACCAGCACAATTTGCTTGTGGAATTTGCGTTGGCCACCTCTATTTAGGGGAATTTGCTGCTTGATGCCTGTCAAAAAGTGTGTTCATAAATTTGACACCCCAGACGCATGTGGGAGGAGCTACTGCCAAATGTTTTTAGCCTGATTGCTAAATGGAGCATTGTCTGTGTATATCTCACTTACAATGCGTGGAAGACACGAATGATGCTGAAAGATCAGGTTTATTTATTTTAAAGAGCTCTACAAAAGCATCATTAATCGTGTCTCTATGTCTGGGTCATGAAATGATTTAGAGACTCTCCCAAAACAGTGAGCTTCATAATCTACAGCAGAAACTGCATCAGAATGACTGCTGCTTTCAGGGGTATCTTTACGTGAGAAATGTAACATTTGTAGTAAAGTTTCCATCTGTGTGCAATGGCTCTTGGCTCTCAAAAGTGACAGACTTCAATGATGGCCACTTTCTAAGGACCTATGAACTCAGATATCATTTTGGAAATGCCACACAGCTGCAGGCCCATTCACCAGATGTGAGGGGTAGTAGAGTTTCCAGACAAACCATTCACAACCGACTCCACAGCTTTGACTTGAATGCCAGACGATCGTTGCAGGTGGCTACATTGACACCACAAGATACTGCCAAGAATGTTTGCAGTGGGCACAAGACCATGTGACCTGGACAATGCAGCAAAGGTCTTTCGTTGAGTCACCTCGCACAGAAATGATGGTCATATGTGTTGCTGGAGAAACTGAGGTGAGTGATATATTGAGGTCAAAATGGTCCCCAGAGTTTGCTTTGGTGGAGGAGAAGCAACAGTCTGGACAGGCATTACCAGTAGATGGCCCAGTCTCTGCACATTCTCACCGTAGAGACATCATAAAACCCATCATCATCCCCCAATTTCACCAGGCTTAAAAACAAATAAAAAAATCTTAAAGTTAACCCTAAAATGCACAGGCAGCCAGTGGAGCGATGCTAAAATCGGTGTAATGTGGTCTCCCTTACGTCCTCCAACCAGGAGACGGGCAGCTGCATTTTGAACACAGAGACGTGAGAGAGATGTCTGGCTTAGTCCAAGATACAGAGAGTTGCAGTAATCCAGCCGAGATGCTATGAAGACGTGGATTACTGTCTCAAAAAGAGTGGAAGACATTTCCTCAGAAAAACACCAGCTTGTGGCAAGCATGAGACATGGCGCTCAAGCTGCCATAGCCGCGAATGGTAGAAATATCTGCTAATGACATGCTCAATTTTGGTCACTTAGGGGTTTCTTTATCATTGTCTTAATTTTGGGGGTAATAAACATCAAATTAAAGAAAATGATCATTGATTATGGGTAATATCAAAAGGAACTTTCATTTGTTTCATTCAAATTCAGACCAAATAGAAAAACATTTTTGTAAATGTCAATATCCCTACCTTGAATTAAATTCTTTATTGGAAAAAAAAATCCAAAAAGGTTTTAAACTATGTCTTTAACTTCCATGTTTAAATGGTATGAAGAAACCCATAATACTTGGTTTATTTCTTTTTTTCTTCAGTTTTATCCAGTGATAGGCTTTACATAAAATTGTGTGCTGACTGCAAATTCTTTTACCTTTTTAAATTATCCTTTGAGGCAGCAGCACACTAAAACCAATGACCATGGCAGAAACAATGTTGATGTTTATGATTAAATCTAACAATGAACAGATGTAGCAACAGATGCTTTTGGATGTTTAATTTTCATCTTTTATTTAGTCCTGATAATCATTAAGTGGTTTAAGATATTCAGATGGTAAATCTTCTGTTTTACAAGAAGTTTTAAAACCTATCAAATCTAAAAACAAAAAAAAATGTCTGAACCAAAGCGTCAGTTAAAGGTCAAAATGAGTAAAAAGAAAACTAATAAAATATAAACAGCACAACTATTTCAATGGGCACTAAGATTTATTGTTTTAGTAAATCCTTAACCTGTGTAAAAATAACAATACATATTGTTCAAACATAGGTATAAAACATTTTTTGCATGTATACAAACATGTATTTTAATAAAATAAATAGGTGGATCTGGTTTACACACTTTCTACATTTTAAACAAGAAAGTCTCTTTTGACACCTTGAAAACAATGGCATTATAGCCCAATAAGAACAGTGTAAACAAAATAATCATTGCTTAACATAAAATGAGCCAAATAAAACATGAATTATCTCGTATCTCAAATTGAACTGCCCAGTTATAATACTTTAAAGTAATGACAATACAAATAAAAATGTTATTGGGAATGTAAAAGATTACAGGAGTCATCAGCTGTCTTCAGGACTGCTCTTTAGGTCTTCCATAAGTGTTTCTATGTTGACTACACTCTTTGAGGAACTGCAGCAGCTCTGTGATTGGCTTCTTGACAGAATCTTCTTCTGCCTTTGGGTTCCCTTCACACGTGAACTGATGAAAGGACACAAAAAAAGGGCATTAGGTGCAGGATAATTGCTGCTGATTTCATGTTGCTCCGTGCAAGCCTAACGTCTGACAGAAAATAAAACACTGCAGGTGGTTTACATGCAATTTACACTTTATTCTGGTGAGTCCTTTAGGCAAACTTACATTTTGTTTGATGATGAATGCGTCAAGATTATTCACAATTTTGAGTTCTTGTTGGTCTGTTCTGGAAAAGTGTATGTGGTTCTTCAGGATTTGAGAGACTTTGCAGAAAAAGTCATCCTATGAAAAAAAGAAACATGTATACACATGAATAAATATACTCACATACATAAATACAGGGAGTACAATGCAGCATCTGGGTTGAGGCTTATACTTTAATATATTTCAAGTATTTCGATTTGAATTATCAGATAAAGCCACTTTTTAATGCACTACCAAATATATTGCAGAATTGCACTAGATTTTGGGTGTAATTTTTAAGTTTTTGTCATAAAAAGCAAATGTTTTGTCCAGCAAATGTTAAATCTCTGCCTCTGTAAAAAAGAAAATACACAAAAAAAACTTCTGCAACTATGCAATTTTGGTGCATCTGATGTTGCATTAATTAAACTCAGGTCTACTATAAAACAGAATGCTTCTTCCTACCTTGCAACCAGCATCAGCCAGGTCCTGCACATCTTCCACAAAGTACTCCTGCCACAAAATAAAAAAAGATAATACATCAATTACAATGCTTGTTTTATTAACTTTTTTAATAAGATAAAAAAGTTAAAGTTAAATTACTAATTTATTTTTCCGAAAACCGCAAACCATAAAAAAAGTTCTTACCTTATTGATGCTGTCATTGTATTTTACAATATCATTGATGATGTCTTTGAGATTTGGATGAAGCTTGTTTGAGCTGGGAGGATGTGGAGCACAGGACGACAGGCTGAAGAGCTGCACCACCCCAGAAACCAGCAGAAGTAAAACAATCGCCATAATTTGCTAGTGGTTGAGGAAGCTGGTGAAGATTTTCAAGAGCTTGGTGATCAGCTATCAGTTTGAACTAAATTCTTGAGTGAGAGCCCTTTTATACTCTGCATGTTCACGCCTATTTACTCACCACATACACACAAAAAAAAAAAAAAAAAAAAAAAAAATTCGGTGTACAATACCACAAAAGAAGAAAACAGAAATCACCAAAAATAGTGAAATGATTTGACAGGCTTAGTAATTTCAGATGTCAAAATATGAGGCCTGTTGCGTGAATCAAATACATTCATAAATAGCCAGTTTATATAAAGAATAAACAACCCACAACACAATTTGTTTTTTGTCGCTTTTGGTCTTTCAACTTTGCATAAATCATATAAACCAATAATGACTTCTTTCTCGTATCCAAAAATCAAACATTTTATTTGATTTGATGTTTGAACACAAATATTAATGCATTATGATAAACGACCTTCATCAGGCAACTTTTGAAAAACAAATATTAAATAGAAGTCACAATTATCACACTTACAGAATAAGAAATGATCGAAGCTCCACCTCCTGACCCATTTCAAATGTGACCCATTTTACTCTTGATGGGGCAGCTATTAATGCTGTGTATGAATCCTAACTTCATTAGTTGGTTCATTTAATTTGTGACACAAATTTGTGTGAATATAATTTTCTAGTCTTTTTATGATTATGCTCTTCATAACTTTACTTAAGTAGTTCAACAGTCAGAAGTCAACATGGAAAAAGGATGATTTGAAAGAATTTTATTGAAATTCTTTCGTATTTCAACAACAAAAGGGTTACTTGTAGTGACAAAAAAATCAAACATTCTTTCAGAAAAATGTAAACATCAGGAGCTTTTGGTGAAAAAACCTTTTGAAAACTAATCTGATCCTAAACTTCCGGCCCTTCATCAAAGTATTGCAGTGCATTATCTGAGGGAAGGCTCACGGCTGTTCACTCAGTGAAGAAATGCTGCACTTGGCGATTTCAGAGTTCTGGTCCTGGTTCTTGCGAATGCGGTAGAAATGTTCGATGTAGCTGGACCGTCCCAGCAGCTCCACAAAGTCCTCATCGTGAGTGATGATAAGCAGCTGGAAATTACGCTGACGTGAGCGATTTTTGATGATGCTGAAAATGCAAAGTTGGAAATGACAAAAAATAAATGTTTGATGTTTCACATTATTACACATGATTTTACCTTGAATAAAAGGTTTGAAAAACAATTATTCCTTATTTTAACGGTAGAGTCTTTGCCTCAAACTTGATAGATTAAAATAACTTTGTTTTCCTTTCAGTAAATGAAGTTTTAACCCTAACCCTTAAACACAGTCATTGACTCTTGCGAGTGTACTCACTCTACAAGTGCAAGAGCCAGAGACTCGATGTTTTCTCTGTCCAGGTTGGTGGTGGGCTCATCCAGAGCCAAGATCCCACAGTTTAGGCAGAATGTCTCTGCCAGAGCGAGGCGGATGATCAGCGACGCTAAAACCTGCACAGGTTCAGCCATAAGGGGGTTGAAATGATTAAAGACAACAAGACAAAGACAAAACCTTTGCTATGATCTATTAGTAGACCTCGACTTTGTTAACCCTCACAGATGAAACTTTCAAAATGTTGACCCTCAGTATTTTTATGATGGAGGACAAATATTAAGAAATATAAGCATGAAATTGATGAGAAAAGGTCATCTATAAAGCTGCTTCATAAGGCTGTTTCTACTAAACATTTTTAAGTTAGAGGTCACAAGGTCAAACTCCTCAGTAGTTTCTACAGCTTTGCTTCCTTAACTTACTAAAGTCTCACTTTTAATTTGACATGCACCACACTTCCAACACTTTCAGTATTAAAGGTTCAGTTTTTCTGGACGGATACGCAGACATTCTTTTAATATGGACCTTTTTGTGTTTGAGTTTAGAATATTTCACTGAGAAACTTTAGCAAAGTGACTTAGACTCTTGTACTCTAACTGAATGCAGCACCTTCTGTCCAGCACTGCAGCGTCCTCTCATGTCCAAAGCTGTGTCTCCTTTCACCATCACTACTCTGTAGTTGTAGACCCTTCTCCTCACTCCAGCAGAGGCATTTTCATCCACATCAGACCTGATCTCCACATACTCAATATCTGAAACACAGGAGTCACGGGAAAGTAATTGGAAAGTATAAATATTTATGTGTAAAATCAGTAAATAAGTGTAAATTTTAGGAGAGCACCTTGGCCCCTGTAGGTGCTGCGCCACAGGTCTCTTATTATCTTATTAATCTCATCCATCTTCATGCTGTGGAATTTCATGATGGTTCTGTGGAAAACAAATAGAAATCCATGAATTTGTTTAAATCCTCCTTTTGCACATTGAAGTACTGTTTCTTATATTTTAAAAACGATGTAAAACTTTGCATGATATAAAAAAACATTAGAACAAATAAGAACTGAGCTCCAGTTTGCAACCTGGTAACCAAACGGAAGCAATTTTGGCTTTGCTTAATCCACTGAACACTGATTATTGACAAGATATGTGGCGATGCAAGATGTATGGACAAAACACTGAAATGAATTTCCTGTTTTCTAAGAAGCATTTTGTCTAAAATCTAGCCAAAGGGTAAAAAAAAAAAAGATAATGTGGTTTGAAATACAAGAAGTCTAACCATACGAGGCTTACATGAAGGATGCTGCACCACACAGCCAGATGGAGAATTGCAGCTGTTATCCATTAATCTGACATACAGCCTCCTATTTGCACAAAAGCTTACTTAACAGATTCGAGGAATGACTAGACCGTCACACCACAAAGGCACGAGCTTTCCAAATAAACCAAACTATTGCTTAATAATACAAAACCAATAGGATTTAGCTCTGTGCATGACACGGATTAGCCTTTTCAAGGTCCTTTACGATGTTTTCTACACACATACACAAATTAACTAATTAAAACGTTAAGATCCGCAGCACTAGTCAGCGCATAGATAAGAAGCTTTATTAGCTTTAATAAATTAGTCAAAAAACAAAACTTCCACTTGATTATGTATCAGCTTTTTTAATAATATGAAATTAAAGTGCAAGTTAAATTAATAGTTTGGCTTAGTGGTCACCATATAAACACACCATATTTGTAACTTGGAGGGGAGACTTAAGGAGTTCAGAGAAAAAAAAACTGTAAAGAGTGTACAAATTCAGACATGGCATACAAAATTGTTTTTTTTTTTTTTGTGTTGTAGAGAAACAACACTGTTTACTGTTTGTTTACTGAACAACTTATATTTTTTGTTAATGGTCAGGGGAAACAATCAATGGTGACAAATCATTTCTTGTCATTTTTTCTGGAATCCAAATGTGACTCACCTCAGCTCTCCAGGAAGAACCCCTTTGCTTATACCCAACCACCAACTAAACTGGTTAAGTTTGGGCATGTCGCATAACATTTCAATAGAGCTACAGTAACATTAAGTTATTGTTGTTGTTGGCTTTTGTTTTGTTTTGTTTTAAGAAAGCCCATATTTCCTAATTTTGATGCAAACCCAAAAGTACTGCAGTTCTCCAAAAGACTACTGGAGGCTGGTTTCAGAAAGCAATATCCCTGCAACTCCCATGCTAAAAGGTCAAATTTCCAAATTTCACACCAAAAAGAAACTTATCAAAACCTGGTTTCAAGCTCTTTTTTTGTTTATTGCTTTTAAGGTTTAAAGATATATATGTTTTTAATTAGTCTTTTATTTAATTAGAAATTACATCTATGCTTTATTAGATTATGCTTTATTTAAATTAATATTACTTGTAAGTATGTTAGAGCAGTGCAGGACATGTATGAGGGCTGTAAGACAGTGGTGAGATGTCACAGAGGACTTCAAGGTGGAGGTGGGATTACATGAGGGATCAGCTCTGAGCCCCTTCTGTTTGCAATGGTAATGGACAGGCTGACAGATGAGGTTAGAAAGGAATCACCATGGACTATGATGTTTGCAGACGATATTGTGATTTTTTTGCAAGAGCAGGGAACAGGTGGAGGAGAAGCTAGAGAGGGGAAGGTTTGTCCTGGAAAGGAGAGGAATGAAGGATAGCTGCAGCAAGATGGAGTACATGTGTGTGAATGAGAGGGACCCAAGTGGAAGAATGAGATTCTGGGAGAAGAGATGAAGAAAGTGGATGATTTTAAGTATCTAGGGTCAACAGTCCAGAGTTAAGGAGAGTATGGAACAGAAGTGAAGAAACGAGTGCAGGCAAGGTGGAATGGGTGGCAAAAAGTGTCAGGTATGATGTGTGATAGCAGAGTTTCAGCTCAAATGAAAGGAAAGGTGTACAAAACTGTGGTGAGACCAGCCATGTTCTTCAGCCTAGAGAAAGTGGCACTGAGAAAAAGACAGGAAGAAGAACTGAAGGTAGCAGAGATGAAGATGGGAGAATGGATAGGATCAGGAATGAGTACATCCGAGAGACAGCAAATGTTAGAGGTTTTGGAGATAAAGTCAGAGAGGCCAGACTGAAATTGCACAGATCCCTTTTCAGGGAAAAGCTGAAAGGAAAAGAAGATTATTATATTTTGATTAGCAGGTGGATGGACCTACAGGAGAACTCAGTAAAACTTTAGCCCACCCAGTCAGCTAAGTTATGCACAATGTCAGGTAGGCAGAACAAAATCCAGCCAATTCAGTTTTGATTTTCAGAATGCAGTGAGTGACATGATATATCATCATGTCAGTATACATACATGTCTTTGGTTTTGTACCCATCTTAAGATCGTGACTTAAAAAAAAGGGAAATTAAATGACTGCAATACATTTCGGAATTCTGTCCTTCATTTGGCTGCCCAAGTCTCCTGAGAGATCTTGTATCTGCAATCGTAATCCTTTACAGACTTATGCTGGCAAAGGTCGACTGCTTTTCAAAGCACACGACTTCTGCAGCTTTTGGCATGTATTTTTTCAAAAGTTCATCATCTGAAGATGGATTGGATTTTTGCACCAACTTGTTTGCAAAAAGGTAGCTAGGTTTCACTGCTCAATCACTGACGTCACGACTACAGTAAATGCAGACTGCTGTTTCGTATTTTTTTTTCAGTCCAGCTAACAGTTGGTTACCGGTAATATTCTCTTTTCCTAACTGCCCCGGCAAATGGTGAAACTTTTCTTTATGGTGAGTCTCATGGTGGCACTGAATGTTATATTCTTTGAGAACTGCAACCTGTTGGTTACATACCAAGCAGGCAGGTTTTGCATTCAGCTCTGTGAACAAATAAAACTGTCAATTTTTTTTCCTGGAAAGCTTGATACTCCACATAAACCTTTCTTCTTTTTGACAACATAATTTTGGTAATTGTTGTATCACACCTGATCATTTTTATAGATATATAATAAATGTTAAAAAAGGCTTTCCATACATACTGTTCATTTCTGGCTTTCTTGTCATGCCTGTCTTTCTTTTCCTTTTCTCTCTCTAGTGGCGGAATTGCACATTGCAGTCATTTCTTTAAAGAACCATAACTTGCCAGAGGAAACGGGCCTGAAACTTGCTTTTTTTGTCCCCAAACATCCTTTTATTTTTATCTCTTCATGACTACACTGTATTAAACCATCTGGCGGGCCAGATATGGCCTGCGGGCCGTGTGTTTGACACCCTTACCCTATATGAATGCAGCAGGTTTTTTTTCAGGTTGCGAAAGACAATGGAAATTTGTAGAGAAGAGTGAACGCAAATTAGAGGGAGCGCAGGTGTGTTTGGCAATGTCCATACGGCCATCTCAAAGGATGTCATGAAAATGAAGCTTATGATTGTCATGCGTGTGGTAAGTGTATTGTGAAGTACCAATAAGGATAACACAAGTTTCACACACTTGTGACATATGGGCGATGCTGTCATACGTTGCTCTTACGCTACACTCTAGTCATTAGTAAGGCATGTGTACTGGCTCCTTACCGACCACATGCAAATGCTGCACACGGGGTGTGCAGATGATACACAACTGCCAGTAGGAGGTCCAGAAGACAAACACAAAACACACTCTGATTGCCTAATTACTTTATATCTAACAGTCACGCTGCATGCAAGGAGCCCACACAGCACTCACAGGCTCCTTGCACAGTTTGCAGGATTTGGAAAAAATGAAAAACCCATACAACATGCCTGTGTCTTGTCCCATTTTTGCTCTACAGGATTACTGAGTGGTCTACAACCTAGCTTTTTCATGTGGGCCACCTGCGTGCCCTGTACATGTTTGCCCATTTTTTCCCTGCAGACTGCCCGTATATAGACGAAGAGCAGTTGTGACTTAGCCATTACCTGGAAGATTCTATTCAAGTTGTCATTCTGGAGATGCTACAACCAAGTCACTAAAAAGTCATTTTAGTCCATTCCTAATGTTTGACAATTTTTGTTGTTTCCAACATATCAATTTTGATATGTTCAGATACCCAGATACCCAGTATCATCCTCCCCTTAACTATAGGAAGTCTTTAGTAAAAGCATAAGTGAAATGGTTCAACATACATGTAGTATGCTACAAGAATAGGAAAGTATTTGAAGTACACAACAAGTCAAAAGTTCGGACACGGTCATTCAAATCAATTGACAAGTGTGTCTATAACTAAAATGGTAGTATGCTTTAAGTGTTTATTTTTTCTATTAGGGATTTTTTTTTAAATGCTGAATAATTTTAAAATATTTATGGGAGATTAGAAAAAAAAATCTAAGAATAAAAACTTACATGTACTCATTAGTTGACCTTTGACTTTGTGTCACTTGCTAACCCTTAGAAAACAGTAATAACACAAAAGCATTTTGGTTTCTTTCCAGTGACACCATTTCATTTCAGGTTTTTGCTCGAGATCAAAGCATCTTAACTTGGAAGAGCATTTCTGTGTATTACGGCAGACACACTGATGTAGATGTGTGGTGAACAGCTTGATGCGTTTTTTTTATCTTGATAACTGCATAAAGTGATAACCCACATACATGAGTAAATGATGCTTCAGCTCTTTTCACAGATGCTATCACCTGTGAATAGTCAGTTTTAATATTAGTCAGCAGACTGTCAATCGGTGAGAAGCCTCTACTAACCCCTAAAAATTGGCACGAAACCAAAATGGGTAATATAAAAAAAAAGGTGAGTTATGTGGTATTTTAATTTGACCTTTTTTACTAAGCTATTTGTGCTGTTTATGTAAAATGTTTGGGCTGTAGAACAGCACTAAAATGTGTATGAAATGTGCTATAAAAATGTTTATAACAAAGTTTATTCTCCATAAACTAAAATGTGATATGCTTTACAGAAGCAATTGTATAAAAGATCTCAAAAGTTGCTTTAAGTTATTTACAACACACATTTTTGATCTGACTAGTCTTAGGTGTTAACTGCTTTAAGCAAATACAAAAAACAAAGTCTAAGAAATGACCCAATTACAGTGGATGACACAAAAGTCATCAATACGAAGTCTGCTCAGGCCCTTTGAAGTAAAGCCACACGAGTACTATTCCTGAGAAAGCACTGAAGATGTTTAGATGTAAAATGCACAAAGCAAATGTACTCCAGACACATGTAAGCAATTCAATTTTTTTCGACAAATAAATTAAGTAAAATCTGATATGAGTTCCACATTTAACATAAAAAGCGGTGACTGCTAGATTTATATCTGGGATCTATAAACACATCCCTTACATATCCTAAACTGGACTTGACATGTAGTTTTGCCATTTTTGTTGCACCCCTAATGTTGGGTTGGGGTTTTGAGGGGCTATAAGCTAGTGGGAGAGCGCGTAAACAAAGGGATGATGGAAAATCAGCGCTGGCTTACTCTGCAACTTATGTCCTAGAAAATAACAAAGGTTTTTTCATTTTGGCTAAAAACTGCATCATCATAATTAAAAGAGACCACTGAGAACACTTTTAAAATAGATCAAAAGATGACTGGAGTGGGACATTAGGAAAAAGGATGAATAACCCAAATAAAGACCAAAGGTTTGAGCCTCTTAAAAACAACAGTACAGCTGCTAAAATTCCCATGCCTGTTGTCTCTTGTATTGTACCTCTTTCCCCAATCATCAAAAAATACAAAAAGAAAAAAAAAAAAGCAGCAAATACTAATGACATGCTGAATACTGACAGTTAAAACCGAAAGTTTGGGCACCTCAGGTAAATCGTTTTATTATTGTGCATAAAGAACCATAGGAAAGATGGAAAAATCTTCAAAAGCCATCAGATTATATATGAGAAATTTGTGTAATATTGCAGTAAAAGGCTTTATGTCCATTATTTACCCTTTCAAAATAACAGAAAACAAATAATGGTGTGTGCAAAAGCTTGGACATCCTGCAGAGTTAGTACTTTGTACTGCCCCCCTTAGCAGGTATCACAGCCTGTAAACGCATTTTGTAGCCAGCCAAGAGTCTCTCAAGTCTTGTTTGAGGTATCTTCATCCATTCTTCTTTACAAAAGTCTTCCAGCTTTTTTTTTTTTCTGGGATGTCTGTTACACACTGCAATTTTCAGGTCTATCCATAGATTTGGGAAGGCCACTGCCAAACCTTCAGTTTATGCCTCTTGATGTAAGACAGCGTGGATTTTAAGGTGTGTTTAGGATCATTATCCATTTGTAGAAGCCATCCTCTCCTTAACTAGAATTTTTTCACAGATGGCATCAAGTTAGTGGCCAACATTTTCTGAAATGTTGTGGAATCCATTATTCCTTCTACTTGTGAAATGCTTACTGTGCCGCTGGCTGCAATACAAGTCCAAAGCATGATCGATCCACCCCCATGATTAAGTTAGACAGTTCTTTTCATTAAACTCTGTACTCTTTCTTCTCCTAATGTACATTTGCTCTTTGTAGCCAAAAGGTTTATTTTAATCTTGTCTGTCCACAGAACTTGTTTCCAAAATGCATCAGGATTGTTTTTATGTTCATTTGTAAACTTCCAACGTTGAATTTTGTGGTGAGGACGTAGAAGAGGTTTTCTTCTGATGACTTTTCCTTGAAGACCATTTCTGTATAAGTATCTCTTGAGAGTAGAATAGTGTACCACAACTCAGTATGCCAGGTCTTTCTGGAGAGATTGTGCAGTCAAATGTGGGCTTTGACTTGCTTTTCTCACAATCCTGCGAGCTGCACGGTCGAGTTTAAAAATGTTATCACATTTTCAAAAAAAATGTCAAACTTACAATATCTTGTTTTCAAATTTTTTTTCAAAGTGGCAATCTGTTTTTTCATTCCCTTTAAGCTGATCCTAAATCGTCTCCATAATATATATGCATTGCCTTTTCACGGGTACAGTCTTCCCTTGTTTATTGCAGGAGTTGCGTTCTAAAAATAACTTGTGAAGGTTAAATCCACAAATTAGGATTACACATTAAACTCCTCACAACACATTTTACACTTTTCTCAGTCTGACATGAAAGTTTTCAGACTTTTCCCTCTTGTTTAAGCTCTCAAAGTTCAAACCTTCAAAGAAAAATAAGTCCAGGATTATAGAATGAAAAAGATCTCGATCAAAGATGTATGTAGATCTGGAGGGCTGCACATTTCTGCACAGAATACACAGCATGAAGAAGATTGATTGACAAGGACTCTAGCCAATCGGGCCACAGAACAGGGTGCGCTGTTTAAAAAAAGGGAAAAAAGAAGCAACAGAATAATCGCTCTAAAAGAATCAGTGAGACTGTGAAAGGTGAACTGTGATGTATAAAGGAAACACTGTGTTCTGTTCTGTTTAACAGGGATTTAGGGGATATTCAGATAGGGGCACAGACTGCAGAAGGGGGTAATAAAATGTCACTATCTATGCAGGTCTTAATCGTGTGACCAGATTGGGGAAAAAATAGTTCATGCATCTCTGATATTGCTCAGGGGGCCGGGCCAAATGTGGAGGCGGGCCGGATTACATTATTTGACTGCCACTTCTTAACGACATTCCGAACAGAGGATTTTGGTATCTGAAAAGGCTTTACTGTCTCCTTATAGCCTTCTCCTGCTTTGAGAGCATCAACTATTTTCAGTTTCATTGTTTGGACAACTGCTTGAAAAAACTCATAATGCTGATTGTTGGGGCAAGGTCGGATGACTCAGATTATTTCAAACCTTTGAGATTGAAATCAACTGGTCTTTGCAAATGATGATTGTGAATGATTCATGACACTGTCAGGTCTCAGCTGTTCCAAAGGGGGCGATGCATTTGATAAATTCTGCAGGGTGCCCAAACTTTTGCACTTGCCATTATTTTGTTTACTGTTATTTTGAAAGGGCAAATGATGGAAATGAAGCCTAAACTTTCAATGACAAGAAACAAGCAAGAATGTCTCATCAGTAATCTGATAGCTTTTAAAGATTTTTCTTTATTTCTTTGGCTTCTTTATGCACAATAATATAATGATTTATCTGGGGGGCTCAAACTTTCATTCCCCACTGTAGGTTTAGTATTTGCAGCATCTAATTTTGTGGGTTTTAGTATAAGAAATTATGAACAAATTTGTTTTTGTTTTTTTTTTGAAAACCTGTTTAGCTTTTTATACAGGTATTCAAAATAAAATACAGATTTGGGTCATGTTAGTTTGACAATGCAATGTTCTAAACATATAAAAGTCCAGAAAATCCCACAGAGCAAAGTTGTTCGTGAGTACATACATAGGAGGGCTTTTCTTAAGAAATACATGCCATTTTCCAATTAAAATGTCAAGAACTGCTCTACATTTTTGTGGGTTCTCACTTCAAGTTTCCCACACAAACAGACAGAGAGCTCATGAGACTGTGGCATAAAAAATGGTTTTCACCCAGATCTTGATCAGATTGGTTTGGTAGAGAGATTACTGTGCTGCACTTGACCTCATCTTGCTTGAAAGAGTTGAAGCGTTTAGGTAACTAAGGGCACACCTCAAGCGGAGCAACATTTGGTTAGAAAAAAACTAACATCATCAAACTCATCTGTCTTTTTTTTTTTGATGTGCAGGTCAAATATATTTTTTTCTTTTTGTTAAGTAGTACTGGACGTGGAGAAGCATTTTCACTTAATTAATTTAGTAGGTCTGCAACAAAACAAAAAAACTTGGTTTTGTCCAAAGGCAAATATTGGCCAAACGCTACAAGGTTAGCTTTCTGGTATGTAAAAATGATGAAGTTGGCGATCATTTTAGAGGAAGAATCTATGGTACAATGCAAATAACAGATTACAGTGGCGAAGCTGATGCCTTCTTGGTTGTGATAGCTTTACAGTTGCAGTATAATTATATTGGCGAGATGATGTTTCAGCTTTTATTGACAGTTCACTGTCTTTTAAAGCAATGGGCTCTATGCATGTCCTACTTCCGTGTTCGGCCATGACTGCTCGATCATTTCCAGTTATGTTGTTTACATTGGAAATAGTGGAGTATTTGAGTTAACAAAATGTCACTATAAATATACCGAGTCACTATAAATGATGTTAAGTCATCCTGCACAGCAAATGTTGACGGTAATTTGCTAAGACTGATGTTATTTGCATGTATTTACAAACGACCAGCTCAAAAACTGATGGAAATTCATGTTGGCGACACATGAAGCCAATATGCAGATTGCTGCACATACAGTGCCTTGCGAGTATTCGGCCCCCTTGAACTTTTCAACCTATTGCCAAATTTCAGGCTTCAAACATAAAAGATTTAAAACTGTAATTTTTTGTGAAGAATCAACAACAAGTGGGACACAATCATGAAGTGGAACAAAATTTATTGGATATATCAAACTTTTTTCACAAACAAAAAAACTGAAAAATTGGGCATGCAAAATTATTTAGCCCCCTTCAGTAAATGTTTTGTAGCGCCACCTTTTGCTGCGATTACAACTGTAAGTCACTTGGGGTATGTCTCTATCAGTTTTGCAGAGATTTGCCAAGTCGATGCATACAGTTAGCCAAAACTGGAAATAAAAGAGCGGTCTTATTTATTTATTTATTTATTTTTTAACTTGTCCTGTCCAACAGCTGAGCAAACAGACATGAGCTGAGAGCCTCTTGTATTTGACAGATTTTACTCTTACAATCGGGGGTTACAAATCATAGCAAACACAAAATGTATGTTGGTATAGGCCCCTCTTGTAATTTAAACGAAACTTTATTAATATTAATTTTGTTTGTGTTCTTTTTGTTGGACCGGACGGAAAAGGAAAGGGGGAAAAGGAGAGAGTTGGGGGGGTGGAGGGGGGGGGATGGTGGATTATATAAGTTTTGAGAAGGACTACAGGGAAGGGAAGGTAGAGTTGTTAATCTACAGGCAACAAAATGCTGGAGCTTATACCCATTGCAATAGTGAATGTTGGTCTAAAATGGGCACGGCCTGTCCACACACTCAGCTGTTACATACCTGCCGGCTCCAAGAGTGTTCACAAACTTGTCCACATCCAGTTCACACGCACACTTGTGCATACCAACCAACACATGTAAAGCATTACATTCTGTCACGCACACTATAAGGTGCAAAGGTGAGCCGACGCCTGTACTCAGGTGAATGTTATGTTAAGCTGAAGTGGATGATGGAATGCAAAAAAAAGGAGGGAGAACTCCCAGCCATCCCCACACCAAGACCCCCGCCAAGGCGGCAGCGCCGACCAGGGCCCACCCCCGCACCCATACTGTGGGGTCAACGGAGGAGATCCACCCGCCAGGCAGCCCGGCCAAGCACCCAGACCAGGGCCCGCAGAACAGCCACACGGGCCCCCAACACCCGAGCGCAGTGAGGTAAGGAAGCGCAGAGCGCAAGGCCCAGCCCAGTCAGGAGAGCAGCGCTCCCACCGCGCCAGGCGGCCCAGCGCGGGGCCCCACCCCCGAGAGCCCCACCACCCCAGACAAGCCGCCCACCACCACCCAGGAGTTCTGAGCATCCCCCCACCCCAGCCCCGGGTACGAGCCGGGGCCCCCCATGGGAGACCCGCTCCAAAGCTCCAGGCAGCTGCGGAGATCCAGAAGAGAGCCCGGCGGGGGTCAGCTACGTCACACAGCTCCATCCTTAGAGTCCATTGCATACTAAAATTGTGGCTTTGCTATTGTGCGTCCTAAATTATTGTGTTTTTAATCAATTTAGAATTACAAGTTACCTTGAATTGATCTTGCATGTTGGGTTGCCATTTTATTTCACTGGCAAAGAAAAACTAATAAAAATGTTTTTCTACATCAAGGAGGCGTAAACTTCAGGTGGTCAGAGTTTACAAGCAAAAGATCCAACAGGATCATAAATTGGGACACATGATGGTGTTCAAGCAGAAAAAAGGGAACAGTTTTTCTACTTGTGTAGTTGATAAAATGTAGACACTTTTTATGAAAATCCATAGAAATTGAAAAAGATCCAAACATGAACTCAATCACAGCATAAAGAGGCTTGTTGCTATAAATGATTCTCAGCTTAAAGACCAAATATTTCTTGTTCCATGGATTGCAAACTTGAAAAGTAATTCTGCCAAAAAATAATCAAATACATAAATCTGAAATAAATATAATACTAGACACTGAAGACTACATACACCGTGCCTTTTTTTTATGCAGCAATAATTCAGGCAGACTCGGCTCTGACCTCATGCAGGTCTACGTTCTAATCTAAGTGCTGCTCTGTACAGCAGCTCCACCTGTGGACACAGTGGGCTAATCACTGCTGGTTTGAGATTGTTTCTCACATACCGGAATAGTGTGTAAGGTTCCAAACTTACTGATCCAGGGCTTTGTAATAAAGGTTCAGGTCATCGATCACCAGCTCTGTGGTCCTCATAGTGATCATCTTATTTTTGTATTGCTCGTCAGCTTTGTCGTACTGATCTTCTCGCAGCTCTTTTCTAAAAAAAAATCAATTTCAAGATGAAACTCTTTCACTATATTTTTATTTGTGCAGGTTCATTTTAAAGCTCCATGTTTAATTTCACACCACTTTGACAAATTCAGGAAAAAATGGAACAGTCATCAATTTTTTTTAATGATTATTTTGTAGTAAAAATATTACTGCACATGCATGTGTCACCTGTAATGAAGTATCTCATCCTCAAAACCTTTCTGGCGGCCCAGTGCGATACTGCGGTTTTTCTTTAAATCCTCCAATTTGCGTTCCACTTCACGACGTTCTCTGTAAAACACCAAAACACGATATTTTAAGCCTTTAACATCGAAGATTTAGCTCCAGTATTGACATTCTTTGAATTACCATAACTCTTCAACCTTTTGTGGGATTAACAAAAATCCAACAGATTTTGAAGCAGAGAAAAGATGCCTTGTACTCATATGCAACACTTCAGAGAAGTGAAAAACATACAAAAATTAGCAGATTCTGTTGTGAACGGAAGCGTCTTTATGCCACTATGAAACACTTTATCTTGGTAATGTGCTGCGTATCAAAGCAAAGCCGATATGAAAACCTTCTTTTCTCTGCGTCAGAATCAGCTGATTCACAATTGTAGAGTTATCAAGAGCGAATGTTATTTAGGTGTTGCTGGCGACCTCTCCAGTGTTAAAGGATTAAACACAGTTAAGACTAATGATGTCACATTAGGAGACTAATGCTAATACAAATTCCCTCCATAGTCCATAACTATTAAAATACTATAAAGTGCGGGACCATCTAGTGCCCTGAATTTTAAAAACCTTTTGGACACCATGCTCACTACTTTTTTTTTTTTTTTTTAAACGGCAAATTTGACGTCACTGACTTCATGAAGTAAAAACCTAACAAATACATACTGTGTTTTGATGATGAAACTTGAATTGTTTATAAAAATATAAGTTACAATATTTTTTTCTTCACAAAATTTTTAAATGCAATGCATTGTGGCCAATCTACTGAGCATCAATGCACACTGGGTTTTTCACAGACTTCTGGGAAAATCCCAGGGAATTGTACATTCGGACAACTCTACAAAATGGCAAACACTCTATAAAGTGCACTATGCAGTGCTCAGTGAAGGAATTTGGACACAACCTGAAAAAGAGTTAGAATAGCTTTATGAGAGTACCATAAGAATTAAAGGAGAATGGTTCAAAGCTCTTACTGGCGCAGTTGTGTGACTTGCATGTTGCCAATATCTCTCAGAAGAGCCTCATGTTTAGCCAGAACCTCCCGCAGCTCCTCCTCACGCTTCCTGAGAGTCAGATTGTCCTGTAGCAGACGCTCTTGGACCTGAAAAGTGTTTAATAACATTAAGAAAAAAAAACTATAATGGGTTTTAGGTCCGATGAAAGCCTTTCATATTTGCTGCATCTAAACCAACGAATCAGCATGTGGTAGGAAGTCACATAATTTACTAAATGCTACTGTTTTTAAATTTTTTTATTTATTTATTTTTTTACAGATTAGCGATTCAATTAACACAATATTGAAACATCAATTAAATAAATAATTGTCTTTGCTCTTATAGATCCTCACAAATAAAACTCTTCTCTTTGAAATGCAAAAGTCGCAGGTGTCTGTAGGTCAACAACACTAAAAATTGATGTTTTCCTTAATTAAACATGGACATTTTAAATGACAACTATTGATGCGTGAATCTGAAATAGTAATCAAAGAGAATACCTTTTGAGTATCAATATCTCGGCGAATGTTCCCCATTTCTTTGTTGATTTTCTCTTTCTGCTTTTCCGCCTCATGAAGTTGAGTGTTTGTTTCTTGAAGCTCAGACTCTTTTTGCTGCAAAGATTTCGCAACGATTTTTAAACAACAAACGAAATGTGAAAAATGTGTTAAGAATGTTAGATTTAACAAAAAAAACCCTTGTTTGTTTAAGCTGTGCATTTTTACACATCACAAAATGAAAAAGGCATTTTAATGTTAAGAAGAGGAAAAAGAGAGAAATATATTTATTTATTAAATAAAGAATTTAATGAAGTTCATTAAAAATTGAAAGACAGGCGGAAAAGCCCGAGCCAAGATAAAGAAAAAAAAAAAGAGATATTTATTAGAAGATACAGTACCTCTTTGTATTGATTCTTCCCTTCGCTGACATACTTATTGATTTCTCGTTCCAAAGAGGTGATTGACTTTACTCTCTCAATGATAACATTGATCTGTCAACACCAGAAAAGGTTCAAGAACTACTACAGAGAAACAGAAACTCCAAAAATACAGAACAAATACAACCATACCGTTAATTTACAGAAACTCAAACCATAAATAGTATTTATTGGTAAACTGACACAGACAGAAACTGGGTTTACAAACAGGCGAACGGATTTGGAACTCAAAATAAGGATTTTCTACCTTCTCGCGTCCTTCATCCTGCTTCTGCTTCTTGAGTTCCATTAAACATTGTTTTTCTTGCTGCAGTTTATCCAAAGCTGCCGTTAGAGGAGCCAACTGCTCCTTTGCCTCCTGAGTAAACAAAGTAAATGGAGAAATTATGAATTTCTACTTAATATTTATCTAAAACCCAACATACAACTCTAAAATCTACCATCTGAAGTGCAATTTATAAACAACTAAACATTGTTAGACTAAACGCATTAAAAACAATCAATCTAATCAAGAAAAATGTACAGTTTACAAAGTACCCTGATCTCCCTGGTTAGAGCCTGTATCTCTGTGGTCGACTCCACACACTGCTCCTCCAGTTGCTGCCGTTTCTGCATGTCACTGCTCAGCTGGAGCTTTTCTGCTTTCCTCTCATTTACTTCACTTTTCAACATCTGAATCTGGTCCTGTTGACTCTGGATGAGGTTACGCTTCAGATCTATCTTGCTGGAAACTGAAAAGATAAAAAGGGATAAAGACTTTCAAAGGGTGTGGTCTGAAGAAATGCTTTCTTTTGATCTATTTTTATAGTGTTTAATTATGATTATGCCGCTTTTTAGCCAAAATGTAAAATCTGTGTTGTTTTCTAGGACATAGTTTCTGCAGAGGGGCAGAAGTTCATCAGAAGTTCGCCTCTGAGTTATGGGCGGGACTGTTTGCGCAGAGTATTCTTGCGCTCATTTCTCATGATACCGTTGTTTAAACTCTCTCGAGTCCCCCTAGAGCCGGGCCCGGCCCTGGGCTGCATGGCGCCCTAGAA
Source organism: Adrianichthys oophorus (assembly GCA_036245035.1). Taxonomy (NCBI): domain Eukaryota; kingdom Metazoa; phylum Chordata; class Actinopteri; order Beloniformes; family Adrianichthyidae; genus Adrianichthys; species Adrianichthys oophorus. The sequence goes on along the minus strand of BSAI01000201.1, from coordinate 18,633,269 downwards.
GAAAAATGATTTTAGCCCCTCAATTTTTTGCAATTTTAAGCTTAAATTTCTTTATAGGTCCTCCGTCTTTAGAAATAAATACTACAAGAACATGTTATAAACAGGATTTTAATTGGAGTGGGTTTTTATGAAGGCCATGCAAATTCTTTCTACAAGTTTTGATGCAGTCTCAGTGCCCTCCTCACACCCAATTCTTTAACTGACAGTTTTAGGTAACCCTAAGAACTATGGGAGACACTTTCAGTTCATCTTCATTTAATCTGAAAATTACAAAAACATTTAATGCACACATTGTGATCAAGAATGGCTGTGACAAAGAACAGTTGCAAGGAGCCCCCTCACCTGCCCACAGAAATCAGATATTTGAAAATTATCTTCAGAAATCCTGCTCAATGTGGTTTAGTCCATTATCTGATTTAACACGGAGAAGACGCATAATGACGCAAGTTTCAAAATTTCCTCTGACTTTCAAAACTGGTCTGTTCTTGGTAAAACGTCACGCCGACAGTCATAATACTAGCTTTGCTGATGCAAAAACAAATGTGTCTGTAAAATAGTCAACACATTGCAGTTGTAACCAATTTTTTTATCAACAGGAGGGGAAAAAAAAAATTGGCTTGGATGTACAGCACTTCCTACACAAGGAAGCGTTTAATCTTCTTAACACGGGACTCTTGTTTTGTGTGGTACATTTTTAGACGTAAAACTTTAAAATAAAATCAATGAAACGAGAATTAATGTTGCAAAACAATGGCTTTATGGGTTAAAGTCTGTGCTAATGTGATATTTCAGATTTGAACAAAAGGCAGCAGATTTTCCTGTTCACGCTGTTGCCTGAAAAATCCGAGAACTCAAGAAATCACAAAGATTTAGTTAGTGTAAACCTAAAACAAAGTGTAAACATGAAAGTAATGAAAGATTTAATAATCAACAAAACTGTGTGATTGTATTTCGAAGTCGTTTCAGCTACACATCCACAATTCTGTGTGACAAGTTGATTTAGTTTTTGTAAATCTTACTGTTGTCAAGCTTGTGTTGGGTCTCCTGCTTCTCCTGACTGACTTGCTGGATGGTTCTGTTCAGGTCAACCCCATGGAGTTTGGCTGCTTGCTGAGCTATTTTTCTCTCTACTTCTCTAAGATCCATCTAGGAATAAAAGAAATGTGTGGCAAAGCAGGACAGAAGAGAAGAAGAAATGAATTACAAACCAGGATATGTCTCAAAAACACAGCTCGTTTAAAAAAAAAAAAAAAAAAAAAAATCACAATACATTAAACAGCAACATATTATGGGACATCCCAAACCTCATTAAAGCGTAAATGGAGACAGAAAAAACAATGGGAGGATAAAAAGGACAGAAAACCATGTAGGTTAAAAGAGCATATCTCAAATAGGGAGAGAGAGGGTTCAGATTTTGCAGAGAGGAAAGCTGTACCATGTATCTGTCCATGAGAGAGATGTCCTGAAGGCAGGACTTGGCCGTGTCCTCCTCAGACATCAATCTACTAAGTAGAGTCTCCTGTTTCTCCACGTCTGTCTTGAGCCTCTCAATTTCTCTGTTCAAAGTCTGCAGACGGTTTGTTAATTCGGGAAGCTCCTTTTCCTGCACTTGTACAATAGACTGCCTGAAACACATTAAAGGATCATTATTATCATCATAAAGTGGTTCATTTGTTGGCATGTTTGACTCACTTTATGTAGAGTGACACACAGACCCATGTGAGGGTTTTCTGATAAACTAAAGAAATGTCTTCATTCAAAAACTGTAATCTTTATTTGTGTTAGATTATCTAAAATTTTCAGTTTGATTTTTAGAGGCTTCCTTAATTCAAATAGCAGAATTGAGAAAGTTTCTTGAACAAGAGGCCTAACATTTTCAACTTAAAAAACTAAGTCTGGATGACCCTTTTAGAACTTTTACTTGCTATGGAACCATCCTGAATGAATAAAAATCCTCATAGATATCTAGCCCCATCTAGTGGAACAGTAGTGTCATTGCTTTACATTAAGAAAGTGAGAGAAAACGTACAGAAGGAACAATCTTAAATGAAACATTCTAAAGGAATTACTGGACATGTTTTAAACTTAAAAAATATTTACATTGTTTTAAACATCTTACAAAATAAAATTACATTTTTTCTCTTTTATTTATTAAATAACAACAAACTAAACACTAACAAAAACAAATGTATAATTTACTTTCTAAAGGAGGTTAAGAAATTAAAGTGAAAGAAAACTCTGAAAGGATGAGCGGAAGAAGATAGATGGATGGATGGAACTCTGAAAGGTAAGCAACCTACATAATTTCAAATTAATGTTTTTTTGTGAATTCAATTCAGGATAACAGTAATGTGCTTCAAACCACAAAGAACTCATCTATATCTTGTTTTCTCTCAAAGAACAGAGCAGAACATTTATTTTTGGATCATGTATTATTGTTGACTAACATAAATCACAATATCATTTTTTTCTGCCTCTGCCATTCTACATATTTGAAATGTATACTTGCAAAAAAAGGTTTTAAACCACTAATATCTTTCAGTGGCTGTGGTGCAGCGGTTGACGTCTGGTCGGAATATTGCAGGCTCGATTCCTGCCTTGCCCGCACATCCGTCGAAGTGCAACTTGTTGAAGTGTCTTTGGGCAAGACACTGAACCCCTTGTTGCCTCTAGTGGGAGGTTGGCGCCAATGTTTGGCATCAGAGCTACCATCAGTGTGTGAATGTGTGTGTGCATGAGACTGTTACTGTGAAGTGCTCTGGGCCTTCGTAGAAGGTAGAAAAGCGCTATACAAGTATACACCATTTAACATTTAATATTTTTTATTTCAGACATATAACTTGTGTAAAAGAAAGTATGAAAACACTTGTGGTCTGTATTTTAGCTACTTGTTTTCTATGAACTAAATGTTTTAACATTCTTATTATTAAATTCCACTTTTCCAACTAATGTTTGAAGTTTTAGGGCTGTAGTACCAAAAACAATAAATGGAAACTCCTATTTATCACCAAGTCAGACTAAACTTTGCACCAATTGCGTAAGACAAAGTCAAAAAAGCCTAAAAGATCCAAAGATACTCTCAAGAGATGTGGAACGCACCGTACAGGCCTGAGGGCCATCATCTCATCTCGCTTTCTTTCCTTTCTCTTCAGGTCCTGCTCTGTGTTTTTCAGTTTGTCCGGCACCAAGCGAAGCTTAGACTGCATGTCGTTGATGATGTCCTGGAGATCGGACTCCGAGGGAAACGTTCGCTGGCAGACGGGGCAGCAGGGCTCCCTCTCCTCTGTCAACTGACTGATGAATTGGGTGTAGACTGCAGTTGCTCCGGCTAACATGGCTGTGCAAGAAAAAGCAGAAAGTTGCTCTGCAGAAACTATGTCCTAGAAAATGACAACTTTTTAGAATTTGCCTAAAAAGCGGCATAATCATACTGAAAAGACGACTAGGAACGCTTTTGAAACAGATCAAAAGATTAACAGAGTGGGATTTAAAAGACCCACTCCAATAAAAATTGTCTTATTTGTGTTTTTAACATGTTCTTGTAGCATTTTTTCATAATAGAGGACCTGTACAAAGATAATTTAAGATTAAAACTGCGTTTGAGTTTTTCTTAATTCAAACTGCGTTGCATCAGAAAACTAGATACTTGAAAAAGCTCAGTCTAATGAAGTGGTTACTGAAATGGATGTGCCAAAACTCTCCTACCACTCTGCTCCTCCGCACATTTATTTTCAAGGTCTGAGTTGGCCTCTTCTAAGAAACAACACGGCTGAATTGGTCCAATATTGCTCAGCGTTATTTTTGCGACGCTAATGCTAGCTTGGGAGTATAAGCTCGAGCGTGAGCATGCAAACAGAGCTCCCAGTGACAGGGAGGGGGAAAGGGCAGGGTTGCTCCTAGCCAACAGCCCCACCCACAAACTAGGATGGTATTTCTAATGAGCTACTGCAGCAGGGCATAAAATATGTCTTAAAAAAGTCTTTTGATTTTAGATAAAAACTGCACAATCATAACTAAATACTACTGGGAATGATTTTACAAAAGAAAATATATGGTTGGTTGGTTGGAGTGGGATTTTAAAGGTCTTCGATACTTTCACAAATCGCCAAATCTGAAGAAGATCTTCATCTAGATTTGAGTAGATTACCTCTCTGCTTGGAAACTTTCTCCAGATCTTCCTGCAGTTTTCCCAGGTCCTGCTCCAGATCCTGGCTCCCACATACATTAAAGAACTTGTCCTCATCACTGGTTAACTGCAGCTCCTTCTTGCGTAGCTCTGCAGCAGTATGGCTTTTGTTCTGCTCACTTGATGCCAAATCCTTACTGAGATTTAAAAAACAAAAGGAGTGGTCATTGGAAGAGTAATGAAAAACCACGTAAGACCCGTGTTTACATGAATCTAACTAACTTGAGTTTTCCCAGTCTGTCTCTGGTGCTGTTGATTTCCTTTGACTTGGAATAGAGCCAGTCCTCCAGCTCTCTCTTGTTGGGAAAGTGACCCAGAAGGGTTACGAGATCCTCATTGTGACGAGATTTGATTTTCCGTATCTGCTCCTCTTTGTCCAACTGGAAAAAAAAGCCAAAAAAAAAAAAACAATCAGAAAAAGAAAATACAGAGAAACTTTGAAAAAGTTTAGATTGAGACATTTTATTTTTTTTTATTTTGAAGAAGTAATACTAACAGTCAGAGCGAGTCTTTGAGTTTGAATCAAAATGAGTTGAAAATAACATCAGCTCATACCTTGTCCTTTTTTAACATCTCCATCTGTGTGCGAGCAGTTGTGTGTGCATTGAGAGTCTGCATCTCCTGGTCGAGCTGCCTCTGTGTGCGATTGAGCTCACTCTTCTCCCTCTGGAGTTCATCAACCTCCGCCTTCAGCTCCTCCACATTGGAGCTCTGAACAGCACTCTGCAGATCGTGCTCCTGATAATTAAGAATAATCATTTAAAAACAGACAATAATGCAGAAAAAGAAGGTCTTTTTAAAAAGGGACAAATAGCTAAATGTAATTAACTTACCAACAGAGTAAAGTGTTCGACTTAAGTTCTCATTGTTATGATTGACAATTAAAAAATGCATTTTAGCCGTAAAGATAAAAACAAAATTTTATAAGAGGTTTGGTGCTGCTTGTACTTCCAGAAGTGAGTGGATTTTCCACAGTTACTGTTTCATTAGGTGTAGTGGGAGTGCAGTACACTGACAGGATGCTGATAGCCTTTCAATTCATTTAAATTAAAACGTTATTGATTACAGAAAGGAAGTTTAAAAGCCCCACTCCGATCCTCTTTTGATCTATAGTAAAAGCGCTCCCAGTGGTCTTTTAATTATTAGACAAAGTTTATACAGAGCAGCAGTAGTTATTAGAAATTCGTCTCTGAGTTGTAGGCAGGACGGTTGTTGCAGCTTCCCCATTGAGAGCTCAGAGCAGGTCCTAGCATATTTTCTACATCACTACTTAGGTTTTTCAAACTGATTGTTTAATAAGTTAGCTACTGATGTCATTTTGTGACTTTTTCACCTAACACTGAAAACAGACATGCAAAACAAATCCTTAGTAGTTGTGCACATTAACACCAGCATTTGATCATTTTCTTACCGCTTTAGTTAACTCATTATCCAGGTCCTGCAGCCGCGTGGACGAGCCTTCAAGCCTCTGCAGGTCTGCCCTGATACTCCTAAGTTCTTGTTGCTTCTTGGCCTGCATGTCTCTCTTCAACTCCACGGTTCTCTCCAGGCCAGTCTTCTTGTCCCTCATTTCATCAATAGACTGCTGCTTTTGCTGCTCTTTTTCCTGCAAATCACTCTGCATGGACAAAGTAGGCAATGAAAGCAACTGTTGTTCAATAAATGTGTGCAGAACAGTCATAGCCTTTCAGTTGTGATTACTGTCTTCTTTACATTGAATTTCACTTTCAGACTTCGCTTCTTACCAGAACCTGACTAAATGTCTCTTTCTCCTGCTCCAGTCTCTGAGTTACATGTCGGTGAAAACTCTCAAGCTGCATAGCAGTAAAGGGGGATCGGTCGTACCCCTCCATCTCCAGATTAGATGACAAAGAGCGAACCTAAACAACAGACAGGAACCAGATATTTATTTTCTATTAACATGAGCTCACATTGTAAACCTCAGTAGCTTAATGTATATCTGATATCTTTTCACAGTTCAATTTTATTTCCTTCTTACCCCCTCTCTTTAGTCTTACCTGAGTGTCACGGTTCTTGATACATTGCATTTGGCGATCAGCTTCCAGCTGAAGGCGACCTAAAAACCATATGTTAATTTTTTGTGTACACTGATGAGAATATTTTTCAATAACGATGCATATATAACTCTAAATCATTAACTGTATATGAGAACTGGACCTGGCCCCTTGTGTACCAAATGGGAAGGACCCACTTTTTCCTTTTTAGAATATAAAGGAAAAAATAGACACATTTGCTTGTAATTTCCAAAAATAAATTGTAATTTCTATATAAACTCAGAGCATTTTTGGCTGACTAATTGAATCATTTGAGACTAACATGAAAAATGTATGTAAATAAATTCAAATTGCATTAAATGCTGCAATTTGGCAACATTGAGATCAACTCATGAACAAAATATTTTTCCATTGTGATTCTTGAGGTTTCATGCATGTGGGTATCGTGGCCGCTGACTATGGAAGCCGGAAACGAAATACCTTTTTTTTTTAACCGTTTTCTCGTGATCTCGAGATAATGATGCTGTTGCTTCCCCCTCTCTCTTTCGCGCACTGAGACCCAGAGACTTATTCTGATTTAAGTGTTTTTATCTAAGGCCATAACCCACACTTTACAGCGACAACTCACAACAACAGCAAAAGAAACGCTCACCAAAAAGTGTTTTTTTTTTTATTTATTAGTGGAGCTATGCTCCTCAAACGCCTTAATTCCATCCCATGCACCAGCCCCTTCCTTTATTTCTTAAAATCTCTGACAACTAGTTGAATGACAGAACCCAGGGCCTCTGGTGCGTTCCCCGAGCTCCGCAACTTGGCGTGCCCAAACAGACACACAGCCCAATTCAGTCCGCTACAATTTTTTTCATTTTTAAACAATCCGCAGCAAAACAAAGCACTTTGTAAGAAAAAGTGCTGACTCAATAAAAACAATCAATTATAATTGATTAGTTCTTCTGGTGTTTGAGATATTCTCAGATAAACTGCTTTGTTTTGCCACGGATGTCCAGAGCTCAGTGAACGCACCAGGCAGACGCTTGGCGACCCGGGGTTTGTCATTTTCAGTGACTGATTTTTTTGGCTTAAATACCTGACGGTGCCTTCCAGCCAACTGTTTAACTGACATCAACTCATAACTGCATGATCCATGGGTTGTCCCGCACCCCCCCTGGCATCGCTCCTTGAGAAACACTGACCTAGACCAACTCAGACCAATCCCTACTTAGTGATGTCGTCTGGCTCCAATGTTGCAGCGTGGGTATTGCAAAAAAAAAAAAAAGGGTGAGTGAACTGATTTCATTTTGTTGGAGCCGGAAGTAAACAATTTTCAACAATAGGTGACGGCACACTCAGGTCTAATTTAAAGTCAATGGTCTAAACTTTCCAAATTCTAAAAATTAAATAAATTTTAATTTGCTTATTCTAGCATTGCAATAATTTTAGAACAGAATCTGATTGATAAGAAAAAAGTATAAGTGTATTTTATAAATATGTAAAATGCTTCAGTGGAATCAGCCAATGACAGCGCAGAACAAAGAGAAGATAGAGACTTGGTCGGGATTTTTAAATTAGGGATAAACTGGAATACAAACATTTCAGTAAACCAAAAATACTGCGTAAGTGTTGTTTTACTAACATAAAATGACCCAATGTAGACCAGCTTTCTTTTAGGTGTTCACAATACCTTGTTCCACCAGGAGATCTGCTTTGACTCTGTTGAGTCTCTGACACTCTCTGCCAGCTCTTTCCAGCTCTCTTTGACAGTCGGTGAGCCTTCGCTCTTTTTCCTTCACAATCCTCTGGTGGTTCTGGTAAACATTCAGAAGCTCCTGATCTGAACCTTGAAACACCTGCAGCACGCATGAGAGAGCACACACTCACTTCCTTTAAAAGTCTGACACCTAATCCCACATTTTTCCATTCCATTTTACATATTTCCTAATGGTAATTAACTAAATCCAGCGGGAATAAGAAGAGTTGAATGTTTTTGTATGATTTAGCAGCTGCGAGTGTCTACAATAAATGAAGTGCATTTTAGATCTGTATATTATCATTTTTACTGCAGTACCTAAGTGACTTGGAATATTTGAAAGACCCACTCTCATAAAAGTCATGTTTTGTTTTTTGTTTTTTTACATGTTTGTGTAGCAAACATTTTTCTTAAAATAGAAGACATGTATAAAACATTTAAAATTAAAACTGCATTTCTGAGTATTTCTTTATTAAAATTGCATTGGATCAGGAGCAGATGAAAACCGGATGTCTGAAATAGATCGGGTTCATGATGCAGTTACGTCTATAGGTGGACCAAAGTTTTCTTTTTCCGCTACAATTCTGAAGCATCCACTTGCAGACAAATAGATCTATTAACGTCTTCATTTTCCTCGTCTGACCTGCCATCTGGCTCAAAACTGTAAGGCTGCATTGTTTTGATAGCGCTTGCCATGTTTTTCTTGCTATCCTAATGTTAGCTTGGGCTTCTGAGCTGCTACGAGCTAACGGGAGAGAGTGTAAACAAAAGGCTGATGGGAACATTAGTGAAGCTAACTTCCGTGCCAACAGTCCCGTCCACAATCCAGATGAGCATTTCTGATGAACTTCTGCCATGCTGCAGAAAATTTCTCTCAAAAAAATGACAGGCTTTTTGATTTTTGGCTAAAAATTGCATAATTAGAAATCAAAGACCACTGGAAACAACAAAAAAATATATAGCTGGAGTGAGACTTTAAGTTACCTGAGACCTTAAAGCTACTTGAATCCCTTGACTATGAAATGCAGGGAGGAAAAAAACACAGCTATGGTTGTATGAATTTCAAACATAAATTAGTTATTGTTTTACCTGTTCCATTGTTTCTAGCAGCTCCTTGTTGTCCTTTTCCATTTGTTTTTTTCTGCTCTCCAGCAATTTTATCTCATTATCCAGTTTGATTACTTTCCCAAGCTTGGTGTCGATTTCATTCATGCGATTCTGCAATAATCGCATAATTGTCGAATATTTAGAAACAAAACAGAAGAATTAGAGGCTACAAACACTTTTGACTTTTGGTAAATTTTTTTGTGCTCCCTTTCTTTCAGAGTTACTACACATAACGTCAATAAAAATATAAGCAATCAACCCACCTCAAGTGGGTCAATATGGCTATCTATCTGCTGAATGCTGTCTTTAGACGCCATCAATTGAGCTTCCTTTTTCGCCACAGTCTCTCGGATTTGCTGAGCCTTTTCCTTGTTCTCCTTCAGGTAGCGCAGCTCCACCTGACACTCTTTCACCGTTACAGTCTGCTTGAGGCGCAGCTGGCGCATTGTTTCCAGAGCTTTGATATACCTGGATAAAAAGGCACATTGCAATAAAACACAGGCTCTGGAAACGTCTACAAGTTCTTTTGCCATTTTTTTTTACATAGGTTTACGTTTGACTGTTAATAACAAGAGGCAATGTGATTCATTTCAAAAACTTATTATAAAAAAAGAGAATTTTACTTTGTTGCCGCAAAGATGGAGTCAAATTTGTCTTTTAGTGCCTTGCCCTCACTAAGTGGCCAGTTTGACTCTTCTTGGTGACAGAAAATGACATGGTTCAGCACTGGCTTTGATACACCCAGTGCCGAAATCATCTCTCGGTCCAGCTCACCACACTTTGAGGACAAGCTCACTTTTTCACCATCTCTGAGTTAATTGCAAAAAGAGTAACAGAAGAATTAAAGAATCATAAAACAGTGAAAACAATCACTTGAGTTAAAATTGCATAGTGGCTTACTTCGTTCTGGTAATGACCTGCTCTAAACTTTTAAAAGAATAGTTTTTTGCTTTCTGTGTGCAGGACATGGAGCGTTGGATGCTGACTTTCTCTCCAGTAACGTCAGTGAATAGGAGTCGAATCTGGGCGCGTACATCCGTCTCATGGGCATCCTGAAATGACACAAGATCACTTGTAGAACACCTGTATACTTTAAGTTCACAACTTTCATTTTAAAAACACACACAAGTCCACTTGTAAGTTAGTTCCCAACAGCAAATAGGATTTTTATTAAACTGACCCTTGGATCGTGAACAAAAGCTCCTCCTTTGGATCCAGGGGGAAGTTCTCCTGATGTTGCATACTTCAGGCACTCAATAATAGTCTGAAAACAAAAGCCACATTTCTTAAAGGTGAACACAGGAGATATTTTTTTATCCCTGACTTTGTTTTTTTCTAAATTACAATTAACTTCAAAGTTCAAGGTACAAAAAATGCAAATGTTATTAAAAATTTAAAAATAAGCTTTAAAATTGTTTTTCTGCATCTTTTGTTATAAACTCGAAGAGGAGTAGACATTAACCTGGTTTAAAGGCTTAAAAAATAAAAGTGCTGCGGTTTTATAAACAGTGTAAGAGCAGAGTAATAGTTTGGTTGTGTAAGTAGCACTAAAGTTTAAGTGCCAGCGTTTGACATTTCCCTCATTTGTGCAGCTTTCTTGCATGCTGTTGAGACAAAGAGTTAAGCTTCATTGAATCCTGCAAAACATCAGATTTAAAGCCTTTAAAAAACGTGCAAAAAAAAAAATACATGTAGTGTTTGACACAGATGTTTGTTTAAAGACCCACTCTAATGAAAATCGTGCTTTTGGTGTTTTTAACAAGCACATTTTCTCATGATGAAAGAATTTAAGATTAAAATTGTTTTTCTGATTATTTCTTTAATCAAACTGTGATGGACCAGGATCAGATAAAAACAGCCATTTCAAAAGCTCTCAGTTAAGACGCAGCAAATGAAATGGTCAGACCAAGTCTCCTTGCTCCTCTCCATTCTGATGCATCCACTTGAAGACAAATAGATCCATTAACGTCTTCATTTTACTTATCTGAGCTGCCATCTGGCTAAAAACTGTACAGCTGGATAGCTCTGATATTGCTTGCCATTTTTGTTGCCCCGCTAATGTTAGCTTGGAGTTGTGAGGGGTCTAAGCAAGCAGGAGGGTGTAAACAAAGAGATCATGTAAAATGAGTGCAAGCTTTATATGTGTGCCAACAGTTCCACCCACAAATCAGAGGCACATTTTTGATGAACTATCACCTCTGCAGAATACCTGGATTGAAAAATTACACATGCAATCCCGTTTTCCCTGACTGCAGACAGTTTTGTCTGGCTCACAATGTTATTCGTAGTAACTGAAGCCAAAAATACTTACATTATTTAACTTAATAAAAAATACTATGGAAAACTTTTCCGTTCGTATCTGCTTCCTACAGACAGACAAGTTTCTCTGTGGAAATAATTTATGCACGTCGGTTTAAAAATTATGGGTTTACACCGTTGCTTGTTTGTGTGTGTGTTGACCTGCTGCTTGCATGTTTAGCTCCCATTTTAAAGCTTTCGTACCGTTTTTCCTGCTCCATTGGGTCCTACCAAAACAGTTAGAGGACTGAAGAAAGCTATGACTTGTTTGTCCTTATCCTCGATCCCAAAACTCCTCACTCCCAGGATGCTCATTTTGTCGATTTTTGACATTTTTGCTTTCTTAAAAGGCAGAGAAAAACACACACACATGACAACAAAAGTCAGAGTTAAACACTTTAAAATGAGATTTGCAAAAGCATTAAAGGTTGTCTTTGACCTTTGATACTAGTTGAACACAAACACGTTTTTAAGATTAAGAGTAAAGGCAACTCGCTAGCTAACAACCACTGTCGATTTTGTAGCCCCGCTTCTTTATTTGCCCTCACCATGAAACTGAGAAGCTATAAAGTGACTTAAAATGACTTTCGTTGAAATGTTTGGTTTAGAGAATCATATTTTTCACTCAACTCACCAATATTAGTGGTATCACTCGTTCTCTAACATAAAAGCCAGTTTTCGCGCTGTTGGAGGAAAGTGACGTATGGCACAGCTCACTTCCGGTTCTATCTTTACTTTGGAAAAACATAAGTTATACTTCATTTTATTCACGCTCACTTCAATTTGTTGTACTATCAATAAATTAAAGACATTTACTCATTCAGTGGTTCTTAGATATGTGATTCCACCCCTCCTTAAATTTTCATTTATTTACGTGTCGGTATGGGCATTGTAATTTGCCAACTTTTAAAAAAAATCTATTTAAATAAAGTTGTTTCAAAATGTAACGTTTATTTTTTTCCTGTTGAAATTAAACAAAATAAAAATAAAAAACACAATAAAAAATAATTCTTGCTTTTACAATATCTATGCAGCCTTTATGCTTCTTACATTTTCCAGTCTTTTTTAAACTTTATATTTGAAGTTGTTCCTTCATGTAAAAGGGTTTAAAAATGTTTAAAAAGTGTGCCAAATAGTCCAAAAAATACATAGGTAACCTGTTTTATTTTTCAACTTTAGCACCTGGATGGTCACAGGCTTTATTGCACATCCGTGAGTTTTATGGTGTTCCATTATGTTGTGCTGGAAAGAGTTAATTGCAGGACAATGAAACTGATTAAATCACATTGGGAGTTGGTTTGATTACTTGTGGGAAAAAAAGTGATGTTCACATGTTATAAATTTATGGAATATTATTTATTTTTCTTTTGACTGAAATTGAGTGGCAATTTTCCTTGAACAATAAAAACTGTCTGCTCTGCATCTGCATTGAAGCTGAAAACATGCATCCAGACTGGTCCAGGTGCTAATGGCTTCCACAGTGCATGCGGGTGTAAGGTTGAAAACAGAACCGAATGTGATTATATGTATATATATATATATATATATATATATACATATATATATATATATATATATATATATGTAATTATATATATGGAGAAAACGGTGCTTCTGACAGAAGTCTTCTGTATTTGATGAAGCTGAATGAATTATGTGAAGAGCTTAATTTAGCAATAGTGTTTATTTCATTTGAAGTTTTAATATATGTTTTCTTTTCTTGAAAAACAAACAAAGAATAAGTTGTAATCTTTTATTTCAGAACGTCAGTAAGACTCTTTGTGAAGATGGAAAAGCAACAGGACTCATTAAGACTGGAGGAAAAGCATGTTCATTTGTGTTTGTGTGTAAGGCAAAAAAAAGGAGAATTCATTTGGAATAAAGAAAAAGACTTATTTTTAGCTTGTGTGTGGGATTGAAAAACATCACACAATCCACTGGGACCTGCAGGACTAGTGTTCCCCACCTGCAGCGACCCCCCTAAAACCCCAGAGCGCCAGTCCTCTGATGCTCGCTCCGGTCTATCTCCCCTCCTTGAATATTTGCACATTGCACTCACTCACAGACACACAAATTCCCACAAACGGCCTCCTGCTTTCAGCCCACTGATTTAGTTTGTCTGCGTTATCAGCCCACTGACTCATCGTGCCTCAGCCGGTCCAGCTCATGGCCTTCTTTCTATTTTCATTCTGTCCTGAAAGGAAAATGCCATGACCTTGTGTGTTTGTGTCGAACCATTGGATGCATGTGTTATCATATGTGTTAGAGTTAAAGCTTGCTCACACATGCTCGCTGTCAAACGTTCCTTTCTAAAAACCAGCTTTTACATTCTTGACTGCCTTTACAAAAAAAAAAAAAAAGAGAAACATGATGGAAAAAAACAAATATAAAACATTTCTTTCAAATGATTAAGTTAGGTATTTTTGGACTGTTTGCCCAACACAGTCAATATTTAGTCAGCAGACACACAAACCAGACTGACAGTCCTACCTTCCACAGAGCTGTCTGCTTTTTGACATTTCATGAGGCCCTCTCACAAAAAAACTTGGAGAGCTGATGTTATGTGAAGTCCCAAAGGGCTGTTTGGATGGCAGATCAGCTGTAGTGCTGCTCGCTCACTGGAATGTTTCTTGAGAAAAGAGGGCTGATATAAAAAGAACCAAAAGCTCAATGGTGTCAAATTGTATGCATTTTACAGGGTTTATACCCTTTCAAGCGCCAATACTACTCCAAACTGTTCCCTTTCTAGTTTTGTGCTGCTTGTTTCCAAAAAACGTGCGCTTTGTGTTTTGGGTAAATGCTGAAAGACACCAAATAATTCAATGCAAACAATGTAAAATATTCTACCTTAAATAAATAAAATAGTCCATAGCTAAAATTTTTACCTAAAAGTGTTTGTCAAGAGGATTTGGCTTTGGTAAAGTGACATTTTTGGCTGTGTGAGTTCACATGACCCTCTGGGCTTTTCAGTGTTGCAACTGAAATGTCCTTTTCTCTTTTGATGTAAATGCAGTCTGTTGTGCAGCGTCTCTCCCACAGTCAGGATTTGTTTTAGATGAAAAGGCTGCCTCCTAATTAAAGGATTTGATATGTTTCAGGTCAAGCAGCAGTAAACCAACTTAACAGGAACATATCTAATATCTTCCATTAAAGTCAAACAGAAACTTTTATAATCTGATAATCTTTAAAGGACAAAATACTTTTTTTTAAACGACACTCTTAAATTAAAGTGACCTGAAGTGTTCCTCTGGCACAGCAGGACCTTTTCATCACTACTATTAATATGTCCTTCAATGAAGACTGCTCTGTGACTTTACACATGGTTGCATGTTTATTTTTTCAGTTCATTTCAAAAGGCAGCAAAGGACATGACAGAAAACAGAATTGTACTTAACATAAGAAACAGAGAGGACTCATCTGTTCTGTTCCTCACAGAAGACATCTTTTCTAACAAATGTAGGAGAGGAGTAATTCAATCACTCTTTTTGAATTGGAACTAGTGGAATCAGTCACTCCTAAATGAAAATGTGACTTTTTTAAAAAAAGGATTGAAGACCCATTGTTAAAAACTGTGTTTTTAACATGTTCTTGTGGCGTTCTTTTTGATGATGGACATATAATAAGAAAAATTAAAATTGCCTCTTTAGGTTTTTATTTATTAAAACTGCGAATTAGGAGCAGACAAAAAAGGCAGTTAGAAAAGTCTGCATCTGCGATGTAGAAGCTTCAATATTAGGCCAAAAGCTTCCTTTTCTGCTCCATTTTGATGCATCCAATTGCAGACAGCTAAATCCTTTGTTTTCCTCGTCCGAGCTGACATCTGGATCAAAACTGTAAGGCAGTTGATAGTTATGTTAGGTTGGGGATGTGAGGAGCTGTAAGCTAGCTAGAGAGCACCTAAACAGATCGTGCCAGTGGTCTTGCCCACAACTCAGAGGCAAATTTCTGATGAACCAAGGCCACTCTGCCCAGATTTTGGCTAAAAAAACTGCATGATCATATTAAAAAGCCCAACAGGAAAGCTGTAAAATAGATTAAAAGACGATCAGAGTTGGACTTTAAAATCATATTTATTCACAGACACAAAAAAGCTTCACAATCTGAACATTTTTCTGATTATTAGTAGAAAAGAAGATGTAAGAATTCTGGATAACAGCGGTGACTAAATCAAAAAGGTCAAAGTTGCTAAAATTAGTTGAGAAGATGATAAATTTTATTACATTTAAATCAGCGGCAACAACAAATAATGCAAAATACAATTTATGCAGAAAAAAACCCCTCATTTTAATTTCTTCGAGATTTCAAATTTTGAAACTAAAAACTGGTTTGAAATTGGTTAGCTCAATAGGCATTACACAAAACTAAGAATTTTGTCCTTTTGCCCACATGACTATTGAAAACAAAGCATAAAATGACCTTTGTGGATGAAAATACAGCAAGTTATTTAGAAAACCAGCAGCCATCCTAAGTCAAATCTGGCTTTTTATTGCACGAATAGCTGCAAATGTTCTGTTAGTATTCCAGCAGCGAGAGAAGGCCATTTGAAGGGGCATTCTGGGGGCCTCAGGGGCACCTCTCTGAGTTGTAATTACTGATAATAGGTAATTAATGAGCCAATAAAATCAAGAGGTGTGACTGTGAGTGTTATTGTGTGACTCTGAGTCACGTTTTTCTCATGTTTCTGCCCTTGCTTTGTACTTCACATAAAATAAATGTAAAGGAATTCTTTAAAATGTGTAAAGGTTGATTTAAAAGTGTAGATTGATCTGCCCTCACAGTGTTTCCTCTATTGTCTTGGTGTGCCCCTGGACTCACAATGTCAAGTGCTAATGAGTCAGTACACTAAAACAGCTGTATGGTTATTGTGCAATTGCACCAACGATCAGCTGAGGTCCAGATGGGGCTCATGTGTGCTCCCTGAAGGGCAGCATGTCACACAGACACAGTTTTTATTGGACCTGATTTGAAGGTGGTGTGGAAACAAATTCATCTCTCTATGCATTCTCTATTGGTGGCAAAACAAAAGTTTCTCTTCTCAAAGCCTCTAGCAATTTGTTGAGTCATTCTATGAGTATTTAATATGGTTTTCTGGTCTTTGACATTCCCTTTGGTCATTTTTTCCCTCAAATTCTTCAGGGAGGCCATGTACGACACATTGTCCTCTCAGTGCTTTATAATTATTACTACTAAGATTTTTCAACTGGAACAGCTATATAGTAATGTTTATAATAAATAATGGCATTCATGTTGTGCCCAAACAGTGCTTGTGGTGAGCTTTTTTTTTTTTACAGTTATTAACTTTATTTTTGTGCTACAGATGAAGTCAGACCCATAAACAACAATTAAATAGCTTTGATTTAAAGCAGTAATCAGAATCATAAGAATACAGTTCAGATTATACTTTTTGTTTTTGTTAGTTGACATTCAGAGCTGCCAAGTTTCATTCACAGCATATTGCTTAGAGAGTAGGTTTGTGAGGTTAAACCACCAATTGGTTCCCAAGCATTCCCTGCATCCCAAGGGAATGGGTGAAATGTGGAGAACAAATGTCACACAACCACCTGAGTTTATTTTTAATCACTCCAGCGGTCTAGCTCTGGCAGCATTACTAAAAGCTTGGCTTAAGGTGACCTGGGCAAGTCTTAACTTCAAGGTTTATCAAAGAGAATAAATCTTGAGGAAAGAGATTTTGATGGCCCTGTGAGTAAAGGAAGTGAGTCGGTTCCACAAGAGAACAGCCTGACAGTTTAAGATGATAAAACATGGATTATTCAACATTTTTGCTTCTCAACCTGGGCTAGCAATTGAACTTCCTATGAAATACCTCAACTTTACATATCAACTTGCAGAAAAAAAGTCCTGTACTTTAAAGTGAGCAAAATCATTCAATCAAATGTTTTGAATGTTTGACTCAAGACCACATACTTTTATAGAGGCATCTGATTGGCCAGTTTTTAACTTGAATAATTTACACTACAAAAAAAAACCCAGCAACAATAATAATAATAATAATAATAAAGAAGGAATTATCAAGAACATGTTAAAAACAGGTGGCAGACCAAGAATGGCTATTCTCACAAATATAATGATACGCTTCTATTTCTCAAGAGAGGTCTATGGGATTTTGGCTTTTTGGAGCCAGCAGGTACTTCCTATTTGGAACACCAGGGGAGAGGAGTCACTCAGTCCAGTTCTCATAATTTGTCAATGGTATAAGCCCACACCACCACCAAACTTACTTTAACTGAATTTTCTGCAGATCTGATAAAAAAAAAAAAAAAAAAATATGGAAATGAACAGGATTGCATCATATTTAATTATTCTCTTATACAATTATAAATGTTTCCATTAATGTTCGATTATTTGGAGTTCTAAATATTCTTATCTCATTATTATTATTATTTTGGTTTAAAACCCAATTGACAGGTTGATGCTGCAGAAGCTTCAAACCTTCAAGCCTAAACCCTTCAGTTAGGCTCTGTGTCAAATGCCTGTCTTTACAAAATCTGTGCTTTTTTTTGATGTAGTATGTTACAGTTTGAGCCAATAGAAGAATCACCACAGTAGTGCTGTTATGTTCCTTCTATATAATCCCAGCTGAGAGTAGCAGGCTTCGCTTCAGTGCAACTTGTACGATAAAGAAAGAGTTGCTGTGTAAAGTCTGAGGAGGCAAAGCCTAGTGATTATTTGGGACAGCCAACGAGAAAGAATACAATTACTATGAATGAGAGCTAATGATGAAAGTACTGTCTGACTTTCTTGAATTGTTGCTAATTTACTAATTTTTTTTTTCTTTTGTTTTTTTCTTAAGTGATGTTGAATTTCATTTGTCCCACCCCCCTCTCTATTTATAATGAAATTTAAGGCATCCCAAAGAAACAGCAGATTGGAAGTCTCAAATCAAGTTTGCATGGAAATACTGATACTCTAATAAATTCAGGCACTCCTAGATGAGAAAAAAGAGAGAGTAGCTACAAACTATATATGCTGCATTTTGGTTTTTGTGTTTTTCCTCTGAATTTTTAAATTTCACTTGAGAATACACACAAACAACTTGATGATTGGGTCTTATCCAATACTGGTGCAACGTAATTACTCACCATTTATAATTTGGCAATACAGTGCATACTGCATATGTGGCACAATAATATTTTGCACACTGAAAAACAAATTGTGAGTACAACAGTTATTTTTTGGGGATCTAGAATATTAAAAAATAATTCCTCTTTGCAAGATAACAACGTTTACTAAAAAAAAAAAAAAAAAATTCCAAATGAAATGTTCCATTTAATATTGTGGTGTGGAGAATGTATATGACTCATTGACTTACCTTTATTTTATTAAGATAAATTTCTTTTTTTTTTGTATTGTTAATGATATAAGTTCCAAAAGCGTTTGCTCAGAAAGTATTGATTCTCAAAAAAGTTGAAGTGGATGTTTGCTATTTTTATACATTTAGAGATTTTCTTTCCCATTATTAAAACGCTAACATATTTGACTGATTTATATGATAACTAAACTGTTTCTGATAACGTCTGACATGTTTCATTGACATGAAGAGAAATTTCACTCAAATTTCCTCCACTGTCATATTCAGTAATTTTTCAGTGATGTGAATGTGCTGTTCACAGTGATTTTACTCAGCATGAAGGTGATGACAGCTCCTGTGAAGCTTCTATAAAAGAGATTCTCTTTGACAGTGTTTGACAGGCAATAAAGGGACAAAAGCCCTGATGAAAGTCTGGTTTTCTCATCAGCGGCTGAAAATGGTTTATTGTTGTTCACTCGAGGGGCATGTTTGATTTCAGGTACCCCGCTGACTTTTCACCACTGTGTGCCATTTTGAAGCAGACAATAACAGCAATATGTGATCAACAGAAATGGGTGAAGGATGAGTGAAAGCGAACAGTGTTCCAACAGCAGTAGGGAATGTTTGACTGGAGAAGGAAAGAAGAAAGATTAGACTAAGGGATAGTCAGCTGGATAAATGAGAGTCAATATGGAAAGCATGTGTGGATGAGAACAGTGGATTGCATGAAGAAGTCAGTAATGTAGAGGAAATATCAGGCTTGCTAACTGGTTACCAGTGACATGTTGCAGATGGAGGAAAAGGAAATAGGCAAGAGATGGAATGGATTGAGAGTGAGTGCAGGTATGAGAGAGGGATAGATGAATGAATAAAAAAAGTAAGTAGGGATTAAAAGAACACTGGGTCTTTCTCAAAACAAGTTATAAAATATAGAATACAAGAGGATTTTCCTTTGTTATAAGAAAAAAAGCTGCTAATACAAGCAGTAGAATTTGTCTTTGTAAGATTTCTTATATAAGTTGGAAAGGCTGCTCTTTTTATACATAATTAAATGTTGCTCTGATAATTAGAAATTAAAACAAGTGTGTACTATGAAAAAAGCTTGTTACAGGTTAGCACATTTACATACATGCTACTTTTTCCTCACAAAGATATCCGACTTAAAGTGCTACAACTGTCCAACTATACTTATTTTAAGACCAATTGAAAGACAAGAGTTTCTCATTTTAAGATAAAATCTTTCAAATTTTATGTAAATTATGAGTCAAAAAACTAGTTTCATTAGAGACGTTACTCACGATGTCTTCAAGATCAAATGACTCAACGAGTAATTCAAGATTTATTGTCTTAAAACAAGTTGTTGCATTTTACCGAAGAATTACTAGTAAGATAGTTTTGTTTTTTATTAAATGTAATAAGATAATTGAACTAGACAAAAACGTTTTTGGATATTTTTGCATTGAAGGTCAAAAAAATAAAGAGAAACATTGATGAAAAGTTAATATAGACTTTAATTTAGCCTTTAATTAGCCTGTCAGGAGATAAGAGATGGTCTTAGGACATTGTCTTGCTTCAGTAATTTAGTTCATTCATTCATTCATTTTCTAAACATGCTTTGTCCCTTTCGGGGTAACTTGTGGGCAAAGGAAGGGAACACCGTGGACTGGTCGCCAGTCTGTTGTAGGGCCACAATCACACACTTATACCACACACTCACATTCACACCTAGGGACAATTTAGAGTCACCAATTCACCTATGAAGCATGTTTTTGGTGGTGGGAGGAAGATGGAGTCCCCGCATGCACGGGGAGAACATGCAAACTCCACACAGAAAGCTCCCCCATAGGTGATGCTGTTTCAAGTCCCCCAGCTGGTTATTCATTAAAACTTTATTTAAAGATAGTCAAGTATCAAAGCGTTTTCAATCATTAAAAAAGCCCAACTGCAGCAATGCTCAGTCTCAAACTGTGTCTCTCAGGCTGACTCCACACAGCCAAGGGTGCACAAGTTCTAAAAAAACAAAATCAGAAAACAGTTCAGGAAAGCCAGATATCAACAACACAAAGCAGTAATGAGGAGGTGCAAAACGAGGCACTCCTCAAACTACACTGCTCAGGCAGCGTCGCCCAAACCAGCAAACTAGCTCTTTAAAAAAAAAAAAAAAAATCTTGCAGAGGCTTCAGACTTGGCAGGGGTTTATCTATTAAAGTGTAGTTCCTGTGACAGCTCAGTATGAAGCACACAGCATCATGTCAATTCTGTTTGGAGAACACTCTAGAAAGAAATCTTTGGCTTACTTTTTAGCACAACGCTTTGCCTAAACTTTAAAAAAGTTGCATTATGGGAGCAATTTTTGCAATTTTGTTGTTCATTTAGTTGACTTTGGATTCCCATTCCATTAAAATTAAATTTAGCCTGCAAAATAAAACAGTGTTCTATTCTATTCTATTCTATTCTATTCTATTCTATTCTATTTTATTTTATTTTATTTTATTTTATTTTGTTTTATTCTATTGAGTACAATGTTTTGTCTGCTTGACTGATGTGTAACCTGGGTATAAGTTGAGATCTGCACAACAGGAGCGTTACACATTTGTCTAGAAACTACTAAATCTGATTCTCTACTGACACAATTTGATAAACTGCAAATAAAACAAGGTGGCACATCCTTGTGATCTGCACACTGGCTATTTTAGCTTCAGGTGGCAGTACACAGAGCCGGCAAAATAACATTTTTCTGATGTGTGCTTGTGGAAATGCATTCTGTTAGGTTTCTAATGCCATGACATAAATTGTGTTGTCTGCCCCTGGAGCACGAGTGATTGCTAAAATAGAAGGGATTTGTAGATATACCTTAAAATACTGGTGATGGAATTTGATATTATACTCTTTTAAAAATATTTCAGTATGCTCTTTATTATACTCTTATTAATAAAGATTTAATGTCTGACAATCTTTATGAAGCTGTACTTGTACTTTTTAAAAATGTTTAATGTGTTAGCCATCCAGCCTGACTGCACACAGCTTCAGAGATAAGATGACTCAAATCTGCACCAAGGCTTCCTCCTCTGACATTCCTTAAAACTCTTCTCACAGGAACGCGCAAAAATTCTTCTTAGCTTCTCAATAAATGTGGATGTTTCCTGGTCAGTGGCAGAGATTTCTGGAGATCTCTCTGCACACTCGCTGTTGCATGGATCTTTTTTCTTTTGTCTAATAAATCTTTAAAACTTTGAACGAGTTTTGTTTTATCTCATCCAGATCTCAGAATTTTTCTCGATATACTAAATGCGGTTTTATTTATTTATTTATTTTATTACTATACATACAGTATGCCTGAAGTCTTAAAGAATAATTTCCCTTAAAATTCCAGCATGTCTTCATTCATTCATTCATTCATTTTCCAATCCGCTCTATCCCTTTCGGGGTCACGGGGTTGCCGGAGCCTAACCCGGCTACTCATGGGCGAAGGCAGGGTACACCCCTGGACTGGTCGCCAGTCTGTCGCAGGGGCCAGCATGTCTTAAGAAGTATAAAAAAAACCAACCAAAAATTTAAAAAAACCTGATTTTTAAGCTTTTTTGATTATTTGAACAAGTGAAACCTACCATGACTGAAAGGTTTTAATCATAAACCGAAAGTACCCGTTTCCAAGCCAGACGTTTCCTTAATCGCTTTGTAGCAAATATTTATGTGAAAATTCAATAAAACACAACTTCATTGGAAGTATTTTAACAAAGAGAGTTTGAGTTGTTTCACTATCATTTGAGTTAACATAAAAATGATAGTGATTTAGGAAATGCCTTTTATTTTTTATTTTGTTATTTATTGTAACTAGTTGTGTTTAAACTGCAATATAATGAATTTTGCTTTGACTTTATTTCAGATCTCTATTCTCAATATTTTCTCCTGTTTAATTCTGTTTTCATTTTGCACTTTGCCTAAACTATAAATATAAAGACAAAACTGACATGATAAACTTGATAGTTACATGATCCAACATTTTGCCTGTGATATTTTTCTCTTTTCATTTTATTGTTTTTCTTTTCTTTTTTCATTTAATTTCCTGCAACAATGCAGCATCCTCTCTTAAAATAAGCATATTAAGTCTGCCAAGCTGCAAATCCTTCAACAGATTAAAGTGTCAAGATGCCTCACTCATATTTGCATTTGTGTAATTCCCTTGTGTCACTCCGCCCTGTCCTTGTCTCCTCCATAAGTGCAAATCACCACTTAAAGCATCTCGGCCCCAGCTCGTAGTTTAAAGGGGTCAGACTTCTTTTGATCAGTTCAGGATGTAAGCTGTGCTGACTTGGATCTAAAACAATCCGCTGTTAAACTTAGCTGCAAAATCTTTTAAAGAAAAAGCTACAATGCTCTGTAAGGAGTCTGCTGGAAAGCCAAACACCGGCATGTAAAAAAAGCAAAAAGAAAAGAGCTTGAAAAAAGTAAAAAGTAGACATGAATCTTTTTTCACGCCTTATTACATCTGACTTAACCAAACTGTTAAGACTATAAAGGTCAGTTTAAATCCGTATGCACCAATCTTCAGCTCACTTTTTATTCAGGGGTAAAAAAAAAAGTCATTTTTCTTGACTGTGGTTTTGCAATTCCTTCCTCACTGGAGTTTGGTCATTATGCAGCATTCAGCAGTTTTTTTTTTTTTTAGAGTCTGCCAAAGAACTATGAAACCATTATTGAGAGTAAAGGTATGCTGTATTGTGTGCCACCTTCCTAAACCGCTTAAGTGGTTTAAGTCCTGGGACCGGCAGGAACAAAACTGAGTGGGTGAGCAATGTCCTTAACCCCAGCAGCTCTAAGCAGCTCCACTGGCACCAGCAGTCATGCCAGTAGAGTTGCTTAGTCCTGTAGATGGATTTGCAGTTATGGTGTGCAGCTCACAGGTATGAAAAGGAAATCATGAGTGTCAACATAAAGTCCTCCAAATACGAGTTTGCTCTATATTTGTCAGGACTCAGCCGTCCAGCTCCACCTCCTTGCTTTGCCTAGCAGACAGTCTGAACGTTTATATTCCTTAAATAATATTTATAAAGATTTGTTTTCCTCCAGGGTTGTTTCTTCTGACCTCCAGACAAAATGTGCTGTACCTCTGGAATGTTTCACACAGGGTGGAAGTCTTTTAAAAAAAATCATTAGGACAGATCATCAAAGGTTTCCTTCACTGACCGTAAAAAACAAAACAGTAAATGTAGACACTCCTCACAATGCACACATTGTAGGAATGTGCATCCCTTTACGTGTGTGATTCATTGTCAGGTGAAGGTCAATGTGTCATTCGTTTGTTTCTCATTTCTTCACTTTTAATTGGTCCCTAACTACTAACCACAGTTTGTTTAGGGGCACAGCTGAAAGGTTGAGTAGCAACTCCTCACTAATTCCCTTGTAGCTGTGGAGATTTTGTGATCCTCATAGCGTGTTCAGTGTTGTGTCCTGCAATGTTGTGTTTTCATTCTCTAAACCACTGCATCAAGTAACTACATGGAATGCATTAAATCAACAAGCGTCCTCCCAAAGATAGAAAGACAAACACGCATGTTGAGCAAAATGCTAAGAGATTAACTTTTAGCGTGACCAGTGTATTACTTCTTTATTAACCTACTTTACCATATTAAACTGCAGACAGATGGTCCGAATATCAACTGTATTGAGACGTTTATCCCCAGATATGGAGGAAAGGGACAGCCGAGTGATGGGAGGAGCAGCAGGAGAAGTCCTGAACCAATCATGCGTAAACAACAACGCACAATAAAAAATAAAATAAAAAACAGGATAAAATAACCATTTATTCGTCCCACAATATGGAAATTTCCATGATTCAGCATTGTAGTTAAGAGATAAAGCGCAGTATAAAGTACAGTTCAAAGTGATAACATGTATTCCGTATTTACACAATCTTACAGAGAAAATAGGCTATTCCACCACAGGTCAGAATATTACACAGGCTAAAATTTGCACAAAAACATTTTTTAATACTCGGTCTCCTGGAATTCTGCAACTACTAGAATTACCATAGCAGTCATTATGACTGCTTGGACATTATTTGTATCTAATTAGGATTATATTGAAAAGATCTAAGAGTATTTAGGAGAATAGGTAAAAACACATCAGAACACTAAATAAAAACTTTAATGATTAAGTTTTTATTTTTTTAAATGACAAGTTCAGGACTTTTTACCTTGTAAAGTATAATAAATATAGCAATAATAAATATAACAAATATAGATTAGATTAATGAAGGCCTTTAGCTCATCCACAATCATATCCCATGAACTTTTCTGACTCTGTGTGCCCACTGACTGCATAAAAGAACTGGACTGAATGGACCCTCCCCCCTGGCGTTCCAAACAGGAAGTACTCACTGGTTCCAAGCTGTGAGGAGATGGTGCTAACCACTGCACCAACATGTCAACACAGTTTCAATGTACCTGTTATTTCAATGGTGGTGACATTTTGTTTTGATGTATTCAGTGTTGAAAACAGTTTAGTATTGTTTTAGGCTAGTTTCTAAAAATAAAAGGCTTACAAAAATTCAAGCTTCAATAAACCAGCTTCAGCAGCATGTCCGCTCATGAAAACAAACAACACAGAACTTTTTAAAGATGGATGTGCATGTTGTGGAGCCTTACACTCTTGACCCACAGTCTGATTTGGATTTTTTTATACGCGAGGCGGAACGTGTGTGCAAATGTAACATTAGCTCCTGCATTATGCGCCTATACTGCGTAACTTCAGCTAGTTGTATGATTTTTTTATGGGTCTGGCATCTTGATCAGGTTTGATTGTAGGAATGGCACCAGCTCTGAGGATCACACACAATCTACTTTGATACAGGCCAAGGTTAACAAAACACTCATCTGTGAAGTGACGGTCACAGACAAAAAAGTTGCTGTGGTGCGCTCCTGAAGAGAAACTCTAATCATTTCTGTTGAGCAGGCTTTTCTTTGTGAAGGCTGAACAAACACTAAAATCTCTCGCAGCCTAAAAAAACATTTTCTCCACTTAAAAAACATTGCATTAGAAAAAAAAAATACCCAGAAAGTGTCAAAATTGGGTTCAGAAATGAATAATTTTAGAAGATAAAATATAGCTTTTTAAAATTAGCATACTTTTTAAGTGAACCCAGTGACAAGTCTGTGAAAGATATGGACTTAACAAAAAAATCACAACAGCATTACAAATGAAAGGCTCATAATTATATCACATTAGATGATCTTCAAAACTGTCATGTTGGATTTTGGCCAACTGGTTTAAGCTCTGATATAGATTCTAAACGCACACCACCCAATGACCCTTTAAAAAAAAGAAGTAAACAGAGTTGCATCATGATATCATGCAAGGATGCAGGCGGAGGTCAAAATGTCAGTGTTGTAGAAGTTCGGGGGACAGTAAAAAGTGCTGTTTGCAGTGCAAGTGGTGTTGGAGTTGCAGGTGGGAGTCTGGACTGACTTTTTTCAAATGTTAAAATGACTTTGTGGCAACAAAACAGCTAAAATAGACAAAAAGGGTCAATGCCTGCAATAGCATTATTCTATTCTTTTTTGTTTTGTTTGCTTTTTGGAGCAGACATGAATTACCCTGCATGGCTGGTTGTGTGTGCTTGTGTGCGTGCGTGTGTGCGGGCGAGGCCGAGTGTGTTTGTATGTGACGTGGTCTGGGTTTGAACTTTGTCAGCTGCACGCACACCCCGACTCAGAGCTACAGGGAAATGTGGGCGTCATGTCTGCCAGGCCTCTTACACTTGGCTTGTCTACATGCATTACTCACACACATACACACATTTGCAAACACATACATGTGTACACAGCCAGAAACATGCACACAGACACACACTTACAAAATAACTGAAGTCACAGAAACGCACACAGGGGGAGGGTAGGGATAGGGACCCATTGAAGATTTCATTTTGCTAAATAGTTAATATTCAGACCGGCTGAGCATGCCAGGCAGCAAGTGTCATAATAGCAGCAGATTCTATAATTCAAATCTAGCACTCTGGGTGGCTCTGTGTGTGTGCCATTGACTCACACACATTTCCAACAGGAAGACTTCACCTTCAAATAAATTCAGTCAAAAACTTTTTTTTTTTTAAATTAGGAGTCATTTCCTTAAATGCATTGAAGTAGAGCTACTTTATCCCCAGATTTCAAAGTAGAACAAACACTGAGGTCACAGTTCTTTCTACTGCAGTGGCTCTTTTAATTCACTAGTTATAATCCATGTTAGATCAAGTAACCAAACCAGATTATCCTCGTTCTAGATTCACTCCTGTAGATGGCACCATTGTGCGCTTGTTGGCAACAAGTTCAAGCCAGGACGTCGATTTGTAGTTTATCTTTCACCTCAGCATCCTCATGGCAGTAATATTTGATGTAAGTGAAAGTAATCAGAGAGCATAAACAACTAAACGTAAACATTTATGTCAGTGGCACGTTTCGGGTTCAGCAGAAATGCGCATAGATGCATTATTTTAAGGAAACTGATTCTTTAACGGAAATTTTATTGAACTTTCTGGATTAAAATAGTTAAGATGCCAGTAGTTAACTTGTATTTTTCTCTAGCTGGAGCGGTCGTGGTGGCGCGCAGCAGTCGCAGCCGCATCTGAGCGGAGAGAGAGGAGCGCGCATTAAACATGCTCTTGGAGAGCTGAGAGTCATTCCCGTCACTCTCCGCGCGCAGTCAGACCGCAGTGCCATCCCAGGGTAATCTCAATGAATGTTGCACTACAAAAGATGACTCTAAAAATAAAAGTGAAGGAAGGAGACTGACTGAACACGCGAGGACCTCAGCTGAGAGCGCACCAGACTTCACATGGAACAGAGCGCATAGGGGGTGAGCTCTTGCATTTCAAGATACAAGGTTGGATGTATGCTGGGGAATGTCCACCACTTCTTTATGTTATTTATTTATTTTTTTAGATTATAATACATTAAATTATGAAATTCCCTGCTGCGCTTTTTGGATCTGCACGTCCACGCACCGTGGCGCGCTCTGTCCTCACCCACAGGGATGGAAACGAACAGCACCACTGATTCAAGGACGTCAAACGAAAAGGAAATCGTTAAGAAGAGCGGCCAGAATTCGTCCAATGCTTTTTGAAGAGTGAAAAGAAAAAAAAAACGGAAAGCAAACTGATCCAAACACAAACGCATTGGGATTACAACAGCAGATGCATGAAAACACTCCTGTGAAGTGCGTCCCTGCTTCTTGAAAACAAGAATTGTAACGCATCGTCTGCTGAACTACTGGTGAGTGAGTTAAAATGAGAAAATAAGGAAACAAGAGAGCTGCCAGGGTGGATCTCTGTCAGTCCAGGGACCAATATCATCACAGGGACACGCCTCGAAGATCATTAAACAAATCAGATAAACGCAGAGCAGAAACCATCAATAGAAGTTATTGATGAGGTGGTACATAAGGCTAACGATTGGCCAAACTTCCATTCACTCAAAAAGGGGGGAACAATATACTGTGGAACTTTTCTGAAAGGATTGATAGTTTCAGCGTGAACTGAGAGGAAGAACTTTGGTTTGCAGAGAGAAAACTTGATGAGGACAGAGCTGACCTGAAGAGCAAATGCAAACAACAGCTGAAACCTTCTTCTCCCTCCACAAAGTAGAATGACGGCCGTCTGTGCTGCTGCTGCAGGAATTGTCGACTATTTTTGGGGAGGAATTCCTGAGGGCAAGGTTTTGAAACGCTTTTAACATCATTTGTGCAAACATGGTGTTTGTGCCGAGGAGCCCGCGGATGACCCAGACTGTTGGAGAGCTGGTGCCAAGACAGTTTAGCTCTCCAGCAGCAACGCTGTCCATCTGAGGCTCTCTCTCACAACGGCACATCAGCGACTGCGGGCTGGAGATGTGATGGGGTGAGTGCTGACATCCCCCTCGCCCACCCCCTGTCTCTCACGTTGTTAGCACAATAATATAAACAATGGATCAGAATTTCTCAACAGTACGAGATGGCAGGCAGCTCACGGCAGAGAGAGACTCGTCAAAGCGGGTTCTGACAGGATGCTTCCTGTCCCTGCTCATTTTCACCACGCTACTAGGCAACACCCTTGTGTGTGCTGCCGTCACCAAGTTCCGACACCTGAGGACAAAGGTCACTAACTTCTTTGTCATCTCGCTGGCCATCTCTGACCTTCTGGTTGCTATTTTAGTGATGCCATGGAAGGCAGCCACTGAGATCATGGGGTTTTGGCCGTTTGGGGCTTTCTGCAACGTCTGGGTGGCGTTTGACATCATGTGTTCCACAGCTTCCATCCTGAATCTTTGTGTGATCAGCGTCGATCGTTACTGGGCCATCTCCAGTCCGTTCCGCTATGAACGCAAGATGACTCCTAAGGTGGCATGTCTCATGATAAGTGCAGCCTGGACTCTATCCGTACTCATCTCCTTCATCCCAGTCCAGCTTAACTGGCACAAAGCAGAGACCACCACCTACGCAGAATTAAACGGGACGTACCCCTTAGATCTACCCCCTGACAACTGCGACTCCAGCCTTAACAGGACGTATGCCATCTCATCCTCCCTCATCAGCTTCTACATCCCTGTGGCGATTATGCTGGTCACCTACACTCGAATTTACCGCATTGCCCAGAAACAGATCCGGAGGATATCTGCCTTGGAGAGAGCAGCAGAGAGTGCCAAAAACCGCCACAGTAGCATGGGGAATAGTTCAAGCATGGAAAGCGAGAGCTCCTTCAAAATGTCTTTCAAACGAGAAACCAAAGTGTTAAAGACGCTGTCGGTCATCATGGGCGTGTTTGTGTGCTGCTGGTTGCCCTTCTTCATCCTGAACTGCATGGTTCCGTTTTGCGAAACAAACTCGCCGGATGGATCCACGGACTTCCCCTGCATCAGCTCCACCACTTTTGACGTGTTTGTGTGGTTTGGCTGGGCAAACTCCTCCCTGAACCCCATCATCTATGCCTTCAATGCTGACTTCCGCAAGGCCTTCTCCATCCTCTTGGGTTGCCACAGACTCTGTCCAGGGAGCAACTCCATCGAGATTGTCAGCATCAACAACAACATGGGCGGCGCTACCTCAAACCCTAACTGCCAGTATCAACCCAAGAGCCACATCCCAAAGGAGGGCAACAATTCAGCCAGCTACGTGATTCCCCACAGCATCTTATGTCAGGAGGAGGAGTTACAAAAGAAAGAAGGATGTAGAGGAGAGAATGAGGTGGGAATGGTAAGCAATGCCCTGGAGAAACCCTCCCCAGCTATCTCTGGGAATTTAGACAGTGATACTGAGGTCACGCTGGAAAAGATCAATCCTATAACCCAGAATGGGCAGCATAAAGCTGTGTCATGTTGAGAGAATGTCAGCAAAAACTGATATAAATGCAGCATTGCCTCTGCGTATGGACCACAGCAGGCAAGGCTCACACAGGGGAGCAGAAAAGGAAACATTAGAGACAAACATCTCTGACAGGAACACAGTGGCAGGACAAGCAAACGTGGAGAAAAAAAAAACCTACAGAATGTTTTAATGTAAAGGCACTTTATCCTGAAAATAACTATCTGCAAAATACACTCAGCATTTATTGATGAAATTAATACATTTGATGATAAATGTTGATATGTATATTAAAACTGAACACCAGTGCAGATGTACGATGTATACATCTGCATATGTATGATGTACAGCAATGTCACTCATTTGGAAAGAGTATATACAGTGTGTGGGGGAAATGTAGCATTTGTGAAATTTCATGTAGGTACAGTAGATGCTTGTTTGTGTTAAACTAAAGAACAATGTGGCTAAATCAATGCAGTAAAAATAGTTCCTTATTGCAGTTCTTTCTCTAATATAAAAGCAGTATGATTGCAAAAAAAAACTCCTTTATTGCCATGGTAATTCATTTTAATTAAAAAGAGTTTAAAAACCAAAGCAAATGTTATTAGACAGGGGGAAAAATGTGATTTGGTTCTGTTTGGGAAGACATTTTTGATATTTGCACCCATCCACCGTAATCTTTCTGTGCCTGTGGGGAATCTTTTCAAACCTTACTTAGAGGTCCAGCTTATCTTTTTGTGACAAAATAAAAGGAGAGGACAGAAGAGAAAGGCTCTGCTATCATCTGCTTTCTGTTGCGTATTCAGTTTCTGATCGATCCTCGGTCACCTGGGAGCGAAAGAACATTTCTAGATTTCTTGATATCTTTATCTTCCTGGTTCTCCCTTGCAACCTTCCTTACAAAAAAACCCCCTCAAAACTTATTTTTTTTCTTCTTTTTGCTCTCCTTTCTTCCATTATCCCCACCATTCTCACTTTCATCAGGCTTCTCTCCATCTTTACTTTCAAAGTTTAATCCTCCTCCACACCATCTCGTTTGGCTACCATCCATTGCATGTCTTTCGTTTTACATTCTTGAAGATTCTCCTCTTGGCAAATGCAACCAGTTCCTACTGATAATATTAAGGAAAAAAAGATCCACACGTTAGAGTTCATGCAAAAGAGGTAAACCAGCAGGTTTAACCTGAATGCAGGCCACACTTCGTGACCTTTTTCAAATTCTGTAAATTGCTCACACTGCGAGTCATATTGTGACAGTCGGCCTGTTTGAGGAGGCATGACGAACGTCCTAAGGATTTTGAACACATCTTTCATTTCTGCACGGATGACTTGGGAAAACAAAAAATACTGGAGTTAAAATTAGCAATAGCTTCTATAGCAGGGGGTCTTCAAATCTGCTGCAACTTCACCCCTATTTTAAACACTATTCGCTGTAGGTAGTGTTTTGCACTTTTTAATGACGTTTGACACAGTGCGTTACAAATTGGCCTGAGTATTATTTTTTATGTTTTAAAATTAAAAATAATGCATACTACAACAGGAAATAGTGTGAAAGAGAGTTTCTTTTTCAATGAGAAGGAAGGGATTTTCAACTTCTTGTAGGTAGCACTAAAGTGACATGCATTGTGTGTGACATAAATAATCATCAGAGTCAGACATAATTAGCACTGAAGTGGAAACCTGTGCGCCAACTCTTTAACTTCTTTTTTTTTTTTTTTGGTGGTTCTGTTGCTCTGTATGCTGAGCGCTGCGTGCACGCAGTTGGTGCCCACGAAGGCGTGAAACCTCTGCACATCAGAGAAAAAGGAGAGCAGATCGGATAGAAGGCAATTGGTCTTGAATGAAGCATTTGATTTTCCTGCGTTGGAAAATCCAATGCTATCTAGACGGCAGTAAATCAGGGCAAAGCTTTCAGTTCAATATGTGGCTTGGCTTGTGTCAGAAAAAGCACCTCATTGTCCTCTTTGCCTCCCCACAACATTCCGCCTGCTGCTCTTTCAGCGTGGAATCGGATGTTTTGTGCAGGGCAACTGGGATTGGCAACCCTTGGGGTATGGTTTCATTTAATTTTTACAAGTGATCAAACGTGGTACAACAAGTGCCATTTATTGTAAGCTGCCCCCCTCCACATCCACCCCTCACCTCACCGTGGGGTTTCTAATGATCAGCCATATCAGCTTAACAAACCTCACCTCTCACTCTGCACCAGTTCATCCACAGTTATTTCCAAACAAACGCCAGCTCAAACATGCGTTAAAACACGACCTGCGTGTAATCCGTCAGAATTGGACATGAAAGAAAAACTGCCTCGGGGAGGACCCCCCCCTTTCCCGCCTCTCCTTCCTTCTGTATTTTACTCTTCTCTCTTGGCTGCCTCTGTCGACTTGATGAGTGTTCCTGATGTTAACACAGACTGAATTTAATATTAAACAGACGGAGCTTACTGTTTCCTTTCTCGTACTGGAATTGCTGAATCCCCACCTGGCCATTATACTATTAGACTCTGTATTGTTACTACTGCTGCCAAAACCATTTGTTTTTTGGGGGGGGCGGGGGTTAGCATGGCTTTACTGTTATTGATACTGTGATCTTAACGATGTTTATTAAGGTGAAAAATGGGAACAACGAACTTTATCAGCCATTTTTGTGACGTCATCTGCATTCACAGGTTTGCTATATATAACTAGCACCATGTACGTGCTCCGTGTGTCCATTTATTGAACAGAGAATTGAAAGGCTCTCTGGTGTAATATGTATGGCTCTGCACCCTTTGCCACCCCCACCCTCCCACCATGACTCCGTAGCTTTCACCATGTCAACTCGGTCACTCATTTTTTGCAGCTGCCACTGCTTTGATTTTGGACAAGGGACATGTCAGGCTGCAGTTCCAGAAGCGAAATGTTTCGTTTGATTCAGAGCTTTCCCCTTTAGGCTACCTACAAGCTCCTCCAAGGAGCTACGGTGACAGTACACAAGTCTCAATAAGTGCAGGAACATGACAGCTTAAGCAAATCAGACAGTGAGGAGTCTCTTCTCTTCCTCCTCCGACTCTGGTGAGTAGCCAGCTTTGGGAACATGCAGCCATTTTGATGGCAACGTCTCCTTTTATTTTTCATTTCAAAATGACATAGACCCTACCTCATTCTCAGTTCAGTGACAGAATGCCATGTAAAAACGTCAGTGACAACTTCAAGGGTTGGGGATGGCAGGGACGGAGTGTTGTACAGTGATGTTCAAAATGTAGTGAAGATGAACACAAGTGCTTTTTATCTTTCAGAATCCTTAACATGTGTAGCAGACTTACATGCTGTATGTTTTTTTTAAATGTGAGATTAAAAGAAGTATACAGAAAAGTTCAAAATTCTTTAGATAAGGTTTGATTGACATGTCTCTGATGTTCATCCATGAACTTGATGTCAAAGAGTTTGGCCCTCAGAGTCTTTTAGTTTACAGTTTGTACAAAAGAAAATGTGCCCTTCTTGTAAAATAAAAAAGTTGTATGTATGTTGTTTTCTTTTCCCTGAGTCCATTGCAGAAAGGTGCTAAGATTTGGGCGTGTAATGTACGTTTGGCTCTCAGCGGGTATCGGAAGATCATGTCAGTGCAGAGGATCGATGAAGATTGATTCTGAACATTGACGGATATTTTTTTCCAGCTCCCTGAGCGCAGTGTCCTCTCTGTGTTCCTATATTTACATAACCTGACGGCCACCTGACTGTTGACATGTCCTTTTCCTCTACACCTTCCCATGGCTCATTTGTGAACTAAAAATATGGGGGCAAACACATTCAAACCCCAATCCACTTTAGCATTTTGTAAAATGCCTTTAAGGTGGAAAAAAATCAATCTTTTCTTTTATAACAATCATATTGATAATTTTGTGTGGTTGTTTCGTTTTTAATATCTAAAATAATGTTCAAAATCACCTGATGTAAAATGTGCAAACAACTCAAACATCTGTCTCAATATAAAAAAATGACAAACAACGGAAGAGTTGATGAATAGGTTTTCTCCTGATGATTCAGAATTATAGTGGAACCAGTTACCATGGAGCAGCTTGTAAGAGGTGGTTTAACATTATATTATTATCACTTTAATACATTTACTTGTTGTGTTTTATTCTTCACTAATTAATTTCAAAGCAGGCAGTGAACAAGTTTGGGCAAAAAAAATAGTTTCTTTGCTTTCAATCATCTCGGTCATTCTTCTTTCCATATTCTTTTTAAAGTAATAGTTACATAACTATTGTTGTCTCACTATCATCAACATGATCACCCATTCCAGTTCCCACAATCCAGCAGGCTTGTGTACCTAAAATAACCAATCCATGTTCAATTTCCATGTCTTTGTAACAAAAGCTTTACAGAGGTAAATTTGTGGAGGTCTTACAAAAAGCCATCTCTCACAGCCATTATTTGAGGCAAAATATCTTCTTCCATCTCTGTTATGTCTGCAGAGCTGTGTTGCAAACAGGTGCTGTTTTGAAAGGCAAGACTTTGTAGTTCCACATGAAACATGCAACAGGTCTTATAAATTATTGTATTTTTGATGGTTTTCACACAGAACTGTTGATACCTGATACTAGTGCATGTACCTAGAGTTGGAGAAAAGGCTATGTGCAAAATGTTAAGCGGGACAAATCAGGAGCCAGGCTCTTTCTTTCACAGCTCTATTCTGATATTTGAAATACTTGGTGTCATATAATTTGGATCGAGCACAAATCGCAATTATTAATTCCTCCTCCATGATCAGTTTTCAAATGGTTGACACTTCCATAATTAAAACGAACACTACCCAAGTGTCACTACCAAATCCTAGTCCCTGATTGGTCAAAGTTCAACCGGCTCTACTTTCAACACGCATTCAGTGGCCGCACATTTGACAGAGATTTTAACGTCAATCTATTTGTGAGTGTACAAATGTGCTCTGGTTTCCCATAGAATTTACTTGTTACAATGGTCAAGAAAAATCGCTGAAGCAGTGGGTGAAGATGGGGTTTCTAAGAAATCCACAGTTGAAAACCACCACATTAAAACAAAAGCTCCTCTTTGACAATTTTAAATATTTATCTTTATTTATAAATTGTTTATATGTGCTAAAAAAATACCAAAAACACGGGCAACATCAGTGATGTGACCGCACACAGAGGACGAACTTCTGGTTGATATATGAACACTGAAAAATCAGATATATTTCAATCCTCCACTTTTTTTTTGAAATTGGGAAATAAAGAAAATCAAAGCAACTTGTATGTAATAACACGCATTTTAAAAAGGAGCATATTAACAAAACATCTTATTTAAATTTCTCATAAATCAGTTAATTCATTCCAATCATTAAAAAAATACTATTCTTATCGTCAAGGTGTAAACTGAAAGTTAAATTAGCAGTGACTACAGCTGAATATTCACAAGGGATGTAACAAGTCGCTTGCTCCAACAATTTGGTTCAAGTCTCAATTTTTGGATCACAGTTTTGTTTCGAAGCAACATAAGATTTGTATACAACAAAACAACTGCAAAAACTTAGGAAAAAAAATCCTTTTCAAATTTGCTAAAAAAAAAACTAGTAACAATAAAGGAAAACACTTCAGGTGACCAATACTGAGCCTGGTGTCATAAAATAAAAAAAATAAAAATCCTTCCTAAAGCAAAACACTCTCAACGTAAACATACTAGTCTGCGGGAGGGATGCACCGATTTACTTTCCCCACAATTAAGTTCAATAGTGTAACATACAGCCGAGAATTATGGCATTCATAGCATTTTCTGAAAATTATAGTTTTTCTACTATGAGTGTTTGATTTTCCGATCTTTTTGGTCCACTTTCTTGTTTTATTTCCTAATCCACATCAATGAATCCATGAAGCGGCAGTGCACATAGAAGAGGAAATTAGTTTAGAGCATCCTATTTTACGATTTAAAATATCAATACATGAATCAAATACCAGCACACTGACATTTGTGTTAAAAATAGACACAACAATATATTGCCACTTCACAATTTGGTTTTCCTCACCTTGTTTTTATTCGACTTGTTGTGTGAGACTTTGTGTTATCAGGTTGAGTGGTTTCTCTGGCAGACTGCATTAAAGGCCACTGGGCTTCTGCAGACCATTCTGAAGCTGTTAGTCTGGTTGTGCAGTAATGCATGATACAAGATGTCAATAAGACGTGGATTGGAAACCTAAATGAAAAAGCACCATTAATTTTACATGTCAGCACTTCAGACATACTGACACCATCGGCCATTTGTATTGACACATAACCTGAATTAGCCTGAGAGGGAGCAATGGGCAGAAGTGGGGTCACAGTGGAAATACACTCAAGGTTAATGATAGACTGCAGGCAGCAAAATGCAACACAGCGCTGTTCACGAATGTGTACGTGCAAGAGCGTGTGCATGCATGCACAGAGCTGTAATGTGCTTATGTAATGACACCATCAGTCATTCAGCTTCTTTGCTTTGTCTCATCTTGGCAGAAACAGCTTACAACATCCTTACTGAATGCAGGAGCTGCTCACATTAACTAAAACATTTAACAAAAATTGAGCCAAACGGCTGAGGCAGCAAATCCATTTCTGCTCAATAATCGGGTGAAATCTGTGTACGGATTCCGATTTCTACAATATGTTCACTACTTAATGTCTGTAATCCCAGCGACAAATGTACAAGTCTGATTTTCATGTTGCAAAAATAAACAGCTGCAAATGAAAACAAGTCAAGTTGTTGTGTAAGTGTAGGCAACATGGTCATGGTCAAACTGGGAGTAGCGGCCAGAGGATTAGCAGCAGATTAAAGACAATCTTTCTACTAGCTCCATTTCCCTCAACACTCCTATCATTTAATCCAACTTTTGACCCTTTTCTTTTAACGGTATTCCCTCATTAAGCTCCATTCATATGTTCTTCTTCAAAATCAATGCAGAACACACACTTATGTTGATAAATCAAGGGCTTTGGATATATATATTTTTCGCATGTGTTGATAGTTTTTTAATTTGCAATGGCTGTGTTTGCTTTATAGATTAAAATGTTTGTTAGATTTTGTACAGAAAACATCACAAAGTAAGCCAAGATTTCATATTATTATGATTCAGTTTGTCATAACCTGTTTCTCAGATTGAGTCATCCCAAAAGGATTATTAAAGTTAAGACTAAATGAAAATTATTACATGAAATTGTTAGTAGTTTTTATATATTCATGAGACAATTTCCCAAATTAACTACATTATACACATGAAAATGTAAAAGTTACAAGACGTGTGCACCCACATAGGAAGCACAACAAATTGCATCGATGGAAGCTTGGCTCAGAGCTTGTATTTAATGACTTGATCTGTCAGATTACTCTGAAAGCAGATCACATGAAAAATTAAGACCCACTGCTACTGTACATGTCTATCTCTTAATGGGCCTGCAACAGTTCAGCCCTAAGCTCTGCTGAAGATCGTCCTTAAATGTTAACAAGTCTGACCTACTAAAACTGTTATGCCAAACTGTCGCAAAAAAGAAAGGGGTTCAACAAAACACAATGCCGTTAACAAAGAAAAAATACTTTCTTTCTTAAGTGGACTTTAATACGTCATGTGAAGAATTACAAATAAAAAAAATTTAAATTGTGGGCAAACATTAATGCGATTAATGCCCTAAAGATCTTAGCATTTATAATTAGGCGTAACTACATTGGAGATATCTTATTGGATATCTTAACTTTATCACATGACCTTTTTTTTAACAGAGTTTCTGGGAAAATGTATGAGCAACACTGGTGCCTCCCTTTAAGAGTCAGGGAACTTGACTGGCCAGCTTGTGGCCCAGATCCTTAATTCTGGGCACCATTTGGTGCTTCATTAAATGCAAATTATGTCAAAAACTACAAAGTGCTATTACAACGACAAAGCTATTTCTCACAAAAATTAGATGACGTACCAACACTAAAGGTTCTCTGACCTTTGATACCCTGATATATTTAAACTGGTCTGACAAGGGGTCTGAGAATCTCATCTTGGTACCTAATGGCAGCCAGGCTACCTCCGGTGAGCACATGCAGAGCTATGCAACCCTTCAAAGAAATGCCACCCCAAACCATTACTAACCCACTGTCAAGTCAGTCATGTTGGACGATGTTGCAGGAAGCAGAACGCTTTCCACGGCGTGGCTAGACTCTGTCACGTCTGTCACATGTGCTCAGTGTGAACCTGCTTTCATCTGTGAAGAGCACAGGGTGCCAGTGGCAAATCAGCTTGGTGTTTTCTAGCAAATGCCAAACAGCTTGCAGTGTTGGGTTGTAAGCACAACTCCCACCTGTGGACATCAGGCCCTCATACTACCCTCACGGAGTCTGTTTCTAACAATTTCTGCAGACACAGGCATATTTGTGACCTGCTGGAGGTCACTTTGCAGGGCTCTGGAAGTGCCCCTCCTGTTTGTCCTTGTGCAAAGAAGCAGGCAGTGGTCCTGATGCAGGGTTGTAGCTTTTCCATGGTCTCCTTCACATCTCCTGATGCACTGGCCTTGGTAGCAGCCCAATGCTCTGGACACTACGCCGACAGACACAGCAAACCTTCTTGCCACAGATCGCATTTATGTGCCGTCCTGGATTAGTTGTACCACCTGGGCCACTTGTGTGGGTTGTAGATGCCGTCTCATGGTACAGCTGGAGTGACAACACTGTCTGCATTTAAAAGTCACCAAAATATCAGAACAGAAGGACGGAGAAGATGTCTGTGGTCACCATTGGCAGAACCACTCCTTTATTGGAGGTTTTTTGCTGATCGACTGTCAGTCAATGTTGTTTCCTAATTGTGGGATTTTATTAAACATAAGTGGGATTGACTTTGAGTAACATTGAGTTATTTAGGTGTTCCCTTTATTTTTTTGAGCAGTGTGTATATCATATATATTTCAAGCAGCTCTGTGAGGGTCAGAGATTGGATCATTTTATTTAATTACTTTTGTAGTTTCCGATGAAATTATAAAAAAATGTTTTCCAGCAGAGAAAAAGGGGTTTGATGCCGGAGTGATTTAAAAGTTGCAACACTGATCAAATACTCCAACTTTTGGAGTGTCAGAGACCTTAGATGTTCTTGTCTTCAAAGCTGTAGTCTCTAATGAATGAAATGACTGTGAGCAAAGAATACATATGAATTAACTCAATGACAGTTTGGGTGTGAGAAACTAAAGTCACAATTCAGAGGTGCACATCTGTCTGTGAAGGGCGGCCATGTTGCAGTGGTCGACCTCTGATCAGAAAATTGCAGGTTTGATTCCCGCCATGTGTTTAAGTGTCCTTGGGCAAGACACTGAACCCCACATTGCCTCTGGTGGAAGGTCGGCGCCAGTGTTCGGCAGTGGAGCCGAAATCAGTGTGTGAATGTGTGTGTGAATGGGACTGTGACTGTAAGGCGCTTTGGGCCTTCTAATAAGGTAGAAAAGCGCTATCCAAGTGTACACCATTTATCCCCTTTAAACTTCTATTGTTGTTTGTTACATTCAATAACAGTTTGTCTACTGGAATTTGCTGCTGATTTAAAAATATTTATTATTCATTGTGCATTTATCAAGCATGAATCTCCTTTGTGTTCACTCCTACATGTCTCAGGAAATAACTAATGTTAAAATCAAAACAGTTATGGACGGAGAAGGTAGTCACATGGGATCACAGTCAGGAATGAATTATTTACTCATTTTAATAAATCCTGCTCACCTCAGCTTTAGTTTGCTACAACTAAGACAAAAAATGCCGTAAGCTACGGAAAAAAAGGTAAAGTCTCAACGGCCCACCTCCTCTCTCATCTACTCTTCTTTATGAATACTCTTTACTTTGCCTTTCATTCTCCTTATCTATTTTCCTCAACTAATCTACTTTGCTCCTCTGTTTGAACACAGTGGAGTGACTGCCAGAAGGCCTTTTATCATAAAAAATTATACATTAGCGCATGCATTTTACAATCTTTCTGCATCAATGCATTTAGCCATAGATGAATGAATTACATTGGAAAATATTTCAATAATTCCCAAACAGAGGTGACATTAATCTTCTAAAGAATAACACAAACAAATATGAACTGGAATTTAATTTATGGTACAGATTAGCACATATATAATTCAGTGTTTTCTTACAAAGCACAGTCCTTCCTTTGATATATCAGTTGCTCTCCTGTGATTTTTGCAACAGTCAGCATGCACTGATGGCCATCACTGTGGCCTTAAACAGCAGACAGACGATGAGTCAACATCTGGCTTTGGAAAATCCAATAATGAAAGCCAGGATGAAAAGCCCTCCACAGTGTATTTTTTTTCTGCAACACTGTGGTGCAGTAATGATGGCACTTTGCTTTAATTGCTATAAAACATCAGAACCAGCTGTCGATGTGAGGTAGTTAGCTTAGTTTGAGTTTGTCTTTATGCTGCCTTGTTCTGTTATTTTCTGTTACTTCCTGGTTTTTGTTTTAAAATATCTCAGAATAGGAGTGATGTCCGAATTTGAAGAGACTATTTTTCCATGATTCTTTGTTTGGAAGACTGGGAGAAACCGTAGGGGTAGGGTAAGAATTTGAATTCGGCTTTACTGTAGCTTAACCATTGACTGTACAATAGAACTGAACAGAGCAGTTGTGACATCATCCATAGAAAATGCCTTACCTCCGGCTACTGCAAAATGAAGCCAATTCAGTTGCCATTTTTCCGCAATACGGTCGTTGCCATGTTTGAACCAGATGACAGTGATTGGTCTGAGACATCAACATTTCTATGGCAACTACAGTGCCAATCAGGAGTAAGCTTGTTCGACGTCTGCACCCCTTCCGCTGAAAGTGGGCGCTGGAGCATCTATCAATCAGATGTTTAGGGTGGGGGCCAGCGGGCGCCACCTTCTTATTTATTTATTTATTAGTTTTTTCTGCCCTTATTCTTTTTATTCCCCACCCCCCTTCTCTTCTCCTCCCCTTTTCCCCTTTTCTTCTTCTTTCCCTCTTTTACTCACATACTTTTACTCACGCATCTGATTGGTCAGTTTTATAACTCAAATAATTTGCAATAAATTAAAAATATGAAAAAATAGGATTAGCAAGAAAATGTTCAAGGTATCAGAGCAAGAATGGTTAATCTGACAGTTTATTCCTCAATAGAAGACTATGGGATTTGGGCATCTTGAAGGCAGCAGGTTGTTTCATATTTGATACGCGTTGCTATGACCTTTTTTTTTTATTGCTTTTTATTTTAATTTATTTTTAGCATTATCAAAACTTTCCTTAAAAACCCATTATATACAACTTCATCTATGTTTTCCTGTATGTAGCGGAATATCATTCCACTAGGGGCAGTAAAAGGACTTTTCCTGGTCATTTCAAAATGGCTGCTTCTATGAAATCTCAAGAACATTTTTGGTGGGAAAATTTTAGCTGACTTTTAAAACACTACGTTAAGAATCACTCATTTATTGTAACTGATTTTAATAACTACTTGCTATATTGAAAGAATGCAACATTTGTTAATAAATAATTCTTTATGATACAGTTACAACAGCAAAAACTTACCCAAGGTATCATAACTGAAACTGTCTATAGCTTGTAAAAATAATACAATTGAAAACATTTGCCAAAACATGTAATTTCCTAAAAATTGAAAATTTCTGTCAGTTTTTTTATACAGTCGGCTTTACAGGTTTAACAACACTGTATCAAAAGTTTCTTAGAAACACAAGCTTCAAAGTAGTAAAATTGAAATTTCCAAAGTGCTTATCATTCTCTGAAGATCATCCTGCTGACATTCATGGTGACTGTTCTCATCTGTGTTTAGCTCCTGCTAAAAACACATTTTGTGATCCCAAACTTACTCTGAACATTATTCTTTATCCCCACAGAAGGCAGCTGTTTTAATCTGTAAAACATTGCTCTCAGTCTGCCTGACCCCTAACAGCAGAAAGGCAAAGGTCGTACTCATCTGGTGAGTGATTTGAGATATAAAAAGCTAAATATTCTTGTTTGGATTTGGTTAGCGCAAAATCAGAAAATAACTTTTAACAAGAGGGGTTTTAGCGTTCATTCAGTTGTGCTAGTTAGGAGCAGACTTTCTTCCCAAGCTACCTACAGATGAGTAAGTATGATTCCTCAGAGGTTTAACATCCAGTATAAAGAAGCTCAAGCTAGTGACTCTTACATGCTGCTTTTTCCCCGTTTACTAGCAATCACTGCCTCTGTTTAACCATGTGTTGTGTCTGATTTCATAAAGTGGCATCGGTCCACAATCTCTGTGTTACTCACTTATTGTGGCACTAGCTGCCAGCTCGATTACACACTCAACCACAGGGCTCGGGACCACTACAAGGCCTCCTGCTGAGCACCCTGCGAGGAGCCCAAGAGCAGATATTCATGTCTGCTGAAGTCCCTTTCAGCTGAATTAAACATGAGTCCAGCCTCATTTTAAATTAGCAGATGTGACTCCACATATATTGATTCATTTTGAGGCAGCATGTGGCTGCTGTCAAGACCATAGAGTTTGGGTAATCAGATTCCTGAGAGCAGCTTGGCAAGATAGGATTTAATGATATGAGGTGAATGGCTTTAATAGAGGTTGGTGAAGTGAAGCAAAACTGTCTGGCTTTTGAAGCCAAGATTAATTGTGGGGATGGAAGAGCACAGGACAGGACTGTAAAGAGCCAGGTGTCACGCTAGAGCGATGTTCAAACCATCCTTGGTGATGCCCGTTCCAATGAAGAATCCATGTAAATGTGTGTAAACGTGTGTTTTGGGCTTCCGCATTCAAAACGTTGCATACATGCATAGCTACGCAAGTTTCCACAACCATTTTTTATTTCTACTTACAAAACACATGGCCATTGAATGTGTGTTGCCAGTTAAACCAGGTCAAACTTTGACCAATCATGGACTCGGATTTGGTAGTGACATATAGATGAAGTCCACTTTATTTCACGGAAGTGCACACAGAAGTGAAAACTGATCATGAAGGATACATTGATGATTGTGGCTTGTGCTTGACAGGAATATATGACACAAAGTCTCATATTTAGACCTTATATTAATAATTCTGTGAAAGAAAAAACCTGAAGCAAGATTTGCTTTGTCATCGCTTCAACATTTCTCACTAACCCTCTTCCAGCTGTAGGTGGCAGACATGCGCTAGCAGACAGTAGAAAAGGGAAAAAAATACTCCCATTCCTGCTCGAATGCATGTTTAGCAGGTTCTTGAACGTGCCTCAATTGCCGGATATGTGCGTAGCTTAACAGTGAAGCATGCTGAGTATTCATGTTTGGGGTTAACACCAGCACTCAAAAGTCTTCCTCAAGTCTCTAAAGCAACTTATTTTTAGGATTTATTTTTTCATTCTAGTCTTGTTTCATTTAAATTATAATTGTTTTCTGCATTCAGATTCTGTCTCTGTTCTGCTCTATTCACAACCACACCTGGTTTTTGTTTGCAATCCCCACAGCTGCGTCCACCTCACTGAGAATTCTTCACTTCACAAATTGCGTTTCTGTTCAGTAATTGTTGAGTTTAGTCAGCCTGAGTTTGCCCTGTCATCTGCTGCTGTAGGTTGTTTTTCTGTATTCAGATTTGGCCATTTGTTTCTGTTTATTTGATAAACTATTTTTACTGTCAGGCTGCCTTGGGTCCTCGCACGGCAACAGATTTCCTCTGCCCATGACACATTTGTCAGCTCGGCAGAGCGCCATGTCACAGGTGTGCTGGAAAATTACTGAGTAACAAAAAGTTCCTTGACCTTGCTTTAAGAGAAAAAAAAAAGATTCTTCTTTGCAACTTTCTCAATTATCTCTATAAATGTTTAATTGATGGCTGTGGGAGCTTCCTAGCTGGAGAGATATGCTTCAAGAAATCCCTAGCTTAAAGATAAGCTTTAATAGCTCAGGATTGTGCATTGTGGGAGCAAAATCCTCTCAGTATTTTGTCTTTAATACATTTGTTGAGCTCAACACAGGGGTGGCACTTTCTGCATCACAGTTTGAAAACTAAAAATA
This sequence comes from Adrianichthys oophorus, assembly GCA_036245035.1. Taxonomy (NCBI): domain Eukaryota; kingdom Metazoa; phylum Chordata; class Actinopteri; order Beloniformes; family Adrianichthyidae; genus Adrianichthys; species Adrianichthys oophorus. Next base: position 18,589,280 of record BSAI01000201.1, on the reverse strand, counting down.
TTCCAGCAGCTGGTGAAGAATAAACTCAAGGAAACAGAATTCACTTTGCTGCCCCTTACTCAAAGCAACATTTCCAACACACAAGAAAATGAGAAGTGGTCCCAGAGATTTGTGTAACGAGGTTGGGACTGTGCCCTAAAGGTTTTGATCTTAATCTCACTCAGTTCTCCAAAAGTGGGAGAGCGAGCAGAAAATTACAAACTTGCAGCACAATTTAAGAAGAACTGAAAATGTGAAATATGCCTGCATTTGTAGCTTAAATTTTAAAGAAATTGCTTCACAACAAAAAACAGTTTGCATATGTACGTCAGTTCTGTATTTTTTGGAACATTTGGTTTAACTAACCCAATTCATGTGTGACCAAAGCTGAGATAGCGTTCGGGTTAAATAATAACTAGTTGAAGATTTGTTTCAGCCCACAATTAAAATTGATGAAAATATCCTGAAAAGAACAAAAGAACATTAAAGTCTGGTGTGTGTGCTTGCATGTATTGCAACACCTATGTCGGCTGTTTGATTATGTGCAGCTGCTGTGATTCATCTGCTCCTGAGCGGTGCTGTGTTTGCTGTGTTCTGCTCTATTGTAATTTTTGTCTGACCCTCTTGAGAAATGGCTGGTGTGTCTTGTTTTAGAATACATAAGTGTGTTATAAGTCATAAAAAAATGTAGTTTCTGAGTTTTTACTTCTTTTTTTTCATGAACTTTTGCTCACAAACTTAACACAAGCTAAATTTACTCCTAACTGTTGATAATAAACTTTTTTTTTTTCTAAATCAATTGTGTCCACACTTCTGAAACACTTGGATTATTTCTTTAACCTACTTTTAAGGTTATTTATGTTGAAATATATTTTTGGGTCACTTTATACACATTTTTGGGATATAGTGGTTTTCTTTTGAAACCAATTTATGCTTATTTTTCCTGATTTTTTTTTTTCAATAACCCTGCAAAAGAGTTACTCACTTTTCTACCTCAGAGTTGTGTTAAAAATAACCCAACTTAGATGATTTTGACTGTGGAGTTTTTAATGTGGAAAAATAGCAAAAAAGCAAGCTCTAAGTTTGAAGCTCTTTTTTTTTTTACCAGACAGGACAAATAAGCAAATTTTTTGTCTCTACAGGAAGCTTTAAAACTAGAGACTTTACTGAAGGAAGAGCAAAATAAAGAAAGAACAAATGAAGGCTTCTGACCAAGACCTGACCTGCAAATTAAAAACTCACATTTTATCTGCCAGACTGGAGGACAAGACACATAAAGAGGAGAAGCCCTGATGACCATCCAGGAACAGGACACATGAAGAGGAGCAGCCTCAGGAATTTCCCCTAAAAGGGGGAAATCACAGATGACCTGACAAGGAGGATAAATTAACAGAAATAAAGACAGGAGTGGATTATTATCAAATAAAACCAGATGAGTCAGTGGCAGTGTAAAAATCAAGCCTGAAACAGAACAAGGACCAAGAAAACATAACTGAAAACAAACCAAAGCAAAAGACACAATCCTCTCAGCTGTGTTCTCAGACAGAGTTTCAGAGTCTGAAAATTCATCTCAATGAACAAGACAGGCATATTGATCAGCTGCTAAGCAAAAATTTAGTGAAGAAGCAGCCTCTTGTCCCAATGATCACTGTAATTCTGGCCATAAAGGCAGCTCAGAACGTAGACACCCTCAGAACATTAGAGGACAGTCTGCCAGAATCCAAGAAAAAGTCACTTTCCATTTGGAAAACAGCAAGACATTTTCTGGGTCTAAAAAAGAAGAAAAAACCAACACAAGACTTCTGCTTGGGCACTTTCAAACCAACCTTAAGCCTGATTCAAAAGCTTAAGCTCAAATAAATCCTTCCATACTGTAGAAAATTATTTTTACACATTTTAATTGACGTTAGTTTTAGTGTTTATTGTTTGTTTTAAGAAGTTTTTTAGCCACTCTTTTTAAATGTGTGTAGCAAACGTAGTTCCCCATTTCACCCAATTTTTGAATTAGAATTAATATAGTTTTATTAGTTTGGTAGATCCCTCCAATGGAAACGGTGGCCAAGGGGATGCTAAAAATATCTGTTAATTTATAAACATCTCTGTATTAAAACATGGCATTCTCAAGTAATTACTTACAATGAGCACAGAAGTCCAGCAACAAAGAACCATTCAAGTCCAGATTCGAGAGGCTGATTTTTTCAAATGCCCTCCAGATTTTCTCATACTTTTTATGAGATACATGAATACAAGTGACCGTCCAGATCTGTGTTGCAGCTGTAGTGTTTGCAGCTGATGTTTAGTAGCCAGAAGATCATTTGTTCTGATTGCATGAGCATCAACTAAGTTAATCTTAAATAGGAAGTTAAAACAAATGGTTTGGAACCACAACACTCAGTTTAGAAGATGATGTTTCTGCTGCCTGAAGGAAAGCCCTCATCGCAAAAAAGCATCAAACAAAAAGATGAACAACAAAGAGCTGGAGCTGCAAGAGGCAGAAAGGTTGATGCTGAAAGCATCACAGGCAAGTTGCATGACGGCGGCAGCTGCAGTGTTTTGTTTTTGGGGTTACTCTTGTTGCTGACATTTTCACGTGGTACAAATCCTGTTAAAAACTCCTTTTGCTGATTTTTGCTCAAAGAAGCAGCGTTCTGTAAATATTCAGGCTTGAAGAAAAATCACACTAAACGCAGTTTATTGTTTATTTTCTTTATTCATTTATCATAAAACTTGCAGTCTAATCTGGTAAAACAATGTCAGAAACCAAACAAGTTCCAAACAATTGTTTATACCACATAATTAACTTATTTACTAAGCATTTCAAGCATATTTAGTTCAGCTTTGTCTTTGACTTTTCACAGATCATGGTTCATTAAGAATAATTCACTCTTAATTTTTTATCCTTTTTTACAAAAAAAAGTCTTTTAACTTTTTAAGAGACTGACAATTAATGTAAATTGCAATAGTCTTTATGCAAAATCATTGAATTGGAAAACAGAAGAAAAAGCACCATCAATGTCAAAGATAAACTTCGAAAGTCTCTGAAAACATTCAGCGAATGCTGATGGCTACTATGTCAAAACACTTAAAGGGACTTAGAAAGTGGGAGTATATTTTATATAACTTGCTTAATAACCTTGTGCTATCCTAAGCACATTAATGTGGTGGGAGTGGGGTCATCAGAAACTCTCAAGACAGCGTGCTGAACTTAAATAAAATAATACATTCACTGGTGTCCCTGGCAGAGATCAAGTCCTGTTCACCTTTGTCATGACAAGTTGAAAATGGCTGAAAAAGTTTAAGACAGATAAGTAATCCAAAAACCAGATTTTTTTATGCAAAAACTACTATTTCAACTATTGAACAACAAATTAGTCCCATTCATTTTGATAATGTTTTTAAACATAGATTTATAAATAGACTAAAATTGAAAGGTTTTAAAGCATCCAAAGAATAAACCCTTTTAGAGTCAAGTTGAATTAATGATTCTAAATATTTCCCTGATAAAGTAAGCAATACAGCTCTAATGAAATATGTGTTTTATTTTGAAAAGTTGAGCACTGAAATAAAAAACCAAATCCTCTTAAAATTAAATGTGTGCTGAAGTTCCTAGATCTTAAAGAGTACAATGTTTGTGGCAGATTTGAAGCTTTTCCGTTTACTTTCAGTGAGCCTAAGACCACTTAAATGTTAGGATTGTGGCCTTTGATTTGTTCTGTTTCTTTCAGTTGTTTTCTTCCAGTTTTCTGTTCTTTGTTCAGGCTTGCGCTCCCTGTCACAGTGGTGTCATTTGCTAATAACCCACAGCTGTCTTGATTTAAGTAATCATCCTTGGTGTGTAAAGGTGTTTGTCCTTTAAGTTTGTCCTAAGTCGTCTGCTTTGTCATATTTTTCATTTTTGTTGTTTCACAGTTTGTTTAAAGTTTTAGGATTTTGTTTAACATTGACGTTCTCTTCAAAACCCTTGTCTACTGCTTTTTGAGATTTAAACAAACCAGTTTCTGACCATCACAGTGAGAAAAACCAAAAGCATAAGCAGGGATTTGCCAAAGGAGCTGAAGATTTAAATACCAGCATAGTTTCAGCTGCTGAGGGCTACAGTATATGAAAGAATTAGAAGGGGGTCAGAGTTCAAGTTTGTCCCAAAGAATGATTCGCTTTGTGGATGATTTTCATGATTAAACTTTTTTGTATTTTATGCTCCTGATATTTGACTTTAATATTTTAGCTGTATTTCAGTCTGGCGATCTGTGAACTTAAACTGTATCTATATGGGCAAGCACAGGGCAGTGCTGACTCAGTGGAAGTTCTCTATGCTGCAAAAAAAAAATAGGCTGAATATTTGGAGCTAAGTACCACTTGACACTTAAGACTGTATCTGTCACTGACACTTTCTGTCAATCTTCTTCCCATCTTTCCCAAGCTGAGGTTTGCACAAGCTGGATAACACGTGTGTAAATGACACAAAACGCTCTGGGCAGTGTGAGACAGAAAAGCATTCACAATTTCACTTCTTCTACAATGAAGCTTATTTTAGAAAAAGATGAATATTCTGTTCTGCAAACATCAGATTGGTTTGTTGAAAAAGAAACGTTTAATCCGTCTTTTTTTCCCTTTTAATATCTGGTTAGTGATAGATTAATTTATGTATATAAAAAGCAAATAGTCTGAAATTATAGTAAAGGATTTCCATAATGTGAACAATATTGTTCCACTTTTCTCTTCAGAATGCTTGAAGTTCAGACACATTGGCATTTTGAACATTTCTTTAGTTTCATGCACAACTTTTATCTTGTAACGTGCATCTTGTAACGTGCATCTTGTAATGCGTGGTACCTGTGAGATTTTATTTCTTTAGTTTCCTTTTCTAGAATTTTGAATTCATGTGTTCTTGTTTGTTCGATTTTGTGTTGCATTGGTTTCATCTTAATTAGCTTGGTGTTCTGTTTGTGCAATGCTATGTTCACGCTGGGTCCAGAAAAGCGCAATCAAGCGCCCTCTTCTGGTGAAAAGTCTAGGTAAATGTGGGTTTCAGGCTTCTGCATTCAAAACTCTCACTGTCATGTGTCGCTGCAAAAGTTTTTAAGTCAATTTTTGGGCTCTACAATAATTGAACGCACGCAGTTAAACTTTGACCTATCAGGGACTCGAGTGGCTTTCAAAAAACCACTTGAAGGAGTGTTGGTGAAGGGGGAGGCATTGGAACATGCACAAGGAGAAGCTGGTGTGGAGGCTGGTGCTGAGCTTAATTTGATTGTACGTGGTGATGAGGCACCATTTCCGATACAACCACCTCATGGTCATGAACTCACAGAGGAAAGTGACGCGCCTTTAGTTTGTCAGCCTAGGAGGTCAACTCCTAGCAGGCCAACATTCCAACCCGTACAATTTGCCCATGTCTGCAAAGGTCTCGCTGGACCAGCACAGTCGGGTCGATGGTTCACTTTGAAGGGAAGGGAGGCACCTGTGGGTGTCGCTGTCAGTTCAGAGGGTATAAAAGAGTGTTGAGTGGTTGCCATGCGCTGGCTTCCTGTTATGGAACAAGGTGGCTCACAGAGCTGCATTAGCTTAATTGAGTCTCCAGTGTGGTGAGACTGTCCTAGTTCTTACCCGTGGCCAATGTTTTTAATTTGTGGTTGATGTATTTTGTGACAGGATCACGGCAGGGGTAGATCCTGCTTGGCCGGGGGTTTTATGGACTAGGTGTGAGGTTTTGCGATGCACCAGGTATATAACCTTTTCATGACAGCTGAAGAGTATTTTAGACAATCATCATAGGATTTTTTAGGAAAAATGTGTTTAATATGGTGTTTTTTGTGTTGGAATACTGTGCCCTGCTGTCCTGTTTATTAAGTTTGTTTTGTATTTTGTTTTGTATTTTGTTTTGTATTTTGTTTGTCCGCTGCCCACTGGGTTCTCAGCGTCGCTGATTAATCCGGTGTGGGAGCGGACTATTTCTATCTTGTCAATTTTGTTTGTTAAAGTCCCTTCCCTCAGTTCGTACTCCTGAACGTTGTTTTCTTTCCGGTTTAATCCGTATCCAACCTAAAGTGTGCTGTGCATCACAAGTATCGTGCATGTTTGAGTATTTGCTGTGCATTGAATGTATTTTCCCTGCACTATTGAAGTGGTGTCATTTCGGTGCGGTAACAGATTACAACGAATGATGGAGAAAAGGGCTTGGGAACATTTGTTTATGACATAATAAAACTTTGTAACCAGCCCCACTGTCTGAAATCATCTCATTATCTCGGTGCAGCTTTGGTTGTGATGTATAGGTCTTGTCCTTTTTTACAACACGGAAGTGCCAGCTGAAAATCCACCATGATGGAGAAATTCATAATTGCGGTTTGTGTCCGGCTGGAATTATACAACACCAAGTCTTTCATATATTGGAACAGAGCTGTGAAAGTAAAAGCCTGGAGCAAAATTGGAGAGATCTGCACTGGTGTTTTTGTTGCAGAGTAGCATGCTTTCCTGCTCTTGAGAATGGAATAGGCCTACAGTAAACAATTGCATCTCCTCCATTGGATTTCCCTGAGGCATTTAATTTGTAAAAAAAAATAATAAAAACAATTGCCTGAAGAACCTGAAAAAGATGGAATTGACTCAGAACAACATAAATATCACGCTTTTATACCAAATATAACATGAAAAAATCTCAAACAGCAGCTTGTTTCTTTCGCATTGTAGCACCTCCATCTTCACAGGCAACTGCCAATCAATGAAACACAGAGGAGCTGCACGCCATCTGGAAGACTCATGGTGCAAGTTATTATCTGTGAGCCAATGTCTTCTTCTCTATGTGCAAATCTATACACGGTTTCAAGTACAGAGTGCAAACGAAATGACAGATGAGCCCTGTTAAACTCCCATAGTGCAATGTGCTCCTACGCTTCTGATATAATGAAGAGCTTCTTTACTAAGGTAATCAATGGAGGAACAAAGGGCTTTGTTTTGCTTTGCCACATAGATATTTGTCCCAAGAGGAGAGCAAAAACTCCTGATAAAATGAGCTGTAAGACACTCATTGGATCAGTCTTTTAATGCTTGTCTTTGAAAGGAGAGAACAGGCAACTTGAGGGTTATTCGAGCATCTGTCTCTAAGCAAAAGTATGATCTGTGCAGCAGAGAGAGAAAGATTTACTTAAACCCTGATGAGGTAATGATGTTAAGACAGAGTGGAGGATGATTCAAGTGTTAAGGATCTCAGAGAATCTAGATTAGCCGGCAGACTCGGACAAAAAAAAGCTAATCAGCAAATCATTCTGCTCAAGTCATTTTGGATTCGGAATCATCAAAAGGGGATCTAAAAATAGTTTTTTCGGAGAGCTGTCTGAGATTAGATTTAGTCAGCCGAATTTTCTAGATCACTTCACCTGAAGTGAGTGGAGGAAAATAGTAAAAGGCAGTAATTTCCTGGAGTTTTGACAGAATGATAGATAACATGGAAGCAGTGCATGAAATTAAAGAAAAAAAAAAGGATAATCCCAGCTTTACAGAAAACAAGCCAGAGGTTGGAAACTGATCTCCTCCTAAAGTGTTCTAACATAAAGTGTAACATAGAGTTGTTTTATACTGGAGGACATTGCTTTTAGAAAGCAAAATATATTTCAGCACATTTATAAGAGCTCCGTTACATCTGTCAAAGCTTCACTGCTAATTGAACGGCCACGAAGGTGTTGATAAGTTTTGATATGCATGGACAGAACAGATCAACGTCCAGAAGGGGACGAACTCGTGTTGACAAATGCGGGTGAAATGCTGGTGAGCCCAAACAACTTCTGAAAAGTGAGTAAGAGCTTGTAGTCCAGATGAGATGCAAAATGAAGGAACACCTTGATGCCAGAATTACACTGGTCCATCTGCCGTACTTCTCCCTTGCACTGCGTGGGGAGTCCGTCTCACATCAGTTTTCATCATCCCCCCCGGCTTCCAGAAGAGTGGTTTGTCCTGCCACCTCCATGTCATCAACATCCAAAACTTTGGCAGTCTGGCCCTATGCACTCTCATTAATCACAGAGTCTTTGTAAAATGCATTTTTGTGTCATAAATTATGTTGTGTTTTTGTACTTCCAAAATTAAACTTTTGTTGTCCATAATGAAAATGAATGCTTTTGTTATTGTGGTCTGTGGTGTTGTTGTGTGGGCTGGTTACTTTACGTATTAAAGAAACCTGTATTCATTTTCATTTGGAAAGTACAACATACGTTTTTATTTTGAAACCTGGTCCTGTTTCCCATTTCTCTGGCTTTTTGCCATTAAAGTTACAAAGACTGGAACTCCTGCATAAAGCTTGCATTGTGTTGAGGAGGGACAGATGTCAGACTTAGACATGATAGAAGCAATGTACATTACGACTGATGAATGAGAGTTCTTTTTAGTTTGTTTGTTTAGACTAGCAGTGGTCAGGAGGACAGATAGGGAAGTTGTCACAGAACAGGCAAGAGTTGGGATCAACTCATGGTCAGGAGGAAAAGGTAACTTGGCTTGGTATGGATAAGCACTTGATCGAGTAGCAAACACCACAAAAATCTGGTACAGATGAGTTCATATATGCATAGAGACAAAGGTGAGGGGGATGATCCTAATTGCAGTGATGTGGAACAACCAGAGGGAAATGACGTAAGAGCTGTGGAATAGCTGGAGCATGACAGTTGGACGCACATCTCTTGCAGCACCAAAGTCTGTTGGAACATTGTGGGTTCTCATGCAAGTGAAGGCTGGCAGGTTTATGGCATTTAGCAACATCGTGACTGGCTTTGTGTCAACATTAAATCCAGTTGTCGTGTTGATTGAAGCCATCAAAATAAGGGTAGTGGAATGATCCAAGAATGGAAACAGGAGGAGAGGCTTAGAGTGCAAAAGACAAAGGAAAAGAATGATGTTTATTTTTGTCCTTTATCCTATACTTACTAAATGGATGCTATTCTGCAAGAATTGGTAATCCAATTTATCAATTTTCACACACAGATTGTGGTGCTCATTGACCTTGCATGAATCATTACATTCCTTTTTAACAGTGTCAAACAGAGAGGAAGGCAGTGCTACACAGAAGGATTAAAGATGTTTAAAGTTTTTTCTTTTACTTTATCTGTTTTTTGCTCTTTTTTTTTTAGCTTTCTTTTACATGGCGTTATTTTTCAAACATTCACTGTTGGGAGTCAATGTTTTTCTTTGTGATGATTTTTAGAGATATGGTCACCCAGTTGTGTCACTCAACATATTCGCTTTGGGTACCAAGTTGTGCCCATTCAGAAGTGGTCCCACCAGACTGGCCAAATTGTCTAAGGAGAATCCTGGAAGTAACAGCCGACTCTGCACAGCTGAAAATCAAAACAATCGATTTTAAACTTTTACCTTAAGCTTAGCCATGGGTGAAATTTGCAAATAATGTCTCTTCTGTTTAAATGTTTTTCAGAGCGAAATATTGTAAAGAAACTCAGACTAATTTTTAACAGCAGAGAGATGGCTTCACGTACAGTGGAGAAATTAGGTCAGAAATGGTGAAGAGAACATTTTAATGAGTTTACAAGAAGAGATTTGAAGTGAAATTTCAAAAACAGTTCAGAAGGACTAAATATAGTTAAATTAGCACATTAATTTGTTATTTTGTTTTGGAGTCTTAATCTGTTCCAGTAGTAATTTTGTCTAAAAAAAGAAGATCTCAAAATCTAAAATGCTCCCACTTGTCCCTGAAGTTCACCCAAAGCCCAGAGCACAGTCAGGATTTGAAGCCTGTAATAAATTAAAGATTAAAAATATACAATTGGAAAATAAATGGAAGTACTATTATTAGTATAGTCCTAGATGGAAACTAGTTTTACAATATCGTTATTGCTACGATCACAAATGCCAAAATGCAATGACAGCAGGGGACGCTATAAGAAAAAGTTAAAATTTTACGGCCACCAGACGATTTTTCTCTAAAAGTTGACATCGGTCAGTGGCAGGCACATTTGAAGGTTGTGCAGTGACAGTCTAGCGACAGGCAGGCAACAGCGCCAATAACTGACTGATAGGAGGGCCTCCAAGGTCCCTAAAGTCGTCTGATGATCAGCCGACATCAGACTCCCACCTTCCAGGCACCCCCATGCTGCTGTCCTTGCCACCATTTGATTGTTAGAAAATGTGGCTTTTCTTGGTTGTTTAGCTTTCTTGAAAAATAAAATGAAGTCATCTATTGGTTGCATTAAAGATACACCACATAGATTATTCATTATTTAGCTACTTATTAACTGGATGTATGGTATAAATCAAGATTGGAAGTCTTTGTCACACTGGCCTCTTCACTGGGTTTATAACTAACAACTGCTTTAACTTGTTACTGTCACAGTCTCGTGTCACCAAATAAGATATTTGTTCCTAATACTTGATACTGAATCAACATGACTTTACAGTGGTAACTTTAAATAAACTCAGAAATGCAAACATATCTGATATAAGGTACCATGAAAAGACATAATACACATGGAGCTTTAGTATTGCTGTCTTAATTAGGGAAAATACCAATATCAAATTAACATGTATTAAATGGGTAATTGTTATTGTCACTTTCAACCCAATTAAAATGAATCGAAACCTTTAAACAAAAACTGCAATAAATGTGTTATTACCAGTCCAGTTCTAAAAAGACTTTTTGTTTTAAGTGCTTCATGTACAAGAAAATATCTTCTTGTCTCTGCTCGGTGATTTATTATTTCAGAGACCCATGTCCTCAGCAGAGGAATTGGCCTATATTTGCCCGTTTCCAACGTCTCACTATAACAGAGAGGTGGTTTCTCAAGACTTTTGGCCTGCATTTGCATGGTGAGCGTGTTGTGATGTCAGGCATTACATCAAATGACCTTTTGGTGGTAAAGCTAAAGCTGTCTCCCAGGAATAAAAAAATAATATAGATCAGAAAAAGAAACACAAATTTAGAATATTTTAGCTTTATTCAAATATGATTAGGAGGAAATGTTAGCTTCACTGGCTATCTTTTCTTCATCTTGCATTCTTTGTGTGGCACTCTAAGACAACTTCAGTTGCAGATAGGATAGAAATGGACTCAAAGAGGAAGATGTCACATTAAGCTCTCCTTGAAACATGTTTTTGGTGTTTGAACTGTAACCTCCACTGTGTGGTTTTGCATCCACAAAAGTCAACACATTTAGTAATTTAGTGTGTGCTTTTTTTTTTTTTTTACAAAGCAACTTACATGTTCCTTCCTGTTTTAAGGCAATGTGTGGTTAAGTATGTTGCCCAAGGACAACATCACTGTTAAGTCTAGAACTAACCTACTCGCTGAGAGATGGTTTAACCCATTGAACTCCAGCAACTTTTGGTACATTTAAGCTGTAAGTTCAATGTCTACATTCAATCCAATGTGGGTTTTTTCACATGGTTTACTGTGTTTGCACAAAATCTCTATTTAGAACTTGTTTTCTTTTTATTTGGGCTTACTTGAAATAGGAAGAAGAAACCATAGTGACCAATTGTAACCATGGTGACCAATTATGCCTAACATCATAAGCTCTCTATACTTCTCTACAAATCAAATGTGATGACAATGAAAAGTGGTTTATGGGCTAGTTTTAGCAACAAATGTGTTTATACTACTTGTAAAAATGCACAAGTCTTATTTGACATGTATAACTCTGCTAAAGAAAAAAAACCCCAACAAACTGCAAAATAACCTTTACATTTAAAGTTACAAAACATTCTATGTATTCTTATTATGTTTTACTTTTTGTGTTTCTTTTAATACCAAAAGAAATGTTGTAACTAAACGTCGTGCTTGGAGTGAAACTCTTTAGTTTAAATAAATACATCGTGAGTATATTGTATCAACACAGTCACCTCATTTCATGTCCCGTTGTTGCAAATTTGTGGTGTTTGTACATTGGTTGGTTGTTGATTTTTGCCTTTGTCCAAGTTTATTTTGAAGCCTCTCTTTCATACTTGTTCGTAAATGTAAAATCCCAAGATAACTTCTGAGAGAATAAGAGAAAAACATTGTTTTAGCTTTAGTTCCAGGTGCAGAAAATAGTGACATTTTCATTTTCATTATTATACTTGTCAAGCTACTACTATTTTAAGGAATCTTATATCTCATCAACAAAGGGAAATGCAACATATAAATCTGTTTTATTTTGGTTGTAATGTCTTTATAGAAGTAATGGGGGAAAATACAAGGCTGGAAGTATTTTGAATAACGGGTTGATTTGATCTAAAAATTATATAATTTTTCTAATAAAATGACAGTTACGCTGTTTTATGTGTTAAGGAGTTACAATTGAGAGGAATAAACAGAGAAGAGGATGGGTGTTTGTTCTGTCCCCATTAAAATGCATTAAAGGTGAGTTCATTTTCAGAAACATTTATTCATTTCAATTTAATTTCATTTATAAACATTTAAATATTTCAATGTTAGCAAGTACTGTAAAATATATATTTGAAGAGTGATCATTCTGTTAATCTTGGCTTACTTCATTGACCGTATATGAGAACTGGACTGAGTGAGTGTGATGTCACCCATAGAAATTGTCTTACTTTGGTGCCTAAGTTAAGTTGGTGCCTTTGTTTGGTAGCGGAAATGCCATCAGTTTGTGAATGGGTGTATGGGACTGTGATTGAAAAGAACTTTGGGCCTTCAAGGAGGCTAGAAAAGCTCTATACAAGTATCCGCCATTTACCACTCACTACTTGGTGTGTTCGGCATTGTATAGAGCTGCCTGAATTTACAATTCTAAAATCAAGTATCCTGGAAATTTTCCAGAAATCTCTACAAAAAACCAGTAGCCATTGATGCTCACTAGATTGGCAAACTGCAATGCATTGTGGTCTATCGCATTGCAATTGAAAAAATTATCATGTGAATAAATAGTCTGTAAAAAGGTCATATTCATTCAGTTTTTACTTTGGTAAATCGGTGACGTCATATTTGCCTTTTGTAAAAACAAAGTAATAAAAATGGTATTCAAATTGCTATTAGAAATCCAGTCCTGTATTATATTGTTTTTAGTAGTTAGGGAGTAGGGAGGGAATTCGGTCATAGTCATTGTCTAAAAGTCTATTACCCAAGCTGCTCCTGCTGTGTTTTTACATCTCACCAAACCTTTGAAGCAAATGGCTTTTCACTCGTCCATAACTTCAAACCCCGGTATTAGAGAATCGAAGCACCATAATGCTGAAGGATTTACACAATGTAGGCAGAAAGAATTCCCAAAATTAGGTTGCAGCAAAATGTGTTCACTTCGGAAGGAACTGATAACATTCATTTATCCCTTGAATGCCCTCATTGCTTTTTTTTTCAGATTAATATTGTTTTTATTGTGGAATGATCTCTCCGAGTTGTCTGAAGAATGCGTTGATCCCCCAAACCAGGAAAGTACCAGGCTTCTGCTGTTCTCCATCTTACCATAAAGAAATTCAGTGCGTTTGATAAACAGCATTTGGATACCATAAAGCCCCTAAATTCCCACAATTTTACACTGTCTGTGTATGGACTGCTTAAAAATCTTGGACCAAAATAATTAACATAAACACGTCAAGGTGAAAGATGAGGCAGGGTTCAGAATGGATTCACAGGGGAAATATAGAGAAAGCAGCAGAAATAAGAATAAGGTTATATTGGACTTTCTCCAGAAATATGAACCACATAGATCTCATTTCTAAACTTCTAAAGTCTAATTCTCTTACAGTGTTTTTATGTTCACATCCAAGACATGTGCAGTTAATGTTTCATTTCAACTAATGATTTTGTTTACAAAAAGCACAATGTGGCATATGAATAAATGCCCTTACATTTATCCCATAAATAGAAGACAGCAGAAAAGATTAACCTAAACTAAAATAATATACAATTATTAGATATGTTTTAATTTTAAAAAAACGCAAACCATTAAGAGTTATTTGTCTTTAACATTAACTGAGATTTGCTATTACAAATCTCAGTCCAAAATCTGTGCACATCAGAAATACCTCAATCAATTCCTGGGTCTTGGCTAAGCTTGGGCGAATGCACCTGAAGATCAGATTCATAGTTTAATCCAGAGAATACAGGCCAGATAGGAATTAGAATCGCAAGATCAGTGTTGATGTTTTTTAACTCCCACTTTTGTAGAGCTACCAAAGGAGATAAGCAGAATAATTTAATTGGAAGTGATTGAGCCTGATTGATGAAACAGTGAGGAGCCTGTGAGAAAGCACAGACGGCTGATTTAGTCCCACACTGCCTTTGCTGTGCTTCATTCAGTTCCCAAAGGAGAGATTATCCAGCAGCTACGATTTGGCTGAAATGCATTTCCTTTCACTAAAGCCTCATCAAAAGAGTTGTCATTGACACAGGCGGTGGTGACCCTGGGGAATGAGGTGTGGCTGGAATCTCAAACTAGAAAAAGATGGAGCCTTAGCATTTTACTCAAGCAACCTCAGGGAAAATGGATCATATCTTAAAGACGATGTCTGAGAAACGTGTTTTTAAGACAACTTCATGAACTAAATTTTATTTATTTTTTTTATACTTGAAAGTCACCAGGGATATGTTTTTTTTTTTATCCCAGAATTGGTTCTGTGTAATTTCTGTCATTTAATTAACAGCAACGATCTCAGAAAAAAAAAAAAAAAAAAAAAAAAAAAGGTTGTTTAAAAAACTGCAGTTGCTGAGCTCTGCTGGACCAACTGTCGTCTCCGTGGACTTTCACCACCATTGTTCCACACGGCTCTCTTGGCTCATCTGAGAATTCATTCACCTTGAATGTTATGATACATACACATGCACATGTGATGCATATTCAGGAACGTAGGTTCTTGAACGGGCTTTTCGCATACGGTGTTCACACTGTACTGTCGATACCCGGTACAGGCGCATGTACTCATAGTTGGTAGAGGCTTGGTATGAAAATTCCTGTCGATCAAAACGCATCAGACAGTCAGACTTACAAGGTTGGCTAACGCTACTGTTAATTATGAAAACACTACCATCAATTTCCATCTGCTCAACATCCACGCTCACGAACAGAGGTCATTTTATTCAGGATCCTCTCATTGACCGTAGGGAGCAGTTTTCGCTTTTTTCTCTCCAAATACAGACATGAATGAAGATGTGACGAAACAGAGTGCAGCAGCGGACGTTTTGAATGACAAGCACATTAGGTCTGTGTGTGACTCACGGGTTTCCCTCGTGATGTCTGCTAATGATGTCTGCCTCATTATGTCTCAGTGCTGCTCATGAGTTGGTGGATGCTGTTCAGTAAGACAAGTGGTTTTTGGCTCGCCACTGTGGGCTATGTGAGTACATCTGAATCTGCCGTTGAGTCATGCAAACACTAATATGCTGCAAGCCTGACCAACATAAGGAGAATATTTTCAGTAGTCAAAACATTTTTTTTTACTGTTGGATGATTGCATTGCATAAGTGCTTTCCATCTGGTAAAAAAAAATGGCAAACATATGTGATTTCAAGTGTGTTACTCTTTTTAAAGCTTTGAACTATTATGTGAACGCTATGTGTTATGAATATATCATTTAGTACAGTCAATGTGTTTGGTAAAATAAGTGATACATGCCTAATTGTTTTGGCCTTGAGCATTTTTCACAAGCTGAAGGTGAAACACTTTTAATCCAAATCCTGCTCCTTGTGTGTTTTTATAAAATCTGATTATGTAACCTCCTTTAGAATTTGATTTAATTTGTGTTAATTTGCTTTTGAAAACCTCTTTAGGTTTTCCACCAGCTACCGTCCGAGCACGCCAGCACAGAAAATTATTTAAACCTATTTCAAATCCCCAACTATTTCCTTGCTTTTTATAACTTTAGCTTTAGCTTTCCATGCAGATTGTTGAGCAAAGGTGAACAAAAAAGGTGAGTCTAAATGGGCAAAAATGACCAGGACATATGAAAAGAATTTGCATTCCTCTGATAAGATCTGCTTTTCTGTGCATTTCCAAAAACATCTGCCTGCAGGCAAACCATTCAGTTTCCAGGTAAAAAAAAAAATCAAAGACAGAATTGCTAAGAGAGAAGAAAAAAAGAAACATCACAGTTTTTATATCCCCTTCCCCCAAAAAGCAACTGAATGCATAAAAAAGCATATACATATATGCATTTAAAGATGCCATGAATATTTGTCAGATGAGGTGTCACTGACCTTCCTATTCTGACAGGGTACTTGAGGGGAGAGTTTGAATCTCAATTGAAGCTCACATCCAGGAACAACAGTGCGGTTTCAGTCCTGGTTGTAGAACAGTGGACCAGCTCTACACCCTCTTTAGGGAGCTGGAGGGTTCATTGGAGTTTGCTCATCCAGCCCACATGTGTTTTGTGGATTTGGAGGAGACGAGGCGTTTGACCCTGTCCCCTGTGGTGTCCTGTGGAGGGTGTTCTGGGAATAAGGGGTCTTATTGTCAGGAACTGGTGGTGGATGACCCAAAATGCAGGAGACTGGACTAGGTGACAGAAACTAAAGCAAAGGAGCAACAAAGTGTGTCAAAACTGAGCAGAGCAGATGACCTGACAAGGATGAACTGAAAACCAGTTCAATTAACTGAAGACAGCTGTGGATCGTGGACCTGGAACTGGTGTGACTGACAAAAGGAAACCAAAAACATGACCAAGAACAACATAAAACCAAACTAACCCACAGAAGGCTTACACTTACTAAGGACTGTCCGGACTCTGCATGACCGGATCAGGAGCTTGGTTGGGATAGCCGGCAGTCCTCCCTGGGGAGGTGTTCCGGACACGTTCCACTGGGAGCAAGACCCAGAAGACGCTGGCGAGGCTATGTCTCTCAGCTGGCCTTGGAGCTGGAGGAAGTGACCAGAGAGAGGGAAGTCGGGGTATCTTAGCTTAGCTTGCTGCCCCCGCAACCCAGTCCTGGATGAGCAGAAGAAGATGAATGGATGTGTCTCTAGATTGAAGGTAAAATGAGTCATGCTGAAACAAAACTGGTCCTAAACAACCTGCAATGAAACTTGTGATAAATTAAAAAAAAAAAAACTTTAGAAGTAGAATCCCAAAACTAGTCCAAACAAGCAATGAGCATAAATCCCCAAAAAGCAAAGAAGAAAAGAATAGTTTGGGTAAACAAACAAAAAAAAAATTGGAATGATATACAAGAAACAAAACAAAGAAGCCACAAAAACAGACATCGGTAACAGCCAATTTAAAACTGTATTTGAGAAAAAAATGTCAGCTAAAGCTCTCCCGAAAAAAAAGGTAAGAATGAAAAGTGAAGAGGAGGAGGAGGATGAAGACTCCACCTAAGCGGTAGAAGTTTCATAGTTCAGCAGTTTCCATGACCTTGTCAACCGATACATGGCGTTCAGTCAGCAGACACAGAACTTTGCTTTTCATATTAACAAGAGCTACCACACATTTGTTTTCAGAATTAAGGTAAAGAAAAACAAAAAAAACAGTGCGCAGGTGATGTGTTGGGAACAGCCTACAAGAACACCAGAATTAGAGCAGCAGGAAAAAACAAAAATCTCTCAGCCCCAGGAGACCAAAAAATGTCTTTGTTCAGTCCTTGTTGAATTTATGACATAGGCATAGATGCCTGCTGTAATGATATACAAAGAGTAAAATGTAAATCTGTCTCCAGGGTTTCATCATTTCTTAAAAGTAATTCCATTACAGAGAAAGCATCCTTTCTTGCTCTATTCTCTGGATGTTAAACTATAATTTCTTTGCCATACAATATGGATGATGATCATTTGAAAATACCTAATCTTTTAATATAGATAATGACTCTTTAATGTAATGGAATTTTTCCACTCCTACTTGCATGATTTCCTATTTTGTTATTCTTGGTCAAAAATGAAGAAGTGGGGACAAATATCCATTCACTTCAGGAATTTCCACACCAACGCCAAACTTGACAGGCTTATTAAAATGTATGAAGTTGGATGATGAGAACGTCGGGTTGTTACTGACCTGTAGGATGAGCAACAACTGCAAGAACCAGACTGGGGCAGCAAGTCCCAGCAGAATTTATTCCACAAGGTTATTACCATCCCATTCAGCTCTATTTTAAACAATGGTTCACATGACCAATTTGTCATGTGTCATTTTAAGCCAACTAGTATGTGCCCTCTAATTATACTCCTGAGGTCCTCTCTGTAAGATGATACTTACATGCAAGAAATAGGTCATTGAAAGCAGGAAATATTAGTTAGAGTTACATTTTTCCAGAAAACAAAAACATTTAACCCACTTTCTCAAAAAAAAAGTGTTTCCTATGTTTTTCAGGATAAAATACATGCATTTTCATCATTCTAAGATACTTATTTAAAAAAGAGCTTATATTTTCAATATTACCCATAATCCTGCAACCTGACATGCTTCTAAAAAATAATGGTAGAAAACGTAGGCAAAAATGCCAAATACTTAGTGCTAAGAAGTTCTTGCAAAGAAATATAAACCCACTCCAATGACAATCATGTTTTGCTCTGTTTTTAACATGTTCTTGTGGCATTTTTCTGATGATGAAGGACACATATTAAGAATATTAAGCCTCAAATGGCATTTTTGATTATTTCTTTTTCCAAATTGTGAAAAAATGCAATTTGTAAAAGATTGAATTTCTTAGGTAGAAAATACAACGGGTGGACCACAAGCTTCCTCCTCAGCTCCATTCTGGTGCATTCACTTGTAGTTGATTCTACTTGATGTGCATCTTCGTTTTCCTCGTCTGAGGTGGCATCTGGCTTCAATCTGTCCAGCTGGATAGCTCCAATATTGCTTGCCACTTTTGTTCCACTGGTAATGTTAGGTTGGGGGTGTGAGGGACTGTACGCTAGCAGGAGAGTGGGTCAACAGAGGGCTCAGTTAAGGGTTGCTCAGTGCCAACAGCCTCGCCCACAACTTGAAGTCCAATTTCTGAAGAACTTCTGCTGCTGCAGAAATTATGTCGTATAAAACAATTTTTTTTTTAAACATTTTGGCTAAAAATGGAAGAAAAACATAATTGAAAGACCACTGGGAACACTTTTAGATTAGCGTAAAAGATGGTTGGTGTGGGTCTGTGGTTATGTGCGGAGATGTGTACTTGACATGCTTTAATAAACATTTTGAAAGTGAAAACCCTTTGACCTCTGAAGTAAAGCTCATTTGAAAATCAAAGAGAAGCCAGGTCAGTTCACAAAGTCATCAGTAAGCGCCTTGTTGCACAAGAAATCCAATTAATCCCATTTTTAATTACAGAAAATAAAGAACTAACACTTGCACCCTGACTTCAAATACTTTATTTGTCTTGTGTGTCGAAAGCAATTTATTTTTTGAAGCATTCTGGAGAAATTATTTTTATTTTTTTTAAAGGTCCAAATTTTTTTTGTTACATTTAACATTTAAATCAAGTTTGTCTTCTTTTAATTTAAGCGTGACAGTCAGCATCAAAGTCAACTTGGCTACTTCCAACACAAATTTTTAGAAAGGGCAGGGCTTGGTGATCAAATGAGGCCAAGAAAGGGACACCTACAGAGTTAAACCACTGATTTCAAATTAGCCCCAGAAAAATGTATTTTCTTGAACAAGAGATTATCCTGTACAATTTTGGGATATGGGCATAAAATAACTTGTTTTTGTTGATGAAATCTTCAAATTCAATCAATTGTCAATCAAAAATCAACTATTAAAACAGTGAAAAAGAAAAAAAAATGGAAGTATTGTTTATCTGCTAATTCTTTTTGCATAACATTTGTTCGTTATCTAGATAAACTGAGACGAGTTTACAACTGAGCTCCATGTCTGCCTTATTTCAACCTAACTGACAGAAGACTTCTCAGATCTTGGAACTCGCAGAGGAACTGGATAAACCTAAAGATCCGAGTCTCTCATCCTGTTAAACTGGCCCATCTATTGCGTTGTGTGTGGCTTCTGCAAGTTTTTGTCTCTTTCCCTTATTTTTCCCAGATAAATAACAGAGGCTAGACTGAATAGCTGAAAAACATCAGCCATGATGAATGAGTTGCGTTTCTGTGTTTCACATAGTTCAACACAAGCACACACAAAATATATCCACAGAAACACACTGAAGCCATAGAGAAAATAAATAGGGCTGCCTGAAACAGATGCAGAATGAGAATATGCTGTAATAAGAAATCTGCCAGGTAGGCCAAAGCTATTTCTTTTTAAATTGTATTTATTAACAGTTTTATTTTCTTCTTATGAGTCACTAAACTAGTTAAAGAGGACTTTGCAGTTTAGAATAGAAAATATTTGTATCAGTAATTTATTGCATCTGAGTGTTTATGAGAATTCCAACATTTGTAACAGTAATATGGTTAAAAAGCTTTAGAAAAGCTTGATATTTGCTGTTATCAGCACGGTGGTTTACTCCTTAAGGTGTTTTACTTTATCATTCAACAGTTATTTGTGGGTTTTTTCCAGCTCCTGCCGTATAGTACCTCCCTTAACTGGTGTTACAAGGTCTAACTCAAGTTCCACATGGAGAAAAAGCGTATTGTGTACAAATATTCACTAAAATAAAGTCATACATCATTAAATTCACAGTTGGCATGTCATAATTCATGTATTTTATAATAATCTGATTTTACTTTTACCAGGATCTAACAGCTTCATTGCCGTGTTATTGTGTCCGATTGCTCATGACTACACAGAAATTAGGCATATTGCATGAGGGTATTATGTGAGTTAAAGGTAGTTCTCTCTGAAAATAATAATTAACTGATTGTAGAATTTTAAAGGAAAACAAAGAACAAATAAATTTGAATCTGCAGGGAGAATCAGCAGAATTATTTTGTTAAAAAAAAATAGCAAAAACAGTTTGGAAATTATTCCAGACAAATATAGATTTGTTTTGGAAGGGCTTTCGAACCTATACATCAACAGCTTGATAGTTATTTTTCAAAGGCTTTCACAACTTAATCTGTTAAGTTGTATTCCAAAGTCCTCTTTTTACGTTGTCTTAGATATTTTTCAGTTCTGGGAACTTTTCATAATTATTAAGTTGGGAAAGAACAAATAATTATTATTTTTGTGTGATATTTTGTCTCTCAGAGCAGAGGTATTGGGATAAGACAGAAATACCACACCTTTTGGGAACATGGAACTATTTGTGTTGTTCAGAGGTTCTTGGCATTTGTCAAGACTTGCTGCAGGCCGGAGGGAAACTGCTATGTGACAACTAAATTATCTCCTCATTCCAGTTTACCAGAGGGTTTCAGGCATGTTTCTATTGTGTTTTCATATCATTGCATTGGAAAAATCATCATTTTCATTCTTTTTTTTTACTGTAATAAACCGTTTGCATATCACTTTTACCTCAAACTTTTATTTGGTTTAAGCTTCGAAGTGCACAAAATGTTGAAAGACATGACTTAGGCTTTTAAGATAAAAAGGTAGACATAGCAGTTTACTTGTGCTGCTAAGTATTAAACAACATCAGAAAATAATTCAAAGGTACAACAAAGATTTAGAAATCCAGTAGGACTCAGAGCCAAACAGTCCCTCTGCAAGTTAAACCTCTTTTTTTATGTCTGTCTGTCCTTGATTCAGGGATCTGCAGCAGTCATCACAATCTTTTTCACCATTCAGCCTTCCTTGAATTATGTTACAAGGCAGATAATAAAAGGTTTCCTGATTAAAGTGTTTGTTTTTCTGCATTGGATTTCTGCAAAACCTCAAACTGTTATGAAATTCACCTTTTTGGATCTGTGTTTTCATATTCAGTTTCCTTAGTATGCCATTTCTTTTACCAAATCTCCCACTCACACTGGTGGAATCTGACTTCTCTTTGACCCAATCTTAATTGCATTCAAATTCTCCATGGGGAAAATTAAACTTGGGTATAAGGATTTTATGTCTCTGCTGTATGAGTCTTGAGCAAATGTGTTTTTAATTAGGTTAAAAGAAACAGAAGGTCTGTAGATTTAATCAAGTTTGTTTGCAATCTGGCAATTTTTCTTACCAAAGATGTAGAGATGCAGAACTCTCAGTTCCGTGTGATTTTTTTCTCAATTCTTATACAATTAATTTAATGTAAATAACATTTTGTTGAAATGCGAGGAAACAGAAACAGAAAGGAGTTAGTGAAGCTCCTGCCTACAACAGTCCTTTTTGACTTTTCTGTCCAATATTACACATTTTTCAAATAATGAAGGGTTTCTTTTTTTCTAACCTAAACACTTTTTTGTAGAATAAAAATTCTGATTTTAAAAATGGTAACTTCCAAAGAAGTAAGGTTTTTCAAACTTTCAATCCATACAAATGCAAAACATTTGTTTTACTTTGGTTAAGATCAATGCTATTTGGTAGACATTTTCACTGTTTAGGCCCTAGTCAAATGCAACCAAAAGGTGGGCTGAACTGCACACGTACTGTGTGTTTTTGGGTTGTCTGTGGCCCCGGAGGCTCGTAGGGAGAAGCGGTCACATCTTAAGGGGAGCACAGGTGTGTCTGAACGTTCTCTTGAGGCTCGTAAGGCCACCTCAAGGTACAGCATGAAAATGGAGCACACCAGTGTCATGCATAAGTACACTGCTGCGTGTCATCTACTTCACCCTAACTTACCCACATGTGCTGTGAAAGTATTTGCTACGACCTTTTGCTTGCAGCATGCCTGTAGAAAAAAGTGTGCATAAACATTTTGGCGCTACGGGCTCTAGCGGTCTTCTAGTGTACTTTGTTAGTTTGTGCAGGCCACCTTCAGACCTTGAACAGGTTTGCTCGTTTTTCCCCCACAGACTGCCCGTTTCCACCCGTATGAGCATTTGTGACTAAGGGTTTAACTTCTTCTTGTTACAGTTTTGCTTCTACAGAACATTTATATTGGACTTTGGTCTTATAGTTCAATGAAATTGACCAAAGCAAAGCAAAATGCAAAAAAAAAAAATGTCTATAGTCAATAAATTAAATTAAAAAGTAACAGAAGATTGAGAAAAAAAAAACCAAAACCTTTCCCAAAATAGTCCAGTGTCCTCCTGATTCTTCTGATTGAGAGCAAGTTGACCACTGTGTGTGGTTCAGCGAAACAGGCCCTGCTGTTTAAGTCTTTAATCACAAAGATGCACCAAAAACAATTTAAATGAAAAGGAATTCAGCCTTTGTTACACATAAGTGACTATAACAGCATGCTTTTTATTTGTTTCGGGGTTTATGCAGCTTGTCCATCAGCAACAAAAGAAAATGGCAGCATGTAGTCAAACGACAGGCATCTTTTTGTATAATGAAAAGCCACAGGTAAGAGCAAATAAAAAGCATCAAAAACACGATGGGATTTTTGTGAAGCGTGCAAAGCTGGATGTGATTTTGTGTTGATATTTTTCCACGCTTATATTGATCAAAGGAGCCTTACATAGGCTTTGAAATGGCACCAGTGTTCTCTTGTCGGAAGCTCATTTGAGACTGTCACCGCCTGAGGGAAGTTTACAAAAGAAAGCTCTAGATTTTATGTATTTAACAAGAAGTTTGGCCGTTCTGTCAACATGCTGGACACAGAAATTAACCAGGGAAGGAATGTAATTATGAAATCTGAATTTTAATCATATGCTCTCATAGCTGCTAATATCTAATATTGGCAGTCCACTCACCACCTGGCAGAGATTCTGTAAGCACTTTATTTACATTTTACATAACTATGTGGCGTTATCCAACTGCTGGTGGTTCTCTGAATCTTGGTTGTGATTGCACTAATCTTTCGGTGCAGTTTTCAGACAACATTTACAAGGGATGTAAGATTGTAACATATCTGAAATGTTAAAAAAAAAGAAATAAAAAACACCTGTTGACTACATTGCCATGTCTCCATTAACAATACAAACACAATCTTGCTCTTGTAAGTATACATTTTTATTATTGTAAGCTTTCTATGCCAGAAACACGTCTATTCATATGTGTTCCAGGAGGTCTGCCTCATCATTTTGCTCATTAGTTTCCCACATTTCTGGGCTGTCGTATTTACATCTTTTAATTCCCCATTTGAAAGTTCAAGTACTGAATTCTCCTCATCTCTTAGAGCTGTAACTTTCCAGACAATGCAGTGACAATGATTCTACTAAAACTGCACTAAGTTTTAGTGATGCAATAATTTTTGTTTTTGTTTTAGTTTACATGAAAAGAAAAACTGAAGAAAAGGAAAGCACTTTTAATTCTTCTGCCACTGGAGTACATTTAGGAAATATTAACATTTTGCGTGCAAGATTTTAGTTTTTTTGATCTGAACGACTACAGTCTCTGCTTCTATATGCCCTCCGGGGAGTAAGAGTGCTGGCCGGATGGTGTCACTTTCTATTACCACCTCGCCTGCATTCCTAAAATTAGGGAGGACACGTCTGTAAACATTGCAGGGGACCTCGGAATGAGTGCCAGCAGGAGCTTAAATACAAGGATGGAGGATTGGAAATGTATGTATTAAGTGAAGAATTGTCCTTTCCTGTTTGTTCATCTAATATTGCAAAGCTGCAGAATGATCAGGTTCACATGCAGGGCACTAATAAACTAAGCTGAACTGTTACAAGTTTATACACAGGTCTGCACTGAACAAATCTGCTTTATCACAATTTACTTTGCTGTGGACAGTTGGTGAAACGTGAACTGAACAGTCTCTTTTTCTCAAGTTCTCAAGTACAAACGTTGGGTTTGAGTGTATTACAGAGCTGCTGAGAACCCTTATAGTGTCCGGACGGCCAAACAACCAGTATTGCATTTGCCATGCCTGCGAGTAATGGAAAGAGCTGCATAGCACATGGCTTGAAAGACAAAGAGACATGGAGACAGGGAAATAACTGTTAACTGAGCAGCCAATATCTCTGTCCGTGTCCTTTTTCTACACTGCACTGTGCAGCGTTGTGTGCTAGTGGGAATCAATGTTTGGCACTAGTAATCTGTGGCATCACATCCTGAGTGCCGGCATGGGGAGACACCAAGGTCAACGCTCAGTGCACATAGGGTTAGACAAATAACTGTATAAGAGATGGACAAAGCGTACGGTCACATGGATCTACTGGCTTGCACTGAATTGCTTTGAAGGCAGTTTTCTGCTTTATGGCCTTAGTAACCAAAAATGGGGTCACCAAATCCCAAAAATTGGTAAATGTCCAAGTATGAGAGTTGTTTGAAAAGACCCAAAGTGGCCATAGTTCAGATAATAGTCAACTGTCATTGAAATTTGTTTTTTAATTACAAGCTGCCTTGCTTGTGTATTAATTCATGCACTTTTTAATTTATTTTTATCTATTATTATTTTACCAGGAAGTCTATTTTTGGAGAGAGCCCTGTTAAACTTCTGCTGCTCTACAGAAAATACGTCTTAAAAAAATGACAGACTTTTTCAGTTTTGCCAAAAACTGCATAATCATAATCAAAAGACCACTGGGAATGATTTTATGATAGAAAAAAAATATAATTGGAGTGTTACTTTAAGTTCTGATCCATTGAGATGTTTCCTATACTTTATTCCTGAATGTAAAATAAATAGGAATACAAGGCGACCGCATCAATTTCTGTGTATTGTATTATCTTTTTATTTTAACTACAATAAGACGTTTCTTTTGAGGCTTTTGTTCCCTTTTCCACTTTTTTCTGTTCTCCATTAAAAGCCTTGAAAAAAATCCCTGCCATGTTCTCTGAATCCTTGTTTGTAATCACCTTTTAAACTGGACTCCCACCTAAAAAAGCTGTGGAGTTTCTTTCTTTAAATGAATAAAAAGATCAATAATTATTTCAATAAGAGCCAGTTCGTTAGTGAGTTAGTTTTTAATTAGAAGCTTGTGCTTAATGCACAGTGTGTTTCCACTCATCTGTTCTATCACACATTAGCAGTAGCCTGTATGGTTCAGCAGCATTTAGCTTTCCGCTTAGCAGTTGGATGCTGAACAGATCAAAAGCATTATTGAGAAACGGTCCATTGCATTTCAGGTTTACAAGCAGGATATTTTCCTTTATCTAAATAAAGATTTCACTTTAAGATTACTCAGTTCTAGTGTCTTAAAGATATTCTTTAAGGTGTGACAGCAGGGCAGAGTTACCTTAAATATTACAAGTCAGAGTTGGCCAACTTAAGATTTTAAGGGGGAGAGAGTTGATTTTCCTCCAGTAAAAATACATTTGATGTATAGTAACTAAACTGATTTCCTTAAACAATCCTCATTGTTGTTGTTTTCAATCATTTTTTTTTTCTAATCAACATGTAAAAAGAAGAATTTGCATCTGTATTTACTAATCCATTACAATTCTCCTTTCTCTTTTGACTCAATTTAATCAGGATTACCTTTTCAAAATTCAGTTAATTTAAGTTATTTTACAATAATTTATATTTAATAATTTAGGTCATAAATTACTTCAGAAATCTCAATGTTTAAAATAAAAATAACTGAATGCAGTCTATTAAATACATATTTCTTAATTTGCAAAAACGTCTTTCCTGCAGGGAAACTTGACAAGGACGGTCTGAGAGATAATTCAAAAAACCCCAAAAGTTTAATCTTTTTTTTAAGGAGCATTTCCATAAGAAGATTTTAGACTTTTCACAACTCAAAGTATCATCAAATTGTCTTTTTTTAAGGAAAGTACGATGGAGTTTTATCGCTGCTGCTGTCACTCATATACAAAATGTTTTATTTTTTTCCAACAAAATGACAAACACAAGACAGGTTTGAAGAAATCCTTCAGCGGCATCCCTTCCTCTCTCCCAGCGTGAACTGGATCATCAAAAGGATGCCCCTCTTTGAAGCACTCCGTAATCATTCATTCCAAACAGTTGGGATTTGAAAATGTAAGTGATCAGAATAAAGTTTGAAATACAAAAAGGATTTTCCATTATTATTATTATTGTATTTTTTTGGGATCTTTTGTATTTGAAGTCCTGATGATTCTGTGCACTTTAAAGCAAATGTATCAAATTCAAGGAAAAAAATGTAGTTCCTTAATGAACAGACGCAGCTTGAAAACTATTCTAAAAGCTGTTTTCGCATCATTGTCAACAAACTGTGTTTTTTTTGTATTTTCTTGTCTCTTTATTTAATCAGTTCTATTGTCTAAAAGCTGTTAATGTTCTTTTTGTTAGTATTTTAAGTTCAGTTTTTACCTATAACACTTCACACTGATTGAAGCGCTCCAAGTGGCAGATTAAAGTTGATCTCGAACCCATTTACGTTTGTTTTAATTACTAAACGTAAAAGCCAGATTTTTGATTCAATCTTGTTATTTCTTTTGAAGCAGACCCCACTCCCCTGACCATTCGAATGAGTTTAAACCCAGAGGACAGTTGGCAAACTTTTTGTGTAGCGCACCATCTCCGGGAACACACCTGGAGCCATCTGATGGCAGAGGGGGTAAAAAGCTGCCTACGGTCAAGGAAACGGAACCAGAGCATTTGAATGTACTTTGTCTTTAACAGTAAAGTAGGGTAAGTATGTTGTGCTGACTAATTCCTCCACTTTGCTTTAAATTTGTTTTATTGTCTATTATAAAATCACTTATTATAAGGAACCTTTGTTTTTAGTAATTTTTATTATATTTTTCAGTTTTAACCCTTGACCTTAATACATAAAAAGTAAAACCTTTTCTTCTTTTTCTGAATTATTATTGGGGTTTTTTCCCACAAAACATTTCATTTGAGGGGATTAATCAAAAACCCACATGGATCCATTTATTCTTTATTGTGCACGAGCCATATGTTAAAAAACAAAACGACCCACCAATGCGTCAGTGTGAAGCAGTGTTATGCACACAAAACTGCAGAAAAACCACATCAAACCACATGCTGCTTATCAGTCAAGCCCTTTTCCCTTCTTTAGAAGCAGCTTCGCCTGCTTTGTTCAACAGAATTGCTCAAACTCTTGTCAATAAAAGTCCCAAATCTCTAAGTCTTGGTGTCTTTTTGTGGGCAGACATGTATTAGAATAATCCGCTGTGAGTTTCTTGACTCACAGATCAAACATCATGCATTCACCACAAATATAGGTTTCATTTAAAAGCTTTACACACATTTCCATTTAACTCATTTGATCAGTAATATTTTGATCTTAATTTTGAAGCTACTTTATAGTTTTCTGACATATTTGGCATTGGATATTGGCATTAAAAACGCTAATCCTTTTTATGTAAGCTGTTATTTTTAAATGAAAAAGCTCTATGAGGGTCATCAAAGTGAAACAATGGGTCGAGAAAGAGACCTTATTTGTTTAAAAATGCTGCGTTGAGGTGTTTTTACATGGTTTCATTTCAGCTGTGTGTCCCTATCACAGGTGCAGCTGACAAGTAATAATGACGAGGCTATTTTTAAGACACACACTCAGCAGAAAGCTCAAAAACCTGTGCAGGTGCGACAAAATAAATTACCTTCAGATGGACCCCAAAACCCCCCCACACACAGACGGGAAACCTGTAATGTTGCTGATTAGGTTATTTTTGGACTGACAAGATCATCTTGAATTATCTTACAAAAGGACAGGTTCTGTAGAAACATATTAGGATCGTTTTTGATTCACTTTGCTCTGACATTTCTGCTATTTTAAACTTGCAAGACTCGTCCAAACAAAAGCCACTTTAGTGTGTTCTTGGACAAATAAAAAACTAAGAAGAACTAGTAAGAAACTTACTATTTTTAAAATTTGATTTAAAATGTCAACTTTTGTTTCTTTAAAGTTTTCTTCAAAAGTTAAGCTTTTGACAACGTTTTGTGTTTTTACTGAGGTCATTGACTTCTAATGGTGTTTATATCTGGACTGTCCACTACATGTGTTTCCATGTTGTGGATGAAACTCACAATTTGACCTAACAGTTTGAAAACTGCAAGACCACTATCTTGTTGTGGTGATGACACAAATTTCTTTTGTATGTTCAGGAGCATCGAAATGTTTACTGCATCGGATCCTCTGCAAGAATCATCCGTCTTGTATTTTCTCTGACTTTTCTAGACCCAAACTACTCTGCAAAGAAAGCTATTTTCCAAATCTGTGATCTTATCTATCACAACATTAGCTCTGCTCCATTTACCACGACAGATTATGACAGATGTCAAATCATTGTGTCAGTCTTTCACTTTTTATTTTTTAAGTTGAGAGAAAAGCATCAAGAATTCTAGACTCTTTCACCTGAGAAAGCTTCTCATTCCAGACTTTTTTTTCATTAACTCAACCCTCAGACTTGACAAGGCTTATTATCATCCAAACCACAGCTGCAAACCACTCCAGTTAAATCTGCTCACTTAAAGCTATTAAAAAATAAGTAAATTGAGTTGATCCTCACTTAAAAAAAATCAGATATGGAGTATTCAAATTATTCCATCCTTTGTTTTCTTTTAAAAATACTCTTGTATCATTTCTTGAAAAAATAAACAGCTTTTAATAGAAGGATTCACATTTTTATTCATGATAGTTTCACCTTTTGTTATTTTAATTTTTAATATGTAAAAACAGTTTTTTATCAGCAAGTCAAATATGGAAATGTGACAAATGAATCCCGATTAAAGGAGTTGCGCCGAGTCAGAAGTTGATCCAGATTTTAAACAACACCCAGAAGTACGTCGCCCGATTATTACAGACAATCGTAAGTGAAATTTGCCAACCTTAGTCTGAACTAGACCTCGTGATTGGGGTAGGGATGCAATTCGATGTGATGGCCGATTGCTATGAAGTCCAAACCGTCATAAAGAACTACAAAGGCTGAGAATACAAACAAAACGCTTCAATGAATTTAACACTGAATCACTGTCGAATGATAGACAGATCTTTAAATGTTCTCAAAAATGATCAAAGCAGAAACATTTGTTTTCAATTCAATTCAGTTAAACAGTTACTGTTTCTTGATTAAAATGACACAAAATTGCTGTTTTTTAAAGTGTGATGCTCCCTGATAAATGTGCTGTCCAACAGACTAAACTTCAAAGAAATGTTGCTGCAAAAAACAAACAGATCCATCACAGGCTCTTGTCTAACTTATGTAATGTATATTATGTCACTTCTGGGTTTAAGCATGCACTGCAGTGGCATGCTTCATGTTCATTCTGATCTATTTTATTAGGCAGGCAGTGTGAATGATGAGTGGAATAATGTGTGATGCTCAGCTGTCCTGTTGGTTTACATGCAACAACTGGACGGCTAACAATCAAGAAAAAAACTGAGCTTCTATTAAATAAATGATTATCAGGAAGACGTAGGAAGCAGATGTGAATATATTAACAAGTGTCACAGATAATCTGTTCTTCTTAATAAAAAAACTTTTTTTTTTGTTTTGTTTTTCTGAGAAGGAATACATTTTTGTTTATGAGCACCCAAGCTTGTAGCTGGATTAAAAACTCTTCACAGAAAGAAGTGGAGGAGATGTAATTTGTCATTTCATTGTGCTTTAATTATTTCCTGGCAACCTTGTAATGAAAAATGATGTTGCTTTATTAAGAAAAACTGCTGCGCTCCACAGACAGCAAACCAACACGCGTCTGGCATTGATAGTGCAACATGTTAGCTGTCCAATTTGAGAATTCTATTCAGTACTGGTTCATTCGCCCAATCTGACAGCAATTCTTCCAATTTCATCTAGAGGACTTGTTCTCCACCCCAAATTTGAACTACTGAATAGGTAATTAAAGAGCAAGCCTGCCTGAATTTCTCTGATTGGACAAACACATGTCAATGCTCATCACTGCAAGTGTCAAAGAAAAAGAATATCCTGGTTTAGTTTGCTTAGTAATTAGATGGGGTCACTTGTAAAGTGAGACAGGTTGAAATCAAAGCACCATAAAAATCTGGAACAAAAATCTAATTGAATGGAAAAGAAATAATGCTGCTTTTGGGTAGAAATACTTTAGATATTGGACTCCGAGGAAAAAAAAAACATGCAGTGGAGAGATATTGACTCCTTCTCTTTTATGGACTCCAGTTAATTGGCTGGCCACACCCAGGAAGGAAGCCACTTTAACCATTCAATAAATAATAACAGAGAACAAAAGATTCAAGTTTCTTGAAACTTTGCATTTAAAGTCGTGTAAACAAAAACAGACATAAATAAACAAACAACTCAAATCATTACAAACCAAAAGGCAAGCAAACAAATCCTAATCCCTTGCACTTCCTGTGCCCACCTTAAAACAGGAAGTGAATGCCTTGGAAACCTTTTTGTCCTTTGGGCACCAGGAAGAGGAGGTGTGAAGCATAACAAAATCAATAAGCAAGTTTAAACGTGTGGTGTTTGTTCTGTTCCTTCATGACATTTCTATAAGTGCTGAACAAGAGACAGGTGACAAGTAGATACAGCTACTTTGTCACAATTACCTTTTAACAAGAATGTCCTGGTTTAAATCCTGACTGGTTTCTTTCTGAGTGGAGTTCCCATGATTTTTCCTGGCAAGCACTGGATTTTTTGATTGAAATATGAATATAGTGTATGAGTTTTCAGTATTTGAGCTAAATACTATGTGATCATGATTTTACAAAAGTAAGCTAAGAGGTGGGAAAAAACAACATTTTCAATAATGAAAAAAAAGTTAGGTAAAAAGTTTGCAGGAAGTACAGTTGTAATATAATGAAGTTGATCACAGAGACAAAAAATAGTTCAAAACAAGGCAGAAAATGTGTTTATTTCTGTTGTAAAGTTATGTCATTTTACTCTACCAGTTTAAAGACCCACTCCAATCACCTTTGGAGCTTTTTAAATGTTCCTGTTTGTCTTTTCCTTTTGTTATGCCGTTTTTAGCCACACTCAACCTGTGCTGTTTTCTTGAACATAGTTTCTGCAGAGCGGCAGTGGT
Organism: Adrianichthys oophorus; assembly: GCA_036245035.1. NCBI lineage: Eukaryota > Metazoa > Chordata > Actinopteri > Beloniformes > Adrianichthyidae > Adrianichthys > Adrianichthys oophorus. The sequence continues at coordinate 18,557,614 of BSAI01000201.1, read as the reverse complement.
TTATCAGAAAGTCACCTCTGAGTTGTGGGGGCGGGACTGTAGTAAGCCCACCCACTCTGCCCATAAACCATGTTTACATGCTCTCCTGTGAGCTCACGGCCCCCCACAACCCCAACCCAACATATCTGGTGCAACAAAAATGGTGAGCAATATTGGCACTATCCAGCCATATAGTTTTGAGCCAGATGCCAGCTCAGACGAGGAAAACAAAGATGTACACTGACTAATTTGTCTGCACATGAATGCATCAAAATGGAGCGGAGCAGGGAGCTTGTGGCCTGTCGGCTGTCGCTTCTACGTCAAAGCTTCAAGCTTTTTACAGCGGCATTTTTTCGTATGCTCCTGGTTCACAACCATTTGACTTAAGAAAGACTGTAGAAGAAATGTAATTTTAAGCTTAATTTATATCTTCCATCATCATAAAAATGTCACAAGAACATGTTAAAAACACCAAAGCACCATTTTCATTGGAGTGGGTCTATAAGATCACGTATTTCTACAAAAAAGACAAAAAAAAATAATAATGTCACCAAAACAAAGAAAATGAAAGACAAAACTTTTGGATGGTCAGTAGATCGTAATTTCCATTCTAGAAATAGGATGTTGTACTGGAAATGAGCTGTTTCGAATGTTAGAACAGCTTAAACTGTTAGTTCCCATAGACCCTTGGGCCCGTCCATGTTTTGCCTCTGTCTTAGGAAGTTTTCTTCTGGGACAGGTCTGGGATCAAACAACCAAAAGTAAGACAAATCATACTCTCTGTAAATTTTTTGTCTGATTCCCAATCTTTTAGGAACTGGAACCATCATTTTTTGGTATAAAAAAAAAAATGCCTAAAACATTTCTTCCATTCCATTTGGTTCTGTCTGAAATGGCAGAGAAACACAAACTCATGCATGTGCTTGTTTTGAAGCAAAATTGTGCAGTACTTGCCATGGAAATATCTGATTTGATCAAGAGAGTGATGGTGCAGTCTTTTATAAATAGTTCCCTCTAAAAGCTGAAAAACTCTATTTGTTATTGATTAGCTGTCAGCACATGTTAAAGCTCACTGTCGCTGGTGACACAATCTGGTCACACTGTTAGGTTGAGCCCCACAGAGAGTTAGACAGTAATGCAAAAAGGCAAGCTCTTTTTTTTTGCGCTCGCTTTGTGACACACATTGATACACACATGCAAAGTTGAGATTATATAACTTGTTTCACCCTCACATCAAAGAAGAGCACACAGACCTTGAAGAAAATTATATTTCTATTAACTTGGATTTATGGAATAGTTTTATTACATCTTTTTTTAAGAGAAAGTCCTAATTTTGACAAAACTGATCATTCATTGATTGTTGGAGATTGCATGAATATTTATAGAAGTCATCATACGTTTAAAAATGTGTGCTACAATTTCACACAACCCAGTCTGTGCTCTTTCTGTATGTCAAAAACAATTCCTTACATGTAGATTTAGAGCTAAAACAAATAAATTGGCAGTTCGTCTGTTTATCCGTGCAATATCCCCTACATCCTGTTTACGTGCAACTTTCCCACGACATTTTCTGGGAAGATGCTGTCACTGACGACTGCATTTCAACCAAGTCTGGAATGAATTCCTGCCATGGACAATAAATGCTCCTAGTCCTAAAGAAATATTTACAACCAAACAACACATATAAAAAACATGAAAAGCTTTAAATAAAAATAAAAAAAGTATTTAGCAAACATAAGGCATCTCTTTTATTTTTTCTTTTTACATTAACCTGCAGTGTTCAGAATTTACCAAAGTTGACAGTGTGCCATAAAAAAAGAGTTTGGCTACATGTGAACAACCATTTTTTTGTTGCTTAATTGCACAAAGCACACTTATTATACAATTTTTCCAATATTTTTTATTTATCTGAAACATAGTATATGCTTCTTGTCATGTTTGCTTGCAAAAAAGAAAGTTGCCTTACCATGCTTTTATTAAAAGGACTTTGTGACTTTGAAACTGTAACTGTAAATTGATCTTCTATATTATTCTCCAGTAAACTGATATTTATCTGTCAGTTTTCTCTGCATTCCTCTCAGCTTTGGTCTTCAGGATTTTCTAATATCTCAGCTCTTGTTGTCACTCCTGTTTTATTTAAATTTTAATTGGCTGCCATTCATGAGTTAATTACTTTTTTGTTCATTCTAACATTCACTCTGGTATATCTAACATCTCTTTTTTAAATCACATAAGAACAGTTATTTATTTTCTAGCGCTAAATGTCCTTCTGCACTGACAGCAAAAGAACAAAAAGTTTGTTGTTTTCAGACAAATTGTTTTCCCTTCTTTCTTCTTTGTGTTGAGATATCTTATCTTATCTTATCTTATCTTATACCAAATGCACAGTTGCGTCAGAACAATACAAACTAGTTTCAGCGACAATTGATCATTTTATTCTTACATGTTTAAAAAAAAACCATGCAGAAATGGTTTAATTTGCCCAACGACTCACACACGTTTTTTTGATTGGTCCCTTAAAGGTAAAAAGTTTGAGCACCATTGATCCAAAGGAACTTTTGTCTTACTTTTGTCAACTATTGAGTTAGAAAAACCTTCATAGAAGAAATAGTGGTAATCAAATGTTAATACTCTCATGTCTTTTTGCAGCTTAGATTCCTAATTCAGTGTTAAATGTTTTAAATAAAATGCATTTTGAAAAGAAAGTCATCAAAGAAGAAATGACACATGAAAAAGTTATTTCTCATGAATGTACATCGACAAAGATAAATGTATGAATATTTGCTGCAATCAACATTTCATTTATGATATTTCTGCATCTTCCAGGACACATTGTGCCGTTTTAATTAGAATAGCTCACGGGACACAGGTGGTTCAGGCGCCTGGGTTGTTAGAAAGTGATCTGTCAGGAGAATTGAGGGGGAAAAAAAACACAGTTGCATTTTAAACTGAAGGTCAAGCTCCACATCAAGCGTGGAGCAAAGAGGAGAGTTTAACAGAATACCTCATTTTGTTTTTTTTTTTTCCAGTTCACTTACAAACCCCAGATGGTTGGACTTTATCACAGCAGTTTCTATTATGACCAAACGGTAAATTGGCAAAGAGCTAAATATAGAACGAACATGTCATTGAGGTCCGAGAACTGTATTGTCTGCATGCCATGTTTGTCAATTTATTGAATAAAAAACTTTCAAAAATCAAGATATCTGAATTAAACACCTGTAAAGCAAATAGAATAAATCTCAATCTACATATACTCTAAATCATAACTAGTATTATTGCTCTATATCACTCTATATATATTGTTTGAAAGAACTATTGAGATGAATGAAAAATGAATCAGTGAGTGAATAGAAGTCATTTATTATTTCTAACTTTACATTTAAAGCATAAAAAAAGAAATGTCTATAATATCTGCTTATTATTTATAAAATTTTACTTGGTGGCAAAGTTTTGCAGCGAAATGGGATTGGAACATTATTAATACACATTTCCTAAAATGACCATACCAAATAACCACTTTTTTTTTTTTTTTACCATTTGTATTGTGGGAGTATAATCTCTTTTAAAAAGGGTTAGGGTTCAAATAAAGCTGCAAAAGACAAACACTGTGCAAATAATATAGATTTTTAATATACTGGTGTCTTTCATCAATGTGTTTCACCTTAAAACTCCTTTAATGTAGGTTAGGTTTTTCAGAATAAAAGCCTTTTCCATTATCAAAAGATTTTAGTAGTGGAAAGTCATAAGCTTTAAAGTCAAAAATGCTAAGCTGTTTATTTTTGTTTCTATTAGTACAATTAAATAGAATTGTTTTTTTAGGTAGTTTTTTGTTTAATAAAATGCTGGCAAAATGGGAGCTACTTGGTGGTGCAGTGGGTAGTGCTCCTGCCCAACAGCAAGGAGGCAGAAGTTCAAGTCCCAGCTATGACCTTTCTTTGTAACAACAGCAGCCAAGTTTGGGTAAAATAGACCCATTACAAAGCAACGAACCGTACCTCTTGGGGGGCCCCCATCGGTTGTAGGTCCATAAAAAAGTGTACAGACAGGTTGGGTGGAGCCACTGTAGCCACCCGTTGATTGGCTGAAACTGATGACGATTTATTGAGAGCACCAACTCATCAGGTAACATTTTTTCTTCTTTATGGCTGTATTCCTATTAGGCACCCGCAATCGTCTTTCAAACAACATTACCTTCCTGCTATACACGATGTGCCAGAAGTAAAGAAATAAAAAGACGAGCTGCTGGATGACCTCCATTGTTGTTGCTTTTCTCATCATCGCACTACAATGGCACAAACAGCTAGCGGTCTACACCACACAGGCGCTGTGAAAACAAACCGCTCAGTGAAAGCGAGGCTCAGCTGAGTCGAAAAGCTCGCCAGAATGAATTGGACCGTACCGTTCCACTCCTAGCCAGACTGTACCGGACCACTCAGTGGAATCAAGGGTAAAGTCTATTGGACTAAAATGTATTCAACTGATTTAGTATTTAACCTTACGGAATAATGCGTCTACAGAATAGTAGCTGAAACGTGGCAAACTGATGAAAGTAACTTGATCAAGTCCTTTTGGAAAACTCATTATGCAGTGTGACAAGTGTTCAAATAACTGGCTGTTAATATCCCAAAACCAGTGCATACTTATAGTGGTGGAAACATGATTTATTTCAGGTAAAGATCAATCTGTTTTTTAACAATAGAAAAACCTTGAAGGCCCCAAAAACTAGAATTTCCATTTTGAAAATGCTGTCACAAAACGTGCTGCTTTGATTCTTGATCAAAGTGAATTTCCAGGTTTATTTTCTTTCCATGCTGCTCTCTTGTACGCACATGAGCAACATAGCTCACTCTTTGTTCATAACTCTAAACTATATTCCTGGGTAAGTGTGTTGATGCGTATGTATGTCCATGTAAAGACATATGCGCTTGCTTTGGTTGCCTTAAATAGAAAAGTAGACTCAGGTGAGTTTAAAGGGAGAGCGTTCGCTTCACCTTGCACCATCTGTTTTTCTAGCAGCTCCCTTAGCCAGAAATAAAAGCCTTTCCTGGCTTTTATACAACAAATATGTAAACCAAATGAAACACATTTGAAAGTACAGTCAAACACTGTTCGGAAAAACATGTTGTTTTAAATAGAGAAATAATTTAGTTTTAAACAACAACTGTTTTTTAATGACAGAACAAAAGGAGACAGAGACCTAATAGATGCTCCTCAAACCACAGACTGCTTTGTCTGTGACAACTCTAATCATTCTGTCATGCCCACTGAGAGGTTTTGACATCTACTTGAGCCACCCTGCAAGCCTCCGGGTCCCTAAGAAACATGGATCCTATCTATAATTGTGGTGATAAATCATCGCAAACATAATAGGGCATCTATTACTGCCAACACTATATTAGTGATGGCCCAATCTTCCAGTTTTACAAATAAATGAATAAATAAATTGGAATCAGTCTCTTAGTCAAGAGACAACAGCATTTTTCTTTAAAATGTTCCTTGTGCACAAAAAATGTGTGATAAACTGGTGTTAATTTGTTTTTTAAAGCAGTTTCTTTCAGAATAATATCTATGTTTTAGCTCCGTCTTTAAATATTAAAGTTGGCAGTTAACCCTAAAGTTGAATTTCCTGTTGTTCCTTTTTGAACCTCCATGAAATGGAGACGTGCACAATAAAAACTTGTGAAGGTTTAAAACCCAAAGAAAGACATGCTTTATCTTTCTTTTCTGTGTTTAACTTTGATTTTCCAATGGTACACAAAATGTTTGTACAAAACAACTACAATAAAACATTTCAACTACCATATGTGAGCTTAGAAGAATGAGCAAAAAAAGATAAGAAAAAAATGGATGGATAAATGGAAGATGAAAGACCACAAATTAGAAAGAGAAGAAGGACAAGGAAAGGGGAACAAAGTGCACTTGTGGAAGAAAATATATTTTAAAATATCTGTGGTGAGAGGTTGTGGAATAAAATGGTTTAAAGTATCTAAATGAGTACAAATGTTATAAAAATCTATAAAATCTTTAAAATATTAATCTAAAAAAAAACGAAAAATTTCAGAAGTTATAGAGTAAAGAATGAGAAACCAAATGCGACATGTATGGACAATTGTAACTCCATGACATTGAGGCTTTTATCTTTAATTTTTTTGTGTCTATGATAGAAGTTAGTATATTTTAGCTTGTAAAATCATATGCAATATTGTATAGTTGGGAATTTAACACTTTTATTTTGCATTTGAAAAATAAAATTCTGTAGGTTCAAGAAATCTTACAAAACATGCTGCATCACTTTGAATAGAGGACTGTCTTTGTAGGAATATTTGTGGAAAGTGATAATTGATGTAAATGTATTAATTGTGCTTTTAATGAAATACCTGCTGTTTTGGAGAGCCTCAGATCACAGTCCTTTAGGGATGCCACGATTCTTGCTTTAAAACCAAACTGTGTAACGCCATTAAACCAAATCGTAGGGGAAGTGAATTGATGCATGGCATACCTGAAAGTTTATGCTGAAAGTGTCAAAAATGCTAGATTTAAGAAATATTTTTAGTTTATATGAGCCAACTGAAAGGTTTTTCATCATTGTTATTGTTACTTGCTTATTATTATTATTATTATTATTATTATTGCTTCTTTTTAAATACAGAAATGTCAAATTAAAACAACTGTGACCCAAAAACCCAGCTTTGAATCAAACCATGAAGAAAGTTTTTGGTTGCATCCTGATGTCCATCTGTGCAAAAGTGACAAATTTGTGGGATTCTTTCTCTTGATTACCGACACTCTGCAGAAAAAAAAAAAAGTTCCACGGGAATTAAAGCTAAAAGTTAGCTTCAAATTTTAAATCTTGCTGATGAGTTGACCAATCCGCAAAAAGTAGCATTTTAACAAGTGTCAAGAGTGTGATCAACCACCAAGGTAAGAAAAATATTTATTTTTTCTATTCTTTTTCTTTTCTTATTTTTTTTGTTTATGAATTAATTTAAAAAAAAGTCCAACTTTAAAATGTTTAGTTGTTTTTATTTTTACTGAAACATTATCATTTTGTGTGGTGAAATTCAGGCTTATCAAACAATGCCCTAGTTGTCTCTGTAGCTCATTAAAGTTTTGCTCAAAGGACTGGGACTCTGCTGTAAAACAGATCCAGACTGAATATTTGTGCATAATTATGAGACACGACAGATGATGTGCTTTCTTCTTCTCCCCACTGATTCAATATTCATTAATTGATAAAGCATTCAGACAGGATTTTCTTTTTCCATCTGGGGAAAGAGGTGTATGCAAGTGTTTTTCCCACAGACACAGTGGTTGACCGCCACGTGCAGTAAAAGTAACTGACATTGGTCCACGGGTGCTAGAAACTATGAGCTCACTGACAATCCATGCGCTGCGGTGCTGTGTCCCTGTGTCTGCTGTCGGTGTGAATCTGCCTCCAACATGTAAGTTAAGAGGAAATGTCAGATATGCACAGTAACAGCAAGGACATTGTGACACATTCTTGCTTCTGTGGCCACAATAAACTCAAACTAAATACCACAACATTTGACCTTATTGAAACTATTTTGTAGAGAATACATTTCGTTGAAGTGAATCAAAACCTTGGATTGTTAAATTAATGTGTGGAAGGGTCGTGGATGTATGCTGGGATCATTGAAATAAATAAGCTGATTCATAAATAGTATACAGATAGACTTTGCAGTACAGCTGTGGATCCATAAAATAGCCAGAAAGCGCTAAGACTCAAAAGGAATCTTTATTAAAAAAAGTTTGACAAAAAAGAGCCAAATAAAACAGTACAAAGTAGCTGTGTAGTCCAATACAATACTGAATTATTTTAGTTTTGCTGTCAAAAATAAAGATTCTAGTAAACAGCACAAAGTCTTAGTACAAACACAACTGCATACAGTTCTAATCGACCATTTAGTAGGTTAGGGTAGAGTTTTACAGAGTGGACCAGTAATCTCTGATGGTCAACTGGGGTTTACTCCACCCAACTCAAAAACAATCTGCAAATAGAAAATTGTAGGAAAAGAGTAAATACAAAGTTGTGTTGAGCCCAACAATAAAAAAAAAAAAAAAAAAAAATCCCAACTGCTGCACAAATGTCAACTTTATTAAAATTGTGAACAGATTTGAAAAAATCATTTGAAAAAACTCTTACCTTGCATGGGTTCATTTTTAGTGTAAAGTAGAACTTTTTTACATGGTCGTCAGTAGAAAAATGCTCAGTACTACAACCAGCCTCCAGTGGTCATTTGAAGAACTGCAGCCTTTGATTCATTCAGATTGGCTTTAAACTAAAAAAGGAAAATAGAGTTCTTGGTTAGTAATAATAAGATTTGCCAAAATATTTAAATGGAGTTCTTCATACTTTCGAAGTTTATGGGGAAAAGTTTCAGTAAAAGTGACAATAGAAAGCTCTGCTTAATGAACTTTTTTACTTGTGTTCAGTGGCAGGCTAGAGGTTTCAAAACAACTTTTTTGTATATTAAACTTAAAAGCTCCTCAATGCTTACTAAAATATAGTTTGCTTATGTACCAGAGCCTTTTGTAGCATCAGAAGAAATAATAAAATGTATCTCTGACATGTTTGTTTATTTTCACAATGTTTTGTGTGCATTACATTTTTGTCTCTTTAAAAGGAAATATTCATAATGGAAGAAACCAAATCAGTTCATTAAACTTTTTTAACTGACATTAGTTTTACAACATAGGTTGTTTTTAATTAGTTTTCTTTACCATAGCAGTCAATTACATTTGGAGAGTGAAGAAACAGAACAAGGAAATGGGTGGTTTAATAAAAGATAAGTGGAATGAATTTTTGCTCCATTTAAAAATCAAGCTGGTACATTTTAAATTTTACCACATTTTAAAATGCTGCTCATACCTGCTTAAAAAATGAAAAAGTAAAAAAGTAAAACTGGCCATAACAGGCCTAAAATACCAATTTAGACGTGTCCTATAGTCTGTACAGCTTTAGAACTACAAGGTAGAATGGACTTATATTATTCCAATGGGTCTACTTACTCTGAACTTGACTCAACAGAAATTTTGTTCAAAGTGTTTTTACTGTGCCTATTTGGTAAGTTGAAAACCACAAACTCATGCTAATAGATGTAGTTATAGTGTGTATCTAGCCTTTGCCTAGAAATAGATGGGATCAGCCCCAGTGATTCCAGTGACCCTAGTTAGGATGAAGAAAGTATAGATAATTGATGAATGGATGGAAGGCAAACGGAAATACTCCCACAGCAAAGTTTCACTTTACGAGACCACCCTTTAAAAGGTATATTTTCACTTTGCAGTGCAATGTTGTCTAGAAATAGAAAACTTTTGTAGGGTTTTAATAAAATAATGAATGCAATCATATAAAGATGGCGTTGCATTTTTATCCAGCATCATATTTTTTAAATGTATTGTGTATAAATGTGTGACTTTTTTAACATTATGGACAGGAGACTACAGATAAAAACAGGTCTTTGGCAAATTCTGGCTTTTTTTTTTCTACATTGTGTCATAATGTGCTTTTTTAAAGTGTGACTGTACTCTTTTAAATTTTTTTTAGCATTTGGTGATAGGCATTCTTGAATTGCGGCTATAAACAAAAATTAGTTTTGATTTAAAAATCAAAAGGTAAATTGAAAGGCGTGCTGCTGAACTTGAATGGAAGAGAAACTCATTTTCTGCATGTGCATGGTACTCCCTGTTGGGAGTAAACTCTGGCCATCAAGCCAAACCAAATTCATAAAGCACCGGGAACGTCTGCTGTTCCTCCAAGTACAGGTGAAGATAAATCTTTAGAAAGAATATTTTTATGACTCACTTACACATGCATAAAGACTGGAGGAGAGTGTTTGTGACAACCTGAATGCTCCAGGGTGTTTATGCTGAAACATTTATCCTTTAACATGGATGAACTGCCAATAGTATTACCGCTGAGAGTGGAGCTGACCTGTGAGCCCCAGGCTCTATGAAGCATGCCATCATCCTTCCTTCTGAAGCGTTGGCAAGTTATTAGGACAGGCACTGGCAGAGGGCAGAGGGGTGACAACAGCACCATGTGATATGTGAAGAGGAGGCAAAAAGTAAGGACTGAATGGATTTATTAATAGTTTCCCAAATATTTCATGAAATGACAATATTTTGCAGATTTTTTTCTATCTGATGCTGACTTGCTCAGTTAATAGCTAATGGTGTGAGTAAAAACAAATAAAGAATGTTTTCTTATGAAAAACAAAGGCTTTTAAAGGGCCAAAAAAAATTGACATCATTTTCTGTCAACAGTGTGTTTTCTAAGTAGGTCAATGCCACATACCGCAATTTCAGTAACACACACAAGTGCATATATAATGTACATTGACTGCTTCACTGAATATGTCATGCTTGTACATACAAATAATGCAAGATGGCATGCCGACGGCAGAAAAATGTATTTGTTTGACCAGTACATTTCCACAGCTGGCCATAGCAGTCTGGAGCTCTTTGAAAGCATGCTTTTGTGACTTTAGACAAACATCTCACTGCATAACACTACATGACTGGCAGACTGCAACTCCACATAATGCAACTTTTTCCAATGTGAATCTAGCTGCCCCCATTTAACTGAGCCTGTAAAGACTACATTACCAAAAAATGACAATTTACATTTATGCATGATTAACAAACTGTATATTTTTGACATTTATGCACAGGAGCTTGTTGCCTTGCATTCTCCGTTTTTTTGCAAGCATGCTGAGAGACAATTATACAGGAGAAGTCATGCAGATGCTAATTAGAGCTTATGTTTGTTGTTAAAATAGCAGACTTTCAGGAACTGCTGACATTCATGAATGTTTATTTCATTTTTTTTCTTAGCCATGTACATGAGGCATCTAATTTTGACGATTATTGCTACTTTTGAAGCAAATAGAACAGAGGTCCTGAAAAAGTAAAAGAAAAAATATCAAGAAAGAGGTGGAGGAAGTACATAATCAGAAGACATTAAAAAATTACCATTACATTTTCAACAGCTATGACTTTTCGTTTTAATTTTAGATTTGGCCAAAATTCTGTGACACCAAGTCTTTCATATATCAGAACAAAGCTGTAAAAGAAAAGGCTCGAACAAGATTGGTGAGATTTGCACTGCTTAGGCATTTTGCACCAAGCCTCTTCCAAGTACATGCACTAGTATTGGGTCGCAACAGACCTGTGTGACGACCATATGCTAAAAACTCATGTTCAGCGCATTCTTGAATGCGCCACACATGCCCAGAGCGTACCGGTACATTGCTTGAGTGTGCAGGTGTATCCTTGTATAAAGATTTGCGCACAAAAACAGGTCAAGTACCAAGCATCTCATTTTGTATTTTTATATTTCACATTACTGAGCAAAATGTAAATGCAAATTGCTGTGTATTTCTGCATTTTTTTTCAGGGGAACTAAACTCCCAACAGAGATTGTGTACCAAAACACTTCCAGTGAGACTACATGTTTAAGAGGATAAATGCAGATCGCATCTAAATCCATATTTAGGAACGATGTGATCATCCTCGTGCTATATTTAAAATCCGGGAGGAGCGGGAGGTCAACGCATGTGATGTGCATTTTATCTGAACCCTTACTTAATTTTTCATCCACTCTCTTCCCTGAGATGTCTGCAGTGGTAAGGTTTGGCTGAAGATGAACAAAACTGATTTGACAGAAAACAGGAAACCGGAGGGCTGTAGTCTGGAGTTTGCTGAAGCACATTCACTCACCCCTGAACTGTACACGAAAGCCCGGCATCGTCGTGGGTTTTGGAAAGCAGATCTAAAAGACTAACACATTAAAATATTAGCACTACGATGGAAACTCGGGGAAAATAATTTTGCACTTTGGAAACATATGCTTAAAATGAATAGTTTGGGTATTAAAAAAGCGAATACTTGTGTTTGACAATTCACAAAACCTTTTCCAAAGAGGTCGAACAGTACTGTATTTTCTGCACTATAGGGCCCCAGATTATAAGGCGGATCATTAACTCATAAAGACCCAGACCCATTTTCCCTCAAAGATAAAATGATTGGGAATATACCACAAACCAAGTGGACCACAGAACACATTTCTGATATTTTTCTTTTACAATGATGTCACTGTGGGTTTTTATGGGTAATGAATGGTTTATTTTTTTACTTTGAATGCATTAAATGTGTCAGGTTTTTGAATTGTCCCTCAGTCACCAGTTTCAGGTTAATGATCAACAGCTGTTTTCATTTCTGTTAATTACCCTCAGCCTATTCTAGTGTCTGGTTTCCAGTTAATCCTTCTCAGGTCATCGGTTTTGTTATGCTCTGTCACCTTATTGTTTCCCCCATGGGTTTTTGTCATGTTTAAGTTTGTTTATTAAATGTTTAAGTTTCCACCACCAAGCCTGGTCTCCTGCACTCTAGGTCCTCCACCACCACTTCTGTGACAAAATGAGACAAAAGAGTCACAAACATTAAGACTTTATTAACCGCATTCACACTGTAGAACTGGTTTTGGGCCCAATCCAAATTCTTCCCTTCTCCCTACCACTCCATTTGTAGGGGCATTTGTGGTGAAAGTGGTGTTCGAGGACTATACCCTCGAGGCGGAGGGATACAGAACCCTCTGCAGCGATGGAGTTCCGTGTCGCGAAATGCCATGGAAGAGAAGCACCTTTTTTAAAACTATAAAACCACTGTTATGTAATTGCTGGAAGCTAACCGGCAACTATTGTTGACGTCATCGAGTGGTAGTGACGTCCAAAATCAGAGACACTATTTTTCTATAACTCTCCGTTTGGATGGATAAATGTAGGGGAAGGGAGAAGTGATAGGGTGAAGGGAGGAAGTCGGATTAGGGCTTGAACATGCTACACATTAGCAAAGTAGTGCACGCCATGTTCACACTGTTGCCACACCACTACGTTGGTACCGCTAACAACACTAAAGTAACAATACCAAGACTGAAACTTATTGGTCTGGTAAAAATCGATGATGTGGCACCCGGTACCAAACGATGCCGGTTTCGGTGCTGCATCCCTATTTGCAACAGAAAAAAAAAAAGATTCTGAAATCGCTAAAACAAACGCTACTGTGACTACACCAACTCCCAACCTTATTAGTAACAAATAAAAAAAAAAAATAACACAGTCCAACATCGCGACACATAGCCACACTAGCCTATCAAAACAACACTCAAACTTGTTAAGTACAACAGGCTGACATTTCCACAGAGCACAGTTTACATCTTAAAATCTCTGCGACTTTAACACAACCAAAATTAATCCAATTTAAGATGCTCTAGATTATAAGACACACGTTTGTTTTTAAAGGCTTTTAAGTGCATCTTATAATGCAAAAAATACAGTATTTGTCTTTATGTTAAATAAATGGTCAATTCTCATATGTACAAATTGGGATTTTAAGCAAAGTTCCACAGCACCACTCCAATGGATTGTATAATGGGCTTCCTCATTACGCTAAAGTTACTTCGACTGCGTTTGAGCCATAATAACCACTCTAAAGTAATAACTTTGGGTCATTAAAATCTGTGTTCACTTTGAGGATTGGGACATCCCTGATCAATCAACAGTACAAAGGTACTGCACTTAATGCTCTCATTTTTACACTTGTTTTTCTTCTTCTTTTCCCAGCTCTTAGCCACATTTTAGCATTATGAAAGCTTTAATACCCACAACACCCTTCATCGGCTGGAAAAAACTGCTCCTTAACTGAGGAGAAAGTAATGTTGTGTACCATTTCTTCTGGGATCAGATATGTTAACTATTCTGCCTTTTGTGAATGCTCTCCTGTGTCGAGCAGCTGGATGCAAAGAGGCCAGAATATCCAATAAACATTTAAACAAGCTTCCTTCCTTTAATAAACCAAAGAGCACATGTGGCCTAAAAAACATTTCCTTTTAACATTCTTCACTGATTCTTTTTATGGAACAACCTTTGTCTTGTCTTATTGCCATGCATAATTTCTTTGTGTTCTTTGCGAGAACAACAGTTTCTCATCAGTTGGCAAACACTTTCCCTCTAAAGCTTTACTTCCGCAGCTCAAAGCTGAAATCTGCTTCCAAAACTTGACACACAATTTTAGTTTAACTAAAATTTACAAATAAGAAAAAAAAATCTGATTATTACAGATAACTTTATTTCATGCTATAATTTACAAAAAAAAACAACATGAAGTGTGTTGTTCAGCTGATGAATAGTGTGTCTTTGTTGCCTTTCTTGGACGGTCCCACGTACAAGAAATCTCAGTAAACCACAGATTTCTTGGCCTGCTGACACTATGAACCTTGGCTACACCAACAAATATGTCTCTGCAGTCCTTTAATTATAAAACTGTGTAACTGGGGTTTTGTGTTTGTTGCTGCAACATAGTTTTTTTTTTTTTTTACCATATTTGGCATAATTTTACTGAAACATCCACACCAGATAATTTCTGGGTGGTGTGTTATGGTTTACATACACACATAAAAATCTGTTAAGCCCAAACAAAGTCTGATTTGTCTTATCAGGGAAATCGCTCTATTCAGCAGTTGAGCTTAATGAGGAAACCAGCTCCTCCAACTGAGGGAAAGGGATCATGGAACTCTTATGCTTTGGGATCCTTGTCGGAATAATTCACTTATTAAAACTTCCTATTTTGCTGGCCAATTTTAAACTGCTGTATCACCATCAGGTACAAGAAGTTTTACTTGTTGCTTTTGTACAGTGAAGACATACTGCAATACGTTTGCTGAAAATACAGTGGCCATTTTTTTTCAGTCAATGCGCTCCAAAAACGGAACGTATTCAGACTGGGGAAACTCAGAGTGAACTGGAGCTCAGTCCCATTGGAAACAATCCGAGACCACCTAGAAAGATGGGTCAGAGAGCCACTCCTGGTTTTTGACCAGGGTCCGCTTGGGCACATTAAGACTGAAAAATTGTTCCGCATTATCCGAGGAAACAAACTCTGGTTCACTTAAAGCAAACCAAATGTGTCAAGTCTGAATACACCCTAAATTTTTCTGAGCACCATTCACTAAATTTGACATATACTTTTTTTTTGTCTTTTAAAGTGCTTGTGACCACACTCCTTTGTAAATTCACCATAAATATTTTGAGTCCATATTAAAAGATCTGCATCATACCATCCATAACTCCCAATCTTCCCACCTTATTTTTTTGCAACACCTGACATTTTAGGCTCTTTGGTTTCAGATTTTTTTTTTTTCATATCTTAAAGTATTTCATGTACAGGAGAGCCTCCTCAATGTCTTATATGTTCAACAAAATTATTCTGATTGTCACTGTTAACCTTGTACCACGCGTAGCTTCCAAATGGAAGGAAGAATGAGCTCTGCTAATAAGATCTAGAGTGCAAATGTTAGCAGCTCGCAAAATAGAAATCATTGAGCAAGGAATCAATTCAAGGAATGTCAGAAGTTGTTGTTGTGATTGGCAGCATAGTTAGGCTTCTCCGGAGAATAACAGACCCAGGTAATTAAAATACAGCAGAGTTTAATGAGAAACTCATTTGGCTGTTCTAGTATCAGGTGTGCCACCTTTGTGTTCAGTGACATTCCAGTACATTTTAGAGCACTCTATCAGACATACACAGATCATAAATAAACCCTGCAATACTGTATGTGGCACACATTGCTTTTATAAGATTTTTTTCTGATTTCTATGTTTTTCAATCTTTTTCCCCATTTTTGTCTTCCTCTTCAAATAGGAGTGATGCTAGGAATGAGAGTAAATATTTATTTGTGTTGCAGGAAAATGTGCATGAGTCCATAATCTTTGGCGGTTAGGTTCTTGGCTGATGACAGCTTGCTTGTTTGGGATGAACTTGAACCATAATCATAAACTCCAGAGCCGAGACGCTGACGGTGGGTAAAGGCCAGACGAGGGGTCGACATGCGGTTCCCTCATCCCTCTATTGTGGCTCTTTGGCTTTGCAGGAAAATGCTGATGATTTCAATAAATAACGCATTTGTAGTTCATTTATTTGGTTAATTAGGTTTTTGTCATTTATAATCAGAATGATAACTGATGATCAACTGTTATACAAAGAAAATGTATCATAATTTAACTATTCTAAACATTTAAAAGATACTTTTCATTAATAAATGGCATGATGGTCACAAAAACATAAATAAAGTGTATTTTTTTAAACAATGACTTTCCAGCTCTTGCTATGTTTTGGTCGGTAAGAAACCGGACCAAATGGTTCTTTTAGCATTAAAGGCTGCAGATTTCTGGGTCAGGCCATTTTAAAGCACCAGATGGAGAATGGGGTGGAGAAAGGCCGGCCAACTGTCTAGAATGCAGAGACAACTATTCATGAATTTAATGGGGAAACCATGACAAACTATTACAAAATTTAAGCCATTTTAAATTGTGTTTACGACTTACATTTTAGGAAGGGACATAAAAAGAGATTGACAATTCAAATATTCTGTTTACGCCAAAAACTAAAAAATTTTTCAACCATAACTCAATGGCATGTATGGTCGGGACAGACAGAAAGAGTGAAGCTTAAACTACAAAAGTGTGGCATCTGCTCTGATGTCTGGCTGATCTGAAAAAGCCATTTCCTTTAGCATTATGTTTTGTAGCACCGTCGTAACAGAAAAGGCATGTGCATGTGTGCATTTGCATCTGCTTGAATGTAAAAAAAAAAAAAAAAAAAAAGCTGAAAAGCTTGTGTGAGATAAATACACACGACTAGCAACAGTGGGACGCCTGCACACATGGGAAGATGAAGAGTGACATTTGTAATTACACTGATCGAGAGGGCACTTTTTTCCCCTCTTCTTGACGCTCAATCTGTCATGGTGATATGCATAATTGCTATGACTGATGGGATGAGGGTGGGTAAACTTTGTGGTAATCTGCAGTACCCTTATTCTTCTTTACTTTCAGGCATACCCCCTTTTTTCCCTTTTTGTAAAAAAAGAGAAATGGCAACTGAACGTGCTGTGACCTAAAGTTTTAAACTGTTATGCTGAAAAGTCTCAGGAGACCTAAAACAGATTAAATGATAGTTTGATTTACTGTAATGAAAAAGACTTGGATTTGCATCAGAACTTGAAACAGGTAGTAGGGTTACAATAATCACAAAAGACAATGTAGGCAGGTAAATATGTGGTCTAATGACATATTATTTTAATGGGGTGCATTCTTGTTTTTATTTTTGACCATGTAGAAAATTCACAAGAACCTGAAAACTTAAAAAAAAAAAACAGCATTAAAAGAACATGCTGGAACATGCTTGGTCAGACTGTTAAACAGTTGAAGAGTCCTCGTTAATCAAAGATCTGACCCCCATTCGTGTGCCATTTGTTAGCAAGACGTCAAAAATATATGCAGAGATAAATGTGCACTTTTCATGAGACTTAAATCTGTCGCCACAGAAAAAAAAGCATTTGACCTAGTTTGCGTTGCTTTAGCATTTTCTTTAATTTGAAAGTCATTGGTTTGTCACCTCCTACTAATGCTTAGCTTAGACCCCTGGCTCTAAGATTTACTGTTTGCCTTTTGTCCTTGAAACTCTTTGACCATAGGCATGCTTGTAAATGTCCTCTTGTCACAGTTCTTCCCTTGTTTTGTTTTTTAATGTTTCCCTCCACCACTAAGCAATATTTGGCCAATTTGTATGTCTGTCCTGTTGGTGGCCTTTCACAAGCTCGTAAGGCTTTGACCTTCGGTGCCTTCTGCAGACCAGCTTGCACACGCCTTCATCCTTTCTGGCTGCAGGATACGCTCTTCATGCTGAGTGAGCAGGAGTCTAAGCAGCCGATGAGGGGCTGCACATATGTCTCATCTGACTGTTGCAGCTATCTGACATGAAACACATACATGGATTTAACTGATATTATGAGTAGGAACTTAGAAAGTGCTTCATAATGGCTAAAATGCTTTGGAACAATTTCACTGACTGAAGTGTTGCGTAAATGTATGGACGCATTTCTAAAAAAGGAAAGTCAAGAGCTGACAATTTGCTTAATTTATTACCAGCCTCATAGAGGGACATATTTAGATGGAGGAAGTGTTAGAATGTGGACCACCTCACTGAGCAAAGAAAGCAAGGCTTATCAGTGGAAGAAAACCAAATGCAAAGAGATAGTAGGATAAGATTCTTCAACCAGAGGCATATCTTCTCAGTCTGGGACCAAGCTACTTCTCCCCAGATAACAACGTTGCACTCTTAGACCATGATTTGTTAAAGACCACCTGCAGAATTAGCAAGTTGATAAAATGAGTGCTAATTATCGCTGAACACATGTGGGATCAGTCAGGTAATGTTGTTCATGTCAGAGAGATCGCTAAATCTAAAATAACCCACTCTACTGCAAGAAATGCATGTTACTTACAGGATTGTTACAACCAAAAAATTAATGTTAAACCTACATTTTGATAGTTTCTTAATAGTTTATTTGCAAATATTCTAAAAACAAAAAGTTAATAATAAGCTACATGTTCCACATCCACATCAGACAGATGTTTATAATATTGTGTCACATGTCTCATCTTTTTAAAAAAGTGACTTGTTTTATCTTTGTAGCAGGATTTTTTTAGAGAAAAAACAGAGCCATGAAGGCAAAGTTACATTACTGACCTTCAGATAGTCGAAAATAAACACATAAAATCGCACACGCGCAAACAATCTGAGGCTACTTTGATAGACATGGACCTGATTCAAGAGCTGAAGTGTCCACTAATTCAGACTGGATAGGAAAGTAGAATCTTTCAGTCACATCATCCATAAAACCACATCGAAATACTGTTGAAAAATTAAAAAAATATTTTTTTATTTTTGATATTGTCTTATTTTCTGCTAAGCCACAACCCCCCACAAAAAAGATGGATATTGAAAAGTTGCGCAACTCGGCATCAGTTTCATTAGAGCTATCTACAACGACAACCTTGAAAAATTCAATAAAAGAATAACAAGATAATCCAACTTTTGGCATCACTAAGAGAAAAAAAATCAGACAAAAGCTGTTTTTGATCCTTTTCTTTTTCTTTTACTCAAAGTTAGACATTCCAGTTGGCCACAGTAACAAGGGAGTATATAGTTATGTGACAAAGTAATGATTGAAGTTTCACAAACAAAAATATTTAGTTTACAAAGATTTGTCTGGAGTAAAGCTAAAATGCAGTACGAGGATGTGGAAGAGACTTAGATGGGTGTGACTTCACCTTAAACACCTGGTTGAAAGCTTTTTTTAGTACATTGGATACAAAAATCACAACATGTAGCTCATTTTTAGAATAATCCTTTAGTATTCTTGTTTTTTTTTTGTTTGTTTTTTTTTAAATCTTACTATGTTTAAAAAATCTTTTTTCAGAAACAGTTTCAGAATTTCTTTGTATTGCAAATGAAATACTTCTTCTTTTGTTGATTTACTTTTATTTTTGGCTGGCGGGTGGCTGTCTTTCAGTGGGATTCATCTGAGTGCAGCTGTTCTGATTCCAGGCAGGACAAAATCTTCTTGGGCAAAACTCTCAGCCCCACATCTGCAAGTTTGCTCAGATTTAGGTTCTCAACTGAAACTAAGCACACCCTGGTGCTGCACAGAAGATTCAGCAGATGGGACATTTAGGTGACGTTCAAATCTATTGCTATTTTGGATTTTTATGGCCTGTGTGATGAGGCATTAGCTCCACTCACATTCCTTTTTCTTACTCTCGTTTTTGAGGGAGTTTTTTAGTTGAGCAATTAAAAAAAAAAGTACAAAAAAGTATGCAAAAAATCATGGTGGTAAAGGGGTTGGGGGATAATCCACCAAATACTTCCCAAGTGTGGATGTGTCTGCAACTCACCTCTTCCCCAGAGGATGGGTCAGCAAATTTCACACACCTAGATGCATTACAGCTCATGGGACTTCAACTTTACTGCTTAAAATAAAAGTCAAATCACTATTTTCCAGAGACACATAGAAATATCTTTATATGTTTGACTATTTCTTGAATTAAAAAACATAATTGGACTTTTTTGAGGCATCCTGTGTCCCTTCAGTTCTTTAGATCAGTCTGAATTGATCAATAAAAATCATAAAGTAAATTAAAGTAAAGTACCTTTTTCATCAAATGTTTGTTCTCTGACACCATTTCTGCCATTAATCTTTTGATATCTTTGTTTATGTATAAACTATCGGTATGCTGTCCTGCATCTATATTGATAAAGATTTGTCAGATTTCCCAGGAGCCTTAAAATAGGGCAACTGTTGTTCTATTTTCTTTTGTTGACAATTTTTTACCTTGAATTTATCTTGATAACAAATGTAGCTCCTGTAAGTCAATATGAAATGGATTAGCAGGACTAAGTGATGAATGATCTGTATTCAGTCGGGTTATAAATGTGTCAACTTTAAAAGCCGTTCACTGAATTAATGGGTAAAAAATAACATCCCTGTGAAGGATAAAATGAGGAATTACAGCCTTTACTTTGTTTCACAACAAAAAATCAATTGTGAATGATGGTTATCAATATCAAAGTTACAAATAATCTTAGTTTATTTTGCAAAATTATGAATATTCTGAAGACAAGTCCATTAATAACCCTCTATGTATTCATAAAAACAATAAAGCTAATACGAACAATAAAATAAGGAATAAGGCATGAGGCCATGCTGCTAAAATGCAGCTGTGCCACTTCATTTCTAGAGAGGATAATAACTTGCTTGCATAACGTGGATGCAACACTTAAAAAATGAAAAGGCATCGGTGGTTCCTGACACAACCAGGCCGTGACCATGTGGGCTCAAACTAATCTCAGAAACCCAATGCCCTGCATGAAGCTGATAATTAAAGGACGCATTTGTCAGCGACATTAGAAGTGTCTTGTGGCCTAGTGCCAATCTTATTGTCAAATGCGCACCTCACAGGAAACAACTCATTGGTTATATCGTCAGTTTAATCCTATAGTTATGTTGGTTTATTCTACCTTTTTTGGATTTGTCACCAACTGACCTGGATTACAAGAAAGAAAGAAAGAAAGATTTGCTAAATTAAACAGATTAACTACAGTACGTTACTACATTAACCTTTCGCAGTAATGGCTGGATGGAACA
Organism: Adrianichthys oophorus; assembly: GCA_036245035.1. Taxonomy (NCBI): domain Eukaryota; kingdom Metazoa; phylum Chordata; class Actinopteri; order Beloniformes; family Adrianichthyidae; genus Adrianichthys; species Adrianichthys oophorus. The sequence goes on along the minus strand of BSAI01000201.1, from coordinate 18,536,565 downwards.
GGGAAACAAAGCCCTCACAATTGCTTTTTTTTTCATAGCAGCTGTTAGAAAAAGAAACACGATATGGATTTAAAAAAAACCTCTATTTGCATATTTTTCTTAATTGAATGTTGCGAAGGCTGCACGGTGGCGCAGTGGTTAGCGCTCCTGCCTCACAGCAAGAAGGTTCCCGGTTCAAGTCCTGGCTGGGGGACCTTTCTGTGTGGAGTTTGCATGTTCTCCCCGTGCATGCGTGGGTTTTCTCCGGGTACTCCGGCTTCCTCCCACCGTCCAAAAACATGCTTCATAGGTTAATTGGTTACTCTAAATTGTCCGTAGGTGTGAATGTGAGTGTACATGGGTGTGTGATTGTGGCCCCTGCGACAGACTGGCGACCAGTCCAGGGGTGTACCCTGCCTTCGCCCATGAGTAGCCGGGTTAGGCTCCGGCAACCCCGTGACCCCGAAAGGGATAAAGCGGATTGGAAGATGAATGAATGAATGAATGTTGCGAATTGTTGAAAAGCAATCAGCAGCTCTTACGTCTATATTAATAAGACTATTGTCAACACTACAGTAATAAAAACATTGCTGTCACCTCGGTGGAGCGTACAGATAAGCAGACTTTTTAATATGTTACAATGATTGATAATGTCCTGTTTGTTTCGAGCTGCTTGTTGCATATTTGTGCCTTTTTATTAGCACAATGAATATTTGAGAGTACATTTTTGTAGGCTTATTATGCTCGTGATTGTTGTGGGATGTATGGTGAACAAGCGAGTTCAGACCTTTATCCTGCGAGGCTTTAAGGTGCTTCAAAGCTCCGAAAGATTAGGAATATCCCAGAATTAAATAAAACTTAAGAGAAATGTTGGTAAAATTAACCTGGGGTTAAAAAATAAAAATAATGATTGCAAATTGCACATGAATTTTGGCAGTTGTTTGACAATGCTTTGAACAATGACATAAAATAGACAAAGCGTGTGGTGAGGTCTGTTATGAGCTGATTTGAAGCCATAGTCTGGGTGCCATCTTGGCCATGACATTATTAAATCCATCCAGGAAATTTGCTGGGGCTGAAGCGCCTGACATATGCTGTTAAAATACACCAAACATGGCTAGTCCCCTGTTATTCAGGACCTATTCCAGCACACTATGAGGAAATAGTTATTAAATTATATTATATTATTATTGTTATATTATATTATTGTTCAGGAGAATGGGAACTTACGTGTGTGACAATGAAACGGCCTGATTCCAGTTTAAGTTGTTTTTAATCAAGCTTCAAACTTGAGTTTGCACATGTCCTGTCCTTTATTTAGTTTAAAATATATTAAAGTTATCTGTTTCCATCATCTGATCATGATTATTCTGTATGGTAAGCTAAGCAGCTCTGACATGCACTTGTGTTTGTTTGCCTTCACTGCATATTTTTTTTCATATTTTTGTCTTTTTGTAAAATTATTTAATAACTCGGATGCTTCACTGACCTTTGAAGGTGGGTTTTAGATGCATTTGTTCTCAATATTGCCTAATTTTTGTGGTTTACTTAAGTGTGTCCTGCTGAAAAAACAATTCATGGAAGATATGTTTAAGTAGAGATCCATACATTTGTTATGTTACGGTTCATCCATGTGACTCCTCATGCCTGATCTGTCAGTTGATTGCCAAGTTCAGCATTTCGGAGTGAAAGAGAGCTCACTTTTCAGCTGACATGGCGTAACTCTTTGTACTTCTCTTGTCCTTGTCTCTGAAAAGGCATTATCGTTATCCACTCAATCTCCTTGCATCATCTCTTGCCTCCTTTGGGCACTTTTTAGCCAGCCAACTTATCTACTTGTCACACACTGGCAATTGAATGGTGTGTTCTTACTGCACACACCATGCATCACTTATAATTAAAGGGGAAATTAAGTACAGCTGCAAAGTCTTTTGTTTTTCTCCTGCAATTTGTTTAGCTGTTGCCAAATCAAGTGTCCAAATCAGGTAGGTTTCCATCAGAAGGCTCATCACATTTAATAGTTTGAGCAGAAGATAGCAGATGGTGTAATTAACAGTCACCTTTTTGAAAAAAAAAAAAAAAACTAAAATTGTCTTTCTGCAGAACTCTCTGCAGATCTCCTCCTACAATTTGTACACAATAGTTAAGGATAGCATTTTCACAATTTCCTGTTTTAAAGCAAAATCAGTTGGTTTTTTTTCACTGCTGACAAAATAATGAATCAATATTCTATGTATGTTTTGTGGTTTGTAACACATTTTCTACGTGCTGTAGGCTACTTTGAGTAAGCGAATCACAGAAAGCAACATATTGATCCTTGGGATTTTCCCTAATCAAAAAATGTTGTCTTTTAAAAAGCTTTTTTATTTGAATCCTCTAAACTTTTTTTTTTTTTTTTTTGGTCATTATAGTCTTTAAAAACTACCAAAACATCAGTCTTAATTTTGCACTGCACAAAACTCTTCTGTTGATCATGACAAATGTGTATTTACAAATTAAAGCTTGTTTTTGTTTCCCTAATTAAAGTCTGAGAATTTTCAGCTAAACTTGATTATTATACTTATCTGAATGAAAGTGGTGCCTATGCTACTGGTAAATTATAGCCTCTTCCATAACAAATAAAGCAATTATTCTGATTATTTATAGAAAATAAAATTCCAAAATTGTAACTTGTAGAGTAAGTATGCTTTGATAGTTTCTGCACTTATGTGTTACACTGATTTAAATAGAACCCAAGGATAAGGCATAAAGCGCATTGTTCGATTTGATCCATTGCAGTGATACATTAACTGAGTTCATTTTAGTAGGGGCAACGGTTATCTGCAAACCAAACTTTAAGACAGAGGTGCAATTTTTCTGAATTAAATTATGATAAATTTATATATATCAACAAATATTAGTGGTTTGTGCTGTGTGTGGTATATTTATCTTCATTTAAAAAAACTGTTGGTTTATTGAAAGAGCAGTTATTTTTTGTTATACATATATTTTTGTAAAATGTTGCTTTATTCATAATAAAATGCATTTATTAGGTTTATAAATGAAAGTTTTTGGATTTTATAACAAGTCTGAGGAAGATAAATAACCCAAATGGTAACAATAACTAGTCTTACACCATTAACTGTCATAAAAGATTAGTTAACCCATTTAATCCCACCATCCAAACTGTGATCAAGCACTCGTTTTTGCACACCTTTCCATTAAAATTTCTGAAAATCATGATTGATTGTTTCTTAAAGGGATACAAATGACACACAATGTGAATAATCTTATGTCTGGGAATAATTTGGGAATAAATGGGTAAAAGTCCAAACACAAGCAAAACCAACTAAATGTCAGTACTCGTAAGAACCATGAAAAAAAAAAACATTTTTTATTTCTTATGAGAATGAATGAAATGTTGCCTCTATCAGCATTTATCCATATCTAGCCTATCTTTAGGACCAGAATCTTTAATCCTCTTCCAGTCACAGCTGGAAAGGTCTCAATGAAGTTTGGAATCAGTTATAAATATACTAATTTTATTACACTTGTATTATTAATAGAAATGTCAAATATCTATAAAATTTAGAAAGTGTTTAACATTTTGGCAATGAAGGCTATTTAAGTCTATAGCTATATGTACTTTTTTATGTAAACTATTTTTATATTTTCTTATTGTTGGACATTCACAAATTACAACTTTTAATTGTTTTGTTAATTCAGAACAATAATATGAAAAATAATTTTCCTGCCATACAGTGGTCATAGACATGCTCACGTTTCCCATTTATGTTCACAACAGAGTCGGAGGAAGGATGGGTTTCATTTTACCTCTGGAGACATCAGCAGGCCAAAGCCCCGTTCCATATTAGATAAGGCACATTGACACGCAGCTCTAAACTGTTTTCCGTTTACGGCATAACTGATGCACTCAATGTCGAAGAACTCATGAACATTAACAATCTGTTCTGCATTTCTTCATGGTAACTCAGTGACTATTTGGCCTAATAAAACACAACTGAAGTTTAGGATGGGGTAAAGTGAGGGACATCATTAATATTGTTACTTTTTGGCTTTGGCCATCTGATGAACCCCCCTTGGCCATTGGAAATAAGCATTCTGCCTGGTTAAATTAGTTTGAGCCAATCTGTCCTCTCTGTTTAGCCCTTCCCACTTTCTCTCTTAAGCCCACACTGCTCTCCATTCTGTCTGCCGCAGTCAGTCTGCAGGGTGTATTTCTCTTTAGTTCACTGAGCAAACAGGTTGGAGAGGCACAATATGCGACCTGCAGTTGTCTGGATCTGGGGAGTGCAGCAGGCGGTGTGCTGGGATGACTGCAGGCTGTCCCACAACTTTTCTATCTGTTCTTTTTGTGCGTTTGCATGCGTGTGTTTGTTGATCTGTCACTGTCTTTTGGTCATTTCTTCCCTCCTTTTTGCAGACTGTGCTAGTTGTTACTTACGATGGTTGTAAGCACTTAATGCATATTCAATGTTTTTCTTTAGCACAAGTGAAAACAATGTAGTTAATGCTGAAAAAATGACTTTAAGAGGGAAGCACCATTTTAAATGTTACTATTATTCACAATTATAGAAGATAAATCACATTACTGCAAAATTATGAGCATTAAGCCAGTGGAAGAACGTATTTACTAATCGATTTGTCAATGTCTCCCATAGATTTAACTCTTCTGGGAAGGCTGTCCACAAAGTTGAGGAGTTTGTTAATAGACATTTGTGACCATTCTTCCAAAAGTGCATTGGTGAGGTCACACACCGGTTTTTGGTGGAGAAGTACTGGCTCTCAGTCTCTGCTCTAATTCATCCTAATGGGGTTCTATCGGGTTCAGGTCAGGACTCTGTGGAGGCCAGTCAAGTTCATCCACACCAGACTCTGTCATTCATGTCTTTATGGACTTTGCTTTGTACACTGCTGCACAGTCATGTTGGAAGAGTAAGGGGCCCGCTTCAAACTGTTCCCACAAGGTTGGGAGCATGGAATTGTCCAAAATGTTTTGGTATCCTGTGGCATTTAGAGTTTCTTTCACTGGAACTATGGAGCCAAGCCCACATCCTAAAAAAACAACCCCACACCATTAATCCTCCTCCACCAGATTACAATGCAATGCAGTCCAACATGCACCATTCTCCTGACAACCTCCAAACCCAGACTCGTCCATCACATTGCCAGATGGAAAAGCATGATTCATCTCCCCAGAGAACATGTCTCCACTGCTCTAGAGTCCAGTGCTTTACACAACTGCTCGGCCACAGAAACCTATTCCATGAAGCTCTCTGCGTACTGCGGCTAATCTGAAGGTCACGTGAAGTTTGGAGCTCTGTAGCATTGACTGTGCAGAAAGTCGGTGACCTCTTTGCACTATGAGCTTCAACATCTGTTATACTTTTGGTAATATGGTGTAGTTGGAGTAGGACTTTAAACTTTCTAGGTGAAAGCAACATGATAAAAAAAATCATGGCAGAAACTTTTGAGAATTATTATTTGGTAGCTATTAACCCTAAAGCACTATCGCCGAGTGATTTTCACCCAAGCAAAAGTATTTACATGATTTTCGATATGATGCATTTTTCAGAGTGTCATGGGTCTCTGGGTAGCGTCACCATTGTTTTTGACATCTTTGAAAGTGTTGGTGTTTCCCTCCCCCAAAGCCCACTTTTTTCTACAGGCATGCTTTCGGGTGATTTTCACCCGGCAACAGTGAAAGACGGCAAAGTACGCTTTGGGCGGATTTCACCCAGTGATAGTGTCAGTGTATAAAAATCAGGCGTAACAACCTTCAGACTCACCATATTTACTGTCCCTCGTCAACTACAGCTGTCATTATGTCAAAGGGTTAGTGTCTTTGATATTTCAGGTAGTAAATAACACATTGTTAAGGTTTATTTAACTTGTCAATTGTCAGTTGATTAGATGTCTTTTTCAGCCAAATACTTCATTATGTGGCTAGCTAGATAACTGTGCAGATTATTTCTTTCAGCAAAGAGCTTCATTAACAATCAGGATAGCTAGTAGGTGAAGTTCTAGAACAAAAAGTTTTAATTAAGCCAGTGAAGCATATGACCCAAAAGGAAAAAGAAGAGATTCTGTTAAGGAAAAGCAGTGATGAAGATGTTGATCAACTGGGAGCAGAACTGATGATCGACAGCAATGTGGACTTCATTACGAAACCAGGTGGCGATGATGATGACAGTGATAGTGATGGCTTTGAGCTTAGTGGTTCCAGTAGAATGACCAACAGACACAATGCCACCTCAGGATCTATTGCGTTTAGGTTAACTGCCCATCCTACTTTCCCTGCTACGCCTGATATGGTCCCTGCTTCATCTGATGCTGGTCACAGGATGAGAGGACATAGCCATGAGGATGATGGTGTGACCAATATTGTGAGACTTGAACACAGCTCTTAAGAGTCTGTCGTCGCCCGGTGTGTCCACGCCATTACAACCCTGCGTGTAGTGACTGCATGTTAGGAATAGTTTAGTGAGAGTGTTCCTGGAATATGAATGCTAGCCTTATTTAGTGCAATGGTTATGAATCACAAAGTGGTAATTCCAGAGTGATTTTTGATGGGTAAAGCAATATTTTAAGCAACTGGTAATTTTTACCCCCTTAAATATACAATTTTTTGTTCCTCTTTCCTGTAGCTATTTGTGTGTTAAGGAGTCTGTGCTTTCACCAGGGAGGTTTCACATGTCCCAGGAATGGGTGGACTAAAAGCCAAGTTTCCAGTATCATTATTTATTTATTTTTTAAGGAATTTTTTGTTCTCAAATTCCTAATTTTACTGAAATTTTCAATCCTGTTTTTAGGATCTTCTTATGTTTTTATTTTCCATGTTGTTACACATACCATAGTTGAAAATAAAAGAAAACCACTCAAATGTATCATGTATTGTCATATTTGATCTATTTTTTTTTATAACAAGTTCTTTTTGTTGGGTACATTACATTGGGTAAAAATTACCCGGCAAAAGTGATGGTGTAACTTTTTATAGCGAAAGTGTTCTAGAGTTTTTAAATACAGTGCTCTTAAAAAAAAGTTACAAATAAACGTTAACTGGTTTTGCTGTTGTCTTTTTAGATTTAATTTCTAATCAACAGTCCACGTTTGAATCCTTTTCTCTTCACCTCTAAAATATTTTCCCACAATTATTTAATGCTGAGCTGTTGAAGGTATACTGTTGTGAAGAAAATAAAACATCATACCTGCATTGATTTAAGTACAAAATAATGATTTGAAGTGTATTGTCCATTTTAAGGTAAACTTGGTGCAACTATGTTTATTTCTATAAGACTTTTAAGAAGGAAGGCTGAATGGGGAGATGATGATAAGTGCCACTTTGGGTTACCACAATCCAGGTTTTCACTTTAAGGCTATTAAACTGTATTTAGTAAAAGCACAATACGGTTGAAAGGATTGAATCTCCAAGGATACTGCTCGCTGCTTGTTTATTACCGTAATTATGGCAGGTTAAAAAAAGTGGTATGATTGCATTCAATTTTTTTCTCTCTGAAATAAATCTAATCATGCATTCAGTTAAAAATTAAAGTTTTATGTTTGTTAACTTTTCTTAGACACTTTAAGCAGAGTGTTTCTTTTATCGCTATTGTTGTTGCTTCATTTTGACAGCCGGTGCCACCAAAACTACTCAAAAGACACAGTTGTGTAACAGGGTGCCTCTGGTACGGAACTGCAGCAACCTGGCCCAATAAACCAAAAATCCAGCGGGAAAAGGAAAACATGAGTGCCAAGCTAATTTTGCTCATTTGAGAACTTGTTTGTGGGGAAATTGGAACAAAATAAGAGGGGAAGTTTCCCGTTTAGCCCCTACATTTGACAGTCTTTTAAGTGCCTTGACAAGTAGCATACATTTTTAAAATTCTTTGCAAAATAATAGTAATTAATAAATAAACTCATAATAAACTGGAGATTTTCCCTTTTTCACCTCCTCCTTTAACAAGTTTAGAGGTATTGAAGTGATGTGGTCCTCAGATTTACGCTATTATCAGTGATGCTGTACACTAATTACTGCTTCTGTGACTCATCTTTGTCTTTACAGCCTATGCAAGGCACGCACCCACTGGAAACAGAGATACTTATGGAGAACACAAATAGTCAATTACTGAGATATATTGTGTCGAAATTTGGAAGCCGTGGCTTTCCTCTTCAAAGCACAACAGGATGAATACAAACCGGCTGTTCCCACAAGTGAGAAAACATCTGCCAGCCAAAACAAACCGTGGGAGATGACCCCTTTTTTTGTTGTGGTTTTTTGACCAGGAAAATACAATATTTAGGCTTGCAGGTCTGAAGCAAAGCAACACAGCAGTTTCATTTTTGCTGTAGGTTAAGTGAGGACATCTATTTTTTCCCCACATTTGGTTTATTTATGTTACTCCTCAATTTGACTGAATGAGTATTTTCTAAAACCAGGCTGGAGGTGAATCATCTTCTTTTAAAGATCTGAAACTTAATTAAAGTACCACTCCAATGAAATTCTGTTTTTGGTGTTTTTAACATGTAAATTAAGTACGTGTTAAAATATTCTTGTAGCATTTTTCTCATGATGGAGGACATTTATAAAGAAAATTGAAATTAAAACTCAGTTTTCTGCGTGCTTCTGCACTTTAAAGGGTCTGGGCGAATACTCAAATCTGATTGGCTGTTGGGTGTTGATGCGCACCTATAAAGTAGTTCCGGTCACAAAGCCGAAATGTTTTCTATGCACAGGCTTCTTTAAAACAAACCTTTTCTTCGTCATTTGGACAAGCGGAAGAGGTGAAATGATGCTTTATTGATTATATCATGATGATCAGCATATTTATCGCTTTACTTTGCCACTGCAGTTGAGGTCTGCTGGCCCTGTGACTCATTGTTGTGTTATTGTGACAAGAGGCCACACCACCAGTCAAATAGTCAGCTTTTTGTGAAAAAACTATCTAAGCAAAAAAATTACAAGAATAAAGTACTAAAAAGTGATTGAATATTTATTTCTTTAGAAAGTGACCACAGTATGAGTGGAATAATGCCTGACGAAGTCTGCATTTCCAGAAATGATCGGACGCCATGGAAGCCTTAACCGACAAAGCAGCAGACGGTTGCTTCTGACGTGTAACTATTCTGTGTTAATAAATAATAACACGTTAATTTTTTAAAAATTATTCTTGTGCATTATTTTTATTAATGTAGATTTTTTTTAAATTGCACACATTATTTTAGCTGTGTTTATGGTACATATTAGGGGTGAAACAATCAATCAAATCGATTTTATTTCTATGATCCAACAAGATTGATCTGTTTGAGGCAGAATTGAATGGAATCAACAAACACCATTGAAAAAATCTTTCAAAATGAGACAAATCGATAATGAACATTGGAAGATACCATTTGGATTAAGCGACGATAGGTTTATTTTACTATAACGTAAAAACAACAAGTGTCATCACAGCGGACAACACACGTGATGACAGCAGAAAATGATCAAACCGTCAATAGGCTACAGTCCAAATGAGTGGAAACACTTTGTAAGACGTGACCATACAGTGTGGTAGAATGTTCTAATGATGTTCTACTTGTATGATTTTGATGTGGAAAAACAGAGGGCTGAACTTTCTGAAACTAAAATGTGAATGCCATTTATTCTTGTTTACTTTTTTGTTTGTACATATATTTAATTTACATTTGATTATTTTGCAAGAAATACAAGGAGTCTGTAAAATCTCACCGGCACTGTTCAGTACCAGATATTTATCTGAGTCTTACTGGTTTAATTTTTTGGCTGAAGATGTCCTGGATTGATTTTAGGTCTGAATCGGATCGGGTTGGTCATTCAAAATGACCAAATGAAGATATATTTATTACTGCCTGATTTTTGGGTGGGACTCCTTTGACAGATTGTTTGATTTTATGTAAATGAGATGTTTATTTTAAAAGAATTGCAGTTGTTTTATAGCTGTTTTATAGTTCTAGATCTGTGTGCTTGTGAAACAAATGGAAAACACTTTTATTGGGTTATTCAGGCCACAACACTGAGTAGTTTGTTCTGTTTCTAAAAATGGGGGATTAAATTAAGAGTTTAATTTCTGGGAGGTTTTGTTTTTTTTCTTCCAACACTATTATATATGACCTTTGTCTGTCCCTCTGCTTCCATTTGCCTGGCATCTGCTTTTGCTAGAGCAGCCAAGAAAAAAAACTGTTTTCCCTCATAAAAGGTCAATGTCTGGAAAAAAAATGATGTTGATGTCGTAAGACCTGTGAAAGTATTAAGCAGCTTAGAACTATATGATGTGTGGAAATGTTTATTTATTTCATGTTTTGTTGACTTAAAAACATATTTTATCTCTCGTCTTCGTTAAGGGCAAAGGATGGGCATATGCTTTGATACTCTGAGGCTCAGCAGGTCAGCAGTTTTCAAACGTTTGTGTGATTCGTGTTCATTGTTCAGCAAAAATCTGTTTCTTTTACACTGACAGTATGACTTGTGCCTTAAAAGGCAGCTTAAGGTGCTCGCTGCACCTATATGTTGGCACAAAAATACACATTTGTGTGTTGTTTGACCTAATTTTCTTACAAAACTTGTAGTAAAACTTCCCGCTTAACTGATATATTTACATAGTTAACAAGCATGTTCATAAAACTTGGGAAAGATTGCAGTTTGGGATTTGTAAAGATCTTAGAATCATTTGAGTATTTTTGCCCTTTTTTTATCAAGGTAAAATCCCTTGTCATGTTTTTCTTAATAAAACTATTAAACCTAGTTTATTTTCGGTTACTGGGTCGATGCTCATACAAATGTACATCACAGCTTGGAAAAATTCATTTAATGTAATAGTTTAAGTGCAATTAAATCATGATCAGGTACAGGGACCTTACCTTTTTTTCAGGGATCCATGATTCTTAGCAGCTCATCCATGGTGCCAATATTGTCTAAGATATGAAATCCACTGCAGAGCTAAAGGTACAGGGCATATTTTGATTATCGATTCATGTTACAGAAGCATTTATAAAGAATTAATCCATCTACAGCAAACGTTTACACAATGCAACTCTTTTTCTGCATTTTCAATCTGCTCAGATGTGCTTATGCAGGGCTGCCAATGCAGTGTCACTGTGGAAGCACAAGAGTCATAGGAGGTTAATAAGGTGTTTTCTTCTCTGTCAGAACAGTACAGGAGTCAGTGTATGTCCTATAAGCTCAGATTTATGAAATGTTTTGTTTTTTAGCCAGATTCTGCAAAATAAATAAACAGAAAATCATTTTATAAAATAAATCTTTGATAAAGAAAGCGTTTTCTTGCAGGTAAATAAATAATAAAGAATTTTAGGGTAAAAAATCTAAATCTAAATATGTATCAACATAAGTTATTATACAAAAGAATGCTAAATATCTGTGTGTTTAGGTAAATGTAAAACAAAATAAGGAATGGTTGTAATCTTCTTTTTCCCAAAGATGAACAGAAATGACTTTAGTGGACCCAGAGTTCCTGCCTTCGAAGCAGAGCGTCAAGAGGATGGGTGAATTAAATCCACAACCCAAGCATAATTTGCAAGGAGCTGGTTGGTAAGTGAAAGTTTCTTTTTTTTTCTCACCTCATGAAGCCTCAAGTAAAAAAGAAGTTGTAAGGACAGAGCTGATGGATGTGCTGAAGATGAAGTAGGGAAAAGCCTCGACCTTTATCTGAGCAAGGTCCATCTTTTTGCGTAGGTCAGGCATCCTCAAGCTGAAAGTGGCAAAACGCAATATAGGAATAAGACAGGATTGACCTGGTGTCACAAACTAACAAAATGTTCAATCTCTTGTATAAGACCCCCTGCAGCCAGGAAGCATAAATCCTTCATCATGGACATAGGAAGTGCATGTAATGGCTTTGGTGAAACAGCTGGACATTCTTTCAATTGCTGGAAAGTAGAAATTGCTTTCTATTGTTGATTTTCAGGTTCCATCAAGTCTATTAAAAAGATATTTACTGTAAAATGAAACCAGGTTCTTTTTATTTCTGCTGTTCCTGTAACTTCCCCCCCTCTCTGGCTCTAAATTCGAGTTAGAATCCCTTCAAAATAGTGCAAAGAAAATGTCATTCAACACAGCAAAATGAATGAGAAGACTGAGACCAGTTGTCTGTCTTCCCACTGACAGAAAGTGTTGCTTTGAGTTTTTTTATCCTATGACATCCTATGAATTTAAACTAACTCAGGAGGAAAACACCAATGCAACTTAAAGGCTTTTAAACCACAAGCCTTCTCTTCCTTTCATCAAACTGTTGCCATCAAGAAACCTCAGTGTGTCAGTGCATGAGGACAGTTTGAAATTGAATGGATACCTTCAAGCAGAAAATGCCACATTCATGCAATGCATTTTCATCAGCAGCTGCTATTTTTAGTTCAGGGACCAGGATTAATTCATCAGCTCTTGTTAAGTAGTCAGAAAAGAGAGCCTAATCTTAGGGGTTTCTGTGTTTTCTATGCATCTATAAAAATCTCTTTGGACACAAATTCACAGCAGGAAAGCTGTTGTTTTTGTTCTGACAGGTCCATGGAAATAACATTAACATCTCTTGGATCTTTGTTTTCATTCATATAATACATTTGTTTTATCCACAAGTCATTGTTTCGTGAAAAACACTTGCACAAAGCAGACAACTGCATGCATACTTCCAAGAGGAAACATTTCACTTCCTGTTTAAAGCTTGCCTGACAACAAAAAGTAACTGGAGCCAAGTAAGTATGCCAGGAAACCACAAGGTGGTTTGTTGCAGAAGGGTATTAGCTAGCATAACCTTCATTTGGTTTCACTAAGTCAATTTTAAGACCACCTGCTGCTGTCCTCCTTCTTTCTGTGCTGGAGATAAGGGATTCAAAACATTCAGATTGAAAGGGAGCAACTATACAACATGTTGTATTCAAATATGAAGCAAAGCTGCAGACTGACACCACCCTGGATCCTTTCTAAAATCACAAAAAGTAACTTTTTAAAAGACTCACTCCAATGAAAAATGTGTTTTTGGCGTCTTTAATATACTCATAGTCTTGATTTTTTGATGGAGGTCTGAAGTTAAGAAAATTTAATTTTAAACTGCATTTCTGAATGTTTCTTTATTTAAATTGTGGTGAATCAGGAGCAGACGAAAAAAATGCCATTTGAAATAGCTTGTAGTTGTTCCAAACTACAATCAACAGGCCACAAACTCTGCTCCGCCACAGTTTGATGCATCCACTTGCAGACAAATAAATCCATTTGTGTTTTTGTTTTCCTTGTCTTTGCTCAAAATTGTACAGCTGGACAGCTTTGATGTTACTCACCATTTTTGTTGCAACAAAGGGATGATGGGAAATGAGGGAAGGCTTACTCTGTGCCAACAGGCCTGCCCACAACTCAGAGACAATTTTCTAACAAACTTCTGCCTCTTTTGCAGAAACTATGTTCTAGAAAACGACAAAGATATTTTGGTTTAGCCCAAAAACAGCAAAATCATAATTAAAAGACCACTGGGAAGGCTTTTAAACTGATCAAAAGACGATTGAAGCAGTGGTCAGTTAGACCAAGGTATACCAGAAAAAATATACTTCTCAAGAAAAGGTCATTAGCTGACCCTTCGCAGCTACTTAGAAGTATTGTATTTGAAAATGCGCTACACTGATCAGAAATTTCAGTCCACTTTCTTTAATTTCATAGACTGATTGAACATTTCCTGTATAACTTGCCAGGAATCTAGGAAAGGTTACGACCATTTTCAAACTACTTTGAATGCATCCTTTCCATCACTCATGAATAAATAATCTTTACAGGAGAAAAGCACTTAGGACAATTGCTGGTCCTTATAGTTCCAGTAAGTCCAGTCTACAGTTGAACTTGTAAAGCACCTCAGCTCTACATCTCAGTCCAATCAGGCATCGTCATCAGAAAAAACTGTAAAAGTGATGCCTGACTTTGTGAAAGGCTGTTAGAATTCTATAAAAAAATGTTATCTTAGGTTGTTGCCATTTAAAGCACATCTATTAATTTTTTTAAGTAGGCTGACATATTTTGTCTCAGAAACTGATCAAATACTACTTGTTGTAAGTTATGGTAGAATATAGTAAACAAATCTTTTTTTCCCCATGTCTTAACAGGCAGTAGTCTCTCAAATGAGTTTGCTCTTGACCTGCACTTGTGTCGCTCAGTGATGGAAAAAGCCTTTTCACAACCCGAAAAAAAAGACTTTTCTATCAAGCAGCAGAGCAAATAATAAATTCAATTGAACATTCCTAATTTCCTATAGAAAACTCTTAAGTTAGATTTAAAAAAGGCTTTAAAGATGAAAGTGAGTCTTTTTCTGCCTTTTTTGTTTTCTCTACTGCTGTATTTTCCAGAAAAAAAGCAGAAGAATTATGTTTTTGTTTCGCAAATGTAATGACAAAAATAGAATAGAAGCACTTTCGGGACGAATGTGGCAACACTGGGTTTTGGAAAAAAGGGGTGAACCAACAACACCACCTGGGGCTGCTCGGCCCCAGGAATTAAACACAAACCAAGGGACGTATAAGTCTTACTTTAACAGAGGCAGAGGCTGTAATTAGTTTAAAAAATAATTTATTATAGTGAAATAAAAGAAAATAAAAGATCAGAGGACGGGTTAAAAACGAGCAGTTCAGGAGACGGAGCTTCCCGAGGTGACTAGCACTGCAAATAAAACAAACACACAAAGTGGGATGCGCTGCACACGTGGGGGGGAGAACCACACGGCACGCCGGAACCCACCACCAAACAGCAATCCCTACCTCGGGCTCCTAAATCTCCTGAAACAAACCGGGATAAAAGAATAAAAACCAAAAAGATAAAAATAAGTTTCCTAAAAACACAATAAAACAACACAATGAAGTTGCCCCCCTCAGGCGCCGCTGGCATCAATGAGGGTTTTAGAGTCGAGTCCAAAGTTCAGCGCGAGGCTGTAGCGACACGCAGTCTCCTCCGTACGGCGGGGCGTGTCCCTCCGACTCTGGGCCAAACGCAGCGGGAGGCAGGGGGAAACCCGTATGTGTTCCAAGAATAAAAACAGGTGAGGCAAAGCAGCAGCTTCAATCCCCTATTTGTGGGGAGGAAAGCACAGCGTGCAGCAGAGAGTCGGCACGTCGAGGAAGTGGGTCTGGGTGAAACAGTCCGTCGCGCTGTTAGCTACTGACGTCACCTACGCACGCCCAATATCAGCCGACAGGCCATATACAGTGAACTGCCCGCGCACCCACACTCACTTCCTGGTGGCTCGTCTTTGGCAATCAAAACGGCTCATCCCAAAAGGCAAAGGAGGAGAGCTTTTAAAGCACCACCTCCTATTTGAATAGGCATGTCCTTGCACAACCTACTAATTACAGCCTCTGCCTCTGTTAAAGTAAGACTTATACGTGCCTTGGTTTGTGTTTAATGCCTGGGTGTTAGTTCACCCCTTTTTTCCAAAACCCAGTGTTGCCACACTAAGTTTGAGCTTACTTCAACATCTGTACAGTAATGGTCTTGTCTTGCTGCATCAATTTAGAAAAAGTCGGTCAGTTGCAGGCAGTTTTGGCTAAAACCTTGTATCATACAAGAGATTGAGGCATAACTCCTTTGTCCATCAAATCCTTGTGGATTTTTCTCATACCCCTTACAGGCTAGGAAGGGAAGAGAATAATCACATTGGTTTGTGAAAATGAATATCAAAGCAAAACGCAGTGACATATTTTACATGAACAGGGGGAGCAATTATAGTTAATTGCCTGTGTGAGGGACACCTTTTGTTCTGATTTTTTGAAAGAAGCTAGCAATAATCAAGTCATTAAATGCTCAGTCTTTGGTGGACAAAAATTTTGAAAGCTGGCCTAATTAATAGGACTGCAGGTTTTACACTATGACTTCTCTGCTTTTTTGTATTATAGTGTGTAGGAAATTCAAGTTTGAAAATGTACTTAAGATAGCTTTATTATCAGTTCATTTAACATTTTTTATTGTCTGTCATGCAATTATTTGTTGTGCATATAATTCATAATGCTTACAATTAATGAATATGTAATTAATGGATCTAATTAATTTCCTTTAACCTAACCTTGTTGTGAAAAGCCTAATTTGAGGGATTTTCATTTCAATTTGTGATATTCTGGCACAGTAAACTATTAAAAATGCAACTAAAAAAAGTGGCTTCATTAAGTTTTTTTTTTTTTTTTTTTCTGACTCTCGAGGGTTTAAAGACCCACTCCAATGAAAATTGTGTTTTTGGTGTTTTTAACATGTTCTCATAGCACTTTTCTCATAAAAGAAAAAATATATAAAAGAGTTAATGACTAAAACTGCTTTTCTAAGTATTTATTTATTCAAATCCTGATGGACCAGAACCGGATGAAAACCAGCAACTGGAAAAAGGTCGAGTTTGTGGTGCAGCTTTAGCCATGGGCTGGCCAAAGCTTCCCTCCTCAGCTCCAATTCTGAAGCCTCCTCTTGAAGATATGTAGATTCATGTACATCTTCGTTTTCCTCATCTGAGCTAACATCTGGCTCAAAATTGCACAGCTGGATAGCTCCAATATTGCTCGCCGTTGTTTTGCTACGCTAATATGAGCTTGAGGTTGAGGGGAGCTGAAAGCAAACGGGATAGAGTGTGAACAAAGGCATGCTGGGATAGCAATGGTTACTTCCATGTCAACAGTCCCACCCACAATTCAGAGACAAATTTCTAGAAAATGCAGAAAAAATGTCTTAAAAACAACACAGGTCTAAAAACGGCATAATCATAATTAAGAGGCCACTTGGAACAAGTTTTGCTATAGAAAACTAATGGAGTTGGACTTTAATGCAAAGAAAAAAAACACACTTCTGGCATAAAGTATTTAATGGATGGAGAGCCATTCTTCCAATGTTATTGTTGTCTTCTGATGTTGTGGTTGCTGCACCATCCACAATAAACAAAGATCAAAAATTTCATTCTAGACACAATATTGCATCCTATTAGGTTTAGTCTAATTGATAAGTCACAGCTGTTAGGGTGTAGCTTTGTTAGTTCTTACTGTCATGCATGTATAGGAAAGTGATTTGAATTCCTTGCATTCAAGCATATTTACTTTGGTCTACTACCCTCTAGAGAACATTGACAGTTTGTGAATGTGTGGGAGTGTAAAGAATGGGGAGTAAAATCATTTGTTTAGAATATGTTAACACTATGCAAATTAAATGTTGATTGGCTTATGATTTATCCTTAAGACAATTATAGGCATGCAGTCGATTTTTTCTTTATTATTTTTTTTACTTGGCTGCCATTATGTCTGTTCTCCTTCATAAAAAATAGAGATTGGCACATGGCTGATGGCCTCATGAATTTGCTTATTTTCTAATAGCATTTTGGTATAAGTCATGGAATCAAATGAATAAATCTTCATCTAATTATTGACAACGTAAAAATGCAGCATCGCACATACAAAGACACACTGAAAGATGCAAACACTTCCACTCATGACTGAAAAAATATGTAAGTGGTCGAAAGCAAGAGGACCTATCCAGAAAAAATACTAAGAATAATTTTTAAAATATATATTTTTTGTTTTTTAGTCATTTATTGGAAATAAATCATATTCTTTATGGTCTTAAAGGGCCTATACCATGAAAAATCAACTTTTTGAGCTTTTAAGGTTATGATAATGTAAATTCCTCATGAAAAACAACCCCAGAGTGGTATTTTAATCCATACACGCATCTCTGAGCATTCTTCTGAAAACCAGCCCCTCCCAATCCACGAAAACGAGTGGGTCCTCACATTGGGAAGTGAGAACAGCCCCTTCCAGGAAGACTGTGTGCTGCCAGTACCGCCCTTTTCTGCAAAGCTAACGGTGATCGGCAAACACTTTCATTTTATATGCACAATGTACGCATGCATCTTTGCAAAAATTCAGATGTTGTTTGTTTTTGTGGGCAAAGCACGGACACTCTGCCGAGGCCGGCTCTATGATGATGTCATGAACAAGTTCCAGCCCATAACTCAGAGGCAAATATCTGATGAACTCCTGCCTTTCTGCAGAAACTAAGTTCTAGAAAACAACACAGTTTTTCTGATCCTTGCTAAAAGTGTCATAATTGTAAATAAAAGACCACTGTGGATGTCAGTACATCAAAAGATGATCGGAGTGGGACTTCAACCTCCTGATGCCAGAATTGATTTCCAGGTATAAAAATTTTTCCTTTTTTTTTTTTTTTTCCTTTTTTTGCTTTCATGTAGATGCTAAGTTGAAATTATTTTGGAGCCAAAGTGGTATTTGTATCAATCTGTATCAAGGGCATTTTATTAGTACATTTGTTCAAGTCTTCTACTTTGGGATCTGTCAAACATCAACATAAATGTTTTGGTCCCAACAGGATCTGTTGATTTAACTTAACACAAGTTAACAATTAGAAGACCACACACACACAAATTCAAACTGAGCCTCAATATATATATATATATATATATACATACATATGCATGTTGATTTGCATTTTTTGACCCTGCAGCTGTCTGTCTCTGTTTTCTATGTAGCTTATAGGGTTAGAGTGAGTTCCAGTGTACCAGTGCACCTCCTGTTTCACACCTCCACTCTTGCCATTTCCCATTAGCATTCCCTGCTCAGGTGGCCATATGAAACTGAGGTGCACACCTGCCACAAAGTCCAAAGCTTGCAGCATGTCTGTTTGGTTCCAGAAGGTTGGATATTTGTTTACTAGACTAACTTTCCTTTTTGGAGTGATGAATAACAGTTTCAGGCGCTGATTGACTGCCCAGCTTTCCAGCTGGTTATGTAAGTGCATGGCTGGCTGGCTGGTTGTAAACATGCCTTTAGGGGCAATGTTCTCACTCTTTTGTCCTCTCATCATTTTCCTTGCCCTCTTTTGCTTTGCTACCCATCCCAGTTGAAAATAAGCAGAGGCTGTGCCAGATGTGAGCGTGTCAGAAAGTGCCACAACCGTGTTCTTGGTTTCTAGGTAACTTCTTAGAATAGAACAGCACTCACAACACATTGATGAGATAAATCCCAGAGGCTAACTGTTTCACTAACATCTTCCATTTTGGACCAGTGCTAACTGAGCTGCATACGTTTTTTGCATGGATTACTTAATTTTAAAAGAAGTGTTATCTTTCTAATTTGTTTATTTCATTTATTTAGGAACTCAATGTGCAAAAAAAAAAAAAAAGGTGACATATGCTTTGAATGAAAATGAGCCTTTATTTTGGTAAATAAAAAAAAAGTTTATTGTTGAAATGTCAGAATGTTCTCTGTTGAAAAAATATTCAGATATGGTAACAGAATTATTTTTATCATGAAGCCATGTAGAAAGAAAAGGTTTCGATAAACATATGAGTTAAAAAAAAATCATTCCTGAATGTTATTATTTTTAAAATAAAGGCCTTTATTTTTTACTGACATAACTTAAAAATAATAAAAAAACAATGACTACAGAACACAAGATAATAGCACCACAGCACAGGGCAAAATGTATCACAACAAACGTATGCGAGTCTTCATTTATTATTACATAAAATATATAAATTACGAGGATAAAAGAGCAAACCACAAATCTTTACGGGGGAACTTTCATTAAAATCCAGTTAAAGCCAGCGCATGCATTTTTCTAAAAAGTGATTTTTACAAAATGAAAATTGTCATGCTATTGCCACAGATAATGTAAAGTAAGTTTAATACAGTTTTTTAATAGTACCGTTTGAGTTTGAGCTTATGTGTTTACCAAGTGATTTTTTTTTTTGTCAAGAACACACAAAAAGTTTTATTTTAATAAATAGTAAAATAAATTATGCGCTAAAAAAGCACATGATTGATTTGTGTCATGATCTTGCTGTGTGATTTAAAATGGTATACTGAATGAAGGTCTATTTTTCCCTTATTTTAATTTTTATGTGGCAAAATTGTTTTAAAAGAAGCTATAGAAAGAGAATAAAGCACACAGGACATATTTGAGGTTGGAGCAATACTGCATTTTTTGTATGACAAAAAAAGTGTTACTATGACAACAGGGTCTATTTCAGTGTGCTTGCAAGTTTGTGTTGACATTAAGATATGTCCACAAACCCAAATGAACACAAAGAAAGTCAACCCATGTGTTTGTTTTTTCTATTTAGGTTGTCACTCAGAATATCACTCAATCTCATGGGCCAGCTGGATTAAAAAGTGAAATGTTGGTGACAAAAGCGTGTATCCTCAAATGTCAAAATCTGCATAAGCATTCTTTTCAATGAGCTGATAAATCTGAGTGTGTTTGTGCACTTTTGAATATCGGCTATAAAACACACAAACCTGAGTTCTAGATTTTTTTTGTTTTTATTTTAAATGATTTAGTGCAGATTATTTTCTTATTTTCAAAATTATGTTGCATAGAAGAATATATATAAAAAAAAGATGAGACACACAATCTTTTTTACTTTAAATGTCTTTAAACCAAAACTGCTTTTAAACATCTAAAGTATTGCATAGTTCCTATATTTTTTTGAATTTTTTTTTTTAGATAAAGTTTAGTGATCAAAAATAATTGTTGTGTATTTTTTTAAACTCACTGTTGTTTATGGGTCTGATTATATATTTTTCTCAAAATTTACTCACCCACAAGCTCTCACCTGAACACACACACATTATAGGTTTTGTCTTCTGCAGAACCTTGAATTGGTTTTGACGAATTCTCATGCTTTCTCTTTGCAAAAGGTGACGAGAATCTTGCAACACGCCAATACGCACTTGCAAACATTAATGCTGTGTGCTACCAAGAGACATAGTTTCAGCTGCATTCAATGACTCACTTTTCTACTTTTGATGTAAACGATCTCTTGATATTTGAATAAAGTAAAGTAAACGTGTCCTTTTTTCATCCCGTTTTCTCTTTTGAGAAAACTCTTTTGAACCCAATCAAATGTGAAATGCTGTTTCCGGCCAAGAGAGGGATTTTTTTTGAGTCATTAAAAACCTCCACATGCATCAGATATTAATTTGTGAAAAAAAAGGGGGATGCCCCTTCTAAAGATGACAAATGAACAACACCGTAAGAATGACCTATATCTCCAGAATCCCGTAGGTGCTCCTTAGATGTTAACAGCACTTGTCATATTACGTTGCCCTTCGAAAGGTCACACAAAGCAAACTGCCCTTGCAATAGCACAAAAAGGGCCAAACAGGCTTTGTCAGACTGACAAGCAGGCAACCACCACCCTCGGGTCATCTTCCCTTTAATGTGACGCAGCAGAGGAGAGTTCTGCTGACTCTTGAGAATGCACAATGTGTGGAACGCTGACAGGAAGCCAGACTCCTCTCCAGAAATTTACAATGCAGGAAGTCTTCCCGACTTCCAATGAGTCATATATATGCATCCATGCTGGGGCAGCTGACCCCGTGAGAGCAAATATGGGTAATGAAACCCCCTGTACCACAGTTTATTCTGTTCATGTCTCGCAGTACAAATAGATTAGTTTTATGGGTTTCCTTTAATTTGGTCCCCTTGGATTATGTTACTTGGTCACGCTGCCCTTTTGTGCTGACAAACAGTTTTTTCCTGGATGTTTCCTGGCTCCACCCCTGCATACATCAACTTTTATCCAGCTCTTTGTATATTGCGTCCTGTTGCCGGCCCACTTTTCATGGCCTTTTTTTTTTTTAAATTTAACATTAACTTTGATTGTTATTATTTTATTTTTAGCATAAAGTTCAAAGTTGGTAGGTGTAGAAAATGCTGACAATATAAAACGCTATTCAATAATTTTCACCAACCAAGGAAATGCAGTGAATGAACAAAAAAGAGAATGAAATTCAATGAATATTTGGTTGACCACCCTTTGCCTTCAAAGCAGCATCAATTCTTTGCAGGCACAGTTTTTAAGGGAACGCTGGCAGTTGTTCTGGAGAACTTAACAAAGATCATCTGTGGAGTTAGGCTTTCTTACATTCTCAGGCTCGGACAGGGGCAGTTTTTTTCCAAAAGCTAACACTGCACTGACCCTTGAGCATCTTTTCCATTTTTTTAAATGTATCATTGCACACTTTTTGTCTTCTTTTTATTCTATTTATTTGTTTGTACTGTCTTCCCACTTTAAAGAGAACTGTTCCAAATGTCATTGTGCCATATATAATGACCACAAAAGCTTTCTATTCTCCTTTATGAGGTTCAAGAAACAATCCATGATGTTGTGATCACGGTTCTGTGGGGTCCATGCCATCACTTCCTGTAGTTCAAGGTCTTTCTCAAAATCTTCATGATAAAAACAGTTCTTGATTACATTCGGAACATTGAGAACACCACTACCAGACCAAATCTTCATTCTGCTATTTTTCTGAGTGCAGTTCATATGTTTTCCTTTATCTGAGTCTCTTGGCCTTATTTCTAAGTGGAAGGTTTGGCTTTCTATCTACATCTCTTTCACAAAGACCACTTCCCTGAACAGAAGCAATGGGAGTCATTGGTTTTTGTCAGTTCTGACATGATGACACTGTTGGACATCTTCAGATTCTGAAGAACAATAAGCTTGATGTGTCTCTTATCTAATGCACCAAGTTACCTTGGAGTCTTTAAAGTCTCCATCAAAAGAGCACACATCTTGAAACTCCAGTCTGCTTCCAAATCTTTATCGGGAGAGACCTCGCCGATGCAGTAAGAATGACCTTGTGTCTTGTTTTTGTGCTCAACACCGCCATGACATAAAACTGCTATTCACAATCTCATCTTGGTAGCAGTTTGGCTGATCCTCGCCCAGTTTTGAACCTCCTACACACTTGTTCCTGTTTCAGTTCATTTCTGGGTTTCAACCTTTGTGTGACACTGATAATCATTAGTACCTGTTGGATATTTTTGCTTTATCATACAGCTGATTACAGTCCTAAAAAAAAATCCCTGATGTTCAGTTGTACCTTCAAGAATCGTTGCTGGCTTGAAGGCAAAAGATAGTAACACCAAATATTATGCAGGTTTTTTTTTTTTTCACTCACCTTGCATTTTGAGAACTAACAAAAATAAACAATCTTTATTTATAATTCTATTAGTTTTTTTTTTCTTTACCACATTTCTTTATGCCTGCTAAAACTTTTGCACAAAACTGTTTACTAAAGCTTTAATCAGACTTTAATTTGTTGGTGCTTTTTTTCCAATTTACTAAATGGTGTTGAGTTTTATTGTTTAATCTGCTTTTTGTGCATGTGTTTCTTATGGAGGAAATAAGCAGATTTTGGATTATTCTGAGTTCACATGTGCAAATCGCGATTGTCTTTATGACCCAAAAATTTAAATGTAAAGAGAACATTGTTGTATTTGCAAAAAAAAAAAAAAAAAAGCTAACAAAATAAATCAATTAAAATTACACATGCCAACATCTAAAAAAAACCTTCTTTATAGTATCTTCTTACAAAATAAGTAGTTTTTAATGCTTTTAAATAGAAAATAAAAATAAATAATAAAATAAAAACTAACTAAAAAAAAAGTTTAGCAAATCAAATCATATTCTCAAAAAGTTGTGCAATGCACTCAAATAAAAGTCCAACGCTTTGCCAGTTGAAGGTCTGCGTTTACCTTCAAAGAATCGGCTTCCTCTGGTTAAACATATAAAAACAATGTTTTTGAGTGAATGCTCTGCAAAGTTCAAAGAAAAACATAATCAAAAGGCATTTCTGAGGAAAGCTCGTAGAAAATCACAGCGGCTTCTTCAAAGGTTCCTTAGAAACAGTCAATAACAAATAGCTGTGCAGAGCAACAGGAATGTTTTTAATTGCCAAGGCTTTCTTGCGTCTTGCACTACCAAAACTATTTGCAGCCCCTGAATGAAAAGTAAAAGCATTAACCATACTGATTTGTTACCATAACTATACATTGTATGTCTTCTTTTTTTGCATAGAAGAAGCTGTAAAATTGCCATGGTCCATTTCAGTTGAACTGCAGATGCATAAAAACCTTCTATTGTCCGCATTTTGGTACAAGAACAAAAAAAAAAAAATGGAACAAAGCATTACATTTTCATTTTCCACCTTGACCAGGTGACCCCTGTTCAGTTTGAAAATGCTCTGCCAAGGCCTGCCAGCAAGTTTTATCAAGCAAATATCAATGAGAGAAAAATTATTTCGTTTTATTCAATTTACATTAAAAAAAATCTGCTGGAGGAAATTACGATTTCTTGGTCATTTTCCAGGGAATGTAAATGATAATACAAAAATGTTTTTTCCCACTCCAAGTTAGTAGTTAGGTGAAGCCATTTGAATTCTGTTAATTCTATTTTAAATCATAATGAAAACAGAAACTTCCAAAATGTCCCTGTTCAAAAGTGTAGATATCCCAGTTCTTGATACTTTGTATTCCCTCCTTTTGCACAAATAACAGCTTAATGTCTCTCGTGGCAGTTGTGGATCAGAATCTTTATTTTCTCTAATGACACAGCAAGCTGTTCTTTTTAACAGAAAACCTCAAGTTCTTTTCTATTCTTGGGCTGTCTTGCTTGAACTTGAGATCTCGTCAGAGTGACTCAATAATCTTGAGGTCAGGAGACCGAGACGGCCACTCCAAGACCTTCACCTTCTTCTGTTATAACCAATGAGAGGTGGACTTGGCCTTGAGTTTGGATTGGATTGTTGTCATGTTAAAAATGTCCAAGTGCCAGGTGCCTCCTTATCTTACATCTTGAAACATCCACACCAACGTTTTTCAGAGAATCCTGGATCCCAGCTGAA
Source organism: Adrianichthys oophorus (assembly GCA_036245035.1). Taxonomy (NCBI): domain Eukaryota; kingdom Metazoa; phylum Chordata; class Actinopteri; order Beloniformes; family Adrianichthyidae; genus Adrianichthys; species Adrianichthys oophorus. Next base: position 18,511,908 of record BSAI01000201.1, on the reverse strand, counting down.
GTTATTGGTGGGTTTTTCATTGCATCCCTAACAATTTTTCTGGCACTTGTGGCAGACATTTTTGTGACCGTGGTTTGATATCAACAGAACTCCTTGCTTTTGATTTATTGATCAAAGTTTGAACACTGCTGACTAGCATTCGCAGTTCCTTGGATATCTTTTTATATCCCTTTCCTGTTTTTTACAGTTCAGTTACCTTTTCCCATAGATCTTTTGACAGCTCTTTAACTTTCCCCAAGACTCAAGATCCAGAAATGTCAGTGCAGCACTGGATAAAGGATACAAGGATACAATAAGTTTTACAAGCTGGTTTTCTATTAGCACCTTGACCAGCAGATCAGATCTTAACACTTTATTCCTTTAACATTTTTCTTTTTTTTTTTTTTTATTCACAGTGCATGAAAGAACCAAATGGCCTTAAGGTTTATGTTATTTAAAAAGACAAGTATTTACAGTAAATGAGTACAGTCACATAGCTGGATGAAGCCCATCTGCTACACTATTTAAACATGTCGTTGTTTATTTAAATATTTAGCTGTTATCTTAACTCGTATCTGTTTATCTAGACGTGTTTGTTTATTCGACACATACATGTTATTCAACCATGTAGTTATAGAATTAACTAAGCTCACTTTTCTTTAATAGTTCTAGCACATCACCTGTCCGTCCTGGGTTGAGGATCTCTCCTTCATGCGCGCAACCCTGAGGTTTCAAAAAGAGACAGGGTTTTTTTATGAGTTTTTCTTCACCGAGAAGGAAGGTGAAAGGGCAGAGATGTTTGTTCAGCTTAGTCTGTTTAACAACCAGCTTTTGTTTACTTTTACATGTTTGACTTTTTGTTTTTGCAATATACTGATGTCAGTCCAATGAGACGGCTATGGCTGTGATATTGGGCTATAGAAATAAAATTGAATTGAATTGCATAGCTGTTATGTCACAACAGTGCTGTTTCTGTCTCTGAGGGCAAGTTGCACCTTAAGATTTTGCCAGTATTTCTCAACTAAACTACAAACTTCCATTCCTCCTTTATGAAGAAAAACATTACCAATGACAATTCCAATTTTTTTATTTTATGTTTTGAAAAGTAGTTTCTTTAAGTATCAATTATTCTGAGAGATCGTGAATTATGGCTATTACATCCAAATTCAAACAATAGATTTACTGTCTGAGCTTTAAAATTATATTTTAGGGGAAACAACTGAGTGACTTTTTTTTTACTGTGTTGAATAGGAGCAGTTCTCTCAAATACACAGCCTTTTTTTCCTTTTTAGCATCTAAATCTTCCAAAAATAAGCAAGCTATTTACATCTAACCAGTTACAGATCATTTCAGAATCTTTGTACAAGCATGAGCAGGAGAGAAGGAAAACCCCGGCATTCTTAAGAAGCCGTACAAGAGAAGCTATAAATAGGTTTTTACCCTCAGCTATGTTCTCACACATCATATGGCATCAACAGCCTGCAAATCATGTGCCTTCTGATTCCACTGAAGACCAACATGAATGTGAGAATCATTACTATTTAAAAGGTAAATACCTTTATTTTAGTATCTTCCTTTTTGATTTCTGTTGTTAGGTGATGCCGTCGTGCACCTTTGCACTGAAATTCAATGAGAGGCTTGAGACAACGCGTTTTTACAAAACATAAAAAAATAACTACAATTGTGTATTCATTTTTTTTTACTTTTTGCATAAGGCAGAGTACTCTTTCTTGTCTCTGATTTTTTCTAAAAAAAAAAAAATCACTTACTCCCTGCCAAAAAAAGTAAGCTTATGTTTATTCTCGGTCCACGTAACAATAAAAATGGGTAGGAGGCAACAAAACAGGAAATAGAAAAAAAAGTGTGTGCACGTGTGGGAGTGTGTGTGCATTTGTGCCAAAAAAGGAGCAGAGATAAACCTATTACAGTAATCTGTTCATAAATGTGATTAAGACACTGTATCATAGCTTTACGTGTGATGCAATACTAAAGTATGCTGCCTCTCTTTCAAACTAATCTTGTGCATGTGCACACATGCACCCGTGTGTGTTACAGTATTATATTCCACTCTCAATGCTAAATGCTCTGAATGGATTTACTGTAAAGGACTGCAAAGTCATACTTCCTTTAATTTAACCACCAGTTTGTATGTAGAAGGACAATGACCTAAATCATTTAAGGCAACTTCATGCAGCTTTCATGCACGTTTTTTTTATTAAAACTAAATCTGTCATAAGTAATTAACAAAAGGTGGGAAATTATGTCAATCAATATCATTCATTCAGCAATTTTTGTCACCACAATTTATCATTACATGTCTATTTATATCTACAGAAACTTAAAATGTATGGTAACTGTCATTTCTACTTGTGGATTTTAGAAACACTAAAAGAACATTTCAGTGGATTACAAGTTAAAGCATGCTTTACCTTGGGTTTTCTTCAAATGTTCAGTTCTTCAAATCCAGATTTTGTTTTTGGAAAAATCTTGAAGCTATCCTTGCTTGACTGTGACGTTCTTATTCACTTAAAAATTGTTTCTCATGTTGTAGACCAAATACCATGGTTTCCCTGGGTCTAATCTACTATTGCATGACATTCTTTTCACAAATTAAAACAATAGTCATGGAGCCAAAGGCTTTAAAATAAAACATCATGTCTCCCATATTTTACATATAAAATTAACAGTTCTTGCAGATATGGGAAAAAGGCACATCCTTTGCAATAAAAGTGAGTGTTCAATTTGCTCCGACTGTTTGAAGACAGCTGTTTTTTATCCGGTGACCTTGGAGAATGATCACATATTCACGGCATCAACTGTGAGGGAATAAAGACCAAATGGAGTGTTCACACAATCTGATATAGGTTGAGATCTCATATGATATTAACCTGCAGCATTTACCCATCACTCGCTATCATTGGACTTTTACCAGGCTGTAACCGTCTTCATTGTAGGAGAGAATACCAATAGCAGACTTCCCTCCTATTGAGTGACATTGCTTTGAAATGAAACCAATATCTATTTGTTCATATGTTTTTTTTTCTTTTCATCCATATCCTGTTTGTTTGATTATCATTCTCACTCTTTGTTTATTTATCTAATTAGTCACTTTGGGTCATTTTCTGTGCCCATGTTGCCTCAAAGATAGCATTTTACTTTCTATAAACTGTAAAGAAGTTTGCAACAATACATATCTCCACGATATGCTGATGTTAAGACATGTGAGCACACATCTCCATCTTCATCTGTGAGAGGGAAGGAGGGTGACTGAATGAAGGGTGACAGAGGTACACGAATGGAGCACTCAGACTTCCCTCCTGGCACACACTCATGGTCCCTTTAGTTAGGCATGCAAAAAGCCTTTCTCCAACCTCATATCTGTGAACACTCATTTCCACTATCCCTTCAGTTCATCAACGCTTTCCTCTGTTTAAGAATTCAAATAATAAAACTCGTGAAATATTTTGCTTTACAAATAATATACATATGTATTTCTGTCTTAATTCTCTCTTTTTAAAATTGTCATTTTAAGGCAGCTTGTTAATAATTTATGCATTTTTCCCCATTGAGCTTTTCTTGCTAAAGCTGTTGCTATACTGCCACCTGCTGGTGCAAAAATATACTTAAGACGTGTAAGTAAGTGTGTGAAAACCAGATTGACTTGAAGCACATGGTTGTTCAAATGAGGTAAAACTTTTACCTCATTTTTACATCATTTTAATTTTTTGTCATATATATATATATGACATTATTTGCTTATTTTTTGCTTCTACAGTTCACCTTTAACTGCTGACCCGTGGTGTGCCAGAAGTGGGTAAACTACTCAACCCTTCGATCTCTTTCAGACGAGCCCATGAAAATCCCAAATCCCTGCGATTAGTTCTAAGTCTGGTCAGAACAATATTTTCAATCTACCAAACATGATTATTGAGGGAGTTGTGTTATATACAGACATGACTTGATGTTTTTGATCAAACATTGTTCAGGCTATGGAAGCAGAGCTTTTCAGTCTCATCTGAATTAAGCCTTAAGCAATAGAAAATGTTTGTATATACCCCGATAAACCCATGACTAAAAAAAAAGACAAATAATATTAAACATAAATGACCTAGTGTTCTATGATGGATGTTTTTTGTAGCATTTAACAATCTTTCTAAAATCTGAATTTTAGATTTAATTTCCTCTTTGTAACCTGGATCAGTGACCCACTTACAAATCAGCAGATTTGGATCACCTGGTCACTCTTATCATGGCCTTGACATCCAGGTATCATGGCCACTTCCTGTTTCCTGCTCTGATCTGCTGTGGCTGGCTGCTTTTTTCTTGGCTTTCCACCTCCAATAATCCAAAGCAACTGTCCGTTTCTGCCGTATACCACGCCGGACCGGCAGAGTGCCGAATAACCTACTCTCCAGTTAAGCTTTTTTTTTTTTCTCCCCTCCCTCTTACTCTCTCTGGAAATGTCTACCATTCGTCCCATTCAATACAGTCAATTGATTATTTTACTCCTGTGTTGCGGTTGGTGTCCACACATGCTGTGCTCCGTGAGACGAAAAGATCTACTGTAGGTCAGCTCGCCTAGCCAAGGAAGTACGTCTTCTACTAGACTTTCTGGTAAAGTGACAGTACAAAAGTTTAATTATGACTTTAAATGACCAAGCAGGTGGTTTAAACACAGAAATGCTTTCAAAAGTCTCCTTCAAGCACTTTTTTCAGAATGGTAGGAATGCATTTAGACTTGACCGTGACTGCAGGGCAGTAGATTCACTACTGAGAAAATGTTATGCTTTTAAGCCTCATTAACTTGTCTACTAATGTTATTTATGCAAACAGTTATTTATGCAGCTTCTGAAATAAACACTCAGCGTGAAAACAACACTTGAACGTCTTTGTCTATTTGTGTTTACACATGTGAACAGTGTTGTTGGTTGTCAGACATTCTGGAGCAAAATGTGCGGCCTAGTGTTTAAGTTCAAGTTTATTTATTCATATGACGCTTTAAAATGACCACAGTCAAACAAGGCGCTGTACATTAAAAAGTCAAAAATATGAAAAACAACAACTGAGAGGTTAAAACAATTAAAGAAAAAAATATAAATCCTAAAGTGTGATAACAGTTTTTGTTAAATGTTGCTGTTTCTTTCAACAGGATAAGGACTCCCCCAAAAAAACAATTTCTAAATGGCCAGAAGTGAGACATTAAACATCTGATATGAGCCCTGATCTAAAACCTGTTGAATACCTGAGGAGGGAGCAGAAACATGCCACCTGGAGAATCCATCCTTCACACCTGAGACAGCTGGATCACTATACTGCTTTCAATTTTGTCATGCTCCCTCCATGATGACAATGCAGCATTCCATTTCATTCCATATACTCAAAGAATAGGACAAAACACCTGTCAGCAGGGGCTGAAGTCTAATTAAGGAATCAGCTACTTCTTATTAAAAACACTTGAGGAGCTAAGGGGTCCTAAATATGTTCGAGTCTTTATGTTCAATCTTTGTGAGAAGGGAATGGCTACAGCAGCTTCAGTTAAATGCACAGCTGACGAAAATATGGTGAGAATATCCAAAAATAAACAAAAGTGCAACATATGGAACTAGTAAATGAGAAGTGACCTTACCCAAGTTTTCTTGTCCTCCTTAGATAATGGTGGTTTATTTTCTTGCTAATCACTGTTGCTAAAGAGCCCCATGTGATTAAACATACCAAGTAACCATGACAACCCACCTGATTAAAGTGAAAAAAAAATACATTGCTTCTACAGGAAAAAAAAAGCCTTTGACTGCAGTGATTGCCTCAAAATGTTGCAACTATATATTAAGTTAAAGGTCTTGTCCTTTTATTTTATTTTTTAATTGATTATGCGTTTAACAATTTTTAAATTACAACTCATTTTTTTGTTGGTTAAGTCTTTCCCCTCATGGTTGACTTTATTTCAAATTTACAAAAAAATAGATATTTTCTTCTGCAGAAGGTGATGCTAAATTAAGTGGAGTCCTGGATTTAATGATACATTGCAAATTAGAACCATAGGACATGAAGGAGTTAAGAAATTTACTTATTCCCATTCTAATTGTGAGAGTTTTTTAATTAAAAAAAGACAACTTTGTGTGTAAGCTGCATAACATAACATGAAATCACACTGGTAAATGTGAGAAAACCAACACAGAGACATTTAAGACATTCACTTACATTAAAATGTGCCACAGTACGGCAGGCCACAGACGTCCACAAAGACTGTTTAACCTTGTGAACTCTCATCGAGTTGCATTGCTTTAAACCAATTAACCTTGAGCACAAACAGATAAATCAATAATTCTTGGAACTTTGCATGCATTAAGGGTGCCAATGATTCACTGTATTTCTGTTTAAGAGCACTGATCCTATTTAAAGCTCTAATGACTTTGTGACATGAGAGAGAAACATGCAATGGCACAACAAGGCATTTACTTCCACTTCTATGCAGATAATAAACAACTTTATCTATCAATAAATCCAAGCCATTTAGATACACAACTATGTCTTACATTAAAATTGCAGGTTTTGCTTTTGGACCAAGAACTTTTACGATTTACTTTACTTCCTACCTACTTTTTGTGGCATTAGGAGAGAGTATGGTAAGTTATTCCAAAGGGAAAGTAGTGCTACCTCTCTTATTTAAAAAAAAAAACCACAGAAGAAGAACTTGATATGACCTCACAACTTTGAAGAGGCACCACTCATCCTCAAATGAAGGGAGACAGGTGGTTTGAGAGGTAAGCACATTTTGGTTCAAAAAACATATTTGTAGTAAAAAAAATCAATGCTCAAGGCTTTTTCATTGCAGTGTTTGAATAATTATAGATAACAGTTCACACACATTTTAGTGCTTCAATAAGCTACATCACAAGTTTATGCAGTTAGCTTGATGCTAGCTTAAAACAGCAGAGCAGAGGGGAACATTTTTTTTCAAAATGGTGGGCTTGGGGTAAGTTGTGCCGCTGGCACAACTCTCTATCAAACTTTAGACGGGCACGCACATGTATCGGCTTCAGCAGGGGGACACATCTGGTGCTGCAGGATTTGAGTCTCTGGCGGCGTAGGGTGCTACTGATGGTAGCCTTTGTTACTTTGGTCCCAGCTCTCTGCAGGTCATTCACTAGGACCCTCCGTGTGGTTCTGGGATTTTGACCCTCATAGTGAGATCTTGCGAGGAGCCCCAGATCAAGGAGATTATCAATAGTCTTGTATGTCTTCCATTTCCTAAAAGGAGATTATCAATAGTCTTGTATGTCTTCCATTTCCTAAAAATTTCTCCCACAGTTGAGTTCTTCACACCAAGCTGCTTTACCGATTCCATCACAATTTTCTCGTATCTTATAGTCGAGGTAAACCTGATGAAAATGACAGGCCTCTCTCATATTTTTAAGTGGGAGAACTTGCACAATTGGTGGCTGACTAAATACTTATTTTCATACTTTTTTTTTCCTGCTGATATACAGCATTATCATTTGTGAGATTTAGATTTGTTTATCAAATATCAATGGCACAAATTAACCCAGTGTATTTTAACATAGCTATGTTTCTCCAAAAGTGTATTTGTGATCCAATGTGATTGTCTCCAGGCATGCGCAAGATCCCAAACTATTTATTATATAACTTTCAACTTCTTTTGTTTTCAAAGTGTGTTTTTTTTCTATCGAATCTTCTCGGACGGCATTGATGAAGTCTGCTGCCATTGGCTGCCCAAAATCTGTCAATCAAACACCTCAGACATTAGACGTCAGACCCAGAAGCTGAGGTATCTGATTGGTCAGTTTATAACATGAATAACTAGAGATTAAGAAGAAATATCTTTAAAAAAATTTGGATTACAAAGACAGTGTTAAGAAGAAGTTATCGGAGCAAGAGTGGTTATTCTGACAAATAAAATCATTGCGTAATAACTGTCTATTTTTCAATAGAAGTCTATGGGATTTTGTTCTTCTTTAAACCAGCGGGTATTTCCTATTTGGGGACACGAAACGGGAGGGGTTGCTATGTCCATTGTTTTTACAGTCAATGGGAGGAACCTGTAAGGGACATTTGACCAGGATTTCTTTAGGATTCCCATGAAACAGATAAGTTGAATTGCTTCCTTGTGTCATAGCAAAAATCAAAAGCATTTTTCTCCCAAAGTGCAGCAGCAGAAGAGGCCCGGATACTCTACATTTAGATCTTGTAGACAGAATGCTGTAATGCAAATGTTATTTCCCCCCACAGTATGGTGCAGATCTGGTTTCTCCCTTCATCCAGCCATTTTTCAAGCTTTACTTGTCACCCCCTCTAGTGTCCAAGTCCAGAACTATGGCAGGGTGTGCTGCAGTTTTGTAGAACTGTTTGGGAATATGAGTCTGAGCCTCAGAGTGCTTCTAAATCTAGTAAGTTTCTTTAAAAAAAATATTTACTTTTACAAAATTGTATTATTTCCCTTTATGGATAATATGTTTTATGTTATTAGATTTTTTAAGCAGCATTGATTTCTGTTTTTTTTTTTTTTTTTTAAATTTACAATGATGCTGGTAAAAGTACATAAATAGCTTAATTGGCATTAAATATGTGAGCCTGAAGTTGTATTAATGCACCCACTAACTTTATATTTGTAAATAAGTGGAAATATGTATTTAGAAATATTTTTCAAACAACATAAGATATGTTGAAGGGGTGGGAAAGTAATTGGTGATTTTGTAACTAGTTGGACTTTTATTTCTATTTTTCTCCTATGTGCAGTAACTACACATACAAAATAATATATATATATATATATATATATGTATGTTTTCTTGATTATCAGCTCTTTTTGTTTCTAATTGTCTTAAGAGTGCAATATACCCTTTCACCCACCAGGGGATGTTGGAGACAAGCACATGACTTAAGGCCAGAAGGGTGCTGAGTCACATGTTGTCTTTTAAGTAACAAACAAAACCGCAAACATCGCTGCAGGATGAGAAAAAGAAAAAAACTGACAGTGACAAAGAGTCCCTATAAATAATGACACCTTTACACGCAGAGATCTGTTTGATAGATTCTCCACGACTGAAACCTAACAGCTCTTCATCAAGTGTTGCTCACTTCATGTTTGACAAGAGCTTCCCAGTCGCCTCTGCCAATCTGCACTTCATTAGACTGATTGCTCGCCTGTTTACGCCTTCTGCTTTGCCCACCATTTCTGTCCGGGCCCTGCACCTTGTTCTGATTAAAAGAGGAACCTCATAAATACGCCTCTGCCTTTGAACGATTTCCTCGTTATATCAGTCACACGGAAGTTGTAAGCTGCTTTTATAATTCTAACAAAACACAGGCACCGCACACCATCAGAACCCACCCTAAGCTGATTGGCTGAGCTTGAATTGACTATTTCAAAACAAATGGTCATTTATAGAGAAGAAGTGGGGGAAAAACAGTAACCAAGTTGATCATTAGTGTGGGTGTTACTGCATAATGATATGACCAACACATTTCTCAAAAAAACAAAGTAACTACAGATTACTTCAACTCAAATAAACAATAAATGCAACATGTTTTTGACTTAAAAGTAGAGTTGGAGACAATAGTTGCAGATTGTTGCTAAATTGCAATCCACAAAATGTAATGTGGTCTCGCTTATGACTCCAGACACAAATGACAACCCGCTGAATCAAAACGCAGCTTTTCTTTAAAAGAACCGAATAATCGGAGGTCTCTTTTCATCTTGCAAAGACAAAAAATGAGTGTTTAACCGCTGCGGATGATAGCCGGGTGACAAAGGGAAGCAATCTGCGAAGCTGGATGATTTATGGGTATCATTTATGGTTTGTCAAACACCACCTTTAACTGACCGCCGTCTGATGGGGAAACTCAGACATGGAATGAAACACAATAACACTGCTGCACGCAAAGACCGGCTCCGAAGTGCATCCCACTTTCTCCCCAGTGGGATTTAGTTCTTTAACAGCATTAAGTAACAGAAAAATAATAATTGCTGATATTTTGTAACTTTATTCTTTGCATATAAACAAAGTGGGTTTAAATGAGCAGATTTCAAATGATAAAACATACGTGGGGGGGAAAATAGACTGCATAGTAGGAAATAGCCCCTTCCAGTTTTATCATAAAAACTAACATTTGGTCTCTGATTTGGTATCTAAAACAAATATACAACATATGATGGTTATACATTTGCAGATATTTTACTAAAAAAAAAAAAAAATGTTTTTCAAGAAAAAAATGTTTCAATAGCTACAAAAGTGATTTTTAGTTGATAAAAATGATTTTTTTCTAGTAATTATTCTGAGGTAAACTTCAAGTATTTTTAAACTGAAACCTGAGTTTGACAGGTTTTTGTCATTTTTAAGGCAACTTTTTGAAAATTGTTTCGGCGATATGTCTTATCTGGCCTGAGTAACTCAAATGTCTATTGTTGCACGCTGTGGATTAAGCCCTTCTTGTGTCCAGGTTTAACCAAACCCGTGGCGTCTTGTGTTTGCTTGCCCTGCTTTGTTGTTAAAAACACGTGAAGAGTACAAACAGCTGGACAGTAACATGCAAGTCATGTAAACAGGCAGTCCAGGGGAGCACGAGAGAAGGTTTTTCGGCTTTTCTGCCCTCGCTCCAGGGACGGAAATAAAATACACACTTGATATAATTAGAAGTGCTCCCAAAGTTGCACTTCCTGTGCAAGAAGATGTATAAATACAATTTTCTGTAATGTCAAGTACACTTGCATGTCCGTTTTGTTGAAATGCATAGAAACACAACAAAATAGTTCCTTTTTTTTAAGACAAGTGGTACATGCTGTATCCCAGAGGAGCAGCATATAGTCCGAGGTGTGATATGGGCAGTAGTGGTCTGTGATGATGGTGATACGGAGAGTACGACTGTCCGTACATGGCACCCAGCGACAGGGGTAACGTAAAGCCAGGGTGTAATGCTCCAGCGGCCGTGGCCGCTGCCGCTGCGGCTGTCTTGGCATCACTGGCCATCTTGAGTTTCTCCAGCTCGGCCTCCTGGAGCCGCTTGGCTTTAGCTCTGCGGTTCTGGAACCAGATCTTCACTTGGGTCTCTGTGAGGGTGAGGGAGGAGGAGAACTCAGCGCGCTCTGCGATGGACAGGTACTGCTTCTGCCTGAACTTCCTCTCCAGAGCCAGGAGCTGGGATGTGGTGAAGGGTGTGCGGGGCTTTCGGTTGGTCTTGTGCTTCCTCAGCTGGCAGCCAGGACTGACATGACCTGTAGGAGGAGGAGGAGGTGAAGGCTTGACTGATACGTGCAAGTCTTTAGAGTAAACACAATCATTAGTTCTTTATCACTTTTAGTTCTGAGAAAAACAATGATAGCTTTTTGAAAAGGAAAAACGAAGTCAATAGTTTTTAGGCTAAAGTGTATATTGTTGAGGGTGTAAAGTTGTAAACAAACAGAAAAACGTACGGAGTTGCGTTGAAAACGGACTAGCTCTGACCCAGGATGCGCACTCCTCTGACTCCGACGCCTCCGACTTTACCGGCGACGAGGGCTCCTCTGTTAAACCTCTCTGGCTCCCCCCGGGGGGGCTGCTCGTCTCCCGGCAGAGATACAGAGAGTTCAAACACGCAGACGACACCGCCATCGAGTCTTCCTTCGGTTTAAGGCAGTTGGACAGGTCCGTCTTCCTCCCGGCCATGAGCGCCTCCACACTGAACGGGTGATGCAGCCTCACCGCGGGGAACGGCTTCTCTTCTCCCGGGCCGTCGAACATGTCCGTTCGGGTACTATCCTCCTCCGACGAGCTGCTTCCCAACTCGTTCAGACTCTCGTGGGAAGCCATCTCTCCGCTCCGCTCGGCGGACAGAGCCGTCAGACAGGTGGATCCTTCCGCGGTGAGCGCAATGTTATGAGATGTCAAGTGGTGTGAGGAGGGGGGTTGTGCGTCGCAGGTTGTACGTGTTGACGCGCTCAATTTCGACCAATCACTGCTTTCTGATGTGTTGGTGTGCTGCTTTCAGGAACGGTGGGAATTTAGCAATTTGTTTTTTAAAGCCCTACTCCAATGAAAATAGTTTTTTTTAACATGTTCTTGTAGCATCTTCCTCTCATGAAAGGGGAAATATATACAATAACTTAAGATTAAAACTTTTCTTAGTAATTCTTTATTCAAATAGTGATGGATCAGGAGCAGACAAAAACCCGCAGTTAGAAAAGCTCGGGTTTGTGATGCTGCGATTGCCATGGGCGAATTGAACTTTAATTTCCTTGTATGAACTGTCATGTGACTCAAAACTGTATGATAGGATAGCTCTGATATTACTCGATATTACTATGCTACTTTTATCTTGGAGTTGTTGTGTGGGGCTGTAAGCTAGCGGGTGAGCGTATAAATAAAGGCATGCTGGGATATAAACGTAGGACTACTCCTATAGGCTACTCCCGCACCAACAGTCCCGCCCACCACAATGAGGCAAATTTCTAATCAACTCCTGGCACGTTGCATAAAACATGTCTTCAAAAAATGACAGAATCTTTTTGATTTTGGCTAAAAATTGCATAATCATAAATATCAAAAGACTACTTGGAGCAACTTTACAGAAGATCAAAATATAGTTGTAGTGGGAGCATTCTAATGGTTTCTAAAAGAGAGGAGGTTCCAATTCCCTGGGAAATCTAATTTCAAAAATGTTATGACTGATAGCTTGACAAAACGTATCAGTTTTCCCAAGTCAAAAACGCTTCAATTTATGGAGAAAAGTTTGACAGGTCCCCTCTTATTCTCAGCAAATTTCAAATTCTTTGAAAAGAAAATGCCTACAAGTCATCTTGTGTTTTATTACAAAAATTCAAGGGAATAGGCTGTAAAACAAGATACTGTCAACATTATCACGTTAAACCTCAGTAATGGATTAGCTCCAACTCAAAACTCATGAGACTGCATGTGTAAACATGGGCCCCATGCAGGTAATTAGGGAGAATTATTCCCTACATGAAACAATTTTTTTTTTTTTAATCTCCGCTCCCATTAGTTTGGTGCTGCCTTTATTGGGACTTTCCATCGTAATGCACAGAGCTCTGTTGTACAATCCAGCATTTACAAAAAAGCTTCAACTGTGAGCCCAAAAAGCAAATTGCTTCATACAGTTAATGTCTGGCTGGATTTAGCTGGTGTCTGAGCATGCTTGGAGGCAAATTGGATTTGACTTTCACGCGTCACTGTCCATTTCCGTATCAGACTCAAAAAATCTGTTGATATATTACAGATTTAAAGACACCAATGACAGAACAAATGACTTCCTTTAATTTTTCCCAAGGACAGTTTCATGATGTGTAAAAGAACATTTCTCAGTTTCTAACAGGAAAAGTTGCATTTATTAGTCTGAATATCCGTAGGGATTAAATTTGATTTTCAGCTGAAAATCTTTCAAATAACCTCGTTCTGCCCTCGAGTCACGCTTGCATAAGCCATTTCATAAGCGGAGTGTATTTAACTCAAAGGTCATTGCTCAATGGATTGCTTACTGAATTCTAGCTAAAAATCTATTCTAGTTTTAATATGTTTTTTAAATAACATGTTGTATTTCAGTAAAAAAAATAAAGTGGCTGAAGGAACGACTGAGGAGGTGAACCCAGAGATGAACTGCACGCAATTCCACAGGAATAAGTTGCCTTTTAGATTTTCCTTAAAGTTCAGAAATGGTCTCTTTTTGCTGCAAAACACCCTGGAGGACAGATTTATTTGGAGCATTTCTTCAGTATTTTGCATGTAGCCAGGAGGCCCGATAGTTTGTCTATGTCAAGAGTGTGGGGAGGAACTCGAATCCCAGGAGGCTGCTGCTACCGCCTTATTAAAGTGGGGTTATTTCACAGACAATCAGAGGTTTGTGAAGGCGCCAGTGAGCGGCCAGATGAAAGAGCTGACTCCTCGGGGGAGAAACTGTTGCGCTTTTTTTTTTCTGTTCAAAATCCCCACCTCCTTTCTCCTCCACCCAATCCACCTCTCCTTCTCTCTTGCTGTGCGCATAATCCTGCAGGCACCCTGTCAGTCAGTCACATAACACGTCTTTGACTGGTTGTGTTGGCAATTTTCTCAGTTTGTTTCCTCAAGATTTTATTCTCACAGTCATATCAGCTTTTACCCTGTACTCACTGCAAATTATCTTTTATTTAGTTCATAAAAAATCACACATTCCTACTTGTTTATCATATTATTTTGTTCTTGAAACTTCTTTAATCTGTTTTCAAGCAATGTTTCTATGCCTGATGACGTTTTTTTCTAATTTTCTTTCTTTACGTCATCTGATCTGCTTATTCTTTGTCTTTTTCTTGCTGTATTATAAATCAGTTTTAATGTCAAGAGATTTAAAGAGGTCTCGTCAGATCATATGAATCTTTGATAGGATTTAGCATATTTCAATGACATCCATCCTTTTATTCAGCTCCTTTTGAATAAAATTAACATTTGCCGAGATGAGAAAAATCTCAATGAAATCCACCTGCTCAGAAAGTGTATAAATAGTATTAAAAACTGGACAAACCAAATGAGAAGAATACACACAGATGCAGAAACACCGGAAGAAAAGAGAAGGTGGAGTTATATGAGAGGGGTGCCCCCTGGGTTTAACAAAACTACCCACACATCCCACTTCCTTTTTTCCATAATATCATTTAAGCTCCATAATAGCAAAAGCAATTTGTCTGAGCTTGTTTGGTGTGGTATGGAAGTCTGCATGGTGTGTGTGCGTCTGTGACAGCGCTTTGAGAAGCCTCTGGTTGTGAGGGGGCGCACACACCTCCAAGCACTGTAATTACAGCAGCGGCTTTGAAGTGGTGGAATGTTTTGTGCGGGATAATCAGCGGGCTGGGCCGCACTTACATTGCTAATAAAACTCCCATTAATGCCAACACATTTTTATTGTGTAAGGTGATGCAAAGTTGGGAAAGCAACATGTTTAAAAATAAAAGTCAGTACTTCTACAGGTAAAAAAGCCTTTCTGGGGTTACATTTCAACTCCCTTGTGTTTCGAAGAAGATCAACAGCCCAAAGAAATAAACAGCAAACTTAAAATGTCACCATCTATGTTTTTATTTACATGAAATTATATATATTTTTTATGTTTTGCTCCTAAAAATCTCATGAAAAAGAATTGACTTTAAAGTCCCAAAAAAACAGGCGAAGGACTAACATTTTGTTGACTGTTCTTTAAAAAGGTTAATCATCACATGTTTTCCATCACATGATACCATCAAAAATGAGTTTTCCAACCTCAATAAGAAAACAAACACTTCAGATTAAAAAAGGACATCACAAAACTGTTTTTTTTTCTTGTTTTTCCTCAGTTTTCCACCATTTGCAGTAAAGCATTTTATTTAAGACTATAATATGCAAGAAATTCCTGACTGAGTTTTTTTGCACTTTCAAAAGTTTTTATCCTTCATCAGTAAATTAAAGACTTGTTCAAAGTGTTTTTGTTTGGAGGTGAATAGATTTTTACACAAAGCTCTTATCTGTCAAATCAAAGTATGAGCTGATAACTCCTAAGACTTGTGTTTTTTTTTTTTTTTTTTTTTTTTTACTCATTGCAATTTTTTGGGGCTATTTCTGTTTTAAACCCCTATTGTGTACAAAAGGACATAAGATCAAGTCTCACAGCTACAAATTATTTTATAGTACAGCCATTCCTGTTTAGGAAATTCAACTTTTGGCACTTACTTTTACAAAACTTGCTAATTTAATAATGAGGAATTATGGAATTTGAAATGATAGCTTGGCCATGATTGATCCCCATGGATATGTGGTTGCTTGAAAAAGTGTTAACACCCGTAAAACCGGTGGGACCTGATGTAAACTGTTGGCAAACTGAAGCTAATCACCTTGTTTTGACTTGGATCCAAATGACCTCAGTGCTGTCATCTGCCCCTCCTCTCTTTCTCTACAAGCTTGGGAAGCCCTCAGAACTTCCGCCTGTAATGCACCTAAATGACTACCTTGAATGCTACAATGGCGCCAGAGCCAATTAACTGTTAACACTGGAGACAGATCTATTCAGAATTCTGAATGAAGCTTCCTATAACGTGAAAGATTGATGTCCACTTTCCTAATAAGAAGAGGAGGAGGTTGTAGGCTGTGTTACAGTATAGTCAGCTGATGACTGTGAGGCCTTAGGGGAGGGAGAAGCAGTAGACTAGAAGTCACTGTAGAAGCTGAATAAAGGACATTAAAGTGTGTTTGTAAAGTTTTGGTCTAGTATTTGTTTACATCTGTCTTTTTATTTATGTGCCTTTCCAAAATGAATTGGATAATTTGTTTTTCCCAGTTATTCGAGGTTTAAAACTATGTAGTCCGTTTAATTGTTATCTAGAAAAATCTAGTTTAGTTCACGACCTTGGCACGCAACGAACTGCTGTTATGAAAATAACATCAATCAAGAAATTACTAAGTTCAATTATACATTTGATTCCCTTCTGACAGTTTTTGACAACACCTCCATGTGCAATTTTACCGTCGCGGCTTCCCTTCACCACAGCCAATTATTACAAACCTCATTTTTCATTTCATAGTAAATACATGACACCTGGAAGACTTCATGTCAGTCCCATTACTAATCACCAAGACAAAGTCCTCCTGTAAAGATCAAAATAGAAAATGGCCATCCTATTGAAGCCATGTTGTTCATAACCTTTCACTTGTTGACATTCAAAGCTGGTTGTTTACTATTCAAACTTTTTACCTGACAAGGTGAGGTAGAAACCTGACAAGTCAAGAAAAGGTTGGAGAAATGTGCATTCTTAGCTGGGTATTTATGTCTGAGTCTTTATATAGGACTTTGTGTCCACTGTTTTTTTTTTCTTCTCATATGGCAGCGATATTGTATTCGAGCAGCCCTCTGAAGCTTTCAGTTGATGTACGCAATCTGTAAAAATCTTGAAATCGTAGAAAAGATTCAAATATTAAAGACCCATTCCGATTACAATGATGTTTTTGGTGTTTTAGCGTGTTCTTGTGGCATTTTTCTCATGATGGAGGACATATATAAATAAAATTGAGCTCAGAAGTGCATTTCTGATTGTTTCTTTTTTTAAATAGTTATGGATGAGGTGCAAACATAAACATTTGTTTGAAAATAAGTTTGTTTGTTTACATAGAAAATAGACTGGGTGGGTGAGTCACAAGCTCCCTGCTCTGCTCGATTCTGATGCATCCACTTGGAGACAACTAGATCCATGTACGTCTTTGTTTTCTTTGTCTGAGCTGGCATCTGACTCAAATATTGCTCACCATTCTAATGTTAGGTTAGGGGTGTAGTAAGGTAGTGGCAGAGCGTGTAAACCAAGGGGTGCGCAAATCCAGGCATTGAGGCCCGGCATTTTTCGGGTTTTCCAGAAACCCTGCCTTATTTGCTGTTGATTACCTGGATCAGGTGTGTTTAGCCATAAGGAGCTTCAGTGGCAGGTTGGTTGGAAAACATGTAGGACACCGGCTCTCGAGGCTTGGATTTGGGCACCCCTGGTGTAGGGATGGGCAATTAATAGATTTAAACGATTAATTTGAATTTTTTGCTTTAGACGATTTTTTTGAGGGGAAAATAGAGACTTTATTTTCCCAGCTGTCTGCTTTCTTGGGTTTCCGATGTTTAAGATAAAGTCAGCCTGCCTGTGTCTTGCAACAAGCAGACATAAAAGCAGCAGCAAGAAAAAAAGGGGATTCTTTCTTAAAGGCCGGGTAAAAAGAAAAGCTTGTGCAAAATTCACAAGTTCTCTTCTCCCCTTCTCTGTGTAGCGTTTAGCTTAGGCTGATGGAGCAGCAGGACATGGCGTTTTTTAATGGGATTTTTATTTCCTTCCAAAAGTCCTGATAATAAACAGGTCAACCATTGAAGACCACAAAACAGAAGCAGGTAAAACCCATTTTAATCACACAAAATATTATTTAAATGCATTAAAGGCTTTCCATGTATCTCACTCAATTTTCCCTTCACTTACATTTCTGTCCTGAGCAAGAATATTTTAGTGAATTGAATTTAGTTCATTATCTTAGTCATTAATGACAAAGTGGCGAAGAGGATCCAACACAGTCACATTCCCTCAGTCTCATAAGGTATGACTCAGAGTGCATCATAGCCCCATGACTTCAGTTTCTATGTCAATCTCTCAACTTCCACACAGACTAAAAGAGACTAGCCGGGGGCCTTATGACCCTCAGATAGTTACATAGATTTCCCGTGCCACGCTATAGGTTAATTAGCTCTGACAAGTAAGAATTATGGCACGACCGTCGTGTAAATCACGAGGACACTTGTTATTATGGAAAAGCAGTGAAATGGTGTAATTGTTTTTAAGTGGTGCTGGAGGGGCATACGAGCTTGCATTTCTTTGTGTGCATGCTTTGCATGTGATTGTGTGAGCGTGCACTGTGTTCTGGGAAGTTTTCCAGAGATGGGGAAAATCCACACAAGTGTCATTATAAAACCACAACAACACAATTCCTTCAAAGACATTTTTATCGCAGAAAATGACGTTTCATGGTAGAAACGAATATGACATTTTCCTAACTATTATCCTTCAGTTATGTGGGAATTTGTTGTGTTTGCACATAAAAATATGAAGTGAGACGTACAATTGAATGGTAGCTAAAACATGGGGCTAGTAATGGCAAGCAAGAATAAAAAGCTCCAACTTTTGCAGTAGTTTTATTAAACAGTTTTAATACATTTCAAATGCTGCTTTCTCTTTAAGCCCAGGAGCGAGACATCTGTGACATTAGATTTTCTATGCAAATCATTTGTCTTAAAAAAAATCTTAACAACTTAACCTCAGATGATTCCTGCAGAGCCCATGGACAGGCGTAGCAGATGTTTTGTCCTACTTTATTACAGTTGTTAACTCTTGATTGAAATTGCTTTTTTAAATTTTAGCTACAAATTGGAGAATATTTTGTCTTTTTGCAACCATTTTGTCCTGAAGTGTCTAAATCTTGTATTGTTAGTTTTCTTTTCTTTTTTTTTTTTTTTACTCCTAATCAAACACAATTTTGTATTTGTCAGAAAGACAGAGGCTGCAAGTGCAAACACCTCCCTAATCATGCACCAGCAAAAATGACATTTGACACTCCCATGAATTGAATTAAAGTGTCTTTTGCAGACTTGCCAATAATGCTAGCAATGTTGCAGCTGCCATCGCATTTGTTTACTTCTTAGGCTTCCATTAGAGACATTAAGACGTGAAGACGGTGGTGTTATTGATTAGCCTTTATTTAAACTTCTTCTGGTTTTCTTTTTTTCTCTTAATGTGATCAGATTATTTCTTAAGTCCCTGAAGCTATTCCTTTAATGTGTTGCATGAAAAGGCTGTTGGTTTTTGCTTTGATCGTTTTTAATTTAAGAGGCACAATCAGGAAGCTAATTTATTGTACTTTCAATTAGGGCTGAGCGATATGGTCAAAAACTAATTGTGATGTTGAGGCACTTTTGCAGAACAAGCTTTTCTTTTTTCTCTGCCTCGTGGAATATGCTTCTCTTTGCTTGCTGATATTTTCACATCTGCGCTTTGCGAGATATGGGCAGCCCTATATTAAATATGCTGAGAAGCAATGCATGCTGGAAGTCCTGGCTCGATGACAGGACAACATCATCTGCAAAGAGGAAATCCTGTGGTCCCCAAACTAGACTCTCTTTGGCCCCTGGCTCTACCTTAAAATTCGGTCCATAAAGATTATAAAAAGAACCAGTGATGAAAGGCAGCCCTGCCGGAGTCCAACCTGCATTGGTCTGACTACTGCTGGCTACGTGAACCAAGCTCCTGCTCGGGTCATGCGGAGAGTGGACAGCACTGTTGGCACCCTCCACAGGACACATGGGGGACACAGTTGAATACCTTCTCCAAATCCACAAATCAAATATGAACTGGATGAGCAAACACCCACACATCTTCCAAAACCCTTTGAAGAGTGTAGAGCTGATCCCCTGTTCCACGACCAGAACTGAAACCAGAATGTTGTTCCTTTAATCTGAGGTTCTCCTCTTCAGCTGAGATTCTGAGAATCAATCCGCTTTAAAGACAGCTTTAAATCTGCAGTAGGCTACACTGAGAGCATCATTAAACAGAAAGTCTCCTAAATATTTTCGGTGTTTGTGGAGTTTGGGATTTCTTTTTTTATTTCTAAGTTATTATGCAACAAGACAGACTTTTAACCTTAACTTTATGACAGTATATTTTGAATAATCTTTAAAAATTTATGCTGAGATGTTTAGTAATGAGTGTGATTAGGGATTTTTTAAGGTTGATGGTTTGTCATTAGCGGTGGGCTCATCCTTACTTACCTTTATGTTTCATCCTTTATTAACAACTTTGGCTGGAGGTCCCTGCTATTTTGCTAAAGACTCTTTTTATAGAGTCATAAAAAACAAAGTTGTTCACTTGAAAAACAAATCAGAAAACAAGGAAAAGGGACATCAAAGCCAGTCGTAACCATCTCATGTCATTTTAGGTCAGCAGAGGTGAGGAGACGGACTCTCCGGTTCTTTGGTCAGCTGCTGCTCACTGATTTGTAAGATAAGTAATTGGATATATGACTAAATCACTAAACCAATGTGTGTTTAAATCTTCCAAAATCCATGTGAGACAAGAGTTGGAATTTCTCTAAGATAAAGAGAAAAAAGTATGTGCTTATGAAATCCCACATTCCTCCATGTTTGTGTTCTGTGAGAGTTCTGCTGTGGAGGCTGTTTTATTATGACTCTAGTCACTGTGAAGGCAAGGACTGATGTCGGACATCATGGATAATGGAGAGGACACAAAACTCCACTGATCTTTGTTCTGACCCCTAACAGGGTGAGGAGATGGAGGAGTCGTTTTTGTTGACCCTCTCTTCAACCAGGAGGTCAAATGTTCTCAACCTCTGAATGCTCCTTTTGGAGCGTTCTTTTGAACCAACTAGGGTGCTGAATGAACCACATTTGCCTTGTAAATGACAGTTTGTACCCTAACCCTGCTTTAGTATTGAGACATTTTTATTTATGACATTTAAAAATAACTCTATTAATTAAATTTACTTTTAACTGGAACAATTATGGGTTGGCTTACTTTCCATTTAAACGTTGGTAGCTTTAAAAAAAAAGGTAACTTTATTGAGCATTGATGGTACAGAAAAATAATTGTGCAGATTAACTTTTTTAAAAATATTTGATCTGCGCAGTATAAACATGACAAAATCTGAGTTTATAATAGTTGTGCTCTAAGAGATAGCACGGACTTAAATAAAAATCTTGCAACATTGCAGCCACTATTGCTCTTCTAGCATTTAGCAAGCAGCTGTAAAACAGGTATGTCCAAAGTCTGGCCCCTAGGTGTAGCCCAAATGTGGCCTGAGTTTAAATTTCCAACGGCCCACAGGCTCCTTTCATAAAATCAATATACGGCCACAGCATTTAAAAAAAAAAAACTGTGTGTACGATCTCGATTGGGATTGGATAAATTACAATTTACAGACGTGATATGCTATCTACAACAAGCTAACTGGAAATAAAATAAAACTCACAATTTGACAGTAGGCTAATTGACATTTCATAATTATGAACAATGACAACAGTAGATATGCCAAATTATAGCTTTTGACTATTTTCTATCTACATAAAATATATCTTATATATAAATACACAAATAATAGCATCTTGTACAACAAGGGCCCTTGCAAATTGGCATTAGAATAATGACATGCATGTCTCATGTATTTGTACATTTTGTGCTAAATCCAGGTAAGTTATGATCACATATTTCATTACCTTGTAGCCCGAGTTTCATTTATTACCACAAATACCATTATGTCAAAAAAAGACATTTCCAAACAAATAAATGACACCTGCAATTTGCTTAAGGATTGCCATTTTTAGATCTAAAACAAGTCGGTCGCTTTCTTCCCAGTCTTGTATGCTGTCTCTTCTACTGCTTCGAAAAGAATTATTAGCTGTAATGGAAGCCAGGAAATGGAATGATCAACTCCAGATGATGAGAAAAAAAAGATCAAGAAGTTGCTAACAAAAAATAAGACATGTGGCTAGTTCCTTAATGAAAAAATAAACGTTTTTACATTGGGACAAGTAAAAATTCAAATAATCTGGAAGATAGAGAGCAAGCTGATCTACGGGTTTTGACTTTTGTGTACCAGTTTTTGTTTTAGATGTGACACAGTTGATTTTGCAACCAAATGCATTACAATTAAATATTCGTACGCATTTAACTCCCACTTAAATCATACTTACTTGTAATTACTCTGTTCCTGTGTTTCAGTGCAATGGCTGCATCTGCAGGCCTGACCCAAAGGTAGCAGAGCTGAGTGACACTGTTTGCATTTGGAGTAATGGCCGTCATTATGGTGAATTAGCACTCTACCCAAACAACTCCTGTAAAACCACCCAATAGTGCTCTGCTGCTCTTTTGCTTTCTGGTGCCTTGTTGCAATCAGTTGAGCTGATTACAAGCGCCATCCTCGCCACTTCAAAGGTGGGCCATTTGAAAGGGTGAGACTAACTGTCTCTTGACTCCACTGCCCTGTTGTTTGTCCTGTAGTCAGATGCCATACTACAGTTTCTGTGTCTCGGCGCAGAAATCAATTGGCGTTTCAAAGAAAACTGCCATAATGGAAAGATAATAATGTTTTTATGCTTAGATTAAAGGATAAATGGAACGTTTTGAGCTGGAGACGGTTGGTGGAGTGGGTCCTCTTTAAAGTTAAAGGTTGACTCCCTGTAAGGTCAGACGACAGGTCTCACAATGAATGGAGGGACGCACAGAGAGGGAGCGAGACACCAAGTCTAGACAACATATTTAGGGACCCTCCCTGATTGCTTTGTTCTGCACCATGTCCACACATAATTACTTCAGCAAACTACCAGGAATCCTGTCAAATCTTAGTCAAGCGATTGGTGAAATGGATTTTTTGAAAAAGGAAGGATTTAATTCATGTGCCTTTGTTCATACACTCTATGTACTTTTTTTTTCTTTAAATAGGCCATTATTTACAGTTCCTAGTTATGATAATATTAAATTACTAAGAAATGACTCCAGAAGATAAAATAAAACAACCTTTTATATTTTTTTGGTAAGTTTTGAACAGAAAGGATTTTTTAAAGTAAGAACACGCTAAAATGACTGTAAGTTGATTTAATACTGCAATTCAAGAAATACGCCAGCCACAGTAAAGCTACTTTATATAGGAGTTCAGTTTATTTTCTGCAATGACGACCATGACCAATTGAATGTTTGTGTCTGTTGATAAAGCGTACGAGCACGTTGGAATATGTGACTAAACAACAATGTCCAAAACATTTCCTACTAGGGGCTCTAAAATGCATTTTTAAGCATTATTTGGGTTCCAGAAACACACTAGGCCCACACGGACAAAAGTAAAAAAAATAATAAAATAATAGGTTTATGTTAAACAATCACGGACACCAAAAAAAAAATCAATGAATAATTTACAGGTTTGACAGAAAATTCATATTAAGTATCTTAAAATTCAACACTGTCTTTGCGTTCTTTTTTTTTTTTAAGATGTTGACAAAATTTGAAAGAACATTTAACAAGGTAAAGATTAGTCGATGGGAAGCGGCAGAAATATTTTTCTTGTCAGATACAGTTTGAAACTTCTACTGTGGTGCATTGTACATGTTCACACAGCCTTGTTTCTTGAGGAGGAAGACCGGGTCTCCCATCTTCATCTGTGCATAATGACTTAAAGATCCTTTTCTAAGAGGCAAAGCAAATCGATCCGCTTTGAAATTTCACCAATGAAGAACATCCTTGCATGTGAAGACCAGAGATTGATGGATGGTAGGGGTCTTTGAAGTTCAAATAAAAATCGGAAAATGGGCATGAAAATGCTCGGCGCCAGCATAAGTATTATCTTAACTGTATGGAATTGTACTGCCTCGTCTTGTAAAGATGGAGTGATAGGGAAGAGCACCATTTAAAATGTCAGATGTTATTTACTGTTCTCAAAACTCAGATGTTACCAGCTATTTGTATTGTTTACAGATAACCCTTTTTCCATTTTAAATAAATGCATGTATTTTAATGAAACTATAGTTGAACATCCATGTGGGAAAAAAATTAACTATTTGTTAAAAATTAGGACAGATTTTCAGAACTGATTATTATGATCACCCCATGAATTCTAAAGGCATTAGTGAATTTCTGGGTCTGTTTATTAGCCTTACTTTAACTATTCTTTCTTGGAAAAAAACTTGAACTCTTACATGTCAAAATCAGATGGAAAAAAAAAAAAAAACAACAAGCTGGAAACTGTCTTTAAAAAAAAAAAAGAAAGTCATGAACAAAGAGTCATATTTATCTTTTGTCATATGTAACTGGTACAGGTACATATTACCGCTGTGAGATAATGAAAAATATTTTGTTTATTTCAGTGTTTGTGATGTTGATTTATCCCACAACACGATTCATTATGTGTAATAGGATTAAATAATGCATACGTAAAAACCATGAAGTGCACTATGGATGGATAATAAATACATTTCATTTGCAAACAACTATTTCTTGCACTCTGACTGGCTACTTTCTCGAAGGTTCAGGCATAATATCTATAGTTGTGGTACATTGTAATATCTCAGATTGCAATTCACATTTTTTTAGAAAAAGGTATTTATTATAATTGTAAGACCTTTATTAGCATGAATTCCTGTCTCTCCAACAAAGACTATTTCTGCTGATAATCCAATTTTGGTAAATTAACATTATTCTGCGATTTATTTTTTCAAAATAAAAGCTGCTTATATCTTAAGCACAGGAGCTTTATCTTTAAAAGAGCCATCTGAACTGTATTGATCACAACTATTTTATTTCTTGTCTAAACTGTGTTTTAGCCTTTGTGATTATACATATGTGATGTGGCGATAGGATTAGTTTTTTAAATGACGTTTTTTTGTCTGCACCTGATTCATGACAATTTGAATATTCAAAAAAAATTGTAATCTTAATTTTCTTCATACATGTCCTCTGTCAAGAGACAAATGCCACAAGAACATGTTAAAAACACAATTTTCATCGAGGTGAGTCTTTAGTTAAAGTAACCATAAATCTGCTTGTTCAATCCAAAAAAGGAAATCAAATGAAGTGTTTTACAGTTCCTTTCCTTTCACATTCACCTTAAGTCCCAGTGACAGCAGCCCATGCACACAAGGAATGGCATGGTTCTTGCTTGACCTACTTTTAAGATTTTGCAGTAGCAACCAACATGTTGGACAATTTGTATCTTATGACATAATTAAACACTTAGAACACTAGTGTGGAATTTAGCCAGAACAACCTCTACAGGCTGTATCATGAAGCTAATTTATGGCAAGAAAGGAAATCTAAGAAATAATCCCTATTATTACTATTTTATTTATTTAATATTTTGTCTAAGCTCTCATATAAACAAAAAATTACCTAATTGTTTCATTGGTCATTGTGCAAAAATTTAAAAACAAGTCCTGCTTCCTGTTTGTGTAATTGTGAGAGAAAGTGATATTTTTGGGCCATAGCACAAAAGGAAAACAAATGAAAAAGAGGTTGCTTGTGCAGCTGGTCTCTGTGCGCTCAGTGGAACTACTTGGATAAGTTAAAATCCCCGACGATGTCTAATTGAAGCGCTTCCTGATCAGAGTCAAAATGTGCTTGCTAGCTCAGGAGCTTCAATGTCTGGGTTCTTGTTTGGTTCCATCACCTTTAAAACTTAAACTGCAAATATTTCCCATCGAAGGCAAAGTGCGGTTTCAAAGCTTGCCCAAACCTTGTCATTTTGTGCCTCTTTCATTTGCTTCACCACCCCCTCCCACAGCCTCGGTCACCAGCCCTCCTTGCACGCACACTCACTCAGCATATTGCTTTGTGAGCTGACATTTAGAGGATTAACCTTGAAATTGCCAAAAGCCATCCCAGCACCACTCCACCCTCAGCGTGTTCCCTTCACCTTTCTCAGTGTTTCTTTCCCTGCAGCTCCCTCTCTGTGAACGCTTGCGCAACAAGTGGCGCCGCTCTAGAGCCCCCTGGGTATTAGAGGGTTGAGTGGCGTCCCAGAGAACCGTAATTACACCAGTGCTCAGGTGATTTAAGGGTCCTGGAACATGCTGACCCATGCATGGCACCGAAATCCTACTTTGCACTAACACATACCCTTATAATGCCTCCGGAAAGATTATTTATTCTCCCATTTTATATTTAATTATCTATTGATAACTGCTTGTTGTGTTATAATTATGTTTCTGTGCGTTTTATGACTTGTTCTAAACAGTAGTGGTTTAAAAAAAATGATGATGCATTTAAGACAAAAAAATGCCAGGATTTTTCAGTCAGTTAATAGAAACTATTAGAAGCTAAATAGGAATTATAGACTAGAGGTAGTAAAGAAATTTGAACTTGACAGGCTATAATAAGAGAAAATGCTCGTAATTGAGTTAGCTTGACTCTCCGCCCCCTGCAGACACTGTGGTGGCAGGCGGGAATGTTTCCCCTTTAACAAGGTCAGGGCTTCTACTGCTTAATGGCCAGGGGATGTTCTTGTGCTCTGTACTTTTACACTCTTACCTCCTCTTATCTTTTTCCCTCTCCTGGTTTGAAGAGTTGCTTTGAAGGAGCAGCCACAGTAGAGCTTCATTGCCCGTGTCTGCCTTGAGTTTCCTCACATTTCCTCTGGGAGTTCAGAAAGTCAGATCCCTGCCTTTCTGTGCTTTGTAAAACTTTTGCCATCATGCAGCATTTAGTCCAGCTTTGTGCAGACACATTCTACAAACCAGCTCTTGAAGATCGAGCCAGAGAATGCAGAATTTTCTGTTTTTCCTTGGCCTTAAAACAGAATCACAGCAAAAGCATGCAGGCGCTAAATCTTGGAGAAAGGGACTAATGTATTCATCTGCATTTAAATCGTTACACGGCATTAGTGGCATTTGAACTGTGAAGGCCTTTAATTTATAAAGGAATTTGCATGTGACAACTGTAATTTTTCTTAAGGAAACTGAAGCTTGAAGGACAAATGAGGTATTAGAGTTTCCTTTCTTCATGTTAAGGTTTTGATTTTGACAGCACAGGTTAAACAGCTTGCGCCTTTGCAGTTGTAATCCCTGCAATTAAGGCCATAGGTGCGGCTCTATTACCTTCAACAGGATTAGCAACGACCCAGGCGAGAACATAATTGCTTCTTAATTTGAAGTTGTGAAATGCATTAAATACCTGTGGCTCAGCCTGCTGTCTCAGCTGTTAGTTTATGGATTAGCTGCCGCTTCCTCATCTTTTTTTTTCACCACAATGGGAGCTTTCTAGGACTTTTACACTTAGGATCTCCCTTGTTTGTACTTTTGTGACCTTCAGAAGGTATGTCATCCTCAAAGCTGCTCTAAGATTATAATTTGCACTAATAGAAAACCAACATTTATAAAATCTCTGGATCACATGAAATATAAAGAAAATATGTTGTTTTTAATTCACATCCTGTGACAACAACATACCTCAAATAAAATCAAAGCACTTTACATACAACAATAATGCAAAGTGCTTTACAATTCTAAAAAATGAAATGATAAAATACACAGCTTAACTCTCTGTCTCCATTTATTCTTACATTTTTTTCCCTTAACATTTACAATAAATACTGTACGATGGCTGCCAGTTCACACATTTTTTGACAAGTACATTTTGAGAATAATTCTGTATAATTACCAACAAATGACTAAGAGAAGGAAATCTGTGGAAGTTACGGTTAGAAATTACTACTTAAATACTAAATGGATTTGATTTTGATGAAAAAAGATATATCTTTTTTTAATATAAGATAATCTGATTAAATATTCATTAACAGTTCAAATTTTATTTCAACTAATTTTGTTGTCTTAGGAAAAAGTTTTCAAATAACTAGTGATTACAGAAGAATAAAGGTGGAAATTTCACTGATAAAAATATAAATGATGTGATAAACTGTATGAAAGCTGTTTTTGTCCAAAAAAAATCTTTAACACAGGAAAAATCCAAAAGAGTTTGATTATTCCAATTTGCAGTTTCTGAGTACAAGTGGATTATTACGATGCATCTCTCCTTAAACTGTTAATCTTCTGCAACCTAAGTAGGCAAGCAAAAGTAAAGTTAAGCAAAAAAAAAAAAAAACACAGCAGTAAGAAAATTACACTTTACCAAATGTTGTACAATGTAAAAAAGGGAACATGAGATGAGATGAATATCTTGCTATAAATTGCTTTGTTTGCTCAACTGAATTCATCACCCTTTGAAGTAATAACTCCATAGTTACTGCTCTAATGCAAGAAAAACACCAGTCTTAAACACTCCTTTGTGTGTGTGTGTGTAAGTTTGACTTTGTCATCATAAAAGCCAGTAAATAAGACAGTAACACCTTTCATTATACAGGTCTGACATCTGTCCAAGCTGAATAATTCTATATAATTACATGGCCTTTCCAACATCCATAATGGTCTTCCGTGTCGTCTTTTGTCGTCAATGAGACTTTTTCCTCAGGCATCTACTATCAACAATTGAGCTAATGCTATGTACCAACTAGAGCTGCACTGACTAAATCACCAAACTGCAAAGATGTCATTAGTTTTGTGATGCTGACAGAAGGAGGATGAGACAGAAAAATTTTAGAGAGTGTGTTGAGGTTAGCAATATGGCTTCACAATATAACAGCCATGTTAAACAGCCATGTGGACTCAAGTGGATTCTTTCTTCCATTGGGTTTTTTTTAAATCTCATTTTTAGGTGCTTTTGGTTATGTTTATATGCTCTCCATTACACAACTCAAATTTATGATGATGTGCTTTCATTTTCTTGCATTCCACTCTACAGTCAAAGCCTAATGAACAGAAATGTCATATTTTAACCAGATAAGAACATACATGCTATGCTGAAAAAGACATACATATGTGGAGTTGAGATTAAAGTCCCAGTCTTTTATTGTTCATTGTTTGATCTTTTGTAAAAGCGTTCACAGTGGTCTTTTAATTATGATTATGCAGTTTTCTAGAACATAGTTTTTGCAAAGCAGCTGTGTTTCATCAGAAATTCGGCTCAGAGTTATAAGTGGAACTGTTGCCTGCGCTAATTTCCCATCATCCATCTGTTTACACGCTCTCCCGCAAGCTTACAGCCCGTCACAACCCCTATCTGACATCAGAGGTGCAACAAAAATGGCGAACAATATCTGAGCTGTCCAGCGGTCCAGTTTTGAGCCAGATAACAGCTCGGACGAGGAAAACAAAGGCAGACATGGTTCTATTTGTCTGCAAGTGGATGCATCAGAATGGAGCGGAGTAGGGAGCCTGATGATTCTAGTTTGCAAACAACTACAGGCTCCTTAATGGCATTTTTTCATTTGCCCTGATTCATCACAATTTGATAAAAGAAATACTCCAAAACGCAGTCTTAATCTTAATTTTCTTTGTATTTATGTCCTCCATCATGAGACAATTGCTTCAAGAACATGTTAAACACACCACAAACACAATTTTTGATTGGACTGGGTCTTTAACACGAGTTTATGGATATTGGATATTTTGATGCAGGATACTTTATTTCAAATTCAGCTGTAAGACACACGGCCCTTAACCTGTAAACAAACTGCCCCATAACAAACTTTCATTACCCTGCTGGAGTTATTTGTTGCGGTGAGAATGAAAGTGCCGGTCTTCTGATCACATTAGCGGGAGAAAACGAAAACCCACTGACAAGCAACAGGATGTCAATTACACAGCAGTAATGAAATCCACACTTGGTGTTGGCTTCAAGCTGTCAGCCATCAATAAAGAGGAATGCCAGACAGGCATGTGGGAGTCTGCTGGGGAGTTGGTGTGTGTGAGCGTTGGAGCGATGGAGGTTGTAGCTGTGATTGGAATAGTTCATTCACCCATTCGCATGTGCACCTGGAAAACAAATGTTCTAATGCACAGCAATCTAGTTTGCCACTTAGATATGATTATCTTTTTTTACTGCACAGAGTCTTTAAGTCATGCTGTCACCACTGTCACGTTTGCACACATCATTGCTTTGACAAAACATCAATGCATGTTTCTACCATCTGTTTTTTCTCTCAATATTATTCCAAGAGCTTCCTAAATTATTTGGCTCAGCAGCACAGAGAGATAAGGTCTCACTCAAAGCAACTCTGATCATGTCAGTCTGGGTTCTTGATTATTTTGGCTTGTAATATGAGCTATACTTTGATCTGTCAGGTCTTGTCATCTTAACATGCTTTGACAAAAAATAATGACAACTGCCATAGTTTACATAAAACTCTATTTTAGTAACACAAACTACAATTCATTGTATCATAAATTGGATCACAACCACTACATATAAATAATAGTTAAATAAGCTAAGTTAGTAAACTGTACAATGCAATACTTGATTATTTTATCAAAGAAAATGTAATTTTTTTAGCTATTAAAAAATGATCAGTTAAAAGCAAGAATGTGTATTAAAGACTACATGTCAGGCTATATTAAAGCTTTCTTGTCCTGATCTAATACAACTTCACACCAGTATAGTTTTTTGCATTTGTCAAAAACATTCATTACCAGTCTTAACCAGCTTCTTCTGAATCCCTGCCCCTCTATAAGAGCCATTTTCGGTAAAGCATCTGCATTACCTCCAAGTTATTTATACAGTCTTTCAGTTGGCTGCTTAAACGTAGAAACCTTCCATTAGCTTTGTGTACTAAGTTACACAGGTGTGGATTAGCAAACTTACTGATTGATTAGCAGTTTTTAAAATTATCCCATCTAAGCTCACTGCAAAAGTGGTTACATTCAGTCATTTACCATTTTATACAAACCAAATGATGTACATAACAAACCAAAATCTATCTGGAGTCAACCATTTTCATTTAAGCACTGAGCTCCCAGTCTCCTCTCTGTCCTCCTTTTTTCGTTCTGGTGCTCCTGCCGACATTTTTTGTCCCGGTTTCTTATAAAATCACTTCCAGGTATAAACTTGTTGGCTGTTCTAAATGTATATCTGCTCTCAGCCTCACAGTTCAAAACAAGGAGGTCAAAATCAAACACAATAAAAACCATATCACATACAGGCAGATAATGCTTTTGTTCTGAATAATTTCCAATTATTTCCAATAAGAATTTAGGCTTATGCGTCTCTGTCTAGAAAGAACAAACTGCATCCACTGCTTTGAGGAGAAATTCTTAAGCAGTGCAGCAGATACTCTTACAATTATTGTGTTAATGCTAACACATTCTCTATTTATCTATTTTCTAAACCCTCTCAATCCCTTTTGGGGTCATGAGGTTGCTGGAGCCTCTCCCAGCCACTGATAGGTGAAGGTGGGGTACAGCCTGGATAGTTCGCCAATCTTTTGCAGGGTGCTAACACAATAAAACTTGAGAAAGTCTGTACCATCCTCCTGTGACTTACATGATTTTTCACATTCCAAGATTTGTCTTATTTAAAACCACAGATTGTACTTCTGAAAAAAAATAAAAACATGTTAAACTAAAGTTAACGGAAAGCAAAAGTTGGGGAGTCATACAAAAATGTTTCTCTTTTTTTTTTGTTTAGGATCATCAGAACAAGAAAAAAATGTCTATATTTAGGATTAGAGCTTCCACCAAAGAAAGTCATTTGATTCCACTCATATGCTGACTCTTCCAATGTCTTTTCAATGTGTGTATCTTTTTCATATCCTGTTATTTTTATATAGCAATATTTGATTCAGTTTTAAATAAGACTGAATTTCAACCGAGTAAGTTTGATTTGAATTTGATTTTTATTTTGAAAATATTTATTTCACCTTCCTCCATTATCGTGACTTTCTCTCCTCAATCCTATTTATTTTTCTGCCCATCTGCTGCTCAGCTTTTAGTAATCATCTCAGAATTGCTCTGATTAATGACAGAGGCCTGTGACTTCCACATGCTCTTATTTACTGATCTCTTATGTAACACTTTCCAAAAAAGAAAAAAATACATAATAAAAAGGAGAAAGAGTTAGCACAGCTTAACTAATTTAGGTTTAACTTTACGAGTTAAAAAAGCTGTGTGATGGTAATAAAGTCCTTATGACCTTCAGCAGAAATCTTTTGAAACTGCACACCAGAAAAGGACATAAGAGAATGCACACAAATAAGAGTTTTGCAAAAAAAAAAAAAAGCCATGATGGGAAACTGCTGCTGATCTTAATGTGCGGGTGGGAGTGTTTCCTCTAAATTTAGAACTTATTAAGTCTTAAAACCCCTCTTATATTTCAGTCAGGGAACCCGTGTTACCCTAAAAGCCTGCAGTTTGGCTCGTTTTGTGTTGCAACACTTAGTATTTCATGTCACTGTGGTAGTTAAAGGACTTTAAAAAGGTTGTATGTCAAAATTAGACCTGCGTAAACCTTTACCAGTTAGAAGTTATGTCCTTTAGGCAATAAAAAGAAAAAATGAGCACCAACAAGCCAGCATGCAAAGTATTTTTGCATTTCTGCCTTTTTCTGATTGTATTGATCTAAAATTTTATCATGCATTGATGCACAAATTATCCTAAATGAAAACATAATGTGCTATTATTGTCACAGGTCTCACATTTTTTACATCACAAATCAGTTTATGGATAATATGATAAAATGAAATCAGAGCAACATTTTGTGATCTACTGTGAGTCGACACTTTTGCTACTTTTTTGACTGTATGATATATTAAAGTAGGCCGCAGTAATGATTAAAAAGCCTTGTAGGAGCTTGCATGAAAAGTGTTTACACACTTGTCTCAATTTAGAACCCAACTTTCTAAAACAGCCGTTATAAAGTCATTGGACTACAAAGATTTCAAATTAAATACATATACAATCTGGTAAAGGGATTTAGAAGATTATGCAACTTAAAAGTAGAAACAAATGCAGGAAGTTGGGCAAACTGGGTAAATTATATTGATGAAAATGGATAACCGTGTATGAATCATCATGTTTTGCTCTCTTGTCACTTCATGTTTTATTCATGCGCCTGTTTCATTATAAGCAAATCTCTGTAGAAATGTCTTTCTGCCTTGTTCTATCTGTCATCATATCACATTAGCGTCGCGCGGTAAACGCATCAAGGGGAGGATATCGGATTGCTTACAGAGATGAGACGGAGGTGGACTGTGAATCAGTCAGTCACAGACTGAGTGTCGGTGGAGACGGTCCTCATGTTCCTCTTCATAGTTGCTGCCAACAGCGGGCCGGCTCGCTTCCTTTGTGTTCCTCACAGTCTCTGAAACAGTCAGGAAATTCTACCCATCTCTATTATGATAGCTACTCTAATAAGAGATGTGGATCTGTTTCCCACAGGATAACCTGTTTTGTGATTTTTGGAAGTCCATCACCCCACCTGGAAGCATTCCAGTCCAACAGGTGTGCAGTGGAGGTGGAGTACGTGCCTTTCTGTGTTTAGCCTCGTCCTTTAAGGCAGTGTTTCCCAACCCTGGTCCTTGGGGAACACTGGCCTGCATTTTTTCAATCCAACCCTGCTCAAACACACCTGCATTTGATGACTGTCATTGTCAGGCTTCTGGAGAGCCTGATAATGAGCGGAATAAGCTGTGCATAAGCAGAGCAACATGGAAAACATGCAGGACAGTGTGGCCTGAGGACCAGGGTTGGGAAACACTGTTTTAAAGTCCCACTCCAACTTTATATTTTGTATCTATTTTCAGAATCGTTCCCAGTGGACTTTTAATTATGATTATACCATTTTTTGTCAAAAAGGCCGTGTCAGTTTTTTAAGATATATTTTCTGCAGATAAGGAGTAGTTTATCAGAAATTCGCCTCTGAGTTGTGGGCGAGACTACTGGTGCGGAAGTAACCCTATAATGATATCCCATCATTCTTTTGTTAACACTCTCTCCCACTAGCTTAAATAAAAAAAGCTATGCAGCCGTACAGTTTTGAGCCAAATCGCAGTTCAGACAAGGAAAATGAAGATGATCTGAATGGATCTATTCGTCTGCAAGTAAATGCAACAGAATTGAAGTGGAGCAGGGAGACTTTGGCCCACCCATCGCAGCTGCTGCATCACAAACCTGAGCTTTTTTAGATGCTGGGTTTTAGTGTCCTTCTGATCCAGCACAAGTTGAATAAAGAAATAGTCAGAAATGGAGTTTTAATCTTAAATTATTTTATACATGTCCTCCATAATGAGAAAATGCTACAAGAACATGCTAAAAATACCAAAAACATGGATTTCATTGGAGTGGGTCTTTAAATTAGCATTGCCTTAGAATTTTATTTTATACATTGTTTCTAAGAAAAAAAAAAAGCAATATTTTGAATCACTGTGGAGCATGCCGAGTCTTTCATATTAACAGTTAATAGCTCAAATCAAAAGGCATTTGCAGCAAAAGGACTTTTTTGCCTTCTTGTGATTAAAAATGGCTCCAAAAGTATTTATGACCACAATTTTTTATAAAAATTGTTTGAGGCAATTCCCAGGCTGTATGTTCATTATAAATGAGACCTTTTGAATTCTGGTCATTATTTATAACAGCCTCTTTATGCTTAAGCAATCATCTCATGAGAAACCCTTGATAAATAGTGAATTGATTCAAAAAGGAAAGCTTAGTGTTGATTTTCTCTCTTGCATGGGTTAGAAATAATCCCTTATTTTTATGATTATTCCACCATGCAGATGATGATGATGATGATGATGCAGTCAATTTTTCCAGCTTTGACCTTCGTCCATCCCCCATTATCAAAAAGCTTGTAGGAATCGTGCATCCTGTCAGTCTATGTGTAAGCATTTGTCCTTCAGGTCTGCTTTTATTTGTCAAATTTGCATTATTAGGATCAACATTTTGACTTTTGCTTCAAAATTCTCTGTATTTTTAAACTTAAAATTATTTATTGGCCTTGTGAATAATTATCAAACTGCTGGATCTAAAATCAGTCTTTTTTTCTTGTGTAAGTTTTGTGTATAGCTCACCCTTGTGGTTTCTTATATAAGGTAAACACCAACTGTTTGTCACTACTATCAGAGAAGAACTCTGTAGGTGATGGAACAATCTGTTTGAAACTGTCAAAACATTTTTTTTGGTTAAAAACTTTTATTTGAACAATTTGGAGTTTAAACTTTTGGATCACTAATACCCTCTTAAAACACAGTTTAAAATTCTATCTTGGCTTCTAACTACACAGTATAGCAAGTTATGATTATTAAAATGTTTTAATTTTAATTTTAATTTGATTTTACCAAAATCAAATACATTCCTGGAATTTAGTGAATACCTTTGCTTTAAAAAAATCCTTGGACATGATGCAATAATTCAAGGAAAAATAGAATCTTTCTAGCTCATCTTTTGGGATGAACTAAAGTAAGATATTTTATCAACACAGTATTTACTCTCATAGGAATTAAGCATAAAAATGTACATTTACACAGAAGCAATCCATTTAAACTGAGGTTTCAATTAAAAAAAACAGATTTTAACCAATGTGAAATTCCGTTCCTCTTGATAATGTATTGTAAGGTGAGATTTTATTTTTCTTTGTAAAATACATTTTATTTTTATAAGGCTGCTATGGTTACAGTTTGGCGGAGAGATATGTAGGAACAAAAAAGAGCAAAGAGGTGGTTCGGTTGAGGAAGTTGTATGTTTGTTTGTTTGTTTGAAAACAAAAAACGTTTTCCCTAAAAGAAAAGCAGGCCTCCCTGTGCTGTTTCTGACCCACAGCCATGGAAAGTGGCATGTAAGATTGGTTGCTCAAAAATTGCGTCTAATAAGTTGTCCAGCATTATTGTTGACAAATCAAGCTAGCCAATTTTAACTGCACCCTTTATTACACACACCCTTTAAACCTCAAGAAACACACCCCAACACATTCAGACACACACAAATACATTACACAAGGAAGGTGGGACTACTGATCTTCTGTCCCCTACCCCATCCCTGGAGGAGGGAACAAGGCCTTCAGCAGCAGCGGCCTTGTCTCTTGGGTGTCGGCCTCCTGGGGGATCCCTTAGTGCTCTGGCAAGTCCATTAGCGGGGGGATCACATTCCATCTGAGCCTGGAGGGTGTCCGTGTCTTTATGGTGCGGATTCTTGTCCTTGCCCTTGGGTGCCTGGCCCCTCCATAGCCCCTGGTCGGGCTATGTTCTCTACACCTTCAGGGACCCCCACTTCTCTTGGTCATCCCTCCTCTAGGTGGGGGTGGCTGACCCCTGCCATGCTCTCTTCAGGATCTCTGTGGCTGCCTGGAGCTTTAGGGCAGGTCTCCCTTGGGGTAATGCTTAGAACTCCCGGGTGGTGGTGGGCAGTTTGCCTGGTCGCCGCTGCTTTCTTGGCGGGGGTCTTTGTGTGGGGATGGCTGGGAGTTCTCCCTCCTTTTTTTTTTTTTTACATTCCATTATCCACTTCATGTTAACATAAACATGCACTGGAGCACAGGTGTCGGCTCACCTTTGCACCTTTAAATAGTTTACGTGACAGAATAGAACGCTTTACACGTGTTGGTTTGTATGCATAAGTATGCGTGTGAACTGGATGTGGACAAGTTTGTGAAGACTCTTGGAGCCAGCAGGTATGTTTGTAACAACTGAGTGCGTGGACAGGTCCCGCCCATTTTAGAATAACACTCACATGATTGTAATGATTATAAGCTTCCAGCATTTTGTTGCCTGTTGTTTTATGATTCTACCCTCCCTCCCCTGTAATCAACTTCTATAAGCCACCCTTTTTCCCGATAACTCTCTCTCTTTTTCCCCCTTTCTTTTTCCATCCGGTCCAAAAAAAAGAACACAAACAAAATTAATATAACTAAAGTTTAGTTTAAATTACAAAAGGGGTTTATACGAATATACACCTTGTGTGTCTGATGATTTATTACTGATTGTAACAGCAAAATCTGTCTAAAACAAGAGGCTCTCAGCTCATATCTGTTTGCTCAGCTATAGGACAGGACAAGTAAAAAAAGAAATGGACAATACTTATGTCATTCTAAAGGGATGTACAGTATATGACATGAAACCGCCATCCAGGTTTAACAGGCATTACCTTTCACATGCAGTTGGGAGTTGGATCAACTAGAAAACCCACAATCTTTTGTTCCTGACTGCATACAGATTGATTGATTGATTGAGCTGGTTTATTTTTAAGCATAATTGTAGACAATACAAGAAAAAAAACACAGATTTTTCAAACTCCTTACAGAGATGATGAAATGCATTGATTAATAAACAAGCAAAAAAAAAAGACACACTTAGGTCACATTTGCATCATTAAATATAGTGATTATTAATAAAGTCAAGTAGATGCTTGAAAAGGAGTGGAAAGAAGCACATTTAAATAATCCCACTCCTACTTAATCAGGTTATTTTAAAAGTTTTTGGATTGGAAGCAGAAGAAAGGTCACGTTTCCCTACGCTCCCATTCCACGTTTCCACGTTCCACGTTTCCAACAAAAAGTGTTTCAAGGAAAATGTTAAAACACCTGATCTCGCTATTTTTTTTTTGATCAAAAATGCTGTTTTAATGAACATCTTAGAATTCATGTTTTAAAAAAATGAAAACGTGAATTTCATAGTCCTACAGATTTACCTATTTTCTATTATCGTCAAAGTGTACAAAAACACTTTTCAACTATAGTCCTTTGTAGCAGGTGAGCCTACAATAAACCATTTGGTTTAGGTTAAATGAGTAGTTGGTGCGCTGATTTAGTGAGAATTTAGGTTTGAAATCTTTCAAAAATTAATTAAATTTTTATTCTTTAATCTTCCGTGAAGCTAATAAGTAAAAAAAAAAATGTAAAGAAACAACTGAAACATTTGTTTTCCTGCAGTAAAACTCTTCTCCTGAAGATGTCAGCAAAATTACAGATCACACCCAACAGTAAAAGGGGCAATCTGCTGTTTGAGACATCTTTTGCATTTGGTGCAACATATCTGACAGCATTAAGGTTCAAAAAGAGAAAAAAAAATGGACCTATAAAATGCATTTCATGGCCTCACCGTCACCCCTTGTAGAGCCAAACGTGGTACACTGGAGGTGAAGTAAAATACAATGTTCCAACTCTTGTTTTCTTTCCAGTTCACCCTAGACTCCCTAAATGCCCAGTAGGGGTCACTGTGTCCTCTCTGAATTTTAGGAAGGAATTATAATTTTTTTTAGGAAGGATTTTTTTTTTTTTCAGGATTTAGTCAGACAGTGGAACACAAGGGTTTGTTTAGATGTATGTAATATTAGAGTACACTGTGAATGTCTAATGTTCTTCATAAAGAGCTGTATTTATTTTAAGCTCATTATCAAATAAAAGTACAATTGGATGATGTGTTCCTTACTTTTGCTTATTTATCATTACTAAAAATAGCATGGACACTTTAAACTGTTGATTTTTTAAAATATGGACGTTCTCACACACACACACACACACACACACACACACACACACACATACAAACGTACATAATTAGCTGATTTATTACATCTCTGGAAGAGGTGTGGCATTTGTCGACCTTAAGACGAGCAGCAGAGTTGGCTTTAATCAGCGGTTACATTCAAAAGCGACCTTTTGTTGTTCTTTAGTTCTCCCATAAGTTTTCATAGATGGCTGATTTAATTAGGTGATAAAACATATTCTGCAGTAAGATAGCCTGTTTCAAAGCTGTTTTCTGAGCTCTAGAGAACATTGGATACCCATTCAGACGTCTTCTGCTCCTGCTTTCTCATCTGCAGGGTCTCTGGGTTTGCTGGAGCCCATTCAGAGCAAAGGTCCAGTTCATACTTGACCGTTGACTAGTCTGTTGCAGGATCATACATACCATATATCTTCCAATAGTAGCCGGGGCGTTTATTTAAAAAAAAATGTCGGCCGACCCAGCGTTTACTAGAGATAAGCATCTATTGGAGACCGGGGTTTATGCCATCACAGACAGAATGGTGATGGTTAATGGGTTCATTTTGCCAATGTAACCAATCAATGGTAAATGGCGTATACTTATATAGTGGTTTACAACCTTCTTAGACTCAAAGTGCTTTGGAGTTACAGTCCTATTTTTCCATACACGCACACACTCACACACGGAGGGCAGCTCCATTGTCGAATACTACCGCCAACCTATAACAACTTGTTATACAACGATGTGGGGTGTAGTGTTTTGCCCAAGGACACTTTAACCTATAGGCGCACAGGATGGGAACTCTGTGGTCTACCGATCAGAGGTTGGGCACCCTACCTCTGCACCATGAGTCAAATTTTTGACTGTGTAGGCACCCAGAGTTTCTAGGAAAAAAGAACTCAGTCAGGATTTGAACCGGCCTCCTTGATTAAAGGTGAAACTGCAAACCGCACCAGTGTGCAGGAATGTGCTAAGCTGGGAAAAATAGGTAAGTGCAGCAGAAGTTTGAAGCTACCTTCACACTGCCCTTGGCAACGTGTGTTCAAGTGACCACTTTCATTGAACGTGAATTTATCCCATTCTTGAACCTAACTTAAAGTTTTATAAAGGAAAAACTATTCAGAATTTAAAATAAGTAGTACATCCATTCCACCTTGGACTCCACCAATCTTGTCTGATCTCGGAGACTACAGGCTGGTCACAACTAGTTTATGACTGGGAGACTGACAACCACTGCCAGGTACGGTAAATCACTGTAACCACTTGGAGGCGCTTTTCAATGTTTTCATGTGCTCGTCCCAAGTCTGAGTAAAACATTAGGCTGCAATGGGCAATCGCTGTTTTAAATCTTGAAGGGAAAAACATTAAAAAAGGTAAAGCAAACAGTGAAGTAGTAAATGTATTCTCTCTTTTTTTTATTCTTATAAGGGCATTGTGATGCTTTGTGGTCAAAATCATGAATTTGCTGTGAAATAAATGGATTAATTAGGGAAAGAACTAAAGCTGGTCATCTTTGAGATCAACCTTAATCATTCTTCTCTGGGAACATACCCACTTTTAACTGTCAAAGATAGTTCATTTGACTCCTCATCACTTTTACTGCCACAATAACCGATGAGCGGCCTGCACAGTGACAGATGCTGTTTGAAAGATGGATGAGATTTGAAACCATTTTTGACAACAAATCTTTTCATTTCCTCGCGATCTCTGCCTTTCGATTATACAGCCTCTCTCACTGAGATAATTTTAGTTTCTCCTGTTTGTGGTCATGACAAATTTTACAATGTCCAGCTCTGACAGACCATGATGACAAGTGTTGAATTACACTGTAATTAGCCACGGCGCTGCACTTCTGTAGCAGTACTTAATACAGGTTTATCGTTTTTGCTTTTCTGTGAGTAAATTCATTTCTGAGTTTTAGTTTCTTACAAGCTTTTGCACAAATCACATCTATTTGCTTAAATTGTCACAGCATTTTTTTTTCTAATTAACTATTTATAACTTCAAAAATGTGGAATTGGACAATTTTAGTGTGTAGTCTTTGTTAAAAAAATAAGCAATGTATTCTTTAAAAAAAAAAAAAAAAAAACTACTAAAATACAGAATCTAAATCATATATTTTCTTTTGGAGTAGTTCAACCCTTTGGAAGCAGTTTTCTATAACTAAACCATAGTTTTTGTGTGTGAAGCAAATTTATTGGTGATTGTATGTAGCTGTATTCCTCTGTCATAGTAATGTTTCCTCAGTTTATCCTTAACACTCATGATGAATTCTGGGTAAAAAGTGATTCTTTGGAGTGGCTTCCTTCACTTTTTTGTTACATAATTGTTTAAACATTTATGTCCCCTTCCAAAGTTTTCAGTGACATTTTATGTTTCCTCAATTTATTTTTGTTTTCAGATTGTGGTAAGCACAAAGTATAACTGTTGGTTTAAAATGCCCATCATAGGGTGTATTCAGACTGGAAAAGTCTGTTGGTCTCGACAGTGTTATTTTGTTATTTTAAAAGGGTAAATAATGGAAATAAGGCCTAATTTTTTTTGACAAAATAAAAGGATGTCTCATCTGTAAACTCATGCCTTTAGGAGATTTTTAAATCTTTCCTTGGGTTCTTTATGCACAATAATTTACCATTTACCTGAGGTGCCTAAACTTTCGATCCCCACTTTAAAATCACTGTGATTGTGTTTGTCACCTGAAGGGATAATGGTGGGGCATTCCACAGTCTGGGGCTACTGCTTGAAAAGTTATGTCACCTCCAGTTTTCGACAGCCGTTTGGATCTTAAGTAGGTTGAGACCAGAGGAGGGAATGGGCCA
This sequence comes from Adrianichthys oophorus, assembly GCA_036245035.1. Lineage (NCBI taxonomy): Eukaryota > Metazoa > Chordata > Actinopteri > Beloniformes > Adrianichthyidae > Adrianichthys > Adrianichthys oophorus. The sequence continues at coordinate 18,470,795 of BSAI01000201.1, read as the reverse complement.
ACTGGAGACATCTGGTACCAACAGTTGGTAAATATAATTAGTTACATAAGGGGAATACCCATTAAAAGCTCTAAAAACCAAAACTAAAATATTAAAATCAATTTTAAAATTGATAGGTAGCAAATGTAAAGAAGATAAAACTAATACTAATACTCCGAATTCAGATACTCAATACAGAAACATAACAATTTGCTTTAAACATCTGCAAAAACTATAGACTTTACCTCAATAACAGACAACTGAAAAAAGCTGTTGCTGCCTTCAGTGAGCTGAGCACCACTGCCAAGGAGGTAAGGGACTAAAATGTCTCTTCCCCTTTAGCCAGTTTGTGATAGATCTGACAATATGTGTTTTCTAATTAACACAAAGATGGTCCATTCTCCCTGTCTGTCTGCCATATTGGTCCTCCTGGATATTTCTCACAGCATTACAGACTATCTGAAATTTAAGTTCACATTTTCACTTTTATTATTCCATGGCTGCTCCTGCCTTTTCCATCCTTCTTTACATCATCTATCTTTTGGGATGAAAGGCAAGCTATGAGCCTCTTTTTTCCTAAAGCCTGCCAGTTGCAAACCCAAGCAGTGAGAGGGATTATTTCTCTATTTCTATTAGTCACACACTTATAATCCATGTATCCCTCTGAAGCTTTGTGTCAGCAACTCCATATCCAGAGTGGAGAGGCTCCTCATTATTGGTGGATTGTGGAGTTTTAACTGAACACCGAGTGCAAGACTCCTAACATTTTGTCCCATTATAGGGGGGAATGCATTTTGCAGATTACCACTTGCTGAACGATGACACGACTTTGAAAGCTGCTGCCAACACTTCATGATTAGCCATCAAGTTAAATCCAGAGATGAACTGTGATGTAATTACATATAAAAACAAATTAAAACACATCTCATACATAATAGAGAACACCATTTATCAAATATTTGTAACTCGTAAAATACCCACTCTGATGAAAATAGTATTTTTGGTGTTTTTGCCGTGCTCTTGGGGCATTTTTCTGATGATGGAAAAATGCAAACAAGCTCTCTGCTTCGCTCCATTCTGATGCATCAACTTGCAGACAAATACGTCTTTGTTTTCCTCATTTGAACTGGCATCTGGCTCAAAACTGAATGGCTGGACAGCTCCATTTTTGGTCAATGTTTTTGTTGCACCGCTAATGTTGGCTTGGGGTTGTGAGGGGCTAGCAGGAGAGCGTGAAAACAGATGGATGATGGCGGGGTTACACTGTCCTGCCCACACACTCAGAGGTGAATTTCGAATGAACTACTGCCGCTCTGCAGAAACTGTCCCAGAAAACAGTATAGTTATTATTAAAAGACCACTTGAAACACTTTGTCAATAGATCAAAAGTTGATCAGAGAGGAACTTCAACAAACAATTTTGAATAGACGTGTAGCAACATTTAACCCAATGCAATACTGGATACTCTGTTTAGATTAGAACTTTAGATTTTCTTTTTTGGTTAGTTTTGCTTCCTCCTTCTTCCTCTTGCATCTGCACTTCCATGTCCCATATTGTAACGCTGACGGCGATAGAGGGGTTGGCTTTGTCTTTAAATCAAACTACCAGGAGCAGACACACTCTACCACGATCCTCCCTTTAAATTGGGTTCTAGAGGTAAACATGAGAACAATAATCTGACAAATCAAAGTTTGAATGAACATTTCTGAATATTTCAAAGGAGTTCATCCAAAGCATGGTACAAATCTATGAAAGACTGGCATTAACACCAACAGATGAATGTATTGCAACAACTGAGGTAAATCCCAGATCTCAGCCTGACTGTAAACCTGTGGCTGATCCTGAACGTTTTCTGCTAAACTCAATCAGCTAAAGTGACAAGGTAGTGAGGACTTTGGTAGTATTTTCTTTTTCTCCTGACCATCGACTTTGTCCTTTGGCTGCTCCCTTTAGGAGTCACCACATCATCATCTACCTGACCCTCTCCTCAGCATCCTCCTTATTCCCATGGACCACCCCCATGTCCTCCTTCACTACATCCATGAACCTCCTCTTTGGTCTTCCTCTCTCCTGACTAAAATGTCAACCTATTCCTTACAGCCACATAGCGAGCAAACCTTTTTACTAAGGTACTCCATAGATGTGATGTTAAAGAACAAGACTACCTTGCATCAGCCCCTTCACTGTTTCCTTTACGCTGTTGCCTGACCCTGCTCCCAAAGGAAGGAGTGAACTGTAAACGTAAGGACATTCTGCATGTCCATGGGGTGATCTGTCACTGCACATTACATGTTACTCAAAGCACCCTTGCTCCTAAATAACCCTTTGCTCTGTTGAAAATTATAGTAAAACACAAATGCACTCCCCTTTGGGTTTTTGTGAAGAAAATTTGACTTAAAACATTTATTTTTTAAATATTAAAAGGAAAAGGCTTTGCTGTTTAGGATTGGTGGTTGACTTCTGGAAGGATAATTGCTGTTTCAGCATTTTTAGTAAATTAAGCCAACTAATTAACAAACTGGCAACATACATGGGAATGGTGAAAAACAAAATGCACAAAACACAGTAAAATAGGATAAAAACATAACAATGATCACTGTTTCTCTAGTAATGAGACAACAGACATCTACAGAAGACAGCAGATGAGAATATTCTATCCACATCTGCCTTTTCCTTTTATTTGAAGAGGTCAATTGTGTTCATGGACTGGTAAATTTCAAGGTCTTTTCTCTGCTGCACAGTTCCCCAATAACAATGCTGAAAGTAAATTAGTACAAAAGCTTTGTATTAGAGTTAGATATTACTTTAAACCTGTGTATTTTTAACCTTTTTTGAGCCAGGATACACTTTCTTTCTTCATAAAAATCCTTAGGCACAGCCTCAACTGAAAATGTAAGAAAACACATTGCTCTGTCTTATCAAAGTGTCTTGAATATGACTCAAATAAACATAAAGAAAAAGTATTTTATGACGTTTCATATTTCTACATACTGGTGTTCTTTAAATCTGTTGAAACCTCAGTGATTCAGAAAACATCTTCTACAACGTCATTAGTTGTAACTCACCATGAAATGTAATCATGCTTATTTCAAAATCCAAAGTATGAATTTGTTCACTTATTTGAAATAAATGTGTTGTTTCTCAAAAATAATAACTTCCCTCGACAGTCACACTACTCTGATTCAAATATCACAACATGCCTTCTGTGCCATTTTAAACTACAAATCTGAAAATATTATCAGGGACAGACAAAAGATCCACTAAACTCTTTGACGGTCTCTAAAGTACAGGCGGAATAATTTTAATCACTGACCCTTTCACAGGCTGGTAGTCACACGATTGGCTCTGCGTACCCTGGAGGAGTTTGCAGAAAGAGAGATTCATTTAAAACCACCCACCTTCTATTTGATGAACTGATGCGTGCACAAATTCACAGAGCTTGAAAAAGTTTGTCTCAAGTGGTAGTTGTGTAAATGCAGCATTTGAACTCCTTTTTAGCAGCCTAAATCCACTTTCTGTTACAAATTTGGTTTAAAATTGTAAAAATGCAAATGGACAGAATTAATATGCCTGAGATGCCTTGGATAGATAACAAAATATATAAACTATATAAATATATATTTTGTTATATGAACAAAATAAAGGTCAACTTATCATTATTTATGGTAAATAAAACTGCAATTGTCTAGTTAAATTAACGATTTTTTATTTCTTTTGCAAAAAAAAAGGAGTAGTGAAATCTAGAATTCAGCAATAAAGTTTAGTGTGTGTTAATGCACAAGCCTGAGAGAAAGAATAGAAACTCCCAATAGACAGGGACATTTTTTACATGCAGTGGTCAACTTGAGTGGGCAGCACCATTTTCAAGTTCAAACAGAGCTTGATGGCAGAGCTGCAACGCAAACACCTCAGTGAAACAATGAAGAAAGGCCATCAGATCAACACACGAGAACGAATCCCACGAAGGGAAAGGTCTCCTTGTAAACAAAGAATACAGAAGTCACACGCACCAAGCAGAAAAACGAAATCAATGACTGCAGACTAAAAACAAAAACTAAAGTTGTGCAGGCAAGTATGGGTTCAACTAGAAGTTAAGGTTTCAAAAAGAAGATATCGGAGTAGAGTTTTGCTCACAAAGATGTCTTATTGACAGCAGCTTCTTTCATTAAAAGCCAGCATTGGTATGACGCTTGAAGACAAAAGGCTAAAGCTATTTCCATAATGCTGAAGTTGCTAAAGAACTTAAAGTTGCAGAAATTGCAGAAAGTACACAAAGAATTTGAAGAATATCTTGAAAAATCTCATAAACTACATAAGATTGTAAAATTGTAAAATGTGTAAAATGAAAACCAAAAGAAGACGCATGAATGTCCTGAACATGTTGAATGCTTTGATATTAAACTTGCATAATTTGCAGAAAGTGCACAAAGACTTTGAAGATCGCATAAATTGCATAAAATTGTAAAATGTGTAAAATGCATGAATACCAAAGGTATATTCCTGAATGTCCTGAACGTGCAGAACGTTTTGATTACAATTTTGCATATGTTTCAAAAGTGCGCAAAGAAAATAAAAAATTCTTGGAAAATTGCAAAAATTGCGTAAAATGTTGAAATGCGTGAAAGTTGTAAATACCAAAAGTACAAGCACGAATGTCCTGATCGTGCTGAACATTTTGATACCAGTATTGCATTGGTTTGAAAAGTGCACTAACAATTTGAAGAATTTCTTTTAAAAAATTTCAGAAATTGTGTCAGTTTTCAAAAACCGCCAAAAAAACTTGCCAATTTAGCCTATAAAACCAGTATATGCCAAATGAGCTAGCATAACACTAAAATAACAGCTTAATGCCAAATTATTTGAAAATTACTATAAAAGATGAAAACACGTCTTCAATATGTGCCATCTCCAAACAAATGTTAATTTCCTAAAAACTCTTTCACTTATCAAAAAAGTAGAGCCCTTGTGCGACTCACAAGCCTTTTGGCTACACAATATGAAAGTTCTATCTCTGTAAGTTCAAGTATATTCTCCCAATCGCAAATTAAAAACATGATTTGGTGTAATAACCAGCGTGATTTACAAAGGACGGGAATAGACAGACTGAGTGAATTTTTTGCCAGACTAGGGGCTGTAGGGGCAAATATGTTTGCCCCACGGGTTTGAGGGTTACATTTTTTTGAATCCAGAGCCATTTTCCTATGTTTTGCTAAAAAAATCGTGAATGTGACAACGATGTTCAGGTAATGGCAGTCTGTTGGGAAAATTTTCATCTTAACTTTCATCTTTGTACTCAAAAACTCATTGTAGCTTCATCCTATGATGACTATTACGAATACAGAGCTTTTTAGGAGACAGTAAATTGGTTTCATGTCAGCTATTAGCAATCAACCTGAGGGAGATTTTATGGACTATGAAAAAGAGAAAAGGTTGGAATGCCCCCAAGAAACAAACTGTGTTTCTCTAATGTTTGTGTTTTGTTTGCTTTGCTGTGCCTGCAGCATGACAATAAGATTTGCTCTTTTAAACATCTCTGGTGAAGTAATTGCTGTGCAAGAAGAGACAAAGAAACAGATTGGTTTGGCACACACAAGGATGAAGAAGAAAAGTGGGTGAAGCACATGAGAGGAAGGAAAGTGGGAGACCTATAGGGCATAAGTATATAGTTACGGCAAAGAAGATGGAAAGTAAGAGCTGATTTGTGCCGTTGTTAGTGGACTTTGTTTGGAATAGGAATTCACAGTTCTGGGATCTCACACAATTTTTCAAAAAGGGAACATATGCTCACAGATTTTAATATCACATCAGCTTTTAGTGGGGTAAATCACTAAACCTTAAACATATTTATTTAACTTGTCCTGCCCAGCAGCTGAGCAAACAGTTAAGAGCTGAAGACCTCTTGTGTTCTATTGTTACAATAGAGCGTTATAAATCTTCAGTCACACGAGGTGTATATCTGCATAAACCCCTCTGTATTTGTGGCAAAACTTTATTTATCGGTCCAAAAAAAAGTATACTAATACATTTAGTATAATAACCTTAAATTGAAACAAAAAACTTTGGAGTCTGCCTTTGAAACTAAGTGTTTTTGATCTACGTATGATGAGATTAGATTAGATTAGATGAAACTAGCATCAGTAGAGCCCTCAAAACAATTTGGAGGCCAGATGGGTCCAGTAAATCTCCTCAAACCAGTTCTTTTTGAGGTCATTTGAACATATTTGACTACCATGACTGTCCACTTTTTCCCTTAAGCTATGTTCACAGCAGGCGTTCAAGCGGCCACTTTTAATGAAAAGTCTGTATCACGCATATTAGCACATTTAAGGCTTCCACATTCATAACTCTTGTGTTGATGTGTCGTTGTGGACAGTAGTTAGAGTTTTTGGGCTCTACTTAAAAAAAACACACGTCCATTGAACACCTGTGAAAGTCAAACCAGGTTGAACTTTGACCAATCAGGGTCTCAGATTTGGCAGTGACGCATGGGTGGCGACCCGTTTAATTCATGGAAGTGCCAACTGTTTTAAAACTGATCATGGAAGAGAGATTAATAATTGCGGGAATGACACCAAGTCTTTCATTTATCAGAATAGAAGAAAAAGCCTAGAGCAAGATTCTCGAAAATTGCAGCACTTCAACATTTCACACCAAACCTCTTCCAACTATAGGTGGTGGACATGTGCTTGTAAACAGCAGAAAATGAAAAAAAAGAAGAAGCCCCTCTCTGCTTGTCCAGTGTGAACACTGTGGGCTACACACATGTTAAAGAATGCACCAAACATGGGCTCTTAAACACGTCACATGCCCAGCGGGAACCTAGCTTCAGACTTTATCGTTAAAAACACTACCTTAAAAAACATCAGATGCAAATAAAGTTTGAATCGTCACAAAGTTTGAAAAAAGTAGTGGTTAACGTTTTGACAACTCCAACAGGCTATAAAGAAGATTTTTTTCTTTTATTCCATGTTGATCAAGCATTAAAAACAGCTTTTGGCAAAGCAGCCACTGTTAGAACAGCAAATAATTTGTGTTTATTCATGATAAATGAAGTAAAAAAAATCTCAAACACATTAAAAATCAATATATAACAATAAATAATTAAACATCATATCTCATTTTTTAACTTTGTGTCATTTTACAGAAAAACTGTGATCAAAGACCAAAAAAACTGCAAACCTCTTTGTGTTAAGAGAAACAGTGATCATCACTTTCCATTATCATACTTCCTCAGTTCACTTTTATGTGTGAAACAGGGAGGGACAGAGACGATGTTATTACCCAACACAGACACTGGGCCAAAGGGTTTTGATTACTACTCCCTGATTATGATAACAACAGCTTCAGATATTAACACTGCAAAAAACGGAATCATCCATTTCTTCAGTTAATCAGTTTTGAGGAGATTAAGGGCATTGAGGGCAAAATTTAAAACCTAAAAAAAGCAAGCTGAAATAAACACAATATTAAGTGACACAAAGAAATTGTACTTACTCTATCTAAAAGCCTTTAAAGTCCATAAATATGAACTATGTGTAATAAAAAGGAGTTTAAAATCAGAATGAGATTAATTAGAGAAAAGCTGAAACAATACATTTAATTTAGAAAGATGAAAAAACAATCAACAAGTTAATAAGAGGGTAAAGAACATGTTATTGGATTTGTGTTAAATTTGAAACTACATACTATCAAATGTGTTAAAAAAAAGTCAACCCTACTGCTTTTTGACCACAAAACCTTCTTTAAATTGATCCAAAGTAAGAGTCTAAGCAGATGTTTTAAAAACCTTCTTCCAAGCTGATTAGTGAAACACCCGAGTACAGAAGTTCTAATTAAATGTCACCATCATGTGATTAAGACGATCTCACTGAGCTCTATCTCACTCACACCACAGTTGCACATTTATTATGTGTTGTTTATTTTGCAGACAGTCAAGAAGTGTTGTCAAAGATTTGAACTGGCAGCTCCTGAAGGGTTTTTTTTGTGTTTTGTTGAAGAAAAATCCGAATCATTTCAAACAAGTGTTGAAAGTGTTGATGTGGAGTGGCTGAAGGGGTTTTCATATTACATTTACTCCTCTCCTTCTATTCCACAAACACCTACTTCATGTTCCTTCCACATCGAGTACTTTGCTTAATTGAACTCCTACTTTCAAAAGATTTCTCTGTGGAGTTCTCACCTTAGCATCCTCAGAGCTCTATTATTGGTTTTTTTTTTCTTTTTTTTTTTTTTGCACATTGTCTTTGTGTGTTTTGTGATCCTGCTTGTTCTCCACATGGTTTTTACACAATAATTTAAATAGTAAAAGCGATGACTCAGAGATGCAATACATCCTTTATTTCCAGAACCTTGCTTTCAAGTCTGGTGCTAAAAAAAAATATGGATTTGCTAAAATGGTGACATACATTACATTAAAGCCCTTAAATGCTTTTTTATATAGGCTTAAGTTTCTGTCTTCATATGAATAAAGATATAGCTTGGTTTGATCCAGTCTTCCTCTGTCAGCATCAGTCATAAGTGCTGAACTGCTCTCTGCAGTTTCTCCTTGGATGAACCCATCCACCTCAGTCTGCCAGCCCTGTCAACCTCAGGATGTCAAGCAGCCTCTTCCTTCCCAGGGTTTGCTTTTGTATGAGTAAATCAGCACATCCCTGAGTAGCCAAGGCATTATTTTATATATTTGCATTTATGAAATGCCACAAGCTTGTTGTTTTTTCAGTATCAAAGAAGCAAACATGTCAGAACAATTCAGAAAAAGATAAAAACCTGCACAAAACATGGGATAGGCTCCAGCAACCCCACATAGAGCTGATCGAGTATTGACGATGGATAGATGGAAGTACATACACAGTTTTATTTTACTGAAAAACCCTGTAAAAAGATGCATAAATAAAAAAAGAGTGTGACTATCCTTTATTTGCTTGACATTTTCTAATTAATGAGCAGACCTTTTCTTGTGATGGTGACACAGTTTAATTGTATTTTTCTCTAAAAAGGTCATGAGATTGTGAGCTTTCTTCATCCTGTCATGAACCAAGTTACAGGTTTGAACAACAAAAGGAGTTATACATCATTAAACATAACAACATGTTTTTTATCTCAAAGAGAATCCAAACTTCAGAGCCAAAAGCCATCCTTTCCCTCCTTCTCCTGATCTTTTCTCTGATGACACTCTGGAAAATGCTTCATTAGTTGAGCTTTATTGACATGGAATTTTCCAGGAACAGGAAGATTTTTCTCCCAGTTTTTAATTTTTTTTATTTTTGTTTTTGCTTGAGTTACAGCAAAAGCAAGAAACCATTCACTCAACATTCATCTTCAACACTTTTTATATGAAGACAAACGAAACATCCAAGCAAATAAACTTCATGTTTTAGTTCTTGATGCTTGTCATTCAAAGTATCCTCCAAATCAGAGAAAACGAATGTATTTATTTTTTAATTTAGTGCATTTTGTGAGCTGTCAGAGTCTTGGTCTCTCTGTGTGCATCTGCATCCACAGCTTGACATATTTGCCATAGAGGCAAAATCTCAATTCAGTGGAGAATGCTTGTTTCATTTTTTTATTCGTGTTGCGCGATGAGCTGTTTTCTCCTCTCTGCAATTTCACACCTGAACAGCTGGCTGATTTGCTCAGTTTGCCATAAAACTGTTAAACACAGCAAAGTCGTTTCTTAGATCGTATGGTTCATAATTTAACGTAAATCATGAAGCAAAAAGCTCGATGTAACCCTTATGTTCTGGTGGTTGGGAAAAAATTCAAGCAGCCTAAATGCTCTGACTCACCTCCGCATCGGATACGCTATTTATGATTCCAACGTATCTATCTATATATATATATATATATTTCTTTTTTTTTTTAGTCAGGCTGTTGAATGTGAAGGAAGAGAGGATTGACCTCATCTAAGATGCTGCTTAGCTAAGATTTAACTCTTATTAGTGTTTATTTATAATTATATTTATTTTCATTTATTTTATTATGTATACTTGATAGCTAAAATGCAACACTTGAATTTGTTTTTGAATATTTGTCATTTGATGCTGATGTGTCTTCTGTGGACCAGTGAAAGGAAAGAAAGCCAAAGTACCTTATCTGAGCTAAATAGAAAACAAGCTGCATGAAGCAGAAGTGATTAAAGGCCAACTCCAATGAAAATCGTGTGTTTGGTGTTTGTAATATGTTCTTGTAGCATTATTTTTTATGATGGAGGACATAGACAAAATAATTCAGGGCAGTGGTTGATGAGTTTGGTCATAGATACAAATCTTTACATTTCTGATGCAGCAATGTTTGCCTCTACAGCAAAAATAGACAGTAAGTGTATTCTGGATTACATCAATATACTTCACTTTATTGGATGGAGCTGACAGAATGAGTTCATAGCAAAATAAAAAGAAAATTTGATAAAAGATTATGCTCTTTTTCTCAAAGCTAAAAGACCTCACTTAATACTTAACCTTCAGATCTCTCCTGACATTGCGAGTGGTATAAATAGTCTGTACACAGCTGAAGCAAAAACACTCTGATCAAGGAAAGTGCTGCGGCCATTGTGTTTGGGCCTTAACACAAACCAAAAACCAGCGTTTTTATTTATTATTTTAAATGTATTTCTAGCAATAATTCTGTTAAATCAAATCATATCCTCAACCTCTGCATGCCAGTATGTTTATTTCAAACCACTCTGCAAAATTTAAGAAAGATTTAGTATTTATTGTTTTATAACATTACATTACACCAGGCTTAGTATGAGCCAAGTGAAAGGTTTTTCTTCATTGTTACTTTCCTTTTAGCAAGTTACATTTTCACATTTTTAGTTTTTGTTATTGCTTTGTAATACACAAGTCATATATTGAACTGAAACAAAACCATGACTCAAAAAATCGAGGTTTAAGTCGAATCGTGAAAAAAGTGAACCATTACATCCCTAGTATTCTCATTGCTTTAGTATGTGTCAGGGACTGACACTGCATTTTAATTTTTACTTTTTTTTTACACCTCAGTCTCAAAAAGTCTTAAACAACAAAAATTTTAATTAATGTGTTGCACTTTGAATATTCTTGTAGTTTAGTGACTTCTGAACGTCTACAAATAACATTTTATCAGTGTTACAAACCCATTCATGTTAAATAATTCTTCTGAATGGACATGAAACAGCAATTATGTCCTTTATTTACATTTAACACTATTGTGCAATGCATATAACCATGTGTTTCCCATAAGTATGCATGTGCTAAATAACATATAATATTGAAACTATTGAGTTGCTGTGCAGCCCATTTTTGTTTTAATAAAAATACAATGATATACTGCTCAAATCCAGTTTTTTTCCTTTAACTGAAACCTGTTAAACATTACATTTCTCCTGTGGCTCAGAGGATGTCTTCTGCATTTTTAGTTGTTTAGAAAACAGCCGGTTTTATTCATCCTGCCCTCATTGATGTCATAGTTTCTGTGTGGCTTTGTCCTCCAACTAGATTTTTTTATTCCCCATCCTGTGAAAAAATGCAAAATGAGCATTTTCTACTATAGAGTCTGATGCAATCCTGTGCTAGCGCTGTTTTCTCAAAATGAGAGCAAAAAACAAACTATTACAAATACTTATGTGGGGTGAAACAGTGTGGAATGAAAAAGATGCAGACCAGGCCATTTTCCTCTGTTGATCCTCCTCTCTGATTAGGCTCCACCGCCGGGTGTCGGTGTGATGAGGCTGATATGCTGCAAAGCGGAGGCCCAGTTTTATGATAATTAGAAGAGGAAGGAAGCGATGAGAAAAAATAGAAAAGGAAGAGGATAGAGGAGAGGCAATGAAACCTATGACTATTGTCTCAGAATAAACTCTGCGTGTCTGATTTTTAATGACGATCAATCCAACAGCTGCAGCACACATTATGATTGGATGTGATAAAATCAGGGGAAAGCAGCTTTGATTCAGAGCAGTTTAATGCTTGTTCGACTTGCATCAATTATCTGATAAGGACTTGGCTCAGACTGTTTTTCTATTTAAAACATTAATCAGGGAGCTAAGGCCAGCATATGACATCAGTGGACTAATCAGATCTATAAATTAATCATACAAGAAATACAAGGTTGAACCTAAAATGACAGTAATGCAAACTGAAAACAACGGTTTACCTCTAATAGATCCATATGTGGGCACACATTCTGTTTGTAGTTTAATTCATGTTTAGTCCTTAATTTTCTTTATTTCCCGTACTCCCCATCATTATTCATCTCAGAATTTTTTTTCTTCAAAATATATTTCAGTCTTTTTTTCAAACATTGTGTATATTGTGTGTGTGTGTTATGTTTACCTAATAATAGACTTTATATCAATATTTTAAACAAATAGTTCTCATATGGTCAAGCCAAAAGCTTTTTATTTATTTTACTTTTTTATTTTTTTTATTTTATTGTTAATATTTATTATAACTTTTATTATTTATTAATATGTATTTATTGTTTCATTAAAACAGCATAAAAAATCAATCTGTAGGGTTGTGATTACAACCCTACAGATTGAGCTAACTGAATGGAAGAAACATACATTGATTTATTGATTAATTTTTGCCCTTTAGTGAGTAGAATTACGCAAAGATGCGTCAGTTGCGTCGAGTTTGAAAACACTGCAATAAAGGCATCTCTGGATTGGATAGACATTAGAAAAACGCATCTGGCCTATAGAGACACCACAGACAGCGGGGGTTAAATATGTTCAATTTAGCTTCATTTAAGGTTTATGAATCACTGTATACTGTAGTTGTTTTTATCAGTTCAACTGAATCCATCAGCTAAATTTCAGAAATAAAAAAATGTTTTTATCTTAAAGGTTTCCCCCTGGTCTGCTGTCCTGTCAATGTCGTTACTTCCGTCAACTGTCAATAAACCTCAATAAAAACCCAATAAAAAAGATTGGGGAGATCTCTAGAGAGGAAAGTCTATTTAAAGATGGTGAATAAATCCACGTTCAGTCTATTGTTGATGTGTGTTGAAAAAACTGTCATCCACCAAGACATTATCCCATAAATCCTCATTGTGAAGCTCAAAAGTCCTATTTTCGGATTGGTTGGACCGATAAACTCAAAATATTTTGTTAATGGACACGCTATTACTTTTAAACAAATGTTTCATCAAATGTGTAGTATGTTTATATATCCTCCATAACACGATGTATAAAATAATTAATCAAATATTCATTTTTATGAAAATATTTTAAAATATATTTGAGTGGAAGCTTTCCAATTAATTCATTTAGCACATAAGGGGTGTATGCAATAGATAAATATAGTTTACTTATCAAAACAGAAAACAAATATTTTGAGTTTGATTGGCATGAAATGTATCTCTAATTATAGTATGACCCATAAATACTGTATATATACAGTATGTATATATATATATATATATACAGTATATATATATATATATATATGTATATGTATTTATCCTGAAACATCCCAATGAGAAATGACAAAAGCCATGCACCCTGGGGGCTAAACTGCTGCAGATTTCTCCGTCCCTCCATAAAATAGACTTTTTTTGAAAACCCAAAGTATGTACATTTGATGACACAAACCGTCTGATTCTGACTTATCAAAGTTAAAGGCAGAACAGAACAGCATCTGTACTGCTTCTGCTTGACTTTCCCATTTCACCTGACTCCCTTTCTCCTCCTCTCCCCTCTCTAACCCTATCCTCAGTTGTATTTCCCTCCTTCTCCTCCCTCTGTTTGCTTCCTTAACCTCAGAGGGCCAACTGCCGAGAGGCAGCCTTTCTCTGACAGCAGGGGTGACAGCTGAAGGGAGCTCTCTACCTTCAGGTGCGGGGACCACAGATGGCTGAATTTGTGTATTTTGAGTGAATTTTGATTGTCATTGTTTTCTTAAATCTGAGCCACTCAAAAAATAGAAAAAAAAAAGTTTATATGTATGAACGATCACGTTAAATACTCATTTTGTCTCCCTGTTGACAGAGATTGTCCAAATAAAACATTAACATCTTCAAAATAGCTAGGAAAAAGTAAATACAATAGCCTGTAGTGTAAAATCTAACCTGTTTTGTGTCCCTGCAAGCTTTTTGATGTTATAGTTAGAGAGCCAGATAGATTAGCTGCCAAAGGATTAAACTGCAGTTCATCTCATATCTGATTGCCAATTGTTCCTTGTAAGTAACTGGGGCCCTAAGATCATTGGAATGAATGAGCCAATAGAACAGGCAGAGATTTGCTCTTTTGCAGCGTGAGGAGAAGAGATAGAGCTTACAATAAGCCCTTGTGCTAAAATCAGCCAGTTTCAAAGATGGTACATGTGTTTATGCAAATGAATTCAGCATCCTCTTAAAGCTCAGACACAGCAAAACCATTTAGCATTAGCTTGTTTTTTTTTTCCTCCGGTTTATTGGCTCTGAGGTGTTGCAATGCTGACCTAAGAAAAACAACAACAACACAGAAAAAAACCACATTTTAGCCACCAGCTGCCTTTCTTCACCTGAGCCTTCAAGTCAGGGTGGTGGAAGAACTGTGTAAGCACTGCATAAGCAGCCATCTGTCCCACAGAGTACATCAAGTCTCTGAGTCAGAAATGTTGCATAAATTGTGTGGGAGTTTGCACAAATCGTAAAATAAATAAATAAAAATATAGTTGTCAAAATGTAATATTATTTTCTTTAAATGTTGTCTGTTTCGTCCTCATGATGTTGGCAACATCTGCTCAAGACCCCAATGACAATTTTATTTTCAGTGATGGGTTTCTCTGTCGAAATCTTTCTCAGAAACCTTGACAACTCAAAACTAGAATGAGGGAGCCGTGGGCTTTCATTAGGAGAGCCAGAAGAGGTTATTCTTTGTCGATTCACAGCACTGTGAGGGTAAATAAATGCGCCCTTGTAGCTGATGCTGCTGTCAGTCATCAGATCTCATCAGTACGGACGGCAAAAAACATAGCAAGACTCTGATCTGAGTTTGATCACCTCAAAAAAACAACAGCAGCTGCCGATCACCTTGTGCCACCTCAGCACGCAGGCTGCAGCAATAAAGGAAGACTGTCGGACAGTCATCACAGGTCACAGCTTTTTTTATTTTGAATTTAAAACCAAGAGAGCAGGGACAATGTTGCACACTAATAAAACACACCCAGGGCCAGACGCATAAATTATATTTACACACAAAAAACATGTTTTTCTGCACACAAACTGGTATCTTAAAGGGAAAAAAAGACAAGACTTAGCATTATATAGATGAAGTGGAAATTGTAAAAAAAAAAAAATCAAATTTAACATAGAAAAAAAACAAAATCTGATATTTCTTTGCCATTTTGTTCAGCAAAAAATAATCACTTTGATAGATAATTTTTAATAAAAGTTTTGTAGCGATGTTAAAATTAAGATAAATTAGATCTCAAGGGAAATCGAAAAGACATTATCGCTGTACAATTTTTACATTTCTAGAGATAAGTCAAAAATATGATCATTATTAAATTGCTCCATTTACTCCAGGCAAATTTTCAAGTTTAGATCATTAAAGTGTCTTTATCTCAACTATCGTATCTCCATTTGTGCATTTTTGTTCCTGAAACAACATGTAAAAAGTTGATAAATCTAATATATAGCTCTTTAGGCTTAAGTAATGTACTTATTTATGTATTTTTGTATCTACCTGTAATCTAAATTTAAAAGCTCTCTTTTTTTTTTTTTTTGTAGATGTATATCCCTGTTTTCTAGAGACCAAAAAAAAAATTTTTAAGTATTTTTGAAACACTACTCGTACGATAATAGTCTCTTTTATGGCTAGAAATGGAAGGGAATTTGACTAAACTTCCTTCATGACTGTGATGAATGAAAGTGAGCAACAAAGGGATTCAGAAAAGCATAAAAAATCTAGATGTTTACAGATTTTTCAGGAAAACAAAAGAATTTACACATTTGACCCCAGGCACCTATATAATCAAAGACATCACAACATCTCACCAGTAGCGCTCTTGACAACATATCCAACGTTACACATTATAAAAAAGATAACAGTACACAAACAAAAATTGACTGCAGTTGAAGCCCATTTATGAACAGAACAGCACATTTCAGAAAACGAGAGTTTTTGGCAATAAAAAAACTAAATAAATAAAGGACAATTGTTCTTTATAGTCATAAACCACATGGACGAGCGGATCTGTTGAAAAATCCCCCAAAAAAACAACTTACTACAACAATGCATACACACTAACTAGCCTTAATGCACAACTCTATGTACAAGTTCTGTCATTGAAGGATTTCAGGACTTTAAGCGTATGGGACAGCGCATGGAAAATACCATCTCAAACAAAAAGGATGAACCGACTCATTCAGTGACAATAACTGAGGATAGCAGCCTCACATGGAAACCTTTTATTAAAAAATAAAGTTTGGCATTCTATTGTGCACAAACAAAAAGCAAACAGGAAATAGAGTACAGTAACTAGATAGAATACACACTTTGGGGGAAAAAAGGGGCAGCTACAGACAGTCTCACTACAAGAAGATTCATGAAATTCAGCTTTGTACAAAGAGTTGCAATCACGTAGAAAATGTCACACCTTACAGTAAAAAATAAATCAACTCAGAAATGAGAGAACAGGGGTAAAAAGGTGAGTGTGCAGAAGGAGCATACAAAAGGGCTGACGGCATATTGGGAGTATGATCTAGCATGTGGGTTCTAATGTCTGCATGCATGTTTTCACTCTATATATTGGTAATGTTAGGTTATTTTTTGTTTTGTTTTTTTAGTAGGTTGGGATTCTATTTTTTCTAAACACTACCAGACATATCTATGTTTGTATGCAGTCTATATCCACCCCTGTATGAACTCTCTCAAGTCTGCCTGTGTTTGTGTGTTTACACCCACCACCACTGCTAACTCAGTGGCTTTCGCCGCTCGGTGGCTTAGTGTCGTGGCCCGCCGCTCCTCCCGGCAGCCAGGGGGAGACAGAGTGAGAGGTGGTTTGCTTGGCCATGCTGTAGTGGCTGATCACTGTGTAGAAACGGCCCCTCGAGTTGGCATCTTGGGCAGCGTAGTAAGCCTCAAGGGAGGCTGGGATGCAGCGCTTGTGCTGCAAAGGAACACAAACAAAAAGACTGATTTAGTTCCAGGTTCAAGTTGGAAAGTTTCACAGGATAGCCATGATGATGAGTTTTTAACAACAAAAGTCAAAATTACAACTATGTGATCAAAATGACTGCAATAGATGGAAGAATTTCCATTTAATTATCATTTAGGAAAATCTTGGCTGAGTTTTTCCATATTAGATAAGACATAAACACTGAACTCTGGACATTTAACCATAGAAATTGTCCTAATTTCTATGTACTAATTACCTTTGTCATTTTTTTAAAGTAGACCTTTAATTAAAAATTAACATTAGATGATAATAAATAGAGGTAGACACCACTAAACTCCAGATTTTAACAGTTCCATTGGCTATTTTAATCAATATTTTTTTGCTTCTGAATATTAAATGCATGTTTATAAATTTGTTTCTTTTGAATTTTAAAGTTCAATATTTATGAGTAAAAGTAGAATTATATTTCCATTTAGGAAATGAAGAAACTTTTCAAATGTGTGGCTCAAATAATAGCCAATAGTTTCTTTTGTAGGTTTTGACTTATTGATTTTATTGTAGGAAACAGGAAAAAGAAAGAATTCTATGTAAAAATATTATTTTTAACTTGATATATTATTTCATAATTTCTTTTTTTTCATATTTGCATAAAAATGCAATTTTTTTCTGACTGTATTTGACATTTTGATTTAGTGTGTGTTTTTACACCGACACACTTTATGTGAATGTGACACGGTTAATAACACCTCTTCCAACTGCGGTGAGAGCTCCTGCAGAGTTCCCGAAGCCTGAAACGAGATTTGTCCTTAAGACCGCCATGAGACTGAACCACACAAGGTGACCTCTCGCAAGGAACAGTGAGCAAAAGGAGGAGGTTTCTGCAGCCATTCATGCAGATTTCACACACTAAACCTGAATTTTGAAAAAAATCTACGACCTATACTGTCTTAAAAAGATTGTTGTAAGACTCTGCGTCTTGTAATTATACACAGAATAAATCATAATGTTATAAACATCAGAGTAAATATGACTTTTTTCTGTAATTGTTTTCATTATTGTTAGAAAAACTCACAATTCATGGAAGTAGGCCTCTGCGATGTGTAGCAAACTGATAGCATTACATTACTCATAACTACATCAAATGTTTGGCTGATAAATGAATGTCTATCAAGCCTCATTAACCCTCATTTGTAAGATGACCTATGAAAATGAAAGTAGGCCAGGAGCACCTTATTTTTTCCTCTCTTACGGGAACAACTCCAACCTTTCCTTCTTTATTTAGACGGACGGGTCGGGACTTAAAAAAGGACACAATAAAGGGCAAAGAGGTTTTACTGCTTTCTTAAAGAAATCCTTGTAAGAGGAATGAGTAACTGTTTTTTTTTTTTGGTTTGTGCTTCAAGAAGATAGTTTTCTATAAATTGAAAAAGAAAAAAATGTGCTGATTAAAAACATTTTCACTATGCATTTAAGTAGCTGTTATGCCCAATAAAAGCTGCTATCTGGCATTGTGAATGTTATAGTTGATTTATTGAATAATTTATTACCTCATTGTATTCTGGCTCTTTTAACTAAACATATTGATCCTAAACTGTGGCTTAGATATTGATAACTCATTTTTTAAGATGACAAAAACTATTTGCATAATTTTTTCCCCAAAAAACAGTTTAAAACTATGTTCACACTGAGGACAATTTGCATGTCAGGTCCAGTTTTAATGTTAAGTCAATGTACAGATGCCAGTAAAAGGTCCTGTGGTGCGTTTTGAGCGTCGGGAGCGGTTTGATGGCCTAGCAGTGCATTTTGCGTGTCATGGCACGTTTCAAACATTGCGTGTTTTCAGAGATTAAATATCCGAACGTTGGCAAAGAAGACATATCACATCAACCACTTTTGGCCTGTGACGTATTGATCACGTGGTCAGCAGGTGGAGTCCGAAACCAACATGGAGGAGAATCTGATCGTTCTCCTCCTGAATTTTATGATATTTTTCTTGTTTGCATCAAGACAAGCCCAGTGAGAGTCAGTGGACGCAAACTTGACGCACGAATCGCGTTTGGTGTGAACACAACTAAAGAATGGGACATTTACAGGCCAGAATTTTCCCAACATCAAAGTATAAGGCAATAATACAAATCCACTGCTCAACTGTAAAAAAGTTGTCCAGCGATTAGTGCATCCACCTCCTCTCTCATTTGGTGGTAAATTTGAGGTAATAAGCTCCAGTGTGAGATCCAGGCCACTTATGGGTCTTACCTTATAAATAAATCCATCCGGGCAGGCGTGATCGTAGGTGAAGGCTTTATAAACTACCAGGAACACGATGCAGGCGAGGAAGGCCAAGGCCAGGATGATCAGAATTGTCACCTGGAGGCGGTACAAGCACAAATTCAGTGAGTGTGTATGTATGTGTGCTACTACCCAATAAGTGTGACTCCGTGTCAGGGTGTGTTGTCAGAATAAATGGTGAGACGCTGCTGACTGAGGTCAATGGCTCCTCCAGGCAGGAAGCTGAGCTACAAAGACTCAAGGTGAGGTGATGCTGCTAAACCACCTTGTTTTAACAAACACAAGGCTTCTTTGTTCAGACACATCAGGCTAGCAAGGTGAATTGGAATAATTTCTCTGCTGTGATCATTCTCCTGTTCAACCGTTGGCTGACAGTGAAAGACTTCTGTGAATGTACAGCTTTATAGGTGACGATGGGACCCAGGGAAAGCTTCAAGACTTCGTACTGCTCTTTTATACATTTGTACAATTATTCTGAACGCTGCTTCGGATGAAGTTTTTCGAGCTGAATCTGGAATTGTCCTACAACTATTGCTCTAGTTAAAAATATCACAGAAAGTGGCACAAAGTCTCATTTTGTGGGCAGCCAGCCCGATAAGGTGAAACGTTTTCAGGATTAGTTCTGAAGATCACTTAAATGAAGTCAAAACAATTAGGCTGTGTGGCAAATGAAGAGGCGACGGAAATAATTCATTTAGGTCTTCATGCTGATGCAAATATGCAGATGGAGGTGTGAAATATTCATTTGCATGGCAGACAAGACAATGGGGCTGTGAAGTATATTAACATATAAAAGGGTCTGGCTTTTTCAACTCCCTACATGACATGTAGACTGGGCGCTTCTGAGTGAGCATTTAATTAAAATTATGCAAATAAAGGAAAAAATTATAGCTGCAGGTGAAAATGTGGTGCAAAGTGCTGCAATATCCTCTCCAAAAGAAAAAAAAAAGTAACATCCGATTTATTCGAGTAAGCAAGCTGTGGAGCATAATCTCTCATGTCGGATGAATATTTCCTTTCTTTTGCTTCCAGTTCTAGACTGGCACTGAAACCAATCCCAATGACTGCTCCTCATACAATTTGTCACAGCAAGATGTCTGAGCAATTACACAAAACTGTGATCATCAATCTCCATCAGTGGTTCGTGGGAGGACAAGAACAGGAAAGCTAAGCGACTGTTTGCTTGGTGTCATCTGAGGGACACGACTCTCACCCTGGGTTGCTGCTGACACGCCTGCTAAATTACACGTCCCTACATCTCACGCTGCCATGCGTTCGTTTAAAGTCAGGGTGACCCGCCTGCTGGAGCTGCGGATGATGCTGAATGACTGATTAAAACTGCTTTTCCAACTGCTTTTTTAAGGGCTGAATGCAAATCCAGCATGTTTTCCTAAAAAAAAAAGGGATTAGCACAAAGCTGCTCATCTCGTACAGAAAATCATTCAAAGTGTTTTCTGCATCTGAAGATGAAATTCTTGAGCTGCTAATGACCGAAAAGAGTTGGACACGTGTGAAATGGAAGCATTTAAAGTTGCCTTCGTCTGTTTATGTTTGTATATTTGTTTAAACTTCTGATTCATTATCTCATCAGTCTTCAACAAGCCAGGAGTAAAGCACTGGCAACCCGAAACGGATGAGGGGGATTAACCCGTGACAATCCATCACACTTTTACTGAAGCTCCAACACCCCATCATCAATTCAGAAAAGAACATATCCCATCCTTTTGTAATAGAAATAACCTCTCAAAAATTCGGCCGATGCAGCAGCGCACACATGGTGTATAAATCCATTAAAAATATATCTTGACCTTTCTCTATTATTCATTATAATATCTGAAGCTCAGCTGCAAACCACAGTAGGATGTTAGAGCAACACACAAAAGCTTAAAACTGAGGAACCTCTCATCAATACATGGTCTAATATGTTGATAAATATATTAATAAATCGATTTATATGATCCGAACAGCTCAATCTGTCTGAGGCAAGTTGTAAATCAAATCGACCTATATCATTATAAAATGATTTCAAAATTAAATAAATCGATTATATCGATATTGGAAGATACCATTTGGTTTGGTATATGGTAGGTTCATTTTACTACAATGTAAAAACCACCCAGTGCCAACACAGCGGATAACACACATGTGATGGCAACAAAAAATGGTCAACCATCATTACAGTCCAGTGTGTGGAAATACTTTTACATCTACCATACAGTGTTGTAGATAATGTTAATAATAATGTTCTAATAGTGTTATCTTTGTATTATTTTATATGGAAAAACAACAGTGGGCTGAACTTCATGAAACTAAAATGTGAATGGATTTGTAATTATTTCTTGTTTACTTGTTTGTTTGTACAGATATTTAATCTACACTTGATTATCTTGCAAGAAATACAAGGAATCTTTGGCTGAAGTTGTCCTGGATCGATTTATGGTCAGTGAATCAGATCATTCAAAATAAACCAATATCGACTATGAATCGTATTCTAGTCTACCACAAATTACAATTGAAATCAAATATGAATTTTTACACCTCTAGATCAGAATGCAACATCCGATTATGATTGAGCCTAAAACTTTGTAGATCAGGCCAATTTCCAATCATGTGATCGGATTGTGACATCCTGAGATGATGCACACAAAAAGGTTTGTCTTTGATATAAGTGAAAGCTCGGAATTGTAATTTACCAAGAATAAAAAACAATCAATCAAACAAAAGAAAAACAATCTGCATTGCAAAAACAATATCTGTGCTCTCCAAGCGTTATCTATTTGCAACTTCAGAATCAATAAAATAAGTCTTATTTATCTTTTAAATAAAAAAAAACAAAAAACTCTTTTTTAAATGAAGTGACAGATGACCAAGCAGACTCATGTAAACAGGACAAGTGTGTGAAGTTACTACTTTATGAATAAATTAATGACCAAATGAAAACAAAAGGCAATGACTGTTGTGCAACAATTAAAAAAATAACCTGAGACTGTTGAGTGTGGAACAAACTACCATGTTTAGGGGTTTATTATCTGCTGCTACTCTTATCTTTTAATAATTGTTTTGACACTAAAAATAGAATCAGCTACTGTGAAGAAATGAGAAGGTAAATCAGTTGGATCAAATTATCTGTTATAAAAACTCATTTCTCATCTCACCTGAGTGTGACATAAAAATCTGCTTTGTTCTGATATCGTTTAAAGAACAAACTCCTTCATATTTCTTGCTGCTATTCAGTCAACCTAAACTGCTGAAGATACCTCATTGTGAATATGAGGTCTTCCACAAAAACGCATCATCTTTTAATAATTTATGGGTGCTGGGTCCACCTCAAGTTCAAAGACGTCTTGGAAATGGTTTCCTGGCAGACGGATTCTCCAGCATTTGACATACGATTTCGCTCCTTTCTTTCTTTCTTTCTTTCTTTCTTTCTTTCTTTTTTCTTTCTTTCTTTCTTTCTTTCTTTCTTTCTTTCTTTCTTTTTTGTACACTATGCTATGTTGGAATGTAACACCCCACCCACACGCTCGCTGCTGTAAGTTGACAGGCCATATGGGGGGGCAGACACCTCCTCACATTCCGCCGAGGAACAGAGGCTTTGCAAAAGGATGCATGGAGGAAGAGTAAAAGGAGGTGGGGGTGTGACACCGGATAAAAACAACTCGGACTAAAGCAGATAGTAGAGTGAAGGAGTGAGCAAAGTGAGAAATAACACAGAGGACGACAAAGACGGCAAAGTGGTGAGCAAAAGGCAGACAGTGAAAAGTTGATAGTGATTTAAGGGCTGATGGAAAAACTGTTCATTTTTTCTTTCAGACTGTAGTTCCATGGAAACCAGCTGCAGTAGCTGCAGATGGTTTTTTTGTAAATCATTTCATATTCTGTTCTCTGTCATTGTTTGAACTCTTGTGATGAAATAATTACGAAATGCTGTAACAATGTTTAGTAATTCAAATTTATTTTGTTAAATTGACATCTATCCAGTAAAAAGTTATTTTTTGTACTTTTTGCAGATTTTATTACATAATAAATTATATTATTCCATGGAATTGTTTACAGTCTAGAGCAATAGTCTATTGTGTCTTATATCATGTGTCATAACTTAATGTGACAGTAGAGCATAGATGGATTTGCTTTGTAGGATTTTGAGACTTCAGTAATTAAATTTACTTACAAGCAAGTAAAGTTTAAAAGTTCCTAAAAATATAATAAATAACTTGACATTACATGAGCATTTTAGCAATAATATACAATTATCATAGCTTTTTCTGAAAAAAATGATTCTCCTTCTGGTATGATCTTCTGGTCTTTGGCTTTTTCGCATGTGCTTTTAGTCCACATGTGTGACAATTTCACAGTTTGTCAGCTTTTATTGTGGAACTACATTAGTGAGTAAACACAAGTGTTTGGCTTTAAACTAGTATCCCTTCTTATAGGTACACTTGCACAAAGTCAGGGACTTTGTAGGATTACAGTCAGAGGTTGACTCTACAAAACTAGTGCTGATGATCATTGATGTCACATGTAGGTTAAAACAGAAAACAGAAAGGAAGGAGGTTTCAAACTGGATGAGGTACAGCCAAAGTCTGATACCAAGATGAGGTTTTGAAGATATTTTCATTTTGAGGCCAAGACACACGGTCAATTTACTGCATCAGCAAGGCCTCTGCAAGGCAAAGATTTCAACACTGACTGAAGTTTCGAGATGTGTTGTTCTTTTGTAGAACTGCAAAGAAATGGGCAATGCTGTGGACTGTAGACATAGTAGTTTGCAGAGGAAATATAGTGCAGCAGATGAAAGACACATCGAGCTTATTGGACTTCGAAATCAGAAGATGTGCAGCATTGCCATCAGCTCATAACTGGCAGAAACCAATGGGGCCCAGGTACCCACACAGATAAACAGCCAAACCTCCAATGTGAAGTATGGAAGGAGAACATGGGGGCCCAGAAAAATGGCAGCAGATGCTCTGGACTGATGCGTCAAAATATAAAACATTTAGAAATATTTATAGCAGAAAGGAAAGGAAATACTTGTGTAGCACCATGTGAGCGCGAGAGTTTGGAACATGGCAGCCTGAGATTATATGAGCGTTTACATAGACTTTTTATTGGAAGTGGTGGCTTGAACGTGTGTTTTGCCGAGGGCGGTGTTAACTTATCTTAACAAGTGTACCTAGAAGAATTGATGCTGGTTTGAAGGACAAAGGTTATCATTAATTAACACTTCCATTTCTGAAAGCACTTTTGTTCACATCATGTTTTTACACCTGCCTAAAACTTTATTTATTTTAGACTATAAAAACTCAGTTTGCATAGTTTTGAGTTTTTATTTTAGGATGGCTTCATAGAATGTTTCACCAGTGTTATCACATTTTTTTAGGACATGATAATGAAAACTTAGTTCCTTTATCCTTCTGGGGACAGCCAATTTCTCCTCCTGATTTAGTAGATTAAATGCACCCAACGCACTAAACCTCTCAACCATTCATCACAGGACTGAACATTTAAGCCAGGGATCATCTACCTACATTAAAAAAATATGAAACATTCTCTGAACCTCTTAAGGCGATTTTGTAACGATGAAATTAATGATGTATGTGACAGAATACCTGTTAGGCTGATAGCTAAAAGGTCACGGCTTTGATTCTCTTCGTGTCCTTGAGCTAATCGCAATGACTGCACCACCAGCACATGGAGGATTAATGCGCAGATGTAGATGTAAACATTCGGTAAAGACCAGCTAAACAAGGAGTAAAATACAGTAACATCACTTTAAGGCTTTTCAGTAAGGAGATGAAGATCAGGAACTTAAATGGTTCGGGACGAGACAGTTCGGGTCTGCAAGGCTCAAGAGCTCATTAAACCACAACATATGGAGATAAAGGAAGTCACATTTCATTGCTTCCTCCATTAACATCTTCTCCTCTGTCCTATTATAAAGACGTCAGCTCATGAACTTTTTTTTGGTACAGTTACAATTGATTGAGCAGCATTTTTAGCTGTTTCTAACCCTCAAAACCCAACAAGGGATAAATTATCATGTGGGGCAGAAGTAGATGCAGGTTTACCAGCATTTTCCATTTAGAGATAAAAAGATAGGGATGTGCAGGGCTGACACACTTGTAATTTTTACTCAAATTACTTGTTTAAGTCAAAGGTATAGAGCTAAGTACAAGTCCTTCCGTGTACATGGTAAAAGCATCTTTAATACATGTTTTGCTATGATGTATACAGCAATGCCAATCTTGTTTGCCTATAAAAAACTCAGTGATTTATAACATTGTTTTGCTATTTTTTTTATTAATCCATTGTGTTCCTTTTATTCTCCAAAATATCAACAAAAATGACTTAAATTTCACAGGTGATGCAATTGTGGAATTGAACAAAAGGAAAAACCTTAAAGGAGACAATGGATAGGCAGCCTCACAGCAGAGAAGCTCAGATGGAATTGGTAGGGGGAGGTTTGCCAGGGAGGCTGTGGGGATTTGAGCTCCTCAGTACAGCTTATCCGGTTGAGACAAGTGCAACTGCTCCAGTCAAGTAACAAAGTACAAACACTGTGCCATCCAGACATCCTGTGTTTGTAACGAGAACATGGGAGGGCAAAATGTCAGCCCGAGGAGGCAAATATCATGCTCTGACTTCACACAAACTGTCCTCTGAGCTCAACAGGCTAAATGTTCTCAAGTTTTTTTAGAATGAGGCCTGAGCTTGGGGGGTATCTGAGAGTTTTGAGAAAAGACCAAACCGCAAATCTACAATACAAGGATAAGACTTAGATAAACTGTGGGTTTTGAAAACACCCATTCAATCATGTATGATCAAATAGCCTTCACTGCACTAACTTGGTGCAAAATGTTTTTTGGAGGCTTTCAGTGAAAACCTCCCAAACTCTAAATCGTCAGCTGTCTTTGGTTTTGTTACCATGGAATTAGTTTTCTGACATCTCCCTTTTGTGAGTCATTACTTTTATTCACTCATTATCTGATCTTCTGCAGTTTTTGTCACATCTAAGTTTACTTCCACCCCTTTTTTTTAGGTTAAGTTTTGCTGCCTGTACAACTTGTAGTAGAATGTGATAAAAAAAAAGTAAAACAGGATTTGATCCTCCCACAGCAGAGAGCAATTTTAAAGGGAGATGAGTGCCAATAATGCCTATGTATGTCAGTTAAAATAGACCTCTACCAGGCAAAACTTCAAAGTTTTTGTCTGTGCACTCAGATCTCATTAGTTACAGGTAAAATGCACTCTTTCTTCACAATAGAACCCCGGGATTGGGTTAAGAGAAAACCCCAAAAGTACAGCAGAGAGTTACACAAATCCTGTTTCAGTACAAGTACATGCAACAAGAAAAAAGCCCCCTTCAGTTCATCTTAAAGACCCATTCCAACTATATTATTAGCATTAGCAGGCACCACATACTTTTACTTAGATATCTGATTGGTCAATTTATAACTTTAATTACTTGCAATAAAGAAAAAAAAAAATATGAAAAGAATTAGGATCGGCAAGAACATGTAAAAAAATGTTTCAGAGCAAGAATGGTTATTCTGACAAATATAATAACTGATTAACAGCTGTTTATTTCTCAGTAGAAGACTATTGGATTTTTGCTTCTTGAAGCCAGCTGGTACTTCCTATTTGGAATGTGAGGGGAGAAGGATTTCTCAGTCCAGTTCTCATGTACAGTCAATGGAAATAAGGCTCCGTTGATATCCTATCGTTCCTTTGTTTACACTCTCTCCCGCTGACTTACAGTCCCTCACAACCTCAATCTAACATTAGGTGGTGAAATAAAAACTGAACAATATCAGAGCTATCCAGCCGTACAGGTTTGAGTCAGATGCCAGTCCGAATGAGGAAAACAAAGATGTACACGGATCTATTTGTCTGCAAGTGTTGCATCATGGAGCAGAGCAGGGAGACTAGCCCGTCCATTTCAGTTAAAACGTCTTCTAGCTGTAAGACACGATCAATTGGAGTCAACACTTGCTCATACAAATGCGCAGCACTCCTTCGGACAGATGTTTACAGCACAAAAACACGGTCCATTGCTCTGTCTTCCCAGCTCCTTGCCTCCAGGGTTGTTTAGCATGCGTTCCAAGTCTTTTCATGCATGAGTTAATCCTTTTTTCTAAGACAAAAATTGACTCAATATACTTCAAAAAAACATTTTTTTATTAGTGGTACTTGTACTTAATTCCATCTGTATCCATTTTTTGACAAATTTTTATGAGTCTCCATTAACGGCTCAAAAGTATATTTTGTAAAATCAAAAACTCAAATAACTTTAGACTTGGGTACAACTGGTGCTACTCTAAATTTTGAGGAATCACCAGAGACCAAAAAAAAATCTCAAGAAAAATGGGGGATAAAAGCAGAGGTGACACGCAGAAATAACATCTGAACCAACAGGGAGCAGATGAAGAGATTTTGTGCTGGATGAGCTTCCGAGGCGAGAGGAGGACGTCACAATTTATCGTGACGACAGAGCTTCAAGGGGCACAGAAGAGTGTGAAAATCTAATTGACATCCCATTCCACAGTTAAAAAGCAGTTGCCCCTAAAGAAGGATAGGATCTGTCTAAATATGTGGCTAAAAAGGACATTTAGTAAGTGTTTTCCTAATTTTAGAAACACTGAAAAGTGACTCAGTTGTCTATCAAACCTTCACAATGCACATGGGTTGCAAATTGGATGTAAATGATCACAAACTCACGTGGAAGTTAAAGGAGGACCCTTGACAGATACGATTTTGTGTTTTGCCCCAACAATGGGAATTTCTGGTATTTTTCAAAAGGTGAAAAAAAGATATTTAGAAAAAGGTTGTGGATATAGGTGTTGTGCATTAGTGTAGTGGTTAGCCCAGCTGGATCCTGTTTGCATGTTCTCCCCATGCATGTGTGGGTGTTCTCCAGGCACTCCGTCTTCCTCCTACAGTCCAGAAACTTGGTTCTTAGGTTAAGTAGTTACTATCACTAGGCGTGAATGTGCGAGTGTGTGTGTGGTTGTGTGGTCCTGCAACAGACTGTTCTGACTGGTTTAGAAGATGTATGGCTAAGTTCTGGTTGTGGTTTGGATACTGAAACCAACAATATCAAACTTTGCAATCAAGTAACACAATTAATTCCTATGGAAAGTTTTAATAGTTTTCCAGCACAAAACTTCTCTTATTATAATCATACAATCTTGCATGGAAAAAAAAAAGCAGCAATATACTTAGTATTGATTATTCCCCTTTTTCGAACAACTTTAGACTTAAACTATTCTGTGAGCAAGTTTGGATTTGGCATTGGTTTATTTCAAAACAAAAAAAAAAACAAAGAAGACAAATACACAAATAGCTACGAAGATGTATCAAACTTTGGAGGAAGTCATGATTTCACTGGAAAATTTTTAAAAATTAAAAAGTTAAGGCTGACACTTATAGTATAAATACACATACACAAGTCGTATTGAAATGATCCTGTTATAGTTACTTTAAATCATAAATAGATATATTTATACTTACACAAAAGCACACATTAAATCTACTAAGTTTGATTTTTTTTTCCAAAGTGTTTAATAATTCCTTGAAAATGAGTGGAAGGAAGCAAATTTATCTAATCCCACCCCTGAAAGTGATCAGTTATGAAGTTATTCAGTGATTGTGGGAAAGAAAAATACTTGCAATATGTTAGAAGTACATGGTTTGCTGTCTTGTTCATCATACATATTAGTATACACTTTTCACATGCATATTTTTTAATCTAACTATGAATGAGTCCAAATAGTTTCATGCAAACACGCTTTTCTGATGATCTTAACAGAGTGAGGTCATCCTCCTGATTTTACATGAGGAATATACAGATTGTATTTGGAATATTCCAGAATTTCATTGTCTTTTAGTGTTTTTTGGGGGGGTATTGTCCATAGCAAGGCTTATAAAATAAGACCTGCACTCTCAAAAACATTTATTTCTTTGATGCATGATCAAAGCTTGCTAGACTGTTTATGGGGCTGTATGTCGTTCACTGCGGTCACCACTTCATTTCTGGTGATGGTTTATTTTAAATCAAAAGACAAATTGGTTCTCAGATAAGCAACTTAATGAATTGTCTTCAAAATTTGTCACAGTTCTATGAATTTGGTTTGCTAGAAAAGCAGAGTGATCCCTGTGGACCAGCCATATCATGCGATCTTGAAAAAAACAATTACATGAAAAATTATGACGACAGATTAGATGGCCATTGAAACGAGTTAGTATGTTTTTTTTTTTTTTTTGAGTCGCGGAAATGAGTGCAAGCATTTTCTCCAATTTAGCACATATATGCCAACTTGAGGCTCTGCAAAAGCTGCAGACCTCATACAGTTACGTCTGCAAGAATGAAACCCATATTTTTTTCATGCAAACTGTTAGAAACTAGAAGGTGTTATCTTTCAAATATTATCTCATATAAGCACTTTCACTTCAGAGCTCTACGCTTTCTAATTTGTGCATGCAGAAAGACAGAAATAACCCAAAACAAGCAGCATGCAAAGAGGCTCAAGTCTAAATCCTTACTAAAAGATTCTCAGCACAGTGACAAATGTCATGCCAATTTACCCAACAGCTAAAAGTGATATCCCTAATGTCCACAACAGCAATAAACTAAAAGACAAACAAACTGCTAAAAGCAATGTTTAAGTGAGGAGACGGCAAAGGAGTGGAGGGTCAGACTCATCACCCACAGTCAATCTGCCTTTAATTGCTCCCATGGTTCTACTTGTCAGAACAACAGCAGCAAAGCTGAGGACTCAGGCAGAGGGAGCTCAATGACTGCTCTCTTGTTTTCTTCCCTTGATTGTGTTTGACATCGCGACACAAAGTCTGAATTTACCTTTTTTTCCCTTCTGTCTCCATTTTTGTTTCCAAAAACTGCGGCAGAGAAGCAAGTACAAAGAGTGTTGTCAGCAAATGGCTGAAATGCAGGTGATTTTCTGTTAATGACCATGGACGCTCTGCACATTAATCCTACATGTCATGCTGAATACAAATGCTTTTCCCCAAAAGCTGGCAGTCTTCATTTTAATCCTGCTGAAGAGCCCTTCAGTTCTGCTGTGACAGACCCATAGTTTAGAGAATTTGCAATCCTTTTAAGCGGGGATGGGCGGGATGATGGGACATTTCATTTAGACGATGGAAAATATCTATTGTTTTATATGAAGCTCTGTTAAGTGCTTTATACTATTTTACAACAAAACGCTCTTTACACGGTAAACATGCATGGAGGAAGACGGTAATACACTTGTCAGACCTGAATAATTTCAAACAAGGTGACCAATCGATGGTGGCACCTTCAGTCACATGGATTGGATAAATCATATGTTTGCGCGGCGTCCACCAATTAGGGACTTTTGAGCTTTGAGCACGTGAGGTGTTCAAGTGACTCTATTAGTGGGTGGATTCCAAATCCAACATAGAGGATCAATCCAACCCTTCTCCTCCTGAACTTCCATCCATCCATTTTCTTAACCCACTCTTCCCAGCTCTTCCCCGCTACTGTTGGGCGAAGGTGGGGTACATCCTGTACAGGTCACCAGTCTGTTGCAGGGCACTGGCTATGCTGGACCCCAGGAGGCCTGAGCAGCTGCGGCATGAGGAGGCAGCCTGCTCAGGCCTCCTGAACTTTAGAATATTTTCATATGTTTTCATCAAAACAATAATAAAAAAAAGATCCTGTAATTTATTCATATTTTAATTTTTTCCATCTCGGACTAATGCGTGACGGCAAGTCTTTAAATTGAGTCACAGAGACATGGAAGTAACGGCGGAAAGCGGCCGTCATTTAGAAACTTGTCCTGCAGCAGGAGTGTAACTTTTTGCCAAACACAACTTATTACTCCTTACTTTTTTTTCTTTTATTCTAATAAATATCCACATGTAGGATGGCCTAAAGTTACTGATTAAAGACAGCAATAAGCTCTGAGCTAATAAGAGTCATTTACACACCATTACACTTTTAAGACATTTCCAAAAGCAGTGGCCCATAGAAAAGCTTTTCTCCTGTTAAGCAAAACAAAAACAGCTACAGATAATCCTCTATAGTTGATCTCCAGTCATTTTCTAGAAAGGACAGACGGTCTCAGACTGTCTCATCAACGAGACAAAACATCATGGACTAACTGGCCATAAAGTAAGGTTCAAAAATCCTCTTCATCATTGGCATCAATACTGACATAAAGTCTAATCGTTTCTGAATGCAGACACTTCTGTCTGCATTCATCTTCATCTTTAAAATGAAGTAGAATAATTGATATCTGATTCAATATTTACCTTGACAGCTGAGACTAAAAGAGAACATATTAAAAAATAAATAAAATCAACCACACGCTTCCTGCACAAATAATGAATGGAGATGATCCTGTTAAAGCATTTCCACCTGCTGGTGCTGACAAAGTGGCAGAGGCAGGAGCTCTTTAGGTGACTGCACTTGAAAGGCAAAAAAGAAGACATTTGCTTGTCTCTGTTTTTGTTTTGTTTTTTCCCGTTCTCTCCGCTCTGCAATAGTTGTCCGTCTGTCCCCGCCGGTTTGTCAGTGACTCATAAGGCCGCCGACACAGGAGACCTTTCTGAAGTGACAAATGATTCAGAGCTGTGAAACGGAGCTGACTCGGAGATGGCGGACTGACCCGGCCACTACAGCCTTTATGGGTCAGTGAATGCTTCTGGACAGCGCCACCTAGCTGTTTTTTGGTTTTAATATTTAACGCATTGTTTTTTGAAGCTTTTTTTTTGGTCTGTTTTGAACCCATTTTCCACACAAAATACCAGAATACCCAACAGAGGAATTAACATAACACTGCTTTACAGTTTAGTGTAGCATCCTTAGCTGTTAGGAGAAAGTTTGACTTTATTATTTTGGGTGAAAAAATGCAAAATAGTTCACATAAATGCAGGTTTACCAACTGAAAAAAGGATTTGAAAGACAGAAAACAACAAAATTGAAAAGGAAAACAAAACCCAAATTTGATTTAAAAAAAAAAGATTAGGATCAAAATGAGAATCTCTGGCAAAATAAAGTTTAAGTGAGTTTTTGAAATTGGGAACTGACTTACAACAACACAGTTAGACGATGACATGTTTTTCTGACGCACACAATAATTCAAGCCATCAAAGAGAGTTGTTTACCTCACACTGATTGCCTGCACTCCTCTGACATTGGCCTAATTTGAGCTATGATTCGTGCATCAGTGTGGGTGTTAGACCAAAACACGAAGAAGACCATAACAAAGGTATTATTAGTCAGAGAAGAACAATGTGAGGATCCAGAGCCTGAGTGGGGTTTTGAGCCCACAGCAGTAATTATCCCAAACCTGAAGAACAGTTAAGGGCTGCTGTGGAGGTGGGAGACTGCAGCAAAGCTCCTATTCGACGGCAAAATGAAGAGAACAATAGGATAATTGTTTTGGATGATGTGTCTCTTACATCTGCGTTTACATTTTGACTATATTTGCAGCCAGTGCTGATTTTGCAGCACGTGTTTGTGTATGATGAGATCGAGTACTTCGCTGTGAATATCTGTAAAGTTTATTGTATTTTTATCATATCTCTCTTTTTTAAGTTAATATGAATTCATGAATTTATCGTGGATACTAGCTGAAAGCACAGGATGCAGACATCAGAGGATAAAAGTTCTGAGATCTGTCAAACCAGACAAAGTCTGAAACATATTTCAGCTTCTTAGATAAGGTCAGACGTGCCAAAAAATGTCACTAAGTGACTGTTCATGGATTTACAATGCTTAGGTTTGCAATCACTTCTCCTGTCTCTCCTTTTATAGTTTTCATTTAACTTTGTGGATGTTATCGTACACTTTAGGAGACACCTGCCCTTGCCTTATTTGTTCTTCTTTCCCAACATGCTGGTTTGGCTCATAAGCCCTCCATCAAGCTCTCAGAACAATGAAGAAAATCTTTGTATTAGTTTTTCCTAAAATCAGTTATGTCCTTTTCACACACAGAAGCCTTCTTTTTTTCCTTTTTAAGATAACATCATAGTTAAGGAATAAAGATAGGCTTGTAAATCTCTAGCTTTTACACCTTTGTGGATTACATGGATCAACATGATTCACAACAAAACTAGCAAAATGTTGTTAAATGGACTTGTTTAAAGCAAATGCATACCCGTCCATGACATTAAAAAGACTAAAACAAACTTTTTTGATGTTTGTATTCTTCCAAAATGACAAAAGCTGAATGGCAGTTTGTTGCTTTTTTGCTGTAGCTGGAGCTAATGTTGCTCCCAACAATTCTGTAAAGGCAGATATTGAGCCCTGTCAGAATGGACACATTAGGCTCGCTTAAAGTGAACCAAAGTTTATTTTCTCCTTTAATCCGGAACAAATTTTCAGTCTGAATACAAACAAGCGGATCTTGATCTGAGACCAGGTAACGCTATCGGACTAATCTTTTGGTGGTCTCGGTTCGTTTCCAATTGGACTGAGCTCCGGTTCAAATATCCTCAGTCTGAAAAGGCGGAACTGGACCAAAACAGCCACCGTAGCCGGGTATTATGGGACTACCATTATTCTTTCTCTCACTGCTTTGCTCTGGCCAATGACTGAAGAAATCTTTAATTATGCGGTTTTATTTACAAGCTTTGGTTCAAAACAGAAATGTCCAGTTGAAGAGTCTGAATACAGATCAAATGCAAGGTTCAGGACTCGATCCAGATCAATTTAACTGGGTTACTAGGTTAGCTAAGTTCTCTAAGTAGCTGGTTCAGTACATCATAACTTACTGACAGTTTACTCACAGTGTCTGTTTGCATCACACTTACTGGTGAAGATGCATACATACAAAGCACCCTGCTGTGTTAAAATGAATCATCGACGTCAAGCAGACACGTTTCAGTGGCAAGAGCCTCCAAAGGTAACCAGATAGCATAAAAAGATAACAAAAACTGCTGGCGTGTTGGTAAAATGTTGATTTGATGCAGAAAAATGTATTTGTAGTTACAGCAGGATGGCAGCGCTTGGCCTGCTGATGTTCCTGACACCCGTTTACATTTCCTCTTTGTCAATAATTTTCCAGCTGGCGCGGAGAAATAATAAATATGATGCAGTTCCACCTCTGTGCGTTTGACACAGCACAGCGAGGTGGACTAAAGGCACAACAAATGTGCTGCGTGAACACACAGGACTGACTCCATTCTTGGATCAGATTGGATGTCTTGTATCCAAGCGTGCCAGTATTGATCTTAGAATCTGACTAAACTGTAAATTTTAATGCAACTGGTTTGACCAAAAAAACGGCCGAGTATTCATCCGCGCAGAATGTGGGAAGATAGTGATCAATTAAAAGCAGTAGGCTATTGACTGATTCTGTCACTACCAAGGAAAGATTAATACTAAAAAACTTTCTATTGGAAAGTCCTACATTATTTTTATTATAAGAAACTTTAAGCCAACTGTTGGCGCAATACAGTCTGTGATGCGTATGTTGTTTCCTGTACAAAGGGCTTGTTTTTAAAAGCTCCAACAATAAATTGTGTTTGTTGGAGTTTGACTCCATCATTCAGCTGGTTTTACTCGCTAGAATCTAACTAGAATCCACTTCCTTTTATTAATGAGCTTCATGTCACATTTCCTTTATGGTAAAAAAAAGAAACTAGCAGGTAAAAACTCCTCATTTTTCAGGGAACAATCAGTCAAATAACTACAGAAACAAAGAATGGAATTAAACATCTTGAGGGTAATTTGAAACATGGTTTGAATTTAAATGGTGGGGAAATAGAGGGGGTGCAGGGGTAGAGCGGTCGACCTCTGATCAGAAGATCCCTGTGCTTTTTCATATTAGTATTGTTATATGAATTTTAATAAATGGCTGAAAGCCAATGTCTACATGGTGACAATAACAAAACTACACAAAAACAATATGAAACATTATAAAAGACACTTTATATAGACACTTTATATAGACAGATTTGAAAACTACTTGAGACTTAAGGTTTATGACTTAAGGCCCGCTCTGAAAATCCTTTTTTGGATGTTTTTAACATGTTCGTGTGGCATTTTTTTGATGATGGAGGACATTTGGTTGTTGGATTTTGGCTAAAAACGCCATAATCCTAATCAAAAGACCCCAGGGAACACTTGTAGCTCAAAAGAGGATCAGAGTGGGACATTAAGAGCGCTTTTTTTTCTTATTTTTTACTCCAGGTCATCACTGCTGAGTCTTAAAACAAAAGTTCTCATCACATTGCCTTTGCATTGGGCATGCAGAAACATCAACTGTTTTATATATGCTAATTTTTCATCAAAGACTTGCGACTCCACTTAAATGTAAAGACAGCCGATTTGACTTTGACTTGCAAATCGAGCAAATTGTGGGAGCATCTCTACTTTATCCATCAACACAATCTGTGAAGCTGAAAGGTGAGCTGTGCATGCAAGCCTATTGAGAAAAGGTCGGCTCTGAAGGCGAGAGCATGCAGCGCTGCGTCCTGCACGCGCATCTGTGTGTGTCAGCTGCAGAATCAGCTCCGGGTGAAGCAGGGCATTCAGCTGAGCACCAGAAACTAACAGACAATTCAGTAAATCATACAGACTGAAATGCAGGTTTGTCCAAAACAAAAGTTGATGAAGCGAGTCAACGCAGAAAGGACAAGAAAAACATGACCCAGCATTCTTGCCTGGCTTTGACATGCATTAATCTCCCTTTCCTAGTTTTTCCTCTGAACTGCAAAGGAGGGAAATCCATAAATGCACACTAAAAGTCATTTAGTAGAAAAATGCAAAATGGAATTCGGTGTTACTGTTGTCAGCTCAAATCTTGTTTGGGGTTTGTCTCCTCTTGTTGGTGATCCAGAGATATGATGAGAGTAAAGAGATGCAAAGACATAAAAGGAATTCAAACATATTACGCTCTAGTATATTGGATTAATCCATAAATTAACAGACAAAACGTCTTGGATTTTTACAGTATAAAGTCTTATTTAAATTGTATTTTAAAAAAAAAAACCTTTGAAGCTAAAAAAAAGTAATATAAAATAAAAATTCTTCTATTTGACAGTTTATGTTGCATCCTCTGGTCTGCATGTAGCATTTGTGATGCGGTGATCACTGTCACTGTTTTGGTTTGCCTCTCATCCAATTGTTGTTTTTTTTAAAGATAATGTTCACTTTGTGGTTTTTATCCCTTCTGCTTTGTAAGGCCCTTTCAGGCCGGAGTGACACAGTGCATTTACACACACGCTGCTACACTTAAAACATTCGCACACCTCCGCTGGTGCATTCTTTCTCTTCCCCTGCTCTCCATCAGGTTGCCATGGAGGGAGATTTTCTTTGCTGCCATGACAACATGGGCTCTTTTTGGTCTTCTATAATGGCAGAAGACCTGAGCAGACGATATCTGCGTGGTGTTTGTGGAGCAGAAAAAAAAACCCACCCATATATGTACATATATTTTTACTGTTAATTTGAGGGTTGCAAATACCATCGCAGTCTCAAATCATTCATTTGGCATGCCTTTTCAGAACCCGGATTGTTCCAACAAACAAAGAAAATTGTGTAGGATGTGTGCGTCTGCTTATTTGTCATTTTCCTGCCTTTTGTTTTTGCCAGCTGTGACTTTGCACAGCTGAAAATTGTGACAATTAGTCACAAAAAGTCACAAAAAGCTCCAGCAGGATGCAAGGCATCACTAGCAGCAAAAAGACACTTTAACTGACTGTTATTTTATACTATCATTATCATAAATGACCCATTCTTAAATGGAGATTATATAATTCAATTGACAATAATTGGAAATATTAAAAAAATATTTTTTTTTGTTTTTTGGGGGGATTTTCTTACCTTCAGTCTCTCAGAAACCCCGTCAGTAAAGCTGATGGTAAACTCCTCCACCTTGGGCACCTTCAGGCGCTTTTTCTCTGTCTGGTACTCCGTGCGGGTCTTCACCACCACCTTGACAACAAAGAAGGTTCATATCTGTTGGTTTTTCCTCAAATTGCACTGAGGGTTAAAAATATTTTCCAGACTGGTCTTTCAAACCATATTTTGTCAGTTTAATGGTTATTTAAAATGGGTGTAAGTAGGTTTTGGTTGAAGAATGGCACCTGAATCCCCATTCCCATCCCCAAACACGAAAAAATGTATTATTTTTTCTTTTTTTTAAATAAATGATGGATATCCAAAAAATTGAGACATCTGGCTGAAAATTATTTATATAAAGCAGTGTCTTTAAAATTACATTTTTATGTTAATTTTACAAGAGATTAGGACAAATTTTAAAATCTTCCAAGATATGAAAAGGACATGTTTAGATGCAAATGAGATTACTGATTGGAAATACTGAATGCCTTACATAGAAATGTGGACCCATCGGATTCATCAAATTTATGCCAACCCCTTACAAGATACTATACAACCCAAGCTAGTATACTGAAAGCTATTTCTGGATTCATGTGATGTTGGAAGATTTGTTGTTTTTTCTGACGTTCATGTGTGTTTTCAGAGACAGGCAGTTGTTTTTTGTTGTTTTTTTTCAACCATTCAAATACCACGTGAACACAGCATTTCTCCAAATTTGCATTTTTCTCTGAGGGACATTAGGCACTAAAAAGAGAGCAGAAGTCACAGTTTTGAAATGTTAACCCCAGAATGTTCTGTTTGAAAATATTTAGTATTTTTCAATGAAAATTAAAGTAGGTTTTCATCCAGATTCCACTGTATTTCTTTCTGTAATGAGGTGGATTACCAAAACACGCCACACATCTGCTCCTGGTCCGGCCCTTCAGTCAAATTTTAGAATTTGTGGCCCATGAGTCCAAAAGTTTGCCCACTCTTGTGTTTGAGGAGTTGTCCACTCCACAGTCACTCAAAAGCCCGTTCAGAACGAGGATCACCCAAAACCTCCTTCAAGCTGAGGAGTCAGTCTCCCATTGACCATCATTTGAAGGACATCAGGATCATGTAGCCTCAGTAGAATAATCTAGACGGATTTGGATGATTAAAAAATGTTGAGTGATTTCAAATTAGCTAAATAGAAACTGTGTTTAATGTTTTTCTTGGTGTATTCTTTACTGCACCTTAAAGATGCCCTCAATTATTCATTTCCATTTTTTTTGTTATTAATTGAATAAAATGCATTCTTCTAAATTTGACTCACCACAGACCCTTCACACAATAATACTTGAAGTTATCACAAAGATAGATTAATAGGTTTTACTGTAATCCATCTTTTTTATTCAAGATCCACTTAGACAAAAATCAGGTGTTTGCTGTTTTTAACATGTTCTTTTGGCAGAGTGGGCCTTTTGAAAGCTGTTGTTCTCCTGTTGTCTCTATTAACTCGTAGATTTTGTTCTATCTGAAGGGGGAACAATGTATTTTGGCCTGGCAGCTATAAAAAAAAGGAGAAAAACAAACAAAAAAAGAAGAAAGATAGATAATGAACCTGATTCCTGACCCTGTACTGTCAGTCTTACACCCCTCAAACAGTAAAGTTTACTGCTTACAATGTGAACCCCCCCAAACTGTTATCAAATGCAAGAATTTGTAATTGAAATCAAGTGGCATCCTCTCACAGATGCAACACTTGAGCGATTATATTATAGGAGAAATTCCGGTTCTAAACTCACGACGTGTCCTCTCGCAGTTCTTTTGCGTCGCAGATTTTAATGGCAGTGCTTTTGTTTTGCAATGTCCCAGCTGTTGCTGTAAATTTCCTGTTTACTGATCCAAACCAGGGGATGAGGATGGACATCTGGGAACAAGGCAGGGAGGAGAGCAGAGATGGATAGAGAGCAAAAATGAAAAAAAAAGAGCAAAACAAGGACTTTGTGTCCTTGTGGCTGATTATGCTGCCTCTGTGCAGCTCACTGTCGAGACAAAGCCAGAAAACCGCTGTGCACACAGACTGCCTCCACTGTCTGAATAACAAAGCTGTTAGGCAAGGCTCTTATCTAAGGCCTGAAAGCTGCAGTAGGTAAATACAGAGCATTTGATTGGACCCCTGGGGCGTAAAAGCTCGATGCTTTTCCTTGCATTTGGCTTTAAAGTCTCCATTTTTTGGCTCAAATTTCTCCTGTTGGATAGGGGTTCTTAAAACATCCAGGTTATGCTGCTTCATTCCAGCTTTCTCACTTCTTTATTTCCTTCTACTTTAGAAAGTGGCCATCAATCAGCTGCCTCATTTATGCAGCCCTTTAGCTATCAGCACCTTCTGCGATTAAACAGGCCCCAGCACTCCCTGCAAAAAAAAAAAAAAAAAAACATTTAACTATACTGGATATATAAAGGAAAATATAGATAAATGAAACGGTTAGGAATTTATCCATTTCATCAGCCTGAATTTTCACTTGCGGTTTTATTGTATAGTTACAAGCTTTTGTGGCAGTGCAGTTTTAGAGAAAGCTTGGATTATAACTACCTACAGCTTGTATTCCTTCTCTTTTTATCATTTTGTTTCTTTTTGGCTGTTTTGCCAATAAAAAATAGTTTTTAGCTGCAGAAAACCATTTTTTTACCTGTCAAAAATATAAGATTCAAACATTTTTGTCTGGTATTTCCCAACATTAACTGGTTGTTTAAAGGGCCTATATCATGCAAGATCAACTTTTTAAGCTTTGAAGTGTATTATAATGCTCACTCTTCACTATAAACAACCCAAAGTCTGTTTGGAAATCAGCATTAAAGCTGGGTTCATGTGAAATGTTGCACATTATTCACTACTAAATGCTCACTGTAAACTTCTAAATGTAGATCACGTGTATGAAAAATCTTATTCAGAAATACAAACCACTGTGATTTTGATAAGAAACATATAAATCTGTTCAAGTAGCCACAGGTTTATAACAACTTTAACATAATTTAGCCAATCTTAACTGAGAGGTTGTAGTTCATGGAAAGTGCTGGGGGCCGCAAACCGGTATTGATTTAATGACAGGTGCCTGCGAGTACTTTATTCTTGCTATTTTTTAGGTGTAGATCGCTTTTTCACAGAAAGAATTGACTATTTGATACGTAATGGGGCCTGTTGTCACGGTAACTCAATGCGTTGCTGAGCTGGCAGACCTCGACAGCAAAGGAAAGCGATATATGTGCAGATCGTCACAATAGGTTCAATAAAGCATCAGTTCAGAGAGAAAGTTCACCTCTTTGTCCAGATGATGAAGGAAAAGTTTGTTTTAAAGAAGCCTGCACATATAGAACATTGTGACTGGAACTTCTACTGGAACACCCAGCAGCCAATCAGATTTGAGTATTCACTCGGACCATTTAAAGTGCAGAAACCCAACGTTTGTTTCTTCTGTTTATCAGCATCTTTGTTTTCTTGTAGTAATACTGCAGACATTAAAGTCTTTACAGTTCTGCTCATCCTACTGTTGATGTGCTTTGTGCACACAAATTAAACTTCTGAGTTCACACTTTATAAATTTAAACATTTCAGACATCAGAAAGGAAGGGAAACATTTTCTCTCTGGGCTGTTTTTTTTTCAAAAGTTGCATATTGTCATATAAAATTTGACTTGTAAAGCATTAGGATTAATTGTGATCAATCACAAATCCAAAAGTATGATTAATCTGATAATTGTTTAATTTAATCTGCTTGCTACAAAGTGGAGCTGCTTTCGTCTTGTGAAATTACTCGCAGAGGTTTGAAGTCGCAAAACAGATGATCGCAATGACTGCAACATAAAGAGAAGCACACCCTCTGCTCTGAATTCATTTCAGAAAATATTTTTAGATCTTCTCAGTCATGTATTTTTTCAACAAACCGCCTGGGACACTCTGACCTTCTCTCTCGCACTCGGTCACTTTCACATCTGCAAAAAGGAGCTCCGCATTTTATTTCAGCATTTAAATGTTTTACGTTTGTTCTTTTTTTTTCTATTTTATTTTTTTACACCTTTGTGTGACTTCATTGAAGTTGAAGGAGAAGTGAATGAACAAGAAGAAAACAAACTTTGCGGCTCTTCTTTCAGATGTGACATTACCTGTTGAAAGGCTGCCAGAGCTTCCCTTTTCTGTCTTCTGCAGTACTTTGCTCCTCAAATCTCCTGCAGCAATGATTGCTGTTTCATCTTTGATCTGCAGGGACTTCTTTACGGGAGTCTAGGTTTGTCTGAAGTTTTTCTTTGTGGAGGGCAGCTTTGATTCTAGTGAATAAAAAGTAAAAAATCATCTTTTTTTTTACCCTTTTTTATGCAATTGTGTGACATAAAATAAAATCAGTATTCTATGAAAGATAAATGTACTCCATTATTATGATCTAATGTTTTGATAGAAAAGACATCCATAGATTTGGAACATTTTGGGCATGAATTTGATTTTTAAAATAAGAATTCAGATCACTAAGGGAGGGGAAAACCTTAAAATATTTACATTATTATAAAAATGTATTGAATAAATGAAGAGTATTCACAATAAAAGATGCTGTTTTGAAGAAAAGATATACCTTTTCTACTCCTAACTATTTCTACAATGTCATATCATTTGTACAGATTTTCCCAACTGTGCAAAAACGCATCTTCATATCCTGTTTTGTATCCTAGTTA
Organism: Adrianichthys oophorus; assembly: GCA_036245035.1. NCBI lineage: Eukaryota > Metazoa > Chordata > Actinopteri > Beloniformes > Adrianichthyidae > Adrianichthys > Adrianichthys oophorus. The sequence continues at coordinate 18,428,922 of BSAI01000201.1, read as the reverse complement.
TCCATTACATTTGATATTTTATGCAACACAAGACAAGTGTTAAGTTCCATAATCCATGATGTGAATAACATCTAATAGGCCGTTTATTGTTCCATATGTCAAGAATTCATAAAAATAACGAGAGTTCTGTGTCTTCGTTTCATCAATAAATTCTCAAAGATAAACAAACTTTTGATGACAGAGCCGGGGTACATCAGCTAATGCTACAGCATAACTAACACAACTGATCTGTAGCCTATAGACTATGAGCACAAAAAATAAGAGATGTTTTTAGATTGCACAAACAAACAAGTCTGTCTGTTTGAAAAAGTAATTACTGTGTTAATAGAATTTTTAAAAATAGCTATTTAGATTTATTGTAAAAGTGTTTCCAGTGGTCTTTTAACTGTGATTATGCCATTTTTGGCAAAACAAAAGAACTTGTTTTTTTCTAGGACATCGTTTCTCCAGCGTGGCAAGTTCATTAGAAATTCACCTCTCGGTTGTGGGTGCGACCATTGTCGCGACCCTGACTTCTTGTCACCCATCTGTTCGTATAAACAGATGGGTTTTAGCGTATAAACTACGCTCTCCTGCTAGCTTACCGCTCGTCACAACCTCACCCTAACATTACCAGTGTAACAAAAACTACAGTTTTGAGCCAGACGCAGCTCGAACGAGGAAAACGAAGACGTACATGGATCTAGTCATCTACAAGTGGATGCATCAGAATGGACTGGAGCAGGGAGTCTTTGGAATTGTTGGTCAAAATCTGTAGTTGCTGTAACTATAGTCCAACCAAACAGGACCAGTGAGGCACAACTGGATTGTAGACTGAAGCCCAGACTACCTCATGGCTGACAAATCCTGTAATCATTTTTTTTGTCTGTCAATTAAACTAAATGTTTATCTTTTAGTGGATTTCAGTGATCAAAAGCAAAACTTCTTTTTTCTAAGAAAAAAAAGAGAAATACAAAAAAATTAGAAATCAAAGCATCTCAGAAAAGTATAGATACTTCCCCAACAAAAGCCTGGTGACCTCCAATGTGTTCTAACGTTCAAAACTGCTTGTTTAGTAAGCTTTAAAGAAACAAAAAAAAACAGCATCTATTCTAGACACTGAAAACATTTCCTCTGCAGACTGGATCACATCATGTCTGTTGTTTCATTTTTATCTGCACAGGCTCTGAAAAACAAACTTTGACTGCCTGCTCTGGATTTACTGCAGCCCTCCATCTCTGTTGGCAGTAAAATCCCTTTTTTTGGGCTCGCTTTTTATTAGTGAAAAAATAAAATTGGAGCTGAGATGTTCGGAAGTTTCTTAGTCTTTTATTTCTAAAGATTTAAAACTTTTTTTTCTAAATTGTAGATCTGAGCAGTGGTTCCAATTTGTTTTAGTAACAGGACTCTGTTATCACAAGTCTCAAAAGACTCAAAAACGTACTTCCTGATCTTACAGCTAAATGATATCTAAGAGTGGAGAAAGGTGCAGTAGATATCAGATTGAGAAGAAACTTGCTGGACAGGAGGAGAACATTTTCAACTTGTTTTAAAGCGAGCTTCCCGGCCTTATCTCTGCAGAGAAAAATGACAAAATAAATCAGTGCAACCTTCAAAAAAGCTCAATCCCGTTGTTTTTTTCAAGCTACCAGCAATCCAATCAAGATATCAGTGGCCCGGACATGACTGTGATGTCTTCCCGTCCACACAGAATCAAATTTAATACCTTCCCAAAGCCGGAGGGCTCTGGAAGCTGGGTTGTTTTTGTGCGAGTCTGTGCTAACAAACATCCCAGGGTGACGCTTTGGTTCGTGAGGTCACACAGTCATCAGGCAGGATCAGGGAGGAAACAGCTGGGGTGGTGTTTTTAAAGCTGCTCAGACGGATGACTGAGAAGACTAAAGCAGGTCCCGTGACCCAATAAATATCACTTAGTTGGGGCGGTTTAAAGGGGAAAGAAATGCTTTTAATGAGGTTCTTTAAGGGAGACAAAAGCTGATTACCCGGGAGCTTTTTTTTTTATTTGTCGCAAAGCAAAAACACCAACAAACTTCAATATTATTAGATTAAGGAGTCTCATCACAAAGATTATTTATAAGCAGAGATTTGGGTGTTTCCTTTTTTAGGACTCTGCTGTATTTTGTGAATAGAAAACAGAAAATGAGGAAAACTACTTAGTAATTAGCAGCTGGGTGAAGACAGAGCTTCCCCTACGACAGAGCTAAATACGGGAGAATGTAACACTTATGTAAATCAGGTAGCCAGAAGGACGAACGCAAATGATAGCGCTGCAGCTTAACAGTGTGTGCCGCTCTGAAATGCTCAGCTTCAGCTGTTTTTCCTCTTAAAATGTAGCTTCTCCTTTTTTATCCTATGACTTTAGAACAACACACTGAATATGCATTCACTCACTGGCAAGTCAAGGGTACACTTGAGTGCAATGAACTATTTCACTTTAGGAATATGTGGACAATTAATTTTTATGCTAGAATTTGGTATAATCTTATTTAGAGTTGTTAAAACCAAACCTTGGAAAAAAACAGACTTTTCTTCTTTTTTTTTAATAAAAATTTTAATTCCTTGAAGAAGAAAAAAATTCAATTTAAATCTAATGAATGACACAATTTTAGACTAGAAATGCTCCATTAACTTTATGACTCATGGAGAAGGCAAAAAAATGTTCTTTCGATATGAAAGGCCTTTGAAAATAAGATTCCTTACGACCATTAATTTTCCCATCTTTTGCTTTATTTAGTTAGTTGGAGTCTTTTTCAGCATAAAAAAGTGGGAAAAAAAATCTTCAACCATTAAAAAAAAACAGTTTTTCACCATTTCTTTTTATTTAGAACAAAAAAAACCCCACTAATTTGCATATTTGCTACAATGAGTTAATCTTTATCCGTCTCACTTTTATATGAATGCATTTAAACACCTCTGGGACTGTTGGCGCAGAGTAAGCCTTCGCTCATTTCCCATCATCACATTGTTTACACACTCTTCTGCAAGGTTACAGCGCATCACAAGCCCAGTCTAACATTACCGGTGCAACAAAAACGGTGAGCAATTTTAGAGCTATCTGGATACGGTTTTGAGGCAGATGTCAGATCAGATGAGGACAACGAAGACGTTAATAGATCTAGTTGTCTTCAAGAGGATCCATCAAAGTGGAACGCAGCAGGGAGCTTGTGGATTGCTTTCTCTAATGGGATTTAAAATAAACACTCAGAAATGTCATTTTGGGTTTCATTTTCTGTGTCTCCATCATCAGAAAAATGGCACAAGGACATGTTAAAAACACAAAAAATTCCATTTTCATCTGACCTTTTTTCTAATAGGAATTTAATGTCAAGTATAACAAAAAGGTTTGCACATACAGAGGAAGAAAAACTCCTAAAACACTGTCAAAAAAGTACTGCTTATCACATTTATCACTGTAAAAGGTTAGCATTTGAATTTTTGGCACAAAATTTCATAGATTTAGCTTTAGATTATTCCTGACTTCATCTAGATTTTTGCATTGCCAGACAAGAAGCTAAATTCTCTCAATTATGGCTCCAGGCGTTTGCAAAGATGTAACAACAAAGTGACCTTTGCAATTACTCTTTTGTGCAAAAACAACTGCACCCATTCCCACTGTGGGCTTTGGGTGAACTTGGTTGCTCCTGTGAGCAGAAGAATAACTAATGCAAAAATCGACATCATCTGTTAGCAAATGTATTCCAAAGCAGTGGAAAATATTATGGGTCTCCTCAGGCATGAAAAAATCGATTAGGAATCAAGATTTAAAGAAAAAAAAAAGGGAAAACTCAAGCTTTACAGTCTAAAAACCTGTGAAAGCTGGAAAAATGGTTAATCTTTCAGTCAGTTTACCTGACCGGGAGTTCACTCCCACAATGCTGGGATGAATCTGTGCATTTCAATGCTCTCCAGTCAATGGGGCTGATTTAATCAGGATAAATGACTGACAGCCTGTTGTGTGTCGTGGCACGTACTGATGGCTGTTGGCATAATTGACCTGTCACTCACACACGTATGCACGCTCACTCCTGTAATGTGCGCACTCCAAAAAACACACGTGCACCATTGTGAATGACAACGCTGATGACTGTGTGTGTGAGTGCATCATGTGACAAATCATTTACCAGTTAAGTAGGATGGAAAGAGACCGTGCCTCCCTCAGCAGAACGCGCTCCTGCGAGCCTCTGCAGATGGAGGCTCGTTTCAGGATTAACCTACACCACAAAAACGACTTAACCCATCATGAGCTCATGTGACATACACGCGCTCTGACATTTCAAGAGGGGCGCTCACATTGCATCAACATATTTCTTTTTGTTCTTTTGACTCGAAAGGATAAACACAATAAAAACTGTTGTATAAATACAGGCGACAATTACAAAAAAATGTATTTTTTTCCAAGTGGAAAATGATCAAAGAACTAAAATATAAATCCTCATTTTCACACTTAACAGCAGTTCAGACGGTATATGAGAACTGGACTGAGTGAGTGTTATGTCACCAATTGAAAATGATTTATTTCCAGCTTCAACCAAATTAAGTCAATTCAGTCACCATTTTTTTTTTTGTGATGCGGACGCCGCCATATTAGAACCAGAAATCGTCAGAAAGTAGTGCATGGTTAGTTCGAATTGGTCTGAGTCAACATTTCTATGGTAGCCACTCTAGCCAATCAGGAGTGAGCTTGTTGGAAAGCCACACCCCTTAAACTGAAAGCAGGCTCGGGAGAATCTATCAACCAAATGTTTCAAATGTTCGACGTGAGACCACTTACATTTACTGAGACATCTTTGGCCAGTTTATAACTTGAATAATTTGTAATTAAGAAAAAATTTAATACAAATAGGATTAACAAGAATGTGTTTTTAAAAAAGCAGCAGAGCAAGAACGATTAACAAGAATGTGTTTTTAAAAAAGCAGCAGAGCAAGAACGATTATTCTGACTGATTCCTGCTGTTTATTTCTTAATAGAAGTCTATGGGATTTTGGCTTCTTGGAACCAGCGGAGTACGTGAGGGGGGAGGAGTCACTCAGTGCAGTTCTCATATAAAGTCAATGACAGTGGCACACCATCAGAGCCTGCAAAGCTTTCAGTGAAGGCCTAAAATTATCTGTATCAAAATCACAGAGAACAGTTAAAACAACATAAAACAGTTCATATTAATGAGGATGGTTTTGGCAGCGGAAAACTGAAGACTCAGCTCTGAAATGCACCGACCACCACTGGGTTCAGATCTGGGTGGTGGTGAGACATTACAACTCCACCCATGTTTTCATACTTAAATGTTTTACAACATTAAATACATTTAAATTAACTTTAGACGTGAATAATACTCTACAACTTCTCCATTTATCTAACTTTTATTGGGGTTTTTTTGTACACAAATGTCCAGTTTTTGGTTGAGAGCACCATCAGAAAGGTGCAAACATTTCCTCTTCTAGCAAAACAAAAAAGCAGGTAAAAATCTTGGCTTTACAAACTAAAAACAGCTGTAAGTCACAAAAGAAAAATGGAGGGCTCTGCAACCAAATGCAATGTGGTTATAATTCATCTTTGGACTGATTCTGTGCTGGACTGTAACACCAGGAGTAGTGTTTCACTCCAATGGAAACCCTAGTTTTGGTGTTTTTTAACACGTTCCTTTGGCATTTTACTCATGATGAAGGACATATAGAAAATTAAGATTAAAATTATATTCCTGTGTTTCTTGGGGGTTCTGAGGGGCTGTAAGCTAGCGGGAGAGAGTGTAAACAGATGGCTGACGGGAACTAGAGGCAGGCTTACTCCCTAACAGTAGTCCCATCAACAACTCAGCCGCTCTGCAGAAACTATGTCCTAGAAAAGTTTATTTTTGGCTAAAAATGACATAATTATAATCAAAAGACCACTGGGAATGCTTTTAAAATATAACAAAAGATGACTGTAGTGGGACTTTAGGAGGATTTTATCTTCATTGTTGAGTTTTGATGTCGCTGGTTTGGGTTTGTGGGAGTGAGAGCTCAGTTAGCTTTGCGGCGTGAGCTCTCAGGCTAGGCTCCAGTCATCGTACACTTCAAAGCCTGCCGTCTAATTGGGATTCAAATGTACATTTTCACGGTGGTGCAAAGCCGTGGGACACTTCAGGGACTGCTTTCCTCCCCCAGGGGGAGCCTTTGCATGTGAAATTAGGTATCCGGGAGTCAAACAATCCGACTCTCTACGGCGGACAACCAAGTCGGCCTCACCAGTGACAGGAACCAGATGGTTGGGAGATTCTCCAAGTTCATCCTGTTGAAATTGTACTTCAAATTCTAGGAGCAATTTTGACAAACCACAGAAGCAAGTGAAGTCACTTCACCTTTAAAGTAACATTTTGAATGAGTTTGTGTTTGAAATTACTCTGCTGACACACATTCTTCTTAATTTTAGAGAAGCGTTGTGAACTCTATGAGAATTTTTAAAATTTGTTTCATTTAAGGAAGATTTAAACGTTTTTTTTTTCATGTTAAGTTGTCCTCCATCTTTGAATAAAAAGGTTTCCTGCCCCACTCGACAAAATAAAAGCCGATTTGTATTAACAGGCAATGTTTTTCATTCATCAAAAGCTAATCAGATGTTCATTTTCAATTTTGGTTTTCTAGCAGATTATTTATGTAAAGACGCAGGAGATTTGTTCATCTTACCAATGGATAACTGCTCAGCTGACAAGACTTTCAAAAAAACATGCAAATGTGTTTTTTCCCATCTTTTGATCATCTTTCTTGTGTGAAATCTTCTTTCTAGCATCAGTTGTTTCAACTATAAGCTGCAGTCAAAGATAACATGTATCTTAGACTGTTAAAAAAGTTTAAATTAAACATGTGTGTTGGCTTGTCCTTTAAGCTTTTGATGTTAAGAATCACAAAAACAGAACTTTTATACCAGTTTTTCCACGCTGGTGGATCTGACTTCATCTGACATATGCCTGGCAATGCTCAACAGCTTATTATCTTTATATGTCTGCCGTTTTGTGCTGAGCAGAGGCTGCTGGAAGGATTTCCTAGACTCCTTTTATGAGCAGTGGTCAGGCAGAAAGCTTAAATTGTTTTAACAGCTTAGGCTAAATTTTGTAGAATTTTTCTGCAGCCCTATCAAAAAAAAGTTTGTTTTGTTTTGTTTTTTTTCCTGAAAGGCAAACTTTTAAAAAAAAAGCTATAAGAGGTGACAGTTTTTTTGCTCACTCCTTGAATAAATTAATCAGCAGCATTAAATGAAACTGTCAACTTGGACTCGCACTGAAGCACATTTAATGCACGACGCTTCAAAATGGGACAATGAGCTCTTTCTATTCATTTTCATAATGTGTAATCAGTGCAGCAGCTCCGTCCCAACATCACTGATGCACAGTTTGGCTATGCTCTGCCGCCATGGTAACTGGATTAACAAGCAGCAGTTATTATGGGATGTCAGGATGATAAATGACAGCCTGTCTGGAACCAAATCTGTCTCCTAATCTCAGCAGGAAAACAAAGGACATGGCTGGGAGACATCTGAGATTAATGGACGTGAGAATGAACTAAACGTCAGGGGGATGCACGCGTGTGTGCTGCATAACAGGATGGGGGTTTGAGGATGGAGCTGAAGTAAACAGGAGATTTAGAACAAAAAATAAAGTCAAAATTGTCAGTGAAGCAGCATCTGACACACATGAGGAGGGTGGTGGCGGTGGAGGCTGCCTCACCTTGTCAGGTGCATGACTCTGGAGGCTGCCAACATCTAGTGGAGTGATGAGGGGCACATTCTGAAAGCCGTCCTCCACGATCACAGCTTTGGCCCCTTTGTCCTGTAGATTACTCCCCAGTTTCACCATCTTCAGCCTTTATATCCCTTTAGTTTCCCGAAGAAAGCCCTGAAGACAGAAAAAAGGTTCTTGTTGACCAACATTTGATCCAAACCTTAATTATTCACATAATTTTAACTTTTAAACAAAACGTTTCAATCTGTTCGTTCTTCTGCTTTTTTTTATTTTGGGGGGGGGGGTTACAGAAAATGTGCTAAAAAAGACCCACAATGAATTGCTTTTCCTCTCAAACCAAAGAAGAAGAAAAAACTGTTCCAAAAGCGATGAAAAGCTGCTACTTACAGAGGCTTGTCCTTGTCCGCCCACTTCCTCTGTACTGCAGCAGTGGAGTGAATGGGGCGCAGAGGAGGTGCAAGTGAGGATGCTCTCTGAAGATGCTGCTGCTGCTGCTGAGGCTGCGGGAGAGCGACGCTAACGCACCGGAGGCGAAACCAACGTCTGGCTCGAGGGAGGTTTTCCAAACCAGCAGAGCAGCCCAACCCCTCTGATCCAACAACTGCCTCCCCTTTCCCCTTCCTCTTCCACGCTCTGATACCCGAAGCTGCCACTAGAGGGCGCGCTTTCTCCTCTTTTGCAAAGAAAAGTGTTTTTTTTTTCTGTAAACTCCAGTCTATTAAGATGATGAGATCAAACAAATATAGATTTTAAGACGTAAACATTTGTGCTTTTAAATCTACTGAAGCTATACAAAACATGCAAAGTTCTTATTTTTATTGAACCTCCTCCCTTTTTGAAATTCAAAAATTATCTTTTGTCCCATTGTCACTGAACGCAGCTCGATTTGTGCGACCACCGCGCCACCTGCCGTTTCAGCAGGTGTCGCGCTTGCAAAGCCGCACATGCGCAGACGTTAGTTGTAGTGAAGACAGTCCTGAATGGGCTGAAAAATGGTTTTGTTTCTGCTGTAGACAAATAATATAACACACTGGGGGATTTCACAATAAAATGAACTAAACAACAGCCGTTTGAAAAACTGAAAAAAGACTCATATTGTTAATTAATAGTTTTTTTTTTTTTTTAATAAAGCTAATGTGTTATTTCACTTGGCTGCAAAGTCAAATTATAAATATGTGTCAGACAGCAGCAGTATTGTGTTTGACATGGAGCCTTTCACAGATATGATGGGGAATGAGGCAGTTCAGGCCAGTGTTACCCTGTTTGTGTCAAACCTCCTTTTGCACACCATTACATCATCTCCCTCTGAGAGGATCCCGAAGATCTGCTTTCTGTGAGCAAACAGCCTCTCACAACTAACTTTGGGTTGTCAGGTGGTACAACAGACCTACTTTATTTAGGTTCAGTCCCCTTTATGTCAACATAAATGCACACAGATCCTAAAATGTCAGCAGCTGACATGTTGATGAGAAGATTTGTGTTGTTTCTCCAAGCATTTAACATCTGCATCATTTTTTCTTTTAAAATTGTGTATTTTTGATCAAAGAAATGAGCTATGACAAACCAATTAAACCAATTTTCAATCAACCAATGTAGCTGCAGCTAAACTCATTGTATCAGGATCCAGCCAGCTGGTGGCAGTAGTGAGTTGTTGACTCCTAAAAGAAGCAACGCCTGTTCCTGTCAGCAAGATTACTATTTGTTTATTGATGTATTTACTGAGTCAAGTTGGATCAAGCCCAAACATATGTAAACAAAAGGATTGAGTCAAAGTTCAAAAATCATGTTAGCATGACGTTCAGTTGACTTTAATGATTTTCTAAAAGTCACCGATATAACCAACACTGCATTTTAAAGGCAGGGGCTAATATGAGAAACACGCAAAACTGGTTAAATAAGTCAAGCTGCTTCTTATCTATTCAACTCTGCTTTATCTTTAACTTAAATCTGGTTTTTTCCCTGCATCTGACTTCAACTTTTCACTCTATAAATCAGTCTAAACAACTGCTGTGAGATTGGGCCAATGACTCCAGATTGTGACACATAAAGAGAGACTTGACGTGAAAGATTCAAGACAAAACCCTGAGGTTTGAGACTTGTGAACAATGTTCATTCATTCAATTTTTTTAGCTGCAATAACGTCACTGTCAAGTCTAAAAATAAAAGCTCTCTTTACCAAACTTTCATATTAAGAATGTAGAAACACAAACAGCCGGATGTACAAAATATTTTCTTGAGATACTGAAATATGAATTTTAACTGTATATTTTAAGACCTAAAATCAAATGAACTCAACTTGCAGAAAGGGACTTCAGAAGGGTGCTTTAAAAGTAAAGTTGCCTTACATTAATTGCCTCTTTTCCATTCATGATAGTTAATTCTCAACTGTTTTTCAATAAGAACCCTTTCTTGTCACCATTCAAACATTATTAGACTCCGTTCAGCGGTGAAAATAAATCTTTAGGAGCTTTTACTTTGCAGAAAATTCAAAAACAAAGAAATACAGTTAACCTCCCGAAAGCAAGAAAACCAAAGAATGCAAAATATCTCAATTAGTAAATAGAAAAGTAACAATGTTTAATGAGAAAACAAATAATAAATTTAAATATTTTTTTTGTTAAAGTGATATAGTTAAAGTAATTGTACTATCACTTTTTATTTTTTTGGTTTTGGCAAAGGAAAATACTTTTGCCATTTTCCTTCAATATACCTTTAAAAATTATTTTAATCTTATTCATTTGCGTGATATCTTTTTATATATTTTTATAAATATCTTTTTAAAAAACCTATTCTTGTTTGTCTACTTTATAGTTATGGAGTGTGGAGCCCCCCTGTCTGCCGGCTCATGCAGAGATGACACCTTTAGCCAAGAAGAGCAGCCAATTCCTGCTCCGGCGTGTTGCTAAGTAACTTTGATGAACGCCTACATTGATGACACCGTTTTTAATGCGCTGAAATCTAAAAGGGGACACCCCACACAGCTGAGCTAAACAGCCGCAAGGACGTGACGGGGGTCAAGGAGCCGAGCACAAACAGCACGCAGCAGACCATCGTGTCATCACAGTTAAGATTTATTTCATTCAACATTTCACATTACAAATATTTAAAAATTATGCATACTGTTATAAATAGTTGGCTGCAAACAATTAAATAACATTAGATTTTTCTTTTTCGTTTCACTAGCACTTCTACAGACCAACTCCTAGAAATATGGACAAATCCGTATTACATAACTTAATTAGAAAGGAAAATACAAAAATAGGAACTTATAAAGTGAAATGACAATAAAAATTAAGGTGATATCTTAAGTAAAAAATGCTATTAATAAATACAACAACCTTTTCATACACAGTTAAAAACTATTGAAATCTTGCCATTAAGTAACATCATTAACAGACAAATATTTAAATATTTATTTTCCTTCAGAAAATGTGAACGATATATTGTGGAGCACAATATAGCAATTAGTAAAAACTAGACACTTTAACATATTAAAAGCTTCACCTCAAAAATATAACAAAAATCTGATCAAAATTATAAAAATCAACTATACATTCCAATTAAAAATATACCAATAAACGGCTAAATACATTGTTGACCTAATAATTACAATGCAGTCAATCACAGTAGCTTAAAATGAACAAAATAAGCAAATGAGCACAAAAAACCTTTTAATGTTTTAAAAATAACTTCAATTATTTATATTAGTACAAATAGTTTGATTTATTTTCTTTTTTACAAACACCAGCATGAAAAGGATTACAATAACAGTAGAAAATGACTGTGAAAAACATATTAACATCTTCTTTAATTAAATGTCTGCAATTAAAAATGGCATTAAAGAATTACATTGCAAAGAGTTCTTTTTTTTTTACTTTTTTATCTGGAAAAAGGTTCAAAAGAAGTATTGCACATAACAACTTGAAGTTAACTTGCAACATTTACCACATTCAAGTCTTTAAGTTCGCCTTCCTCCAGATAAGTCTATATAAAGATCACCTCGACAGACGGCGGGATGAGTTCTCAAGTCTTCTTTTTAAACAGTGTTGTAAAAGGATGCTCCTGCACTGCCACATCCGTTTAAACTCATGGGTTCCTTCTGTTTTTATTTATTTTTTAAATTTCTATCTCTGTGTCATGTGCATCTTGCAGAGATCTGCCAACTAGGAGATTGACATGAGGGGCGGGAGCTGAGGTGAGGGGTCAGGGGTCTGGGTGTCCTTAACTTAATAGTTGAGAAACAATTGGTGCACACCACAACGATTAGTTTTAATAGCTAATTCATGTACTTTCTCTTTTTTTTCGTCATGCATGCTAAGGGTTACAATAGGTGCTAGCTGGCAAGTTCAAGAATATATATATATATTATATATTATATATATATTTATTGTATATGTCTATATACTTTTTCAAATATTAAAATATCTAAACATCAAACATCCATTCTTGTGATACGAAGCTCAGCGTTAAGCATGAACCCGGTTTTGCATTCTCCTCAAAACAAGTTCTGCCCCATCTATGGAGAGGAAACCAAGACAGAAGTTAAACCTTTGTGTAGCCATATTGGTTGAAAAACAGATTCGAATTTCGAGGTTTGTTTTCCTTTTTTTTCTGTTGTTGTTTTGACAGTTAGCAACCGGACTGACTGGAAACAAGTAGAGAGTAGAGTACGAAAAAGCTAAGACCAAGAGAGGGATGCTTTGGTCTCTCCTCTGCAGATCTGAAGTCGCATCAACACAAGTGAGCACTTAGTTGTAAAGATTCCTCAGCACTGAAATGTATAAAAAGCATAATTGAAAATAATATATATTGAAATCACTCAACTTTTTTTTCTTCTTTAAAATGAACATTTCCATATATGCAGATCTCTAAGTAACAAAAGTACAAAAGCTACCTTTCACAATGTGAAAAATTGAGGTATTGCAAAAAGGAGTTTCCCCATTTTGTGAAAAATGTGCCTAAAATGACTGTTGGAAAAAGAAAAAATATTTAGAAAAGTAGTGCATAATAAATGTTCATATGTGCATGACAAAATAATTTAGCTAGAAAACACTGTACCAAAAAATCAGCAGGCCATGTATAAAATTATTTTCTTTTTTTGTTTTTTCAAACTCTTTTAACAGCAAATTCTTCACAAAGTGTTTTAACTTCTAAAATGCTCACCCACTGCACCCGCGAAACTAATGTCCAGGGTGCGGCGACACCGCGCCGATATGAGGATTCTCACTAGTGTGTAAAATCAAGTTTCTGTACTAATTCCCTGATGTTTAAATGCTCGGCTAGAAGGTAGCCACTGAGTGAGTTCAAATGTCAAAATGAAAAAGAAAAGGAAAATAGAAAGGAAAGAAAAAGCATGTGAGGATTGGTTTCATCCTCACTGCGGCATTGTGCACATTCTGTTTTTCTCAAACCTGCAGAGCTATTGGAGATTTAAAAAAAAAAAAAGGAAAAATCTAGAGCCTGACAGCGCCTCCTCTACTTGGAGCAAAGGAGCTTTCATTTGTGTTTCTGCAAACCCTGCTGGGTAAATAGTGGTGTTCTGATGGTTCTGATTACGCTCTCCTACATCTGCAGTCCGTATAGTGTTACTATGTGGACTGTGTGGATCATGTTCAAGGCCAATCTTTGGTTTTCTGGAGTCCGTCAGGGCTCGACAGGTTTAAAAAAAAATGTAGAAGTGATGGATTTATGAGATTAAAGATGAGAGAAACATACAAATGACAGGACAAGAAAGAGTATGACCCACTACTGCACAGCCATCTTTGGTTCGCCGCCAAAGCCTGACGGGCCTTCAAATCTCGTCGCTGAGCGCAAACTGCATGTAGGGTGACGTGTGTGTAGTAGTAGAGCACACTGCAGAAACTATCTTCATTTATGCTTTAAAAAACACTGGATGCTGAGTTGGACAAGCTTGGCAGCAGAAAAGACAGAGGGTTCGACGGAAGGACCGATCCACGACTCTAAAGCAGATCAGCGTTAGTTGCTTCTTTAATGACTGAATGTAGCTCACTCTTGGATGCAAAGCAGCACTCTGTCATTAAAGACTTGGGAGATTGCACAAACACATAAAAAAAACACCCCAAAACAAACATATTCAGGCATTTCCTGTTTGTGGCAGTAAAGGCAGCAACTCTACCAGCCTTAGACCACCTGTCCTGAAGGATCTGGATCTGAGCCCTAGCCGTGTGAACACAGGAAACAGGTTTTTGATCCACCACGTAAGCTCTCTGTTAGCTGGGAGCTAGCAGAGGGTCAAACGTGAGGAAGAAAAGTGGGGCTGCTTTCATCTTTTTTTTTTTTGTTTGTTTGTTTTTCCTGCTGCGTCTATAGCCTAGCCCATGCCATACGTTAACCACACTGCACTGCACAACACTCTGGTCTGTCTCGAGCACAACCCTGGGTTTGTTTACAAAAATAAGGAGGTGATGAAGCAAGTTTGAACAAAACTGTGCCAGTTACATCACTCTGTGTCTGTTGCAGCGCTCCCCTCTGATTATAGTTCTAAGGAAAGGAGAACAGACAGCGTTAATGTTTTTTACTTGCTTTTCTCTTTTTTTTCTACTGTGTTCGGCACATTAGCAGCTGAGTTTGAGGTATTAGTTTTTGCATGTCAAATATGGAGATCAAAACCCATCTCTGGTGTTGCTAAAACGCTTTTGCAATTTTTCAAGTAGCATCAAAATGTTGGTACGGTCTTGGAAATCATAAAAAAGAAGATCAAACGTGTTGATCTGGGAGGGGAAAGAGTCCCTTTCATTCTGCAGTGGGCCCTTTCGGTTCAAAGTTAATAACGATTTTGGCTTTGGTTAACTACAAAAAAGGATTTCATATACTGCGTCTTCAGTATTTAAACTGGAAATAAGTGCACTCTTCTTAAGCCACTCCCTTTTTTTTCCTCAAAGCCACACTTGCTCTGAAGCCTCCTGCAAAAAAAAAACGGCAAACTATCTCCGAATCAAACTGAAAAAGGACCCGCCGGTGTCAGTGGCGTTCGTTTCATGGACTCTGTCAGAAGTCTCTGCTACAATTTAAAGTCATCTTGACAACAAATGATGACTCTTTTAGGGTTAATACCAAAATTAAAAAGAAAATAAAGGTTTTAGAAAAATATTCCAATTGAAAACACAGTACCATATTCACACTTCAAACATTATGATATATATATTTTTTTTAAAAATAATAAAAATATCATTAAAAAACTCAAAGGTATAAATAAAATGATGTTACACATCTTTTTTCCTAAATGGACATTTGCATTTTGCTCCAATTTTTCTGAAAATGTTTGATATATATTAACTTTAAAGAAAAAAAAGAATAAAAAGGTTTTGATGAAGTTAGAGCAAAAGGTGGAACCAGCAACAGAAAAGTGCATTTATTTTTACAATAACTTGCGACTCCTGCACTACCTGCCCTCCTGCTCCTCTGTTGCCTCTCCCTCTCTGCGGTTCCACTCAGTTCCAGCGGAATGAGATGTGGCGGGGTCGGTCGCCTCCCTCTTTCACCAGGGGTTTATGAAATTCTCGCCCGGCACGCGAGTGGATGGCTGCCCAGCAATACTCGCAGTAGTACTGCAGGCAGGTGACATTGGCGCAAAAGAACGGTGCAAACTTGCCGCCACAACGAGTTCCCTGGCACTCATCGCACAGCTGGTCATCCAGCACATATGGCTTCACTTCCACCTAAAAGTATAAAACAAATTGTCACATTTTTTAATTCACAATTTCTTTGAAAATGTAACTTTTAAAGTCCCTGAAACTGTCCTGTCATTGTTGACATTTAAGGAGGACCTAATATTGTTTGAGTCATAAATTTACAGTAAATTATATCTAAAGGTCAAAGTCCGATTTGAATTACAAAAACATTTTGCCTTTACATGTTCCCATCCATAAAGATATTTTGCAACAAGAAGCAGTGGATGCAGTTTATTTTTACTCAAATGTAAAAAAAAAAAAAAAACGTTCCTTCAAGCTAGGCATGTCCAAAGCCTGGCCCGTGGGCCAAATGCATTGTGCATTTTCTGCAGTCAAATGCTCTACCACTGAGCCCAACCCTTAAAGCCTCCTGCAATTTCTAAAAACTGTGTGCACGATTTCTTGATTGTGATTGGCTAACTTACATTTTTCACGTTGTAAACCTGTGGCAACATTGTCAATCGACCCTTCTGTGACACTTTCTAGCTCATTTCTAAAATGTCAACTGTAAATAAAAAAGAAAAGTTGACCGTGAGGGCCACCGCTTCCAAGACAAGTGTAAATTGGCTTTTTTCCCCTTGAAATATACAACTGTGTCTGCCTAATATGCCAAGATACCTCATCTTTTTAAGGAGTTCAATGTCAAGAAGGACTACCAGACAAGACATGCTGACTACAACAAGCAAACTGGGAATGAACAATGCAAAAATTTACAAATTAACAGCAATTTAGATACAAATGTATTTAGAAGCAGAAGTATATGTTTTAACATGAAAAAAATAAAAAATATGGCATTGCAACCAAATGTTCATTAAGTAGCTCATTAGCATTTCATGTTATTGAAATAGTTCAAAGAATATCAAGCCGAATGGTTGGCCCTCAAACATTTTTCACCTCACCAAATCTGGCCCTCAATGCAAATGGTTTGAACACCCCTGCTTAAGGTAAACGCCCCCTCAAAATAAAGAAATAAAACCGAAAAAAATGAACAAAATAAAAATATATAGAATATAATATGATAACAAAATTATGTCAGTTTAAATCTTTTGTTGTTTCAGATTTAATAAAATGAGCTAAACTCTCTATTCCTCAGCAACTGGCCATTTTACTATTATTAGCAAGCAAATGTCAGCAAGGAACTCCCCTCTGCAAGACGTGCACATCAATTATGCAAATGAGTACCTGCTGCACCATCCTTCCACGCTCTGATAATCCACATACCCACAGCGAGTTTCTCCCAGTCTCTATATACTGTTATCTACTGTACAAAGAACGGCAATGTTCAGCCTGTTGTGGAGTGTCAAACAGTGCTGCAGATATTCTGGACCATTTGAAGGTCTGGGCTTGATTAGATAATGAGGCTCTTTTGTCCAGAGAGCCCGTGTTTCTTGTAATTGCAAACAGGAACTAGCATGACATCATCAAATCTTTATATTGACAATAATATTACATTTGCTACATTATGGTGACAAAAACAGACCAACAATCCTCCATTGTGCAACTCACTGAACTAAAGAGGTTTAGATAAAAAGAGCAGGAAGTGAGGTTGGAGGGGTACCAACTGAAGAAGATCAGGGGCTGGGGATAAAAAAAAAAAAATGTGAAAAAGAGACCTCTCTTTTCCTTCCACTCACCCGTTTATCGATTTCTCCATGCTGCAGCTGTACAAAGCGAGCACTGATAGCAGCAATGTAGCTCTGCTGATTAGAGAAGGCGACCCGCCCCGCTCCCTTGGGGTACTTCAGCTCCGGGTCGGTGTCGATGCCAGCGTAGCAAACCCCGCCGTACAGACGGTCCATAATCATGGCCAACTCCACTGCGGTCAGACAGAGGCAGGCAAACGTCAGACTGTGGTGAGGATCAGCCTGCATTCAACCTTGTTCAAGGTTAAACTCTGTGTTTCATAGCTTGTTTGAGTTTTGGAGATCAGAAAGCAGTCATCTCTTTAAAAAATTCAGCATTTGCGAACAAGTTCCTTAAGTTCTTTCAGTTAAAAACTTTTCAGACACAAAAAATACCTGCGCGGAGTGGACGAGGAACGCCTCCCACAAAGATAGTTTTCCTGGGATCCAAAGGCTGGGAACCATCCATCACAAAATCACTATCGTTCAGGTTCCAGGGCCGAATCTGAACCTGTCACAAACATAATTTACAGTTACGCAACAGTGAAAGTCATAACCGTTAAGTTTATGTGAGCACAGTGAAAAGAGGAAGAAAATCAAACAGAACAAACTACAGTTTTATAAAAGTTTGCTTTTTATCTTTATATACAGACTACTTTGAGAAACCAAATCCAAACTCTTGACATCTTTACTTCCCAAAGGATAGAGGTTTACCTCTGTGACCTGGGTTTTGACACGCACAAGTTGTAGACTATTTGGAATTCACTTTTTGTATGACTTGGATTTGGACTTTTGTTTTTCTTTTCAATGTCTGCTTTACTTTAACACGTGACTGCATGCAGTTTGATCATCTGGAACTGTTTCCTATTTTCTGCAGCAAGTGTGTGGCTTTGCAGACAAAGTAAACGTAAATAGCATTTCTGCTCTAGCTGTTTACAAATGTTAGTAAAACCCTAATAGATGGTGATGTCATGGTGTGTTCTTATGACCCCAAAAAAGCTCATTACAACTGGGACATAAAGCTCGAATTGGACCTGCACATTTGAAACTTTAGACTAGACTTAAACTTTCTACAGGGATTGGCAAATGTCACTTTCTAGTAAAAAAAAAAAAAAATGAAGAAATTGTTCAAATTAAAAAAAATGTTTGGGCCCTAAAGTCGGAAAGCCTTTTAGCAAGAAAAAAAACACAAGACGTAGGAACGCATAATACAATAAGTTATCCAAACGTGATGAAACAACAGGAAACGGTTGCAGTTTTTAAAAATGAAAGCAGTTATTTCCTAGTTACACAGAAGCATGCATTTCCTTGTGTGTTCTCACTGACTGGCTTGTCTTTGATGGTGGGGCTGGACACGCAGAGGTACAGCTTGCCGTCCTCCTCGATACAAGCGTCAATCAAAGCCTGCACAGAGCTCTCATCCTGAAACAGCAAGAAGGCGTAGCCTTCGCAGAAAATAGCACAGTCATTCAAGCGGGTCAGGCAGGAACAGGATTTCTGATAACAACACGACACATTCTACATTCTTTTTTACAGTTTAACAACAGCTTAAAGAGCTTAATGATACAAAGTAGGGATGTCCCGATACGATCACGAGTCTGGAAATCGGACCTAATCCCAAAGTTTCATACCCAATCAGAATCGGATGTTGTCTCCCAATCAGGGATCAGATATTTATTTTGTTCTTATTATATTCAGTGCAAAATATTTCAAGCTTCTTGTTACAGATAAATCCTCTACCAGAAGTCAGCATATCATAAATGGATCACAACATTTTATTTCCGTAAAACGTAGCAGAATATGGCACTAGTATGAGCAAGAAGCATACAAACAGTTCTGTCAAGTTAACAAGATATTTATTTATTCTGACTTCCTTAAACAACAACAACCTACAAAAGTGATTAAAAATAAGATATCCATAATCTTTTAAAAACTAATTATTACCTATTTTTACTAGTTAATAGTTAATTATTTTATCTAGTTGATAGTTGCACCATTTTTACTTGATTGTTCAACTAAATCACAGAAGCACACTGTTAAAGTGTCACATGATTAAAGACGGCTCATAAAGTAAAAACTGGGGACAACCTGGATCTGTTTATTAAAAATTGTTTGTTTTTCATGGAATTACAAAAGAATCTGTTAAGAACTGGGTATTGGCAGATATTCTAAATTAAATGACTCGGGATAGGATCGGGGCCAAAAAAAACCTGATTGGGATGTCCCTTATAAAAAGCCATCACATCATGTGCTCTGTTATTATAAAGTCTCATCTCAATCACTTTAAAACAATTTGGAATGACATAGGAAGATAATTATAAATACCTTTTGGTGGGAAATAGGATTTACTCTCTGCTTTGTGAGGCCAGTCTACAAACAGGTGTCCAAAACGTCGGAAACTGGCGGTTATTTCATCTGAAACCAAACACAAAACTTTTACTTAAAGGAACAATGCAGGATTTGAAAGAAAACATAGATTTTTCCTTTAACTGTAAAGTACAGAAGAATTTAAAGATGCTCAGTGAACTGGAAGACGCCGGTGTCTTAAATAATCTCCTAATGACCTCTCGCTGTCCACCTTCCATCAACTTGCTATATTCTGGGTTTAATTCTAGCAGAAGTAGGCTAAAATAGGCACAGAAGCGGGCTCCTCAAGATCGAAACGAAACCGCATTACCTTCGTCAATATCTGGTGGCAGGCCTCCAACAAAGACCTTGCGGGAGTAGCGTTCCACGCGCTCTCCGTTCTGATGTGGGAAGCAGTGTGGAGAGCCCAGGCCTGGAAGACCCTGATCGCCACGCTCCTCGTCAGGAAAACCATCTTCCATGGGGAAGAGAGAGGAGTGGCCTGAGGGGAGGAGAAGGCAGAGGACAGGACAGGGAATTTATGACATTTACCTTAAACCATTACTGTATTTTATTTAAAACTCATCACATGTTGATGTATTTTTGGTTTGATAACAGGATTTTTAAACCAGCCCTCTGTATTCAGAAAAAACTAAATATAAAGGAGACAACATCAAGGAGTAAAAAAACTTGCGGGGAAATATCAGATGCAAATAAAAATTCAGCATAACAGCTAAATGGATGAATCCAAAACAAAACAAAGAGAGGGCGAAATCAAAAAGTTAAAGCTGTACTGAACATTACACGACAGGCTCGGAGGATTGGATTCCAGCAACTGAACCATCTGCGAGAACAGAACATGCATGCAGCCTGCAGATGTTTGAGCAAACAAGTTAGTCCTCTTAAGCGGACGAGCGTGAATAGTTGAACTGTGGAACGTATGCACAGTAAAGGCTAAGCTCACCCTGGCCTGTTCATGCACCCGTCCAACCTGTCCTGAGCTGCTTTACAAAGACTTATCCTGAACTTCCCCTGTGTGAGCCATGTGTGTCTGCTGCAGTGCGACTGCGCCCTGTGTGCTTCACCGCCTTAGCGACTGCTACCAAAACATGGCGCTCACTTGTATCACCTGATGCGTTTTTTGGTTTGTTGGGGGGTTTTTTTGTATGGCGGGAAGAAAAGATGGGAAAAATCAGGCAGAGTAAACCATAAAGAGTCATAAAAGACATTCAAAAATAAAAAATAAAATGCTTCAGATCACTTCACAAGCTTAAAACAAATCCCAACACAATCGTGCAGACAAACACGTCACTTCACTGTACAAATACGAGAACGGTTCAAATCTTGTCGCAACAAGCTGGCACACCATAGTAAATTGAGTCATAACATTTTATCTTTCCAGTGGGGGAATACAAAGAATAAAAACAACCAAACACTTGAAAATCCTTGACACAATATACTGAGGGTTATGTTTTACCTCGTCGTCTGTTATAATTCCTGGCTGCATGTGGAGTAAATCATAGAAGATTGGGTTTAGAAATGGCCCATGATTTACTGGAGTAATAGAAGTGCCAGGTGGTTCAGGACAATAAAGAGCTGATCTCTTTAATTTTTTTTTTTAAATCAGCATGGAATAATAATCACTCTGCAAAGCTGTCTTTACAATTGTGTTTAATTAAAAAAAAAAAAAAAATCTACAACAAAGGATTGGTTATTTGTTTAAAAATGTGTGATTCAATTTTTAATCTGAGTGCAATAAAGCTCACTAAATGTTTCAAAAGGATAAAGCGATGCCTGACGTGTTTGCTCCCTTCTCATTAATGATGCTTTCAAAATGAGGCTGCAGCGAGTCTCATTATCCAAAGAGATCATTATTATGACGGTGCAAAGACACAAAGGAATGAAAGGACGTCTCGGTTAAACGCCAAGGATTGAAACACAATAACACCTGTGGATATAAAAAGACACTCAATCCAGAACTTGATCTGAGGATACAAACAAAAATGTGATATAATGCAGACAGAAGAAAATGTTACACCTTTGATACAGTAAAAAGGAAAAATGTTGCACTTATGTGTTGAGTATGCTATTTTAGGTGTGGTTATTAGGTAATTTAAACCCTTCCAGTCACCTGAGCTTTAACATAAAAAAGCAGTATATCTGGAAAACCTGGTAGAGAACAAGAAGTTAATTTCTTCAAGCCACAGTCACAGTTGGAGGTTGACCCGTACGGGCGATGCCGGTTTTTGGGTTGTAAGGGCCTGTGGACGCTCGTGCAGTTCTGTTGAAGCTTGTATGGCCACTTACAGAATCGTTGTGAAAATAGAATGTGTATTCGTCATAGTTGTGTTAAGTATATTGTAAAGTATTCATAAGGCTAATGTAAACTGAACGCACTTATGACGTACAGGTGATGCTGTCGTACGGTGCCATTATGCCACACTCTAGTCGTTAGTAAAGTACCATTACTGGCTCCGTAATAACCCCCGCACAGATGCTGCTGATTGGGGTGTGCACGGGGTACTTAGGTGCCCAAAGGACATCTATAGGATTGATCATTTCCTAACATCATTTCCTAACTTCAAACAGTCAGGCTGCACTGCTCGTTAGGAGCATGCACGTATCACATAAGAAACACTTAAAAAGGTCCCTTGCACAGTCCACAAGATTTGGGGTAATTGGAAAAATTAAGAATTTGTACGTGTCTCCGTCTAACAAACTTGACTCTCACTTACCCTTGTGTGTCGTATAAGGGTTCAATATGATCCCAACATGCCTGTAAAAGTGTGAACGAAGATTTTTGCTCTATGAGCAACCCAAGCGGTCTACCACCTTGTTATGTCGTGCGAGCAACCTTTGTGCCCCATACAGGTTACATTTTTTGCCTGCAGATCCACCCAGAAGGGGAGTTGTGACGAAGTATCCAAATGTGTTGACATCTACAGCCATGGCATAAGGAACAACATTTTCCAATATGACACTAAAACAAATTTGCAATGCTAGAATCGTATTATGATGTGTGCATTATCAAATAAAACAGCATAAAAGGATAAAGAATTGCAAAAATTAAAGGTAGGTAACTAGGGTTACGATGCAAAGTTGGATCTTAAGAGAATCAATGCAAAAAAACTGGAAGGCATCTAATGTAGGCTGAGGTCAACGGCATGACTGGAGTCAGGCTAAAATCAGTCTGTTTTGTTACCATTGTCCAAACTTCCCAAAGGTTTTGGGTTTTTTTAAACGTGATGCTAGTGTGGCAAACTGAAGTAAAAGATTTAACGCACCAACCAATCTACATGTGAGAAAATGGTGAGAGAAGAAGAGCGGCCAGAACACGAAGACAATAAACCTATCCACCTTCAGTGCACTTTCCAAACCAGATGGACATCAAATCCACTGGGGAGGTTAAAGAGAGATGGAAACACAGGAGAGAAGTAGATGCAGGAAGGGTGAAGAGTGCAGCAAAGGAAATAAAGGTGCATGTGGTACAGAGGAAATACAGACTGGAGGCTGAGGAGAAATGAACAGATGAAAAGCTGCGTAGAGCTGAGAGAAAATGAGAGTGACTAAGGAAGGGGGGATCAAGGGAATGAGACATGCAATCTGTGTATCCTTCATGAGGCGGAGAGAAAGAGTGCTGGCGTGCGGCCTTTACTCGCTGGCACCATCTGTCTCAGGGGCTTGATGACAACTCCTGACCATGTGATGTCACCATGGGAACCATCAGGCTTTTCAGGAAACCAATAGCCTCTTCCATTTTACATCCGGGCCCAAGGTCCAGACCCAGTCACATTAACACACAGCTATTGCTCAATAACCACATATAAACTACTAATGGGAAAACAAACACCCCAAAAATGGCGAGCAGTGGGGGAAACTTGACTCATCACTGATAAGCACACCAACCCCCTCTTTATTCATTAATGAAACAGTCAAAATATGCCAAGAGGATAGTTTTCACACAAGCTGGAAAGGTTTTGAGCAAAAATTCAGTCCTTGGAACGCTCAAAAATCCAAACCAAACATGTTTGAATCTAACTGGGATTTGCAGAGATGTGCAAAGTGGAAAATAACAGTTAAAAAAAGGCAGACGTTTCACAAGGAAGAGGAGGAATACTGCTGACTGCAACATGTACTAGATGATAGGGTGGCATTGCGCTGACATCTGATATGCTACATAATCTCCCACCCCCAGCCTTTTTTTGGCCTATGAAGAAATCCAAACTAATTACATTACCTCCAAATATACTTTGTACTGTGTTCATTTGATGAAGCCTTATGCTGTGAGAAGCTACATTGCTAACAAATATTTGTTTTGGTATTGGCACTCATTAAATTGTTGATTTTAACTTGGATAGATGAGTTGTGCATTTGGTCATAAGCAGTAGAAAAGGTCAAGTCTGTTGTTTTAAAGGGACATTTTACTAGTATTTCTGTGTATGGGAGGGCAATCTTAAAGTTCCAATGAAGATGTTGATGTGCACAAGAGACAACCACAAGACAGAATACAACATGGTTTAAAAAAACATAACTCAGACTCGAGAAAGACTTCACACATTCACACTCAGGGAAATCTTCTGCTGGTTTTTTACAAGGTAACAAGAAACAAGGCAGTATATCAAAGGTTAAACTTTAAATTTTGAGACATGACAGTCCAGTGACCATAAGGGTTCTAAAACTAGCCTTTCTTCATCTTCAAGCACTTTCACCTGTAACCACTGAGAGGTACAGTATGGTCCGGTCTGGTTTAGAATGGTTCAGGCAATTCAAGTGAGCGCTTCCCCTTAAAGTTGGACCGTCACAATGCATGCAGGATGAAGCTAACAACAACAATGCAGCTCATCTAGCAGCTCATTTTTTTTTCCACTTATGCTTTTGGCACTTTGTATACATAAAGCCTTTAATATTGTGTGAAAGAACATTGCGGGCGGCAAAGAGGAATGCAGCTGGCTTTCTTTTGTCGTGATGACCTTTTGCCAATCTTCCAGGTTTCAACGGTAGCCCCGCGCTAACCGGTCATTCCATTTCTTTATGGGCCTACAACCAACGGAGGCCCAAAAATGGTAGGATTTGGTCCCGCTTAATGGGTCTATTTTAAAATGAAAAAGCTCAAAATACAGGACTGGACCATACTGTGCTGCTCAGTGGGAACGAGGCTTTAGACTCCTGACCAACCTATGATGAACTAACATCTCATCAAAAGAAAAGAGTCTTCTACAATTGTTTAAAAGTGGTAGACCATTACAGGCTGTGAAGGAAGCTATACGTACCATTGAGGGGGAGAGGGTTGTCCCCTCCTGGGTGGGGGAACCCCAGACGACCTAAACAAAAACATGAGGAAAAAAGGGGCAGATGGAGTAAATTGTAAAATCTGTCAAACAAATAAAGTTTTACTTTATATTATTTTGTCTTTTTATGTTCATTTGCTTTTTAAACCATCAACAAATTTTAAAAGGGTCCAACATTTTATTTGCATTTAAACAAGAAGGAAAAAAGATAGCAGGTCATATGATGTTATGATTTTTTTTTAATCAGAGAACAGAGACAAATGAATAGCCCATTCAGATTTTAAAAATTACATAAAATAGCAGCTTTTTACACAATCAGCTTGTTTGTAATGCAATCGAAGACTGCATGAATATAGACAAGGAAAAACGACGTGTTATATTACTAGTACCCCATTACTAGTTCATATCTGGGTGTAGAAAATCTTTAAAAAATGTCTATAAGCATTCTAATTTCTTAACATAATCCCTGATTAAATGATCAGGGATCCAAATGCATAACATACTGTGTGAGGACTTAATTTTATAGACTCCACCAAGACCAGGGACTGGGCTTTATTCAGTAACCTGATTTCCAACCAAATAAAAACAACTTTATTTCCCCAAAAAAGGTAGAACTAATAGTTGAAAAATATACATTTCCCAAATACCAGGTTGAGATGATTAAAGTTAACAATTCTGTGCGGTGATAAAGCACCAAGTGAGGATGTCCCACTCTTGCTACACAAAGAAAAACATCAAACTAGACACAAAAAAAACTAAAATTATCAAAGATTTTTGGCTTCAATCCAGTTTGCTCCAGACTGAAATATTTCATAGGTGATCTTTTTTCATCTTTCTCCCTGAGGTTGCTGTCACACTGAGATTTTCTCCAGAGCCATCTAACAAACACACAACCCATGCAGCATCCACACAAGTGCATGTTATGATGCCAAAGTGGCTTCAAAGTTATAAAAGGCCTTTTCGCTGCAGAGGGTCAATGAGATGAAAAGGCTCAAATAGTGCCACCATTGTTATGTGGCTACAGGCTGCTCAGCGATTGGTGCATTCCAATCCCCCCCCCCCCCTCCTCATCATAAGGAGGTGTGCTGGCCCCTCCTCAACACCTTTCACATTCAAACAGTGTACATAATAACACGACTGCAAACCAAACTAGAACTGTCAACTAATAGACAATATTAGTCATTTCATTTATTTGGACATTAACCTACATTTAATATTTAC